>JAUIMM010000088.1:0-600000 GCA_031769625.1 Taudactylus pleione | reverse complement strand
CCATTTGGTAAAAAATAAAAAGTAAATGAAATCATAAAATTAAAGCTTGGGCTGCTTAATGCAGCCCTCTGTTATAATGGTTGTCCAGGTCCTGCCGGATACCAACGAAACTGAAGTGCCCTTAGGCTGTGGGTGGGGTATAGGGGGAAGGACCGGAGCATCCTGGGATTAAAAAGCTTTGCTGTTGGTGTCCGGTCCTCCAGGTCCCACCTACGCCCCTATGTCTCCCTGTGGAGCCCTATGGATCCTGAAGAAGAAATGTCAGTAAAACAGTGCATTTGTCCCATAGGGATTTTATTTATTAAGTTTCTTATACAGCGCAGCATATTCCATTGCGCTTTACGTTTAAGATCCCGACAGGGAGATTCCGGCGGTAACAATGCCGACGCCGGAATCCCAAACACTTATCAGAATACCGGCGCTACCATCCCGACTGCTGGAATCCCGATGCTAAGTAGAGGGGTTGGGGGGAGGGTTAGGCACAGAGGGGGGAAGGTTAGGTTTATGCACCAGGGAGGGAGGGTTAGGTTTAGGCACTAGGGGGGGAGGGATGATTAGGGGTTAGATTAGGACCCCTGCTAGGTTAGCATCCCTTCAGCCACCGGGATGCTAACCTAGCAGGCGTTGGGATTCTGACCGAATCCCGAATGCCGGCATTCCGTACCCAACCTGTCCCATATATAGACCCTAATTTTTGTATGGTCCCCCAAGTGCACTCTAAACCTTTTCCATATGCAATCACATATACCCCAATTCCCATATCACATTGGTCTTCATTCAGATTAGTACGTAAACCCAATGGTTTACATACTAATCCGATGTTTGTGGTCTGTGAATGCGCATGTACAGAATGGGTCCTGCGATCTTGCTCGCAAATCCCCCATGCCGCAGCATGTCAATAATTTGGGAGGCGGAACAGGGGCGTGTCTGAGCTGCATTCCTGGAAATGGGAGCTTAACGCCCCCATTTTCCGGGAGTGCTGAGGTCAGGGTCTGCGTCAGTGGACCCAGATGTCCATTCCCTTGCAGGCTACCAGCCTTAATTCAATGTTATTCCTGCCCTTGCAGGCTGCCAGCTGTCATTCAATGTTATTCCTGCCCTTGCAGGCTGCCAGCCTGATTTCCTCACCTTGCAGGCAACCAGCCAGATTTCCTGGTCCCACAGGCTGCCAGCCTGAAACTTACTCAGACTGGATGATGCTGCCGCCATCACAACCAATGGACGCGATGGTGATCCGATGCAGCATCTATGGATGCTACACTCAGATCACAATTGCTGTCAGGAGGTGTCTGCTCCTATAGACGCCTCCTGCAGCATATACAGTAAATATTTTCTGGACAGTATTGCACAGCCATTTCCTTGCGGCTGTGCCATACCATCCACACCTGAATCAGGCCCATAATGCAGAATGATGGCTGTTTACTATGGAATGACAACTTTCTTATTTGTCATTCTAATCCCTTTCCATATGCACCCACCTATACACTAATACACATATCACATATTTGCGGAATGATGGCTGTTTACTATGGAATGACAGCTGTGTTATTTGTCATCCTAATCCCTTTCCATATGCACCCACCTATACACTAATACCCATATCACATAATGCGGAATGATGGCTGTTTACTATGGAATGACAGCTGTGTTATTTGTCATCCTAATCCCTTTCCATATGCACCCACCTATACACTAATACCCATATCACATAATGCGGAATGATGGCTGTTTACTATGGAATGACAGCTGTGTTATTTGTCATCCTAATCCCTTTCTATATGCACCCACCTATACACTAATACCCATATCACATAATGCGGAATGATGGCTGTTTACTATGGAATGACAGTTGATCCTGATTTGTCTATGATCCCCTAAGCACACACATTAATCCATTCCCATATGCGCCCACCTATACCTGTAGCCTACTATATAAATATAACATAATGCAGTATGACAACAGTTTACTATGGAATATAGGTGTTTTATGTGCTGTTCCTAACCAAAAATAGTTTTAAAACAGTGCTTATGTCCCATAAAGGACCAGGAAGGTGTGTGTGTGTGGTGTGTGTGTGTGTGTGTGTGTGTGTGATGGAACTCTAGAGCGTGGGGAGGAAACATTTGCAACAGGAGAGCATTAAATGGAGGGGAAGTATCAGGGAGGGGAGGGGAAGAGGGAGCAATCGTTGCATGCAGTTATCTTTTAAGGCTTGTCTTCTACAATTTCAGTTGTAGAGTATAGGAAAGTCAGTTCAAAGAGGACATAAGTGAATTTCATTTTTATTTATACAAAATAGTCACCACAAAAACGCTGTCACTAATATTTAGCTGACAGTTATTTTGAAAAAAAAAAAAAGTATAAAAAAATGTTTTTGTGAATGTTGATACCATGACACTATCTGTAGAAGTATAAATGTGTATATTTGCAGCTTCTTTCCTTTGTAGCAAGAAGAGAAATTGTGCCACTCAGAGACAATGTCAAAACTGAATATAAATACTTACAATTTTTATTACTAAATTGTTTATAAATTGTTTATTTGACCTTAGTGGGTATTTAACATGGTTAAATATAATGAAAACAGAAACAGTTACTGTTATATCCCCATAAATAATATATTTAAGTATAAAACTCCTTCTCGCTGGCTCATGGTGTATGTGATATCAGAGGGCTGAAGAGCAAATCCATAAGTTGTCTTCTTCATAACAGAGCGTCAGTCACTTTTTTCAGCTCAGACACCCAGTCTGGATCCATACCCTCTTCCTCAAAGTCCCTGCAGATACGAAATGAAAACAAATTATTTAAAACACATAGCCCTGGCACGGGATGTAGTCGACATCCAGGCAGTCTGGATGCTGGGGGTCAGAATACCAGCGCCGGAATCCCGACAGCAGTTGGAATCCCGACCACTAACACCCTGATAGTTAAGTATTAGGTTTAGGGTTAGGCTGCAGTAGGGGAGGATTAGGGTTAGGCTGCAGGAGGGGAGGGTTAGGGTTAGGCTGCAGGAGGGGAGGGTTAGGGCACTGGTCGGGGAAAAGGGGTAAATTACCCCAAAAGGGGTAAAAATTAAATTCCTGGGGGTAATGGACGGACAGCCGAGCATGCATATTAATCATTGCATGCCCGGCTGTCCGTCCATTACCCCCAGGAATGGAGGTCACTGATGCAGGGAGGCTCTAAGCCGGACGCACGCTGAGATGTTATTACCAGCGGGTGCACGGCTCCTTCCCTGCAGCGCCGCGTTAGCCGGAGGCTGGAGTTCTCTTCTGAACTCCAGCTTCCGGCTGTCCCCATGCGCACTATGGGAGAGACGTCATGACATCTCTCCCACAGTTCCGAGGAGCAGCCGGGCGGACAGGACAGCGGCGGATGCAGGAGCGGGGATTAAGGTAAGTGGTTTTTTTTTTTATTTTCTTCTTTGTACAACCGGCACTATATGGGGGCACTACTACAGGGGCATTATATGGGGGCACTGCTACAGGGCATTATATGGGGCACTGCTACAGGGGCACTATATGGGGGCTCTACTACAGGGGCATTATATGGGGGCACTACTACAGTGGCAGTATATGGGGCATTGCTACAGGGGCAGTATATGGGGGCACTGCTACAGGGGCACTATATGGGGGCACTGCTACAGGGGCATTATATGGGGGCACTGCTACAGGGGCACTATATGGGGGCACTGCTACAGGGGCACTATATGGGGGCACTACTACAGGGGCACTATATGGGGGCACTGCTACAGGGGCATTATATGGGGGCTCTACTACAGGGGCACTATATGGGGGCTCTACTACAGGGGCACTATATGGGGGCATTATATGGGGGCACTACTACAGTGGCAGTATATGGGGCACTGCTACAGGGGCAGTATATGTGGCACTGCTACAGGGGCATTATATGGGGGCACTGCTACAGGGGCACTATATGGGGGCACTGCTACAGGGGCATTATATGGGGGCATTGCTACAGGGGTATTATATGGGGGCACTATACAGGGCCATTATATGGGGGCACTGCTACAGGGGCACTGCTACAGGGGCATTATATGGGGGCACTGCTACAGGGGCACTATATGGGAGCACTGCTACAGTGGCACTATATGGGGGCACTGCTACAGGGGCATTATATGCGGGCACTGCTACAGGGGCATTATATGTGGGCACTGCTACAGGGGCATTATATGGGGCACTGCTACAGGGGCACTATATGGGGGCTTTACTACAGGGGCACTATATGGGGCACTGCTACAGGGGCATTATATGGGGGCACTGCTACAGGGACATTATATGGGGGCATTGCTACAGGGGCATTATATGGGGGCACTATACAGGGCCATTATATGGGGGCACTGCTACAGGGGCACTATATGGGGGCACTGCTACAGGGGCACTATATGGGGGCACTTCCACAGGGGCATTATATGGGGGCACTGCTACAGGGGTACTATATGGGGGCACTGCTACAGTGGCACTATATGGGGGCACTGCTACAGGGGCATTATATGCGGGCACTGCTACAGGGGCATTATATGGGGCCACTGCTACAGGGGCACTGCTACAGGGGCACAATATGGGTGCACTGCTAGAGGGGCAAATTTTATGGGGGCACTGCTACAGGGCCATTATATGGGGGCACTGCTACAGGGCCATTATATGGGGGCTCTACTACAGGGGCACTATATGGGGGCACTGCTACAGGGGCACTAGATGGGGGCACTGCTACAGGAGCACTATATGGGGGCACTGCTACAGGGACACTATATGGGAGCATTGCTACAGGGGCACTATATGGGGGCATTGCTACAGGGGCACTATATGGGGGCATTGCTACAGGGGCATTATATGGGGGCACTGCTACAGGGGCACTATATGGGGGCACTGCTACAGGGACATTATATGGGGGCACTGCTACAGGGGCATTATATGGGGCTCTACTATAGGGGCACTATATGGGGCACTGCTACAGGGGCATTATATGCGGGCACTGCTACAGGGGCACTATATGGGGCCACTGCTACAGGGGCATTATATGGGGGCACTGCTAAAGGAGCATTATATGCGGGCACTGCTACAGGGGCACTGCTACAGGGGCATTATATGGGGGCACTGCTACAGGGGCATTATATGGGGGCACTGCTACAGGGGCACTATATGGGGGCACTATTACAGGGGCACTATATGGGGGCACTACTACAGGGGTATTATATGGGGGCAATACTACAGGGGCATAAATACGGGGGCACTACTATATGATTTCCTTCCTTTCAAATCAAGGGGGTAACGTCGGTGTATCTAAATATATTTTGGCGTAAAAGGTAAAAAAGTTCCCTGACCCCTGGGTTAGGCTGCAGGAGCGAAGGGTAAGGGTTAGGCTGCAGGAGGGAAGGGTTAGGCTGCAGGAGGGAAGGGTTAGGCTATAGGAGGGAAGGGTTAGGGTTAGGCTGCAGGAGGGAAGGGTTAGGCTGCAGTATGGGAGGGTTAGGGTTAGGCTGCAGGAGGGAAGGGTTAGGGTTAGGCTGCAGGAGGGAAGGGTTAGGCTGCAGGAGGGGAGGGTTAGGATTGGGCTGCAGGAGGGAAGGGTTAGGCTGCAGGAGAGGAGGGTTAGGGTGCAGGAGGGGAGGGTAAGGGTTAGGCTGCAGTAGAGGGGGGTTAGGGTTAGGCTGCAGGAGGGGAGGGGAGTGTTAGGCTGCAGGAGGGGAGGGATAGGATTAGGCTGCAGGAAAGGTGGGTTAAAGGGGGGGGGGGTTAGGATACAACCGCCGGGATCCCGTAAAAGTTACTGCATGTGCGTCAATCATCGGGAACATAGCGCAGATCTCTGTAATCGTGATGCCTGCGCCATGTTTCCAGTCATATCTATGGTGCAGATCTCTGGAAACATGGCACTTGGACTATGTTACCAGTGATATCTGCGGCAGCGACGGAGAGAGGTTAAGTATTGTGAATGAGGGTAGGGTGTGCGGTGTGTGCTCCCCTGGACCTAGGTTCCGTGTGCCCATTATACAGTAGATTCGTTCATGATTACAATGTCAAACAAATCTACTAGACCCAACCTCAGACCTAGGCTGACTGCTCCTAAAGCCACCACTGAGCAGATATTCTTTACCCCCTAATCGCTATGTAGTTACTATGTCTACTCTGTAATGTCGAATAGTTCAGAATGTCCACATATTCAGTCACAATGTTGACATTAGTCTACTTCATGAACATATGAGCATCAAGATTAGGCTACAGTTAGGGTAAAAAAAGTACTGTCGACATGTCGATTAAGTTGACATTAGGTCAGTGTCAACATTGTGAATGTCGACTGAGATCCTGTTGCAATTCTGAATGTCGACATTCAGACCATGTCATTATCCTGGATGTCGAACACATAAACCACAAAATCTATGGATCTAAAAAAATATATAACTTACGTGTCTTCATCATCAGATCTTGGCTCAAAACTCTCGGGATCTATGTCAATTTCCTCTTCCCTGCTGTCTGTGGCGTCTGGGACTTGGATGTGATTGAACAGCGGCCCTCTCAGACAGTCCTCCGGAGCTTCTATTGTAAGAAGATAGAAGAGAATTATCCGAGACAATAATTTGCTGCCGTAAATAAGCTATACAACACTCTATAAGAATTCCAGGTCATTGTTTAATGCTGGCCACACAATGAGATATCGGCAGTGACATCGGGCAGTTGGCTGGGTGTGTGGCCAAAGTCATTACCTGGCATACTGATAAATCCAGTCTCTGTCTGAGGGGTAAACAGGTGTGGAAACCATAAGCCAAAGGGGGAGATGTATCAAACTCTCTAACGAGAAAAAGTGGGTAAGTTGCCTATAGCAACCAATCAGCTTCTAACTGTCATTTTTATAGACTGTGCTAGATAAATGATAGCTAGGGGCTGATTGGTTGCTATGGGCAACTTCCCCACTTTTTCTCTTTAGAAGGTTAAATACATCTCCCCCACAGTGAGAACAGACCTGTCATACTTGATACAGATGTGTCGTCACACACCTAGCCTCAATAAGCCTTGCTACGCAAGACGCCTGGTGCAAGTGCGCCTGCAGATCCCATACAAGTTTGATAGAGTTGAGCAGCTTTTTTGTGTTTTTCCACCCAAAAATGCAATGCGATGTGACTAGGGGTGGCATCTAATTAGCCCCGAACATTGGGCCTGATGCTGAGCGCTCGCAAGCGGGTCGATGTTGATCCAGTGCGCATGCGCACGACGGAGCTGGCTCCGTCGTGCGCATGCGCGAGACCCGGATAGCGACGGGCAAGCCGTCGCTCCGGGTCTCGTACCAAAGGGGGCGTGCTGTCGATGGTGAGTGACAGCACGCCCCCTATGGTGGGCGTGGCTGCCCAGACGGAGGCGTTCCCATGGAACGCCTACCGTCTGGGGCCGGCCCCACTGACATCACAAGTGATGTCAGTGGGAGTGCCTTCGGCTCTAATAGAGCTGAAAGCACTCCAGGGCTTGCGGCAACGAGACCCTACCCCATCTTCCTGGCCGCTCGCTATAGCTGTGGGTTGTCACCCACAGCTATACGAGCGGCCAGGAGGCCGCTCTAAAAATTAAGAAGGACGGCCCTGATTCAGAGCGAGCGCTCTGTCAGAGCGTCCGGCTCTGAATCAGGGCCATTATTCGGGCGCTAATGGATCCCCCGGGGCTATCCAATTAACCCCTAAAACCGGGCCTCACTGGCACTTATCAGGGATTTTTTATCGGGACCTGACGTGTCCCGAAAAATAGTTCCGGAAAACTGCTGTGTTTTCACCAGAGCAATGGAGAAAACACAAAGGTCCATGAACTTATCACGGATCCTATATGTTTTTGGGCGAATTATCCTATTTGTTTGCCCAAAACAAATAGGATAGGGTGAAATGTTTTGTTTTTTTTTAAACGGGAATTATCTGTGAAAAATCCAGTTTTTCAACCCCAAATATATCGGGGCTAATTGGATACCTCCCTTAGACACACCGGGAGACTGCACTGATTAATTTCACATGTGACACTCGCATATCTGTGTGCAACCAAGTCTGTATGTGACGCACAACGTAACTGCGCAGTCTGCTTGAGCAGAGAAGGCGTAAAAAAAGACGCTTTGCGCTAACAGAGTCGCACAGGACCTGTTGCGAAGAGAAAGACTGTTTGGCACGACTGCAGCAATAGTGTATGAGGACAAATCTGTATCTCCACTCACATCGCTCATATCATCATCCATTAGGGGTCCGGTACAATGGTATTTAGCTAAAATTGCTGTATGTAAAACAAATTGTCTTCTATTGTTTCAATACACGTAGAACATGTCTTATCCGGCACCTCTGGTTCTTCACTAAAGAGTTTACAGAGAGGACAGGTTTATAGGTTATTTACAGTTCTGGTTTACAGAATATTCTCTACCAGGAAACTAAAGAATTAGCCAGAGAACCTGAATAATAATATTCAGTAAAAACATAACAATATCTAATATCCTACATGCTGGATTAGGGATGCTGGCACACAATGTTACTATTCCGCTGGATTAAAGATGTTCATTCTGGTGTTACGTTATAAAACTGACATTAATTGTCTCAAATGCACGTTAGGAAACAGCGCAGAAACCAGAACACACTCCCAGTCTATCACCACTTACGGGATATATCCATGGCTTGCGGAAACAATTTCTAATAAGATCACAATGTGTCACCCAGAATAAAACATAACCTTAAACTACTGATTAAACTGTGGGGCATATGTACTAAGATCTGGAAAGTGATAAAGTGGAAAATGATAAACTACCAGCCAATCAGCTCCTAACTGTCATTTTTCAAACACAGCCAGTAACATGACAGTTAGGAGCTGAGTGGCTGGTAGTTTATCACTCTCCAATTAATCCCTTTCCAGAGCTTAGTACATCTCCCCCACAATAATGAAAGTAGTAACAATATGGGGGTGATTCATTTGGGTGTGAGGTTTAGAGAGATAAAAAACCTTGCGCTTCTTGCGCCCAAATTTGGATTATTATGCGCGCTCCCAATACCCGCGGTATCCAATAAAAAAAAAAAGTGGTTGCGGAGTTTTCAGAACTGAAAACCCAGCAGCACGTAAAATAAATTAAATAAAAAAATTATACTCACCTGTCTGGGGGGGTCTTAGGTGGTCTCCACGGCTTCCGGTGGCCTTCCTTCCATCTTGTTACTAGAGAGGGGGCTGCTGGGAGGCTCTGGGGACTGCTGGGAGATGTAGTGCAGTGCCAGCTACAGGGGGGGGGGGGAAAGAAACTCACACGAGGAGGGGGGGTGGGGGCTCACACACACCGGGGGTCACACACACACTTACAAACACTCACACACACTCATCCTGCTGCAGAAGACCCGTCTCCCAACGCTGGATGCAGAAGACAACACGTACTCACAATTAAGGACTGATTAAGATAATTGGAAACTTCCAATTGCTTAATTAATCCTCAGGGAGGGTGCCGCCAGGGTCCAGAGCAAGTCCCCTAATTGAATAGCAAAACCCAGCGGCTACGGGAGAAACCCCACGCAGCGGGAGGTTTTAAATTTCCCGCCCACAATTGGGTTTCCCCCAATATGTTTCATAGCATATACTAGAATAGGAACTAATTGAGTGAAAAAAGTATAACAATGGGCATCATTTCATACCAGTACAGTCCTCGGTAGCGTCAGACTACATAATGTACCATCCAAAATCCAGTGGGTCAAATATTCAGTTGTATGTAAGAGTGTGCAGCATCATTCAGTTTGCATGTTTCACGGAATCTCGGAAGCCATGAGAATTTAACATGAACTCTGCAGAGTACAAACTTATACAGGAAAGACTTGTGCACATTTTAAATGGACAAATACTATTTATCAGGGCCGCGCCCTGTGCTGGCCCCCACTGCCCCCAGCAGAGGTTGTGTTAACTTTTGTCCGCTTAGAGATTCAGTTGGGAAAAAAAAGACTAGCCAGGGGCGCCCACCAGTTTGCAGGATCTTTCATATATACATCTATTTGCTTCAGGTTGGGTACGTGAACCCGACGCTGATAATGCTGGCGCTCAAATTCCCAGCAGCTTAATCCCGACGGTGAAAATCCCGACGCATACAGGTAAGTATTCTAACCCTTCCCCGAACCCAGTTTTCCCACAGCCTAAGCTTAACTCTAGTGCCTTACCCCTAACCCTAATACTCACCGTTGGGAAAGCAGCTGTCAGGATTCTGACAGCTGTTGGGATTCCGCCGCCGGTATTCTGTCCGCCGGCTTTGTCTGCGCTGCTATGGTGACTTTGCTTCAATACATTTGGAACCTGCTGACGGAGTTACCTGACGGTTTTCCGTTTTTTTTTTTACTTTCTCAGCAACTATTACACAACATTTCTTGTCTGGGACAGAGGGAGGGAATTACCTGTAATCCCCACTATCCCCATTGCTCTATGCCAATGCCCACTGCAAATACAAACCATGCATGGAGACCACTTTTAATTCAGGGCATCAATAAACTGCTTTTTCTAATCACAGAGCTGATAGTATTATAACCACCTTCTACAAACATCTTCTATATTCATGATTAAATTATGCACGTTAGCTTTTAGCACATATGACAAAAACCTTCTTTGTAAGGGAAAGTCAGAGGGTTGGAACTTCTATAAACCTCCTATATACACACACTTCAATATGTAGCTCATGTATCAACTAAAGGACCTATTTTGAAACTGAGGGCCAAATGTAATAGGGTGAGAGTTTACAAAATGTGAGAGTTAGATAATGTGAGAGTTTAGATAATGTGAGAGTTTAGATAATGTGAGAGCTCTCTCACACTTTTTAAACTCAGCCAATGTAATAGAGACCGAGAACAAAGCAGCAGAGCAAACTCGCATGTTTTCAGACTCTCACAATTTAAAATCTCATCGAGATGTTTCCCATTTTGAAGATAAAACTCAACCTTACTGTTAAACTCTCACTTTTTCTAAACTCTCATCCTATTACATTTGGCCCTGAGTCTCCATATAAATATTGTTGCTAGAATTCTCTTAAATGGCAGTGCAAAAAGACCAATGTAAGCTTTAGCGCACAGTATCCATACTTACTTGATCTATAGATGGTGTAAGTTTTAAATGCTGAGCTGAGATCTGCGTTATTCAGGATGTAAAGTAGCTCATCTGGTGCCTCCTTATTCCATTTCTTCCTTTGGTCCTTCAGGTCATACTTTGTGACGTGGCCGCCTGTACACAGGACACAAGGAGTGAGACAGGAGTGAGTAACGTGGTGTCATTCAGATACTTTCTGTATGCCGTCTGCGAATGCTAGAGACAACATGGCGGCATCAGGAGAAGAGAAGTGCCGGGTTCCTGGAGCATTTATATGCTGGGTACAGAAATTGCTGGTCAACACCCCTATGTGCAGAAGTTGTTAAACAGAAAATATAAGGGTTTTGTACCATAGAAGTTGTAACCCATGACTTACAGTACTTATTCATTACAACTTTTACCTAATGATCCATATGGCTTGCAAAATGTATGACATAATGGGGGGAAATCAATTCAGCGCGATGGATGGAAAGTGGCTCTGGAACACTTGAGTGCTGACACTTTGCGACCAGTATTTTTGCAAAAATTTGCAAAGATTGTAAAAGATGGTAATGTGCGGGACCGGACAATGTGGTGATGTCTGGCGGCACATTGCGCAGAATTGAATTTCCCCCAATGAGTAAAAATAATTACACTGGTGCAGAAGCAGTAGACAGTTAAGGTAGCGGACAGCTGACAACTCAGAAATGGATTGTTATTTTGTAATGTTAGCAGGGCCGGCGGAGATCTATCAGGTCCCGGCATTAGGGAATGTAGATATGCCTTGTAGGGAATACCATGGCTGCTGGAGATCTATCAGGCCATGTCATTAGTGAATGTAGACATACCTGGTAGGGAATACCATGGCCGCCGGAGATCTATCAGGTCCCTTCATTAGGGAATGTAGACATGCCTTGTAGGGAATACCATGGCCGCCGGTGATCTAGCAGGTTTCGGCATTAGGAAATGTGGACATGCCTTGTAGGGATTACCATGGCCGCCGGAGATCTATCAGGTTTCGGCATTAGGAAATGTGGACATGCCTTGTAGGGATTACCATGGCCGCCGGAGATCTATCAGGTCCCTTCATTAGGGAATGTAGACATGCCTTGTAGGGAATACCATGGCCGCCAGATATCTATCAGGTTTCGGCATTAGGAAATGTGGACATGCCTTGTAGGGATTACCATGGCCGCCGGAGATCTATCAGGTCCCGACATTAGGTAATGTAGACATGCCTTGTAGGGAATACCATGGCCGCCGGAGATCTATCAGGTGCCGTCATTAGGGAATGTAGACATGCCTTGTAGGGAATACAATGGCTGCCAGAGATCTATCAGGTTTCGGCATTAGGGAATGTGGACATGCCTTGTAGGGAAGACCATGGCGCCGGAGATCTATCAGGTTCCGGCATTACGGAATGTAGACATGCCTTGTAGGGAATACCATGGTCGCCGGAGATCTATCAGGTCCCGACATTAGGGAATGTAGACATGCCTTGTAGGGAATACCATGGCCACCGGAGATCTATCAGGTGCCGTCATTAGGGAATGTAGACATGCCTTGTAGGGAATACCATGGCCGCCGGAGATCTATCAGGTCCCGACATTAGGGAATGTAGACATGCCTTGTAGGGAATACCATGGCGCCGGAGATCTAACAGGTCCCGGCATTAGGGAATGTAGACATGCCTTGTAGGGAATACCATGGCCGCCGGAGATCTATCAGGTCCCGACATTAGGGAATGTGGACATGCCTTGTAGGGAATACCATGGCCGCCGGAGATCAGGTGCCGTCATTAGGGAATGTAGACATGCCTTGTAGGGAATACCATGGCCGCCAGAGATCTATCAGGTTTCGGCATTAGTGAATGTGGACATACCTTGTAGGGAATACCATGGCCCCCAGAGATTTATCAGGTTTCGGCATTAGGGAATGTGGACAGGCCTTGTAGGGAATACCATGGCCACCAGAGATCTATCAGGTCCCGACATTAGGGAATGTAGACATGCCTTGTAGGGAATACCATGGCTGCTGGAGATCTATCAGGCCATGTCATTAGTGAATGTAGACATACCTGGTAGGGAATACCATGGCCGCCGGAGATCTATCAGGTCCCTTCATTAGGGAATGTAGACATGCCTTGTAGGGAATACCATGGCCGCCGGTGATCTAGCAGGTTTCGGCATTAGGAAATGTGGACATGCCTTGTAGGGAATACCATGGCCAACGGAGATCTATCAGGTCCCAGCATTAGGGAATGTAGACATGCCTTGTAGGGAATGCCATGGCCACCGGAGATCTATCAGGTCCAGGCATTAGGGAATGTAGACATGCCTTGTACGGAATACCATGACCGCCGGAGATCTATCAGGTCCTGTCAGTAGGGAATGTAGACATGCCTTGCAGGGAATACCATGGCCGCCTTTGCATGCTGCACTGCCTGCTGAAGAGGGAGTGGTCACAGCATCTTAGGGGTGTGACTGCGCCTCCTTGACAGGTTCGGGGATTTTGTACCCACTTCCACCACCTCTCGGCGTTACAACCAATGACACCTTAAAACATGTTACTCATTTTCTTAAAGGGACAGCCCCACACAAATATATCTGCCAATATATAACTTGTATACCATGGCTATTTAAGAGGCATATTTTCACTAAGACAATATTAGAAACCCTTCCAAAATCAATTTTACAATATTGTTAAGGTAATGATTATTATTACTTGTGAATACAACTATTACTACTACATAAAGACGCATCAGACACTGCACTCACCATCACTACTGCCTGCTCCTATACTTGATGTGAGGATTGAGGCATTTTCTAAAACATTTATAACGGTGCCTGTAGGTTCCTTCTCCCACTGCTGCCTTCCAGATAGTGTAGAGCTGGACTGATGCACTGTGTAAGGACAGACATAGCATTGGAAATCATACTATATCACTATGTCTCATGTTTATTATGGGCTAATGTTCAGGAACATCTGATCAGAAGTGAACTTTGTATAGAAATGTATGGCGAGTTTGTATCAGCATGCCAATATATTCCATGATAGACAACCTGTGGGCAGATACTGGGCAGGACTAATGGCTGGCACATCACCCAATGGCTGCTCTCTTCTCTCAGGGAGGTGTCTGTATAAATCCATACAAACACATAAGGCCAAATTCTGAGTGGCACGCTATGCCGATATGAGCACAGTCGGTCGATGATTTAAGTAGTGCACATGCGTCCTGATTGCTACCACTGGGAGCTGCAGAGCGAATTTGGATGCAGGGTGTGTGGATTTCAGTAGGGGTTCCTGGGAGGTGTCAGGGGGGTGGCTAGGAAGACGCGGTTGTGTGTGGCACATATGGTTGATGGCTCTACACCTTCGATGGATGAGATCAATGGAATGGATTTTTTTTTTCTTTCTACTTGGCACTGGGTCACGGAGTCTTAACTCCTGTCCCCCCACCCCCTCCTCCTCCTCCAAGCAACCCGAGAAGCTCTGCCCCCACCACTGAATAGCCAGCTGTGTAATAGAGCAGGGCCCCTGCCAATAGTTTCAAACCATCGAGGTTATCCACCAATGGTACCATTAATGGTTAACTCGATGCACAACCGCTCACGAAGACGCCATGTTCAAACGGAGAAATTGCACATGACATAGGGCTGGTGGAAGTATCAACGGTGCACAGATGGTGTGTCTAAAGACGCACCGAGACAGATTTCCACTGGCTTAAGGCGCTGCATGTGGGCGTCTCAGGTTTAGAGAAATCAATTGCTGTATTATCAAAAAGAGGCAGACATGGCTGTAGCACATAGGGCCTCATTCAGAGGCGGTCGGAGGATGCAAGCGGTCACTCAGAAACTGGGCGGCCACTTGCATCCTGACCGCCCGCCTCTGTTGCGGTCGTTAGGCTGTGGGTTAACACCCACAGCTCTAACGACCGCTCGGGTGATGGTCGCGATGGTCATTGACCATCGCGACCATCGGGGCTTCCGACGAGACCCTAGGGTAGGGTCTCACTTGTCGTAAGCCCCGGAGAGCTTCTGGCTCGGTCAGAGCCGGAAGCTCTCCACTGACATCACTAGTGATGTCAGTGGGGCCTCCCCCAAACGGCAGGCGTTCCCATGGGAACGCCTCCGTTTGGGCTGCCACCCCCCCCGGCCCGCCTTCCAAACGGGGCGAGCTGTCAATCAACATCGACAGTTCACCCCCTTTGGAAAGAGACCCGTTACGATCGGCGCTGTCGGTCATAGCGGGTCTCACGCATACGCACGAGGGAGCCGGCTCCTTCGTGCGCATGCGCACTGGCAAAACATCGAGGCGGCCGTGTGGTCGTAGACCGTACGGCCGCCTCTGAATAAGGTCCATAGTATCGCAGCTTTTGTTCAGTTATGAAAATTAACTGAAATGCAGCTTTAAAGCACCAAAAACAGAACAGCGCCATCCAGTGTGTGTTTGGGATTTATCAAAGAATAACATTTTCGCTAATTGCGCCTTAGATAATTAAGTTTCTATGTTTTACTCAACAAATATTGTCTACATGTTGTTCTAATATAACTGATTGTTTAGTAGAAAGCTGGTGTAACATACAAGGGAATATGGAAAATGTAGATTGAGTTTAGGATCATCAAATACTTATATTTCAACATATTTAGGGCCCCATTTACAAACACCAGCGGCAATTTTCGTTTAGTATCACTATGATAGAAATGAAAATTTCACTGTTATTTAGTAATACTTACTCCTCCGGCGAGGTCCCGCGAAGTCCAGCGGTATCCTCGTCCTTGGTGATGTCCTCAGCTGGGCTGCTGGCAGCCTAACGCTGCCAGCGATGGGGCTCCAGGGTCATGCGCATGCGCGACGGTCCTTATGCGCATGTGCATGACAGGGAGACCCGGCAGTACCTGGAAGGCTTTGTTAAAGCCGGAAAGGCACCGCCGGGTCTCCATTGCCGGCAATGGGCCCTCATCGCTCTCGCCATCTAATAGATGGAGAGAATGATGCTGTACAAACAGCGGTAATCAACCGCTGTTTACTAAATACAGAAAAGCGGCATACCCTTTTAGTGAGCGCTAAAGGGGTTACTTTTTGTTTGTAAATGGGGCCCTTAGTGTTAAACCACACAAAATGAACACAAATGAATATCTCCTATGAATGTCTTATTACCATCAGTAGAAGCTTTCTGCTGCTTATTTATCGCCAGGGTGATGGATCCAGATTCTTCCCTTAGGAGGCTGTCAGATGGGTCATCGCTAAGCTATTTAATATAAGGAAAAAAGTTCAATGGAATTTCATGTGTCAGGTAATAAGAATCTGTACCAGTGAATATAAACATTCAATACCAATGCAAAACATTGAATAAAACCTCCGCTACATAGGGGATATATATATATATATATATATATATATATATATATATATATATATACACGTAGGATATATAGGCGTGCCCCACGGGTGTCCATCTACATTTTTACATTTAGTGTCCTGATGTCTAATGTACATGCTATGTTCTTTTCAATTTTATCAATGGATTAGCAATAATTTAAGCAGCATTTTTAATTTTGTTTGTTTCTGATTGTCTTGTTTGTTTTATGTACAATGAAAAATCCCAATTAAAAAAAAAATGACAATAAAAAAAATAATAATAAAATAGCATTAAAATATGTATAATTTAGCAGTGCTATAGATGCTGCCGGTAAGTTACAATCATAATTAGTAGTAGTAATGAGCTGTCTGTTTATAGAAGTCATCTTGGTGTCTAAGACTTGTCTTACATGACCGTTTAGCATTTTGCTGTAGGCGATGAGACAATAATAATAAGGGGTAGGTGGTGCCCACTAATACCCCTTCCAGACATACAGAGAAACCCGGGAATTTGCCAGGGCACGACAAAACAACCCGGGTCTGGCATATGTCTGAAAGGTACTGACCCGGGCTCACGTCCCTGCAATCGACCCTTTTCCCGAGTCTTGTGACCCAGGTCGATGGTGTGACCTGGGTTTCTAGAATGAGCTGTTTGGCCGTTCGGGGCTGCCTGTGGCAGATTCTAATGACCTCGTCAGTGGCACAAGAGAGGATGCAGAGGCAAATTGGATTGTGGCTGTCAGAGGCAGGCAGATACAGTATTATTGCCCATGATTATAGCAGGGCATTATAAGTCCCCCACCCAGTACTTTAGCCAGTCCCCACCTTTACATGACCTCATTATTATGAGCCAAAAAAGTGTCTTCTTTCAATGACAAAACAGGGCAGACCCAGGTTATGTCTGAAAGGGGTCAACCCGGGAAATTACTGGGTCCGAGGTGTAGTATGAAAGGGTGTCTGCGAGCAAAAACCCGGGTTGCACCTGGGTTGAAGTCTTGTATTTGCCAGAGCAAAGCATATCTCTGAAAGGGGTATTAGGGAGTGCTTAGAGACAGGCGCATCTGATAACTGTTTTTGCCTGTGAAGTCACAATTATGATAAGCCTGAGCTTATTACCTGTACGGGCATACATGATTTCACCACTTTGAGAAGCGATCTTTTGTTGAGAATAGTGTTAGTGGAAGGTCGCTGCCGGGGGTCTTTACGGAACATCTGTTTAATGAGACTCCTCAGCTCGTAGGAATATTGAGGGGGCAGTGGACTGTATGATCCTTGGCAGATCTTCAGGATTAGATTTTTCCAGCTACCTGCTTGGAACTTGAAAGTGAAAGAAAAATGTGGTGAAATTCCCTGAATGGTCTACAGTAGCCTTGAGTTACCTGAGGCTCTCCAGTCTACAGATTTATTTATATTGCAGATTTACAGTATATAGTGATAAACACAAGTCACAAAGCTCAAACAGAAGTGTTCCAACAGCACCCCTCGTGTAATCAGATCGGCCCCTTAGTCTTTTATAGCTATACATTTTGTTGTACAGTAACTGACCAATATCCACAGGTGTCTTATTTATGTCTAACTATTCAAGTAGTTTTGGAGCCAATGCAGAACTAAGTGAAGGGCCCACAACCAATGCAGACAGTGACCACCATGGCCTAGCACAAAACAGATTATAGGATTGAGAATATATATTGGATTATATATTAGTAGAGCTTGTGGGTAAAGTAGCAAATGATTTTGTATCAGTGTTAAATAAAGTTTGTTTGGGGATGTTGAAGTGTTGTAAGTGGTTAGAGGGTATACAAAGAGCTAAGGTGCATACACACGTAACGATTTTTTGAACGATTTGTCGTTAACAACGTCGTTGTAGTTAAAAAAATCGTTCAGTTTCTGAGTTATAACGATGAACGATAATCGTTAAAGCATGCTCCCGTTTGTAGTTATCGTTCATCGCCCATTTCAGACTGTCCAACATGACGATTTTGATTCAGGGAAGGAACATTATTCATTCATCATTGTAAAAATCGTTCAAAAAATCGTTCATTACACTTACAAAAAATCGTTCACTTTTTCAAGGGAAAATCTGAACGAAAATCGTTGGCTACAAAATCGTTACGTGTGTATGCACCATAACTAATAACTAATATAGGCTAATAACTGGGGTGTAGAATAAGAAAACAGCTGAATGCCATATTGGCTGTTTTAGTTAACAGAGGCCTTTACAGGGGATTCATTGCCATGATGCGGTGGAGGCAGCCATTTTATGGTCTGACTGAATAAATATTCATGAGAATGCAATTTATTGGGAATGGTGACATCACTGGGGTTCATTTCATTGTTATTGAGGAGCTTCAGCGATGTCACTGGTTTCTAGTGAATTGACAATTATAAAATGGCTGCCCCCACTGTAGGTACAAAATATTTATCAAAATAACTAAACATTTTAGCTTCTGTACCCACAAACAATGCTGAACCCATCATTAAGGTGTCAACTGTACTATAAACCAACAGTCATGTGTAAAATACTTATTAAACACGTATTTATGGCGTCACAGAGCTGTTAAGGAAGTCCGTATACTCACTGGGTGTTTTAAGGTGCATAGTTCATATAACACACATCCCAATGACCAGATATCACTGAAAGAGACAATACAGTTAATTTTGTAAGTGTATTTACTAAGGAATGTACAGTGTTAGAACATTCTGCCATAGAATTCAAATATATAACCATATCTGCCTACTTTTGAAAAAGCATTTCAGGGAGATTGTGAAAGTAACATCTATGAGCACGGCGGTAAAGTGGGCGTGTACTGCTACTCTGAGAGGCGTGTCATAATACTGACTTACATCCAAATGTAAATGAGCCCCAAGGCTGTTAGTAAGATCTATTTGTTGATGAATGTAGCCATAGGGATCATTGTGCCTTATAGCCAATGCAGGGACATTATACTTCTGATCCCATTTGAATGAATAAGATCTGTTTTTTTTTAAATATCTCAGCTACATAATGCGGGTAAGGTACAATCACAGATATTGCTAGACTCTTCAGGAAGTCATGGAGATTGCTGCTATTTCAAGGAGTCTCCCTGAAAATCAGGGAGAGTTGGCAAGTATGTATATAACACAGTGTTTGCTATACTTATTCACATTACATCCATCATTCATCTTTCAGTACTCGGGGAACATGCACAGGGGTTGTTAGAAGGGACGTATAAACAAGAATAACTGGTTTTGTCTTTGTTATGTTCTTCCTTAGAAGGCAGAGAGTTGAAGCCACAAATAATTCTCATAGTATGACTAGTGCCTCAGTACAGGAGGCTGGGGGCTAATTATTTTCGGACTGGGCCCAAAACGGCAATGCAATGGCATCACTTCTTGGTGGGTGTAGTCATACACTTAACTGGCTAATATTTGTTTTCCAAAAACTGCTCAGAAATTGTCTGTGTTTTTTGATGATTGAATTAGGTTAGGAACAGCTATATAAAAATAGCAATTCGTATACTATAGTGATGGCCGTACCATCGATGGTCGAAGGTTTACAACCATTGTTAGAAAGCAATCAATGGTGCAGGCATCAATGGTTGAGTTCTGCGCATTTGCAGAGTGCGTCCATCTGGCCAGCATCGCTGGGAAAATGTGTTTGTCATCAGCCATAGACCATCAATGTTTGTAAACCATTGATGATTTGTGGCCCTCCCTAGTATACTGTGCATGAACCTGAACTTCAAAACACTTTTTAACTATTTAGGATAATTGGCCATCCCTATATGGAGGCTCCATATCGATATTCACAATTGAGACGGGATCACCAAGATGATCAATGAAATTAGCTTTCATAGTGATATCTATATTTAAAAAAAAAAAAAATTGTGTATATAATTTATTTAAAGTATTTGTCTAATATATATTGAAAAATCTATGAATAATGATAATCGGCGCTAGCATAGGCGGCTGTGGCTCTGTGATGGTTATATGTCCCACCGGCTGCTTCTCTCTGTAGCTGCCATGTAAACAATGGGGGGCAGTGCGCTGCTGTACTTGCATTTCCCGGCACTGCTCCTTTCTGCATCCGCTGGCTATATACCAGGGGAACAGCGCGCTGCCTGGCTACATTACCTTGCCAGCTGCTCCTCTCTGTAGTCACCTGGAATATGCTGGGGGCATAGGCACAAAGTGGATAAATTTCCCCGGTGGCTGCTCTCTTTGCAGCCATCGGGTATACAGTATAGGGGGAAAGTGCACTGTCTGATTTAAATTTCCCCAGCCAGTCACTGCAACCAGCAGTAATCGGCAGACACTTGGTGATATCCAAGGGTGCAGAGGGGCCCTCAGAGATTGGCGGCTTCTGGAAGATTATCTTCCGGCAGCTGCCCACTGGGCGTTTCTGATTGGTCTCATCAGATGCCAAGGAAAGCCAAAGAGCACACAATTCTGTGAATTAGCAGCTCCACCATTTTGTGAGTGACAGTAATCTCACTCTGTGAGAGTGCTGAATCTGCAGTTAACCACATGGTGTCATGGCATACCATATCTGTATTACGCAAGGAACAGGTCCATTAAGGCATCAGCCTTAATGATCGGAATTTCATTGCTTTTTGAAGATTGAGTGTCAGAAATTCAATAGGTTTTGTGCACAACCAGCACCAGGCAAATCAGAACCAGCCCTGGTTCCCGAAAAATACTGGGGACAAATGACATATGGGACCCCTTGTATTCAGTACAACCAGCACTGTTCTCTGAGTCGGTCCTGGTTCTGGAAATACAGGGGAAAAAAATTAGTAGGGTTCCCCTGTATTTTCCATAACCAGCACTGGGCTATTTCTAGCGGGGGGCTGAAGCCACAACCAGGGGAGCCCTTTCACCGGGCCCCTCAGCCGAAGCATCAACCCTGGCTGCTAGTCAGTGGTGCAGAAAAATAAAATATTAAAACAAAAGGTGTCTTTGTTTTATTTTAATATTTCTTTTACAGGGCTACTATAGGTACCAATGGGCCCTTAATCACCCGCTTGC
The DNA here is from genome assembly GCA_031769625.1 of Taudactylus pleione. NCBI lineage: Eukaryota > Metazoa > Chordata > Amphibia > Anura > Myobatrachidae > Taudactylus > Taudactylus pleione. The sequence continues at coordinate 578,583 of JAUIMM010000088.1, read as the reverse complement.
TGGTACTTGTGGTTCTCCAAGTACCAGTATGTGGGGGAGAGCTGCTGGGACCTGTAGTACTACTGCAAAAGACAATATTTATACTTTCATATGCACCATATGACACTATCAACCCGGCACCCACCGGCCAGGGGTGCTGGGCTATCAGCCTGGGGTGCCCTGGAGAGGGGGACCCCTTTATTGGGGGTCCAGCTCCCCAGCAATCCCCGGCCTGGGTTGACTAGCGGTCAGGGTTGATGCTTCGGCTGGGGGGCTCGTAAAAGAGCTCCCCTGACTATGACATCAGCCCTCCACTAGAAAAAGTCCGGTGCTGGTTCTGGAAAATACAGGTGAACCCTACTCATTTTTCTCCTGCATTTCCAGAACCAGGACCAGCTCAGAGACCAGTGCTGGCTGCGCTGAATACGGGGGTCCCCTATGTCGTTTGGCCTCTGTATTTTGGGAACCAGGACTGGTTCTGATTTGGCTGGTGCTGGTTGTGCTTAATATGGGGGACCCCTACGTAGTTTGTCCTCCGTATTTTGCACAACCAGCACTGGGTCGCTAAAAGCCCGGTGCTGGTTGCTCGGGGCACGTTGTTTCTTTTTTTTTTTTACCCATGTAAAAATAATTTTTACACACAGATACTTTACGAGTCTGCATCTGCCGCTGACAACGGCTACTTCCCCCGGGTCCTACTGTCCGCCTCTAGCCCCACTGCTGTCTGCTTTCTCCCCCGGGTCTCAGCCGCCGCTAACTCCCCCGGATCCCGGACACAGCAAATGCCGACTTCCTTTCCCCCGGTCCCCGCCCGCAGAGGACAGCCATCTTGGTGCTCCAAAGTGAAGCCAGTGAGTACACCTGCTGGAGGCTCCTAATGAGGCTGTGCAAGGAATTGAATGATTCTCTCTCTCTCATATATATTAGGGATGTGCAGGCTCGGATAGGTTCGAGTTTGCACGTGGAGTTCGGATTTTTCCCTCCAAAAAAACGGAACTCAGAACGAGGCAAAACGTCATCTTACATGGACGAACATCATCATTCCTGGTCTTTTGTCCAGGAATGATGATGTTCGTCCATGTAAGATGACGTTTTGCCTCGTTCTGAGTTCCGTTTTTTTGGAGGGAAAAATCCGAACTCCACGTGCAAACTCGAACCTATCCGAGCCTGCACATCCCTATATATATATATATAGTGACAGGGTCAGCATAGCCCCACATGAAGTGAATCTGGACTGTCCATATCTCCCAGGTTTGGCAGAGCAAAAGCATTAGGAATGTGATATGTCCAGTTCAGGTGTTACCTCAATCCGAGTCTGGAAAGGCAGCTGATTACAGATACCTGTGTGAGGCTGGTTTAAGAGCTGCAGAGACACTGGGGAATCTGATCCTGATGGTGAGATAGTCATCCAGGTTATAGGCCTGGGGGTGACTAGTGTTAGGGGTCCTGGACCTGGGAGTCCACTGAAGAAATATATTGCTGTTTGGAAGACTTTGTGTAACATCTTGCCTGTGAAACTGTCATAGCCTGTGGTGAGAAATAAAGCTGCTGATGGATTTTACCCAGTCTATGTGATTCTTGTCACATTTGGCGCCCGAACAGGGACTTGCTGGAACCCTTGGTTCCCCTCCCTGTCATTTCTGTACCTTTTGAGAGAATTGGTATGGATCTGATAGGGCCGGTGGAAAAATCTGCTCGTGGCATCAATACATATTAGTTGTGGTAGAGTATGCCACAAGGTACCCGGAGGCCATCCCGCTACATAACATGAAATCTAGCACTATTGCCCGGGAATTATTGATGCTATATACCCGCTTGGGGATACCAAACGGGGTCTTAACGGTCCAAGGTACACGTTTTGTCTCCAAGCTAATTACCACCTACAGCTTAACAACCGACCAGGTTGATGGTCGCGATGGTGATCACCATCGCGACCATCGGGGCTTACGACCAGACCCTAAGGTTGGGTCTGGGCACTCGTAAGCCCCAGGGAGCTTTCTGCTCTGATGGAGCAGGAAGCTCCCCACTGACATCACTGATGATGTCAGTGTGGCCGCCCACAAAACGGTAGGCGTTCGTAAAGGAACGCCTCCGTTTTGGAAACCACACCCCACGGCCCGCCTACCAAACGGGGGCAGCTGTCGATCAACATAGACAGCCGCCCCTTTGGTAGCGAGGTCCGGAGCGACAGAGTTTCTCTGTCGCTCCGGGGCTTGCACACGCGCAGTGCGGCCGCTGTGCGTGCGCAGGCCTAACCATCGAGTCGGTTAAGAGCGCATCGGCGCTCGCAACTGACTCTGAATAAGGTCCTTAGTCCCTTTGAACTCCTCTATGGGAGGCAACCTAGAGAGATTTTAGATCTGTTGAAAGTCATGCCTAACAACGTTCAGTTTGTAACCCAATTGTATGGCAGTTTAAGGCAGATTGCGCCACTCGTGAATGAGCACATGGATAGGTCACAACAGCGGCAAAAACGTTTATATGACGTGACCGCGGTTAATCGGTCTTTTAAACCGGGAGACAGGGTACTGGTTCTGGTACTGGTACCCACCACTGAAAACAAAATGTATGCCCAGTGGCGAGGCCCTTATGAAGTTATAGAGGGGAATTCAATTAGAGGCGAAGTTTTCGCCTGTCCGACTTTTCGCTTCATTCGCCTGTTTCAGAGGCGAATTTATTCCGTGCTCGTCCCGCTTTTCGCCTAATTCAATTGCAAAACAGGCTAAAACTAAAATAGGCGAATGCGGAACAGGCGAAAAGTACTGAAAGAATTGGGGAAATTAGTCTGTACCCCAGAAAAAGATGCACTAACATAGGGAATCAATATAGATGTGTACTAATAGCCCTAATAAGACTATTTTGGATACTTAAGTTGTGTAAATTGTTATTTCGCTACTTTTTATGTTTATTCCCCCACTTTTTAAATTTTCGCCCCAAAAATTACATGTCTTATTTGGGGTGTTCTTAGGGTTTTTTTTTTTTGCAGATTTGTCCTTAGGGGGCTGACCCAAAGGTTCTGAGCCGTTTCCCCACGTTTGCACCCCAAAATAAAGATTTTGCTTTTCTTTTCACCTGCTATTGATTGGAGAATCTTTTATGGAGAATTGTTTCCGCTTAGTCGAAATTGTCCTGGAATTGAATTTGGCAAATTTTTTTCAGGCAAAATTTTCTCAAAAAAACAGGCAAAAAAGTATTTTCGTCTCTAATTGAATATGGCCCATAGAGGCAGTTGAACCTGTTAATTATAGCAAATTATTTTTATTAGATAATAGTAGCAGATTATTACAAAAAAAGAACCATTTCAAAATCGATATTACAAAGTGAACCTGCAAAATGAGGTTTCAATCAGATCCGAAAAAATATAAAATTTACCTAATCAGAACCTCTATAATCAAAATTAAAAAAAATAAATAACAAAAAAGTAAAAACATTTAGGGAAGAGACAAAACAATGAGGGGTGGAGAGGGGAAAGAGAGAATTGCTGCATAATTAGAATATAGATCAAAAACAAAGCCACAACAAGTTTAATATTAATATATACCGGCTCCACTAGGTCACATAGGGCCCAGGCAGGGAAATAGGCATAACTTACACAAGTGTAGGTCGGCTAGAGAGAATGGTTTTATAAGATACAGAATCCTTAAAATCCATCCAGCGAGACCAGGTATTCCTAAAGGATTCATAGTCGCCATCAGCAGAAATCATCAAATCGTCCATCTCCATATATAAATCTATTCTCGTGAACCAGTCAGTCACCACGGGAGGAGAGGAGGAGCGCCATCTCACTGGGATAACAGCCTTTGCCGCGTTATTCAAATTACATAATAAAGACCTTTTGTACCTCGAGAGGGTCCCGGACGACAGGTGGAATAACCAAAACAGGGGATCTGTGGGAACCGGTTCACCCAGAATTATGGCTGAGAGGCGAATCACTTCCGACCAATAGGGCCGAAGGAGTGGGCATTGCCACCAGATATGAAAAGGGTTACCCGGGGCATTCAAGCAGCGCCAACATATATTGGGCACCCCAATCCCCATTTTAGAAAGAGTATCTGGGCATCTGTACCATCTCGAGATGAGCTTGTACTGAGTCTCAACAACGGTGGTACTCTTGGAGCAGGCGTGTGCTAGTGCAAATATCTTTCTCCATTGAATTTCATCTAGACTGGAACCGAGGTCACGGTTCTAACGCTCAGTAAAGTTGGGGAGGGAGATGCCAGCGTCTGAGGAAAGAGAGCTGTATAGTAATGAAATAGTATGGGTGGGGGGAGTGGGACTTACGCATAGAGTATAAACCCTACTTAAGGTCTGGGGTGTTCCCAAGGAGTGTAAGAAATGACGAACCTGGAAATAGCGCCAATATTCATTAGCCTGCAGCTTCCATCTCACATACTTCTGCAAAAGATAGTACACTACCATTGCTAACCAACTGTCCAACCCTGAAAAGACCTGCCCTCAACCAAGAATGGAAGTTAATATGGTCCATCCCTGGAGGGAAACTATCATTATAGAGGAACGGTGTGAGAGGCGAATTAGGAGCGAATACCGATGGGGATCTCCTCATGGACCTCCAACAAGACAGCGTGGGGACAATAGTGGGGTACGCGAGATTGGGGAGAGCAGGAAGCCACGGAGCTATCGACAGGGGGATCTCAAGTGCTTGTTGTTCTATGCATATCCATTGTTTAGAAGAGTCAGATCTAGTCCATTCTAAAATGCGGTTTAGGAGGCATGCTTGATGGTATCTTTTAATATTTGGAAGGGAAATGCCGCCTCTATCTTTGTGACGGGACATAAGATCCAACCTCAAACGGGCTCTATTTCTCTTCCAAATGAAGTCTCTAATTAGAGTTTTCACATCTAGTATCCACTTAGGTGATAATTTGATTGGGAGAGTTTGTAGGAGGTATAGGATCCTAGGTAAGAAGTTCATCTTTAACACGCCCAGTCTTCCAAACCACGAAAAAGATTTGGTTTTCCACATCTGCAAATCCGAGCGGATTTTGGCCAGTAGAGGGACAAAATTAGATTCAAATAGGTGTGTAAGGTTTCTAGTTAAAGTAACCCCAAGATATTTTAAATGGGTGGTATGCCAAGCAAAGGGGAATGATAATTTGAGACCAGCTACCATCTACGAGGGGGCAGTAATGTTTAAAGCAACAGAGTAGTTAATTTTAAAGTTAGAAAGGTCCCCAAAGGTCTTCAACTCTTCTAATAAATTCGGAAGTGAAACTATAGGGTTCGTGATTGTGGCCAATAAGTCGTCGGCAAATAAAGCTAGTTTATATTCCTCCCTGCCCACCTTGAAACCCGATATGTCAGGGTTTAGGCGAATGGATCGTGCCAGGGCCTCCATACAAAGGACAAAAATCATAGGAGATAATGGACAGCCCTGTCTAGTTCCATTTCTTATGGGGAAAGAATTTGAAAGGGAGCCGTTAATTCTGATTCTCCCAGATGGAGACCTATATAAGGCAAGGATACATTGAAGGCAAACAGGTCCCAAACCCAATTGTCTCAAAACTCCTTTCATAAAGTCCCAATCGACACGATCAAACGCCTTCTCAGCGTCGGTAGACAACAGAATAGCTGGTGTATTAGTCGAGGAAATATGGTGGATAAGAGCTATAAGTTTGGAGGTGTTATCTCTTGCCTCGCGTCCCGGGACAAACCCCACCTGGTCGCTATGAATGAGGGAAGGCAGGGAATGTTTTAGTCTGTTTGCGAGAAGCTTTGCGAATAGTTTGACATCGACATTCAGAAGGGAAATTGGACGATAGCTGGGACAGAGAGAAGGGTCCTTACCCTCTTTAGGGATTACTGTAATATGGGCTTCCATAGACTTTTTAGAAAAGGGTGAGGTATCTGAGATATTGTTAAAAGCTTTCAGGAGCGCGCGGGGCGTGGCCTGACCGTTAATGGAGGAAGCCGCATCTTGTTAGAGCTCCGGGCCAGTGCAGAGGAAATCTAGCCTCTATAGCCCCATCCCGGTCAGCGGACACCTCCAGACCCTTGCTTACCTTCCCCAGGTTTGTCACTGGCCCAGCGGGTGAAAGCTGCGGAATCGGGAGGCACAATAGGCGCTTCCGCGGGTTGCAGCTGGCCTGCTGCCCTTTGAGCCGGGGACTGGAGTGCGCGGACTGGCGGCTGTGGACTTCCGGCGGCGTCATCTCTGCCGCACATCGCGTGACCCCTCTCCGGCCCTCTAGCCTCGGCTGCCCTGCTGCTGTGTCAGGGCTGGTGTCCCTGCTTCTGGGGACTCCCGGGAGACATCTTTGGGAGGAAGCCCCAGCGTTCTGAAGCCTCCGGCGGCCATCTTTGATTTTCTCCCACGCTGATGCTGCTGCTGGTTATTGCTGCCGGGATACTGGCAGTGCAACCCCGCTTGCAGACAGGATTATCTGCTGCCTGTGACTCCCTGGAGTAAGGGGAGGGTGGTGAGTCCCTGAGGGGAGATTATATTATATTGTATTTCTATATCCCACTGCTCCACCTGCTCCATTGTCACGTGACCTGTTGGCCCTTCTCTCTATGTCTGGAGCTCCTATATGACCACCTACACATATCCAGTTTATTTTTCACTAGCCTAACAGGTTCAAACCATATCAGCTACTTAGCTTGCTCTTGCCCTGACATTTTTTACTTTTGTGCTGGTGGATATTTGCCATTTACTCTACGCTGGCTCCCTCTTGTGGTCTTCTGTGATAATTACCTCAAGTACTATTTGCAGCCACAATTAGCGAACCTCCATGTGCTATTATATTTTCTGCCAGCCTTTCACACTCTTTTTTCTGAGGCTAAAGTTCTCCTGGATGGTGCCTCTCTGGAGTTAAAGATGTTCGCTTAATATTATCACCAAACTTGCCTGGACTATTATTGTAGAGCCCTGTGTCTCACCTTTTATACCGTAGTTTGTTTTGTTTTTTTGTATTATTTCACTATGTCGCAGAGAGGTAAGAAACCTCCACCATCCTCTGCAAATTTCTTCGGATCTAAATCCAAGGGTTCACAGAGTTCGTCATTACCCCCAGAATCCCCCTCCTCCCCTTGCTCATCCGAAGCTGGTATTGATCCTCAAATTCAAGCGGTTATGGCTGGTTTGTTGGAGGGAGTTCAATCCGCATTCAAGCAATAACAGAATTTAAATCAGAATTGACATCTCTTGGCAACAGAACGGACGCGCTGGAATCTAAATCGGACGACTTATGCCGCTCCCAAAATCGTCTTGATAAAGAACTCTCTAGACTTCATGATGAGGTGGAGACACTCAAAGAAAGACAAGAGGACCAAGAGAATCGTTCCCGTCGCAACAACTTACGTATCCGTAATATAGCAGAATCAATCCTTGGTCCCTCCTTACCGTCATTTCTAAAAGACTTTTTTCAACACTTAGTTCCAGCCCTTACAAATGAAGATTGTTTATGTGATAGAGCCCATAGAGCACTCCGATCGAAGCCCTCTCCTACTCAACCTCCTAGAGACGTCATAGTTCGCCTGCACTATTTTCGTACAAAGGAACGGATCTTGTTAGCTACTCGAGACTCTCCAGTGATTCCTTTCCAAGATATGCAGTTACAAATCTTCCAGGACCTGGCTCCCTCTACTATTCAGAAACGGCGGGATCTTCAGCCAGTCACTAAGATTCTACGGCAGCATCAAATCCGATATCGCTGGGGATTCCCCTTTATGCTTCAGGTTTCAGCAAACAACACTGTGCATAGTGTCAAGACTCTCACTCAAGGTCAAGATTTATTAGCCAAGCTTAATCTTCTTCCGACACCGACTTCTGATCCGGTGACTGATGCAGCCTTTCCCAAACCTCAACATTCCCATCCTCCTTCACCGGACTGGACCAGGGTTTCCCGTCACCATGCTAAGGACTGTGACCCCACTTGAACTGTTCGGTCACTCCCTGGTGTATACTCTCTTTATAATAGGGTTTAAGCTCCCTACAATGTTCTTTTCGAATTTTGCTAGGAGGAACAGTCCTCCCCTCATGGTTCTCTGCGACATAAATAGTTATTATTTGTATGAATATCCCGATGTTTAGATAATTTTTCTCTTTTCCCCTTTTTCCTCCCCCCCCCTCCCCTTTTTTTTTTTTTTTTTTGTTTTGTTTTGTTTTGTTTCTATATACTGACACAGGTTTATGATCCCTGTTTTACAGGGATTTTTGTGTGATTTGGTTTTAGCCGATCTTATATTTAAGGGTCCAGGCAGTCCTGATTCTATTGGACGGTCCTTTCACTACCCCCCATGCTCCCTTTGATATTTTTGATTAATGTTATGTTGATTGATATTATTGCGGTCCTTGATTGGGACCAAATTTACCAGGGTTGTTACTCGAATGGGTTCTCTGTTTCTCTCTTTTTTTTGTGTGCCTTTCTTTCTCTGTGGCTCTCTTCTGTTTCTTTTTCCACTTTTTTTTTTTTTTCTTTCTGTCCCTAAGGGTGGCTCTACTTGGGCCAAATTTTTGACTTATTATATCTGTGTGTTATGTCAGTAGCACCTCTTTATATATTTTTCCATGTCTCTTAAATTGCTATCAGTTAATGTAAACGGTCTTAATTCTCCTAAGAAACGTACTGTTCTCTTGGGGGCTTGTAGGAGGGAGAAAGCCGATGTTGCATTTCTACAAGAGACGCATCTTACGGGCCCGCATTCTCAGCTCCGAGGTAGGTGGTTTGCCCAGACCTTCTTTGCTTCAGCGAATTGTAAAAAACGTGGGGTAGCCATTTTAATTAGGCGTAATATCCCTTTTGTCCACATTAAAACTGTGACAGACCCAGAGGGTCGATTTCTTATAGTGATCGGTACTCTCCGTACTGAGATTTTCACTCTGGTGTCAGTGTACGCTCCTAATCAAGACCAGCCCCAATTCTTTGATTCTCTGTTCAGGCGTATTAGCAGAGTTGCGCAGGGCCATATTATTTTGTGTGGGGATTTTAATACCATTATTGACCCCCTGTTAGACAGATCGAACCCGCCTTCAAACTCCTCGGGGATGTCTCTTCCTAGAGCTTCTCGTACTCTCCTGGCCTCCCTTAAACATTATGGCCTTAGTGATACCTGGCGTCTTAAACATCCTCACAGCAAAGACTATACTCATTTTTCAGCTCCACACCAACATTATTCCAGGATAGATATGATCCACATTTCCTCCACTATTACCTCTCTGGTTACGGAAGCCGGTATTTCCCTCTTTACATGGACAGACCATGCAGGTGTCTATATTCTTTTAGATGTACATCGCTCTCCTCGTAGGAAGCGTAACTGGCGTCTTGATGACTCCCTTTTACAACATTCCCCCGCTCTGCTAGAAATAAAATTGGCGATGACCCGCTATTTTGAGGAGAATACCTCCCCTGATATTTCCTCTAGTATCCTCTGGGAAGCCCATAAGGCTACTATACGGGGTTTTCTTATTTCTAAAACCTCAGCGGTTAGGAAAGCGGCTGCACAAGAAATTAATTCCCTTGAGTCACAAATTTCAGTACTATTGATTCAGCATAAAACATCCCCTAGCGCCTCCGTGCTAACCCAAATTGAGAAACTACAAGGTCAGCTTAATGCCCTTCTGTCTCGTCGCGCTGCGCTTATCTTGCAAAAACTTCGTCAACGCTTTTATGATAAATCTGACAAAATTGATTCTTTGTTAGCCAATAAACTGCGTCGCAGACAAGCATTAGGTGCGATAGACAAACTACACTCTCCGTCTTCTGGTTCTCTAACTTATGATCCTGAGGTTATGGCTGAGGAGTTTCGAACCTTTTATAGTTCCCTTTATAACTTATCAGATTCTTCTTATCCCACTTCTGCTGGAGCCGAGGGGGTGCACTCATATTTGTCCTCTACTTTCCTTCCGAGGCTCTCAGAATCCCAATTATCTACTCTCAATGACCGTATTTCAGATGAAGAGACAATAGCTGCTATTAGATCAATGCGTTCCTCTGCCGCCCCAGGCCCTGATGGATTTACAGCCCAATATTATAAACTGTTTGCAAAGGAACTTGCCCCACATCTTACATCTCTATTTAATGATATTTTGGAGGGCGCTTCTTTTGCTCCCGATACAACTCGGGCCGACATTGTAGTGATCCCTAAACCTGATCGTGATCCTACTCATTGTATTAACTATAGACCGATTTCATTATTAAACGTCGACCTGAAAATTTATGCTAAAATCCTGGCGACTCGGTTAGCTCCTTTGCTTTCTTATTTGATACATCCGGATCAGGTCGGGTTTATACCTGGACGTCAGGCATCGGACAACACCAGGCGGGCCATTGATCTGATACATTCTATTCATAAAAGGAAACTTCCTTCTCTGATTTTAGCTCTTGACGCGGAGAAGGCCTTCGATCGCATCTCCTGGCCCTTCATATTCGCTATCCTAGACAAAATGGGATTTTCAGGCAAATTTTTAGATGGCATTGTGGCACTTTACCGTTCCCCCACAGCACGAGTTTCGGTTAATGGTGTCTATTCCTCTAGTTTTGGAATAACTAACGGTACTCGGCAGGGTTGTCCCCTCTCTACCTTAATATTTGCTCTTATTATGGAACCCCTGGCGGCAAAGATCTGTTGTAATAGAGCTATCTCGGGAGTATCCACTGGCCCTTTGGAATATAAAATCGCATTATATGCCGACGATATTTTAGTCTCTCTCACTGACCCAGCTCGATCCCTAAATTCACTTCTAGAGGAAATAAATTCATATTCCCAACACTCGGGTTATAAAATTAATGTCACAAAGACTGAAGTTCTTGATTTCTATATCCCTGCTACCCTAAAGCAAACACTAGAGGCCATGCTCCCTTGTACCTGGCATAAAAAAAAGATTAAATATCTTGGTGTTTTCCTAACTCATCATCATCATCAGCTGTTTCAGGCAAATTTTCCCCGCCTTCTAGATTGTATTAAGTCTGATTTGTGTGACTGGTCCAATTATTTTATTTCTTGGATAGGTAGAATACATTCAGTTAAGGTGAGCGTTCTCCCTCGGCTCTTGTATCTATTTCAGACCCTTCCGATCTACATCCCTCCATACGTGTTCAAATTCCTTCAGTACCAAACCTCATATTTCATATGGAACCGGAAACGCCCGCGGATCAGTCTAAAGTTGCTTCAGCGGCCTTCTAGGGGTGGGGGTTTGGGAATTCCTGATTTTAAAAAATATTATTATGCTGCGCAGCTCTCTCATTGTGCTCAGTGGTGTAACTTCGGTGCGGGGAAGGTCTGGGTGGCTATCGAGGCCGAGGAGCTGGGACTGGCTACTGTATCCTCCCTCTTGTGGATCCCTAAGATTCATCGTCCCCGGACAGTTTCTTCTCATCCTGTAATTTCCCGTTCTTTAGCAATTTGGGATTTAACCAATAGATGTTTTAAGTTAGCTCCGGCCCCGTCCCCTTTGATACCTCTACTTCATAATCCATCTTTTCCTCCTGGTTTATGTAAGTCATCTTTTACTGCCTGGTCATCGAGCAATATCTATTATGTAAATGATATTACTATAGATACTAATTTCCCACAATTTTCTGACTTCCGGGATAGAGCAGCGGTTCCATCCAAAGATTTTTTTCAGTTCCTACAAATTAGACATTTCCACTCCAAAATTAGCTCGATTCTGATTAGCAGACCTTTGACTTCTTTTGAGTCCTTATGTTGGAGAAGACCCTCCACTAGGGGTCTTATTTCTACTATTTATTCCTTACTAGGGGAAGAAGTAAGCTCTAATCGAGACCCTCATGAGTTAGCGTGGGAACGAGATTTGGGACACTCTATAGATGCTGAGGATTGGACGGAGATATGGGACAATGCTGCCACCAGCTCTATTTGCGTCAAAATTAAAGAAAATGTTTATAAATTGCTATACCGATGGTATTATGTACCATCGCGGCTACAAGCAATGTTTCCCGATGCTTCGGATAGATGTTGGAGGGGTTGCGGTGGAGAGGGCAGTTTTTTGCATATCTGGTGGACTTGTCCCAAACTAACTAGAATATGGCAGGAGGTTCTTGCTCTCCTCTCGCACCTCTTTGATATTACGATTCCCTTTGATCCTCGGCATTTTCTACTTCCCTTGGGTCTGCCTTCTCTGTCCCGGTGTCAGAATAGGTTATTCCGACATATAGTGTCTGCTATGACCTGCCAAATTGCAGCGGATTGGAAAAACCCTCATCCCTCTCCGATGCAGGCAATATTATCACGCATCTGGTATATATACAAGATGGAATATATGACAGCTTTATTACGTAATACATCCAAAACCTTTGATAAAATATGGTCTCCTTGGCTGACATACCGAAATGTTTCCTCTCCATTTAACAATTAATTTTTTCCTTTTATATTTTTTCTCTAATATGTTTAATCTGAAAGAAAGTGATCCTATATGGAGTCCGCCCATCCTCTTCTCCTCTTATTCTCCTTTGTCTTTCCTAAAGTCTTTCTTTTCCTTTTTCCTCTTTATTTTTTTCTCTATTTTTTAAACGGATTGCCACACCGTTGCTGCAAGATTTTTCTCTTGCTTCTGTATTCCTTCTCTTTTTTTATAATGAGAAAATTTTCTACTATATCATATTATTATTCTGAAATAGTACAGTTCCCACTATAAAAGTATGTTATGTGTTAATCCTTATTTTTGAATATTGGAATGTACTGTTTTTTCTGTGATTTGCTCAATAAAAAGTGTTTACAAATAAAAGCTTTCAGGAGCAGGGGGGCTAGTTTGTCCAGGAAGGCCTTATAGTAATTAATGGTAAAACTATCGGGGCCAGGGCTCTTACCAGAAGGGGTAGACTTGATGACTTCCTCCAGTTCCTGTAAGGAAAAGGGTGTCTCTAATTCATCTCTGACCAAGGTGTCAAGTTTGGGAAAACTAACTCTGGAAAGATAAGTGTCGATAGCTCGGTGCTTCCCGTCCACATTGGGGAAAGCCGCGGAAACTGGTAAATTATAAAGCTAAGAATAATACGAACAGAAGGCTTCCGCAATTGAAGTGGTATCATGAAGGGTCTGCCCCCCTCTATCCTTAACAGAAGAGATAAAAGAGCGCACTCTTTGGGTTCTGAGAGCACGTGCCAACATTTTCCCCGGTTTATTACCCCAGTGAAAATATCGACTCCTACATTTCCGGAAAGAGTATCTAACTTTTTCCAGTAAAAATTTATTTAAGGCAGAGCGAGTTTGAGTTAATTCTATAAGAACATCAGGGGATAGGGAGGATTTATGAAGAGATTCCAATTTATGAATTTTTTGCAAAAGGGAATCTATTTGGCCGAGACGTTGTTTCTTTAAAAAGGAGCCTAATTGGATACATTTTCCCCTCAGGACACACTTATGCGCCTCCCATATGGTAAGATTAGAGGTATCAGGGTTATCATTACAGTCGATATAGGCATCTAGTGCCTCTAAAAGCTGCGCTCTACAATAATCATCAGTAAGCAATGATTCATTGAAATGCCATGTTCTAAAGAGAGGGCTAGAGGGGCGATAGAAAGGTCAACAGTAATAGGAGCGTGATCTGACCATGTAGTTACGCCTATCGAGGAAGCTTGTACGAGATGGAGGTAACGGTGGCCAATAAATATATAGTCAATTCTAGAGTAGGATCGGTGGCAACTTGAATAATTAGAGTAGTCCCTGTCAGAAAGGTGAAACAACCTCCAGATATCAGACAGCTGGTGAGCATGGAGCAAGCGCCTTACCTTTCTCAACGATCGGTATGGGACGGATAAGGATGACCTCTACCCGATTCCCCCTCCAGATAATTATAAGGGGCAGGAGGTCAGGGCCGCGGTGTACCACTATATGGGAGCACCAACGTCTGTCCCCGCAGCAGCTGGCAGTCCCCAGTAGTATGAGGTGTGGGGACGAATAAAGCAGCAGTCGCCCTTCAGGTCTGTGCGGCAGCGGGAGGGAGAAGCCACCCCCGTCACTCACTGCAAGGTGGGCGGGTGCCGCAGGTGGATCAGGTGTCAGCGGGCAGACCCCAGCTGTAGGCGCCATGGAGATGGATCCAGCAGCGGCCGCCGGTAAGGGCAGTGCGGGAAAGCGGCCGACCCCGCCAGAGACTGCAGGGTGGGCGGGCGCCATGGGTGGGTTCGGAGTCGGCGGGCAGACCCCAGCTGTAGATAGCGCGGAGAGGGCTTCAGCGGCAGCCCCCGGCAGCAGTGGGGGGAAGCGGCTGACTCCGCCCGAGACGGCAAGGCGGGCGGGTGCCGCAATCACTTGAGTCCCCGGCCTGAAGGTGGTGACCAGGCCGGAGCTTGCAGGGACAGCTACCACGCACCTCCTCCGCTCCAAAATCACTTCTCCCCACCGGCAAAGGGCTCAGCAAGGACGGGTGTGTGTGTAGTGGCAAATATTTTCCCGGGTTTTTTTTTTTTAGTTTCTTTTTTAAATATTTTCTAAATAGTTTGCTGCCTTCTCCTACTAAAGCCACAAAAGAAGCTATTATGTGAGGCACAGCATGGAAGCCTTATACTGTACATACAACTCCTTCATATAGTGACTGCGTTACTGTAATACTGCGTCAGTTATTATGGCTTTAAGGGTTTATTTTGACACGAAAGTTTACAAAAACAATAGCCCCTTTCCCGGACCTGTTAATTATAAGGTTCGACAGGAGGGTAGAAGGAAAGAGGTACAAATCTACCATGTAAACCTGTTAAAACCCTGGAAAGAGAACGCTGGTCAGCCTTCTTTGATTGTCAAGAAAACCCCAGAATGTCAGGTACCCATAGAAGTTACCCTTAATCCCCGCCAGAAACAGGAGGCTGTCAATTTAGTAGTACGGCGTCAAGATGTGTTCTCTGCCATTCCAGGTAAAACCCAAATAATCCAGCATGATATAGTTACTCCTCCCGGGGTGGTAATAAGACAGAGACCATACCGTATACCCGGGGCAAAGCGGGCAGCGGTTAAACAGGAAGTAGAGGAGATGCTGCGTCTAGGGGGTCATAGAGGAATCAAATAGCGAATTGAATAATCCCATAGTTTTAGTGCCTAAGCCTTCAGGTGTTTTAAGATTCTGCAATGATTTTCGCAAATTAAATAAAGTGTCACAGTTTGATTCCTATACCAGTGGTTCCCAAAATTTTTGAATCACGGCCCCCTAGAGTATTAGCACTGTTTTCACAGCACCCCTAAGTTTAAGTTTGTTATCGAGAAATTCAGAAAAAAATGTAGTAAAGTAGTAAATGAAGCAAATGGTGCTAAGCTGTCATCCTTAGGTTCAGTTATGTGGTGGTGGACAGGTTTGCTCTTCTGTTTGTCCAGATATTTACACTACATTGACCATAAATAATTTCATTTGGTGCTAGACCACCAACCTGAGGCAGCCCTGCAAGTGTCCCGAGGCACCCCAGGGTGCCACGGTGCACAGTTTGGGAACCACTGTCCTATCCTATGCCCCGGGTGGATGAGCTGGTGGAAAATTTAGCAAACAGCCAGTATCTCACCACCCTAGATTTGACAAAAGGGTATTGGCAGATTCTTTTAACAGACTGCTAAGGCCAAAACAGCCTTCTCTACCCCAGAAGATTTGTATCAGTATAAAATGCTGCCGCTTGGTTTGCATGGGGCTCCGGCAACCTTCCAGAGGGCTATGAACAGGTTGCTGCGACCTCACAAGGAATATGCAGCTGCATATCTAAATGACCAGGGCCGACGAGAGCCGCGCTGGGCTCAGGTGAAGGGGGCGTGGCCTAATTGTGGGAAGGCGTGGCCACGCCCCCTTAGAAAAAACAACAGTAATATAATTTCAGCGCCGCTGTGCGCTAGGGAAGGGGGCGCTTTGTGCCCCTCAGCCCGGCACACAGCCAATGGGGGGCGCGATCAACGTGATTGCTCCTCCCATAGGCATAGGAGACTGCTCCGGCTGCTGCTTTAGCAGCCACGAGCAGTCTCCCAGTGCAGCCCAGCACACAGCAGCATGTGCTGGGCTGCTATGACTTAAGAGAGAGGAGGAGCAGTGCCGGATTCGGGCCCCCGCCAGGCCCCTGCAGCAAGCCTGGGTAATTTGTACCCGCTCGCCCCCCTCGCGGCGCCCCTGTAGATTACAGTCATCTTTAGCCCCGACTGTGAGTCATTGCAATCTTTACGTGGCACATGGGTTTACTGCTACTCCAGAGAAGAGTGCCATTGGAATGGTGGAGGCAAAATATTTGGGATATGTTGTAGGCAGAGGGCAGGTGAAACCTCAGCCCAGTAAGGTGGAGGTGGTCCTCACATGGACTAAACCCAAATGTTAATCCCAGCTCAGAACATTCCATGGCCTAGTGGGTTACTACCACAGATTCATTCGTGATTTTGCCACTAGGGCAGCACCATTAACTGAGTGTCTTAAAAAACAGTCCCCAGACAAGATAGTATGGTCTAGAGCGGCAGAAACTGCATGGCAGGATTTAAGGCGTGCAGGTGTGCAGAACCTGTTTTGCAGGCTCCTAACTTTAAAAAGCAGTTTACATTGCAGACAGATGCCTCAGGTACAGGATTGGGGGCAGTCCTTTCCCAAGTGGTAGAAGGGGAAGAGAAACCCATCCTCTACCTTAGCCGGAATTTACTGCCCAGGGAAGTACTCAACTGTGGAGCAAGAGTGCTTGGCAATTAATTGGGCAGTAGGCTCGTTAAAATATTATTTGTTGCCGCGGGAGTTTGTGTTGGTTACAGATCATAACCCTTTACAGTGGATGCACATGAATTAAGAAGTGAATGCTCGTGTAACCAGCTGGTTTTTGTCTTTGCAGCCATTTAAGTTTGAGGTGCAGCATCGTCCGGGGAAACAGCACCTCAATGCTGATGCCCTTTCCAGGAAGTTTGTTGGACCCGATCCTCCAAGAAACCCTATGGTGAAGCTAGAGGAGGAGGAAGAGGGTGAGGATGGCGAATTGGGGAAAATGGTAGAGAGCTGTGTATCCGGACGGCTGGCACAAATAGATGTGGGCAAGGCAGATAGCTCGCCTGAGGGTTTTTAGCTTCACCAGGGTGGTTGAAGCAAAGGGGAGAGAAGTGTGACAGAGTCAGCATAGTCCCACATGAAGTGAATGTGGAATGTCCAGAACTCCCAGGTTTGGCAGAGCAAAGGGATTAGGATGTCCAGTTCAGGTGTTGCCTCAATCAGAGTCTGGAAAGTCAGCTGATTACAGATACCAGTGTGAGGCTGATTTAAGAGCTGCAGAGACACTGGGGAAACTGATCCTGATGGTGAGATAGTCACCCAGGTTATAGGCTTGGAGGTGACTAGTGTTAGGGGTCCTGGACATGCAAGTCCACTAAAGAAAATATTGCTGTTTGGAAGACTTTGTGTAACATCTTGCCTGTGAAACTGCCATATCCTGTATACAGTACCTGCCTGTGGTGAGAAATAAAGCTGCTGATGGATTTTCCCGGTCTATTTGATTCTTGTCACTATATATATATATATATATATATATATATAGAGTCTGGAAAACAGGAGTCTGGTAACTTAGTAGAAAAATGTGATTTATTATCAACATTTCGGGGTTCACAATCCCTTCTTCAGGATACATATACTATATATATATATCTTCTTTATGTAAAAGCTATTAACTGTAGTTCACAAAATGGATGGTGACGTTGATAACACCAGAGGTGCCAACAGGGGGTGAGCGGGTACAAAGTCCCCTGGCCTGGTCATCTATAGGTGCCCGAGATTGCCAAGGAAACATAAACATGCCCCCCCAACATGATGCAGCCAAGCTCCCCTCAGCTGCCTCTTCCTGTCGGTGCATAGCTTTTCTACAGATAATTCAACAGGGTGTGGGTCCCCAGCATTAGAGCCTGGCTGAGCTCTTGGCTTCCTTGATCATGATACAAATATCATGATCATGATACAAATATAATATGTATTTATATATCTCAAAGGGTATATATGACTGCTGCATTATTTCATTGCCGAGCTCAAATCCATTATAAGCTACTGACAATTACTCTTATAGAGCTCAAAGGGTGATGTGCATTCAAATTAAAACATTATCAACTTTGTAAATGTGCACTTTGGACCTTTCCTACAGTAGGTTATTCAGAGAATGAAAATGCATTATGCGCCCTATTCGATATTTTACTGCCATGTACCATACACTTACCATTTGTTATTATACGGCAAGTTCTCCCAGATCTCCGGAGGAACATAATAAGGGGTTCCAACATATGAGCAGGCATAAGCCAAAGGACTAGGAAATAGAAAACATAATGTTATTATCACTGTATATGCAGCTCTCTTCATGGATCAAATGTAATCAATTTAGAAGGTAAAATAATAAAATATAATATCATTTTATATGTTATGCTAATCATTTTTTCAAACAGCCCGGGATTCTACATGAACAACTTCTCTGTGTTTTCATTTATTTTAGCATCTCTGGCTCGGGAAGAAAGGATATTAACCACCTAATTGACAATTACTATTTTTTTTTTACCAAACTTCGCTCGTAAATTGTTTTTTTTTTTTTATTATTATTATTATTATTTAATAAAGTTTGAAATAATTTCTTAAATATATTTTAAATATTGAATTTAAATAACATACCTAGGGGATGTTTTGTACACCCGTGTGTCCACAGGCCCCATTATAAAATCACTTCCCACCCCCCATCAGAAATAGCTCCCCCAGTGGAAAAAGATCCCCAGCATTATAACCCCACACCCCCCTAGAGGTAAAAGACTCTGTGGCAGAGCTCCCACCTTCACTTCTGCCATGACAATGGGACCCCACTGTTTAGTGCCCCCCCTCCTCATGAGTCACTATACATTCATTTTCATTTTATTAATATATTCCCCACCTCCCGGGCAAAAATAATTTTAGTGGGGCATAACCCCCCTACCCCTCCCAGTGCCAACGATGACTACTGCCTATTACCCCCCCACCCTGTGGCATAGCCTTGCCCCGACCTTATTGCAGAACGCAGCAGACTGTGGGGCAGGGGGGACTGATCATCAGTGGCCCCTGCGGCAGCTGATCTCTGCACACACACATATCAGCATATTTGTGCTTTTAGTTAAGGCGCATACACCCCAGAGTGCCGTTCACATGGCATTCTGGGGCGTGATTTTTGGAGTGATACCAGCGGTTGCTGAACGCTACATCACTCCCAGGATGCCTGTGTAGGAGGAGGAAATCCATTCTGCAGATGTGCAGGACGGATTCCCTCCATTACAGACGGGGGATCCGGAGAGACAGCACTAACGCTTGAGATGCGACCTTGGCAGGTAACGTACTCCAGTCTGCGGTCGGTTCTCATGCGTAAGTGCCAGGGAAGTGGTTAAAGGAAGGGTGACCAAAAGGACATATTTGAACCTAATAACAAGGACAAAGCCAGACACTTTATCTACCAGTAACTTTTGATTTTGTCTGTACAAAGTACTTTGCTAAAAAAAAAAAAAAAAAAAAAAGTAGTAATCAACTAAAGTATTTAACTTAATAAATACCTGGTGAGAATACGTGCGGATCCAAAGTCTCCCAATTTTATTATCCGTCTTTTAGTAATAAAAACATTCTGGATAAAAGAAATATAAACAAATACATCAATAAATATATCTCAATGGAGCTATACATATTTACATTTACATAACAATTCTAGAACCCAGTAAGGAGAAAAGTGGTATTCTAATGCTGGGCATACACTATACAATTATCTGTCAGATATCTGTCTGGTGGGATGGAAAACCTGGTATTGTATGGGAGCAAATGACAGTTGATCATACGGTGTTAAACACTGGAAAACAGACAAAAAACAATTTAAATTTGGTTACATTTGTGTGTTTTAACCAATTTGTATGAACGACCATTTTTGTCTGTTTTCCAGTGTTTAAGACCATATGGTCAACTGTCATATGCTCCCATACATTACCAGGTTTTCATTCCAACCAGCCAGATTGGACAGATATCTCACACATAATTGTATAGTGTAAGCCCAGCATTAGAGCAGAATTTAATTAGCTATGTTAACCAGTTTACAGGGGTTTAACCTGGCTATATTCCACTTAATGCGGTTGGCCACAAGTATTTTGCTAAACAATTAGCAGCATTAACGTTCCATAGGATTGAACACAGATTTTTTCTTGCAGCCCTTGAGCAGGTTGTAAAAAATTTGTAAAAATACCAGGACTTCATTCAGGACTCCACCTCCTAGTGATTAATTCATTTTTACTTAGCTTAATATGGCCAATAATGACATATGATTTTGGAGGTGATATAATGTTTCATTTATGAGAGATAGGTATATGGGCGTGTTGTACTGATTGGATAGGTGCTTTTAGGCTTGCAGGTGGGAGTTACGAGGGTTTTTAACAATTGTTTTTAAAAAGTGGCTTAAAATGTACAACAAACCTACTTACAGGTATTTTAATGCACCCCAAATTAATCTAGAGTATTTAATTTGCTGAAAAATTATTTGTATATATTTTAATTTTATGAAAACAAAAAAATCAGCCATTTAACACTTTTAAATTACTTTGATTTTTAACACTAATATACCTGTATACTGTTATCCAATGTCAATTTGCACTTGTTTGGTGTACAGGCTGATTTCCTAATTTTTATCGACATTTAACCCGGATAATATCATAGAGAATGATAGCACAACCACTTTTACAATTGTATTGAGCGGTAAGTGTGAGTGCTCATAGCCGCGCTAAATGAAATTGTTGTGTGATAGGCACGTTAACTTAAGCTACTGTAAACAAAAATTTTACAGTGTCTAATAAAATTTTCCCTTAATACTGGGAGTACCAGAGCTATGTATTAGTGCAAGGTGCTGGCTCTGCAATGGGATGTGAGACCAATACTGTGCAACGATCAAAATAATGGCAACATTTCACATTGTAATTAAGATCCAAAGATCGGTAACCAGGGGTGCTGAATGTCATCGACCTCACCTTAGACTTAATGTCTCTGTGCAACACACGTTTGTCATGAATATGCTGTACGGCCAGACACATCTGTACAAACCACTGGAGGATCTGGAAGAGAAAATAATATGGAAAATCACTACTCTATGCAATCTAAGTTATATACACAATGAAGGTAGTTACAGCATATAGTATATACTGTGTAGAGCATCCAGTGTATAGAAGGACAGGCTCCTTCTTTACCCTTCTGCTCCACAGAAGGTTTCTAACAGGCAGGGGCTGGCTGGCAACTTTCAGCCTGGGGGACAAACACAAGCAAGTGTCCCTGGCTTCTCTACCACAATACTGTAAAGCATTGAGGAACTTGGCCCCCTAATGCCATTTCCAGATAGCATTATCCTATAGTAACCCATGGGCTACTATTTATCAAATTCTTCTAGAGAGGGGTGCTCCGGATCCCTCTCCGTCAGCCCAGTGACATATGTGCCGGCCAAAAGCCGTGCATGCACAGTGTGCACCGAGGACCCAAACCGGAAAGCAGTGTGATAGCGTTACGAGGGGGCAGAGGTACAGAGGGAAAGGGGGCAGAGGCACAGATAGGGAGGGGGTACAGGCATATATGGGGAGGGGGGTGAAGCTCAACATTGCAGTGAGAGAGACTGCAGGGGAAAGGTGACAGTGGGGGAGACTGCAGGAGAAAAGTAGATAGTGGGAGAGACTGCAGGGGAAAATGATATAGTGGGGGAGACTACAGGGCAGGGGATAAGGGGATAGTGGGAGAAACTGCAGGGGAATAGGATATAGTTGGAGAGACTGCAGGGGAAAAGGAGATAGTGGGAGAGACTGCAGGGGAAAAGGAGATAGTGGGGGTGACTGCAGTGCAGGGCATCAAAGGATAGTGGAAGAGACTGCAGGGAAAAGGGGACAGAGGGAGAGACTACAGGGGAAAAAAGAGGACATTGAGAGAGACTGCAGGGGATAAGAGGACAGTGCGAGAGATTGTAGGGAAAAGGGGGACCATGGGAGAGACTGCAGGGGAGACTGCAGGGGAGACAGGGACACTGGGCGAGACTGCAGGGACTTAAGGGACAGTGGGAAAGACTGCAGAGGATAAGGGGCTAGTCGGAAAAGACGGCAAGTGAGAAGGGGCCAGTGGGAGAAACTGCAGGGGAGAAGGAGCCAGTGGGGGAGACTGCAGGGGATAAGGGGCCAGTGGGGGAGACTGCAGGGGATAAGGGGCCAGTGGGGGAGACTGCAGGGGATAAGGGGCCAGTGGGATAAGTAGCAGGGGATAAGGGGCCATTGGGAGAGACTGCAGGGGATAAGAGGACAGTGCGAGAGATTGTAGGGAAAAGGGGGACCATGGGAGAGACTGCAGGGGAGACTGCAGGGGAGACAGGGACACTGGGCGAGACTGCAGGGACTTAAGGGACAGTGGGAAAGACTGCAGAGGATAAGGGGCTAGTCGGAAAAGACGGCAAGTGAGAAGGGGCCAGTGGGAGAAACTGCAGGGGAGAAGGAGCCAGTGGGGGAGACTGCAGGGGATAAGGGGCCAGTGGGGGAGACTGCAGGGGATAAGGGGCCAATGGGGGAGACTGCAGGGGATAAGGGGCCAGTGGGATAAGTAGCAGGGGATAAGGGGCCATTGGGAGAGACTGCAGGGGATAAGGAGCTAGTGGAAGATACTGCAGGAGATAAGGGGCCAGTGGAAGAGACTGCAGGGGATGAGTGGCCAGTGGGAGAGACTACAGGGGATAAGGGGCCAGTGGGGGGAGACTGCAGGGGAAAGAGTACCTATGTTGTGTACACTGCAGCTACACTAGGAACAGCCTTTTTCTGTGCGGTGCCGATTGTAGCAGGGAGGAACGAGGAGAAGAGAGGGAGTGAAGAGAACTGGGGGCAGGGCTACTGCAGAGCCAAAGGAGGAAAGCTGATCTGGTGGTGGGGGGGGGGCTGAGGGGGGAACCTGTGTGTGAGAGGACATTCACAGCAGGGCAGGTTCCCGCATGATAATCTGGCCCTGCAGCAAGCACCAATGATCCTGGCCATTGTCTTTGTATCTGTGAACAAGAAATACCATTACACATACTATGGGCATCTTCCAGCATGTCATGTGATGGCAGAATAGGAGGGGGTGGCAAGGTTGTCACAGCAATAAGAGCTCAGAGGGGCATGCCAAAGCCTCCCTGCATACTGCGTGATGTATCAAGCCTTGGAGAGACATAAAGTGGAAAAGTTGTCTATAGCAGACAATCCGCTTCTAAGTGTCATTTATCATGCATAGTATTTTAAATGACAGTTAGAAGCTTTATCTCTCTCCAATGGTTGATAAATCTCCCCCTATATGTGACTGTTGTTGGCATCGGCGTCTATGATACAATAGAAAATCTGAAGAATTAGCAGTCAGTAATAGCAATGAGCAGGCAAAAACCAAGGCAAAAAGGTTTATGCTTAATAAAAAAACACCCAACTTTTCCACTCTAACAACAAGTCTTACCCATGTTTTAGGATGTCTCACTCGCTACTGACCACAAAGGTTTTCTTATTACTTTTAAAGTACCTGATGTAATTTAGTGAAAATTGACATGACAGGTAGCATTGTCGTGCTACAAAAAATATTCATTGTTTCCGTAGAACTTGCAACTGCATGGGCACTTGGTATGCATTTAGCTTGTGCGGGTGTCCAATCACTTTTGTCTATACAGTGTATATTCACATATATATATGGGCAGAGGAGTAGCATGGAACCATGGCGCCCGGAGAAGGTGCATGTCATAGCGCCCCTCCCTGTACTGAACTGTGCCAGTGGGATATGGCCAGCCTGCGGGGGAATACTGAAGTGAAGAGAAAAACAGCAAACAGCAGCAGAATCACGCTTGGTATAGAGGTCCAATTGGGGGAATAGAATGCTTTGGTATTCTGACATTGAGTATTTGGTCCTGCTTTATTTATGTATAGCACCTAGGATCTGACCTTATCTCCTTTGAATCATTGTTATTAGTCAATAGGAGATTGCATTATATATGCTGATCATTTAACTTAAATTGACAGAGTACATGTGCTAGAGTGAGATTTCACAGGGTGCACAGCTTATTACTGCAATTACTGCCCCAAGCAGCTTTTACTGGAGTAGGGACACCTATGGGAAGCTCCCTCTTAGCTATGATACTACTATGCAAATTTACATTGCACTTATATTAGTGTGAGTACTACTAACCATGTTCTGTCTACCACCATTATTATTATTTCAGTTCTCCTAATACTTTTTAAAAGACCTTTCAAATAACACTGTGTGGTCATGGCTGGGAACACCTCCATTATTTTATATAGCAAATAAGTGAGTTTTCTTTAACCTCATAATTGAAGTTTAGGATTTAGAGGTGTCACTATTAAGTCAATTGAAACACAATGAATGAATGAGGAGAGAAGGAGGGAGGGGATCAAAGAGGAGAGGGGAGAGGAAAGTGCCGATCAGAGAGGGGAGATGACAGAGGCCAATATGAAAGGAGGAGGGAAGGGTAAAGCCAAGCAGAGAGGACCAGTGACAGAAGCCAATAAGAAAAGGAGAGGGGAGGGGCAAAGAGTTCATCAGAGAGGGGTAGTGACAGAAGCCAATAAGTAAGAAGAGGACAGGGGTAAAGAGCCAATCCCATGGTAGAGAGGGGAGGGAATTAAAGAGGTGAGAAGTGAATGTAATCAATCAGACAGGAAAGGGGAGGTGACAGAAGATGATCACAGAGGAGGGAGAGGAGAC
The DNA here is from genome assembly GCA_031769625.1 of Taudactylus pleione. Classification (NCBI taxonomy): domain Eukaryota; kingdom Metazoa; phylum Chordata; class Amphibia; order Anura; family Myobatrachidae; genus Taudactylus; species Taudactylus pleione. The sequence continues at coordinate 553,979 of JAUIMM010000088.1, read as the reverse complement.
AATCTGGGCAGCTTGGGGGAGCATGAAATGTAGAAATGGATCTCAGATTCATAACTTATTTAGGATATAGAGCAAACAGAGATAAAACTAACAGGCGGCCGTCACACTGTGCAGCGCCCCATGAATTCCGGAACCCGGGCTGACACCCTCTGTCCACTTTGGCGGCCGTAGCACATGCTCCACCGGAACTAACCTCGCTGCAGCCCTGTATATGGGTGAGCCACCCCCTCATCCCCCCCTCCCCACCATTCCAGCGCCTATAAACAGTTTTATATATACAATGCCAAAAACTCACTGTCTGTTCAGGAAACAGTTTTCCTCTCTGAAGTTTAATGGTCCCCAGCAGGTCACCTCCATCGCAGTATTCCATCACTATGTACAAATGGGTATCCGCTGTTAGCAAATAAACAGAGGGTAATTATTTACAAAATGGTACAAAAAATACATTGCAAACTATGATTCACAAATACATAAATAACTGTCCATATGTAATGTAAGCAATGTGTTCCAGAAGTCTTTAACTTTAGTTATTTAACCAGGGCCTCCAATGCCAGTAGTATCTCTATATATAGATAGAATGGGTACAGCAACCTGTGTGTTAATTGAATAAAGTGCCAATATATTAAAGTGCAAATGCCAACACATAGTAGTAATCATACGCGTTTCATCCCCTCCAGACTTCAATCACCCCTTTGATGAAGTCTGGAGGAGACAAAACGCGTTAAGGAGCTTCATTCTCTTGCCACTTGAACTTTTTCTCCTGAATTAAGATAAGCATTTTCTATGATATCGTCTGCTAAATTATTATATTTTCAATTTCTGCTATCTTTTATATACTGGTTGTTCCAGAGCCAAGCAATTTTAGTAGCAGCTATTGTTTTATTATTTATTGTTGGTATGTTTGTTTTATCACTATTAAATTGTGTACCCCCTTTTTACATTATTTATGATTACTACTATATGTTGGCATTTGCACTTTAATATATTAGCACTTTATTCAATTAACACACCAGGTCGCTATACCCATTCTATCTATATCCTTTTGTTTTAGTATATTACCCATACTTTTATTGGTACTTAGCTGACGACCTCACTGATAGGGAATTGTGGTTTTATTCGGGGAGTCATTTTCTGTCGTTTCTTTTCAATTCATTGGATTTATTGATTGGCGCTGATACTTACACTGTTTCACGTATCTATATATATTTATATAAATTAAAGTCCCTTGTTTAGGGGGGTCTGCCTGTTCGTTCTGGCTAATGTCTTACACCACTGTACAGATTTTGATGTTGTTTTCGCTATTATATACAGCATTGGTTGAGGAAGGTTTAGGGGTATGAAGCATTCATCTGTGACAAAAGGGAGCCGAGCAGTGACAATTTTACTGAAGCAAGTCACAGAAAAGTCTGTTGTGCTGTGTGAGTGACTGACTGCTGCAGGTGTGAGGCTGCACTCTGATTGGCTCTCTGAGACAGTGAAAGCCATCAGATTTAGCAATGTGTCCTGTTGCAGCCTAGAGGAGAGAGGGAGTCAGGGACTGAGCAGGGTCACATCTAAGGCAGACAGAGTGTGAGACAGCCTCCAACGAACCCATGAAGATGCCCTGGTGCAGACAGAAAAGCCAGGAAGGAGCCAGGGGATGCATAGCTATTGGGAATTAAAAAACAAACAAACAGCCATCGGAACACCACTGAATAATTTACATTCGATGGTGGCAAACATCGGATAGCCACCATCACATGGTAAAAATACTACCATCGGTAGAAAAACAGTGACAATTAGTAACTATCAGATTCTGATGTCCTTCCTTACACTGAACCTGCAGGTGGACTCTGGCCACCACTCCTGCACCGTGAAGTGCTCCCTCTGCAGTGTGATGTTGCGGCTTAGCCACACAACCTTGGTGAACAGGAGGCACCTCTCATGGAAGTCAGTGCTGTTTTCGGACAGGGGCATCACGGCAAGGAAGCTCAACAGGAAGACCAGGAAATACAGGTTACCTAGTGCAAAGAAGGCATTGCTCATCACCATGATCGGCAGCCATGGAGGGGTTTGCATGGAGGCTACGGAAATATGCACAGGTGCCCCAGCGATGTGCTGCTGACAACGCTTATTGTAGCTGCAATACAAATCTCTCATCCATAATCCTCCTGCCCTTCCTAGAACATCCCAGTGATCGGGCCCCAGCAAGACCGGGGTAGGGAGACACAGGTGAGATGCAGGGGGCAGGAGTGAGAAGCAGGGGGTTGTGGTGAGATGCAGAGGCTGATCAGCTTCATCCTAATCTCTAAATCTCCATAATCCTCTTCTAAAGGGTATTATTTCTGTCCTTTACAACCTCCTGCTTCATGTTAAATTACTGGATACCCCAGGCCATGAACTCCAGGGGGAAAGGGATCTGGGGAGCCCACCTGATGAAGACACATTGTCTGAGGTGCATGAGAGAGTGTTGAAGTCCTCGATCTGCTCCTTAATTAAGAAGAATGCATACAAGATCTATTATAGGTGGTACCTAATACCTACCCGTTTACACAAAATGTACAATTCCGCCTCAGATAGGTATTGGAGGGGTTGCAGCGAAGTGGGTACTCACCTACATATCTGATGGTCATGTCCTAAGATAGCCCAATTTTGGGATGGAGTTACCTGTCTTCTATCAGAAGTTCTCAAGGTACCACTGACTAATCGCCCTGGTCGTTTCTCCTTGGCTGTCCACTACAGGGCCTCAATAAACATGCTGATCAGCGGCTCGTTGTCTACTTGCTAGATAATGTAAGTGCTCATGACCCTCCTCCTCATCAGCGACTCATGAACACAATTTGGCACGTGGCAGCCATAGAGAAAATATCCACCTATCTTCATAATATGGTGTGACTGGTTTATATGTAATTACACCACACCCCATGGAACGGCTTTTCAGACCTCCTACTATAAAGTTGAAGTCTCTCCAACTTACCATGGTGATCTTTTCTTTTATTTATCATGTGAGTTTTCATTTAGTTTCCCCTAGATTATAATGTAGAACTATATTAAGCCTCTTTCCTTCTTTCTTTTATGTCTTGTAATGTTATTTATTGTTTTCTCAAATGTGTGCCTCAGTATTCAGCGTTATTCACCTACCTACTCCAGGTTAGCTCATGTTTCTATGCAATCTCATGCATTACATTTTGTATATTGTCTGTTTTACTTGCCTGTGCAGATATTTATGTATTTTCCATTAATTGCGAAAAACTTTAAATAAATACTTAGATAAAAAACAAACAAACAATGATCAGGTATTAAGTGATAATTTCAAATCTAGTGTAATAAACCTTTGCTACCTGCATTTTGCATGATTGTCCTTTAGGAGTTGGTGTGTGGAGAGTATAAGAGAAACCTCTATATAAAATTAAGAATGTAGGTACAAAGGAAAGTGAGGATATATTTATATACATATAAAATGTTATAGTTGGATGCATTTCCCTAACCTGAATGTACGCATAAATTTTCTGTGGCATAAACTGTGGACTTACCTGTGCGATGAGTTGTAAATATCTTGTCCAACTTGGCTAATATTTGTTTTTGTCAAGCATACAAATGCGTATACTTATGTACAAAAGTGAAGAAATGTTGCTTGATAGTGGGCCTGATTCAGTTTGGATCGCTATTGCGACTACGCAAAAGTTCAACCGTGATAGTATGCTAATCCACTGCGATCGCTATGCCGCTGCAGCACAACATAAGGACGCCCACTTTACCTTACACACATCCACACTGTTTATCAAGACTGCAAAATCATCGGTACCATCGCAGCCTCACGCACATTTGCACAAGCTCTGACCTTACTTGGGAATTGCTAAGTTAAGTGCACGCTATGAGACCTCAGGCTGCGTAAGGCATCGCAGTGGATAATATATCCATGCCACAGCAACGCCATTGAAACGCACTGGCACGCCTGCGTTCGCCAACCACTCCCCTGTTGCCACTCACAAATGGCACTTCCTGTCAATCACTCTGCAATGAGTCTGCATAGTCACTGTAATTGCAGTCCCGATTGCAGTGGTCGGTTCTCATACTGTGATGCATAGGCATGCGCAGAACGCAATAATCGGCCGATTTTGTGTGTATTAGCGACTGCGATCCAAGCTGAATCAGGCCCACTGTTAGTTATAAGTAAATCCCATTACCCTATTCCTACACAATATAATGTAATAAAGTATCATATACACAAGAGAGAATATTGCCTTGGCAGTGTTACTTGTGAAAGTAAATTGTGTTTATTTATAGAATGTTGACATTTACATCCACATACACTTACGAAATAGGATAAACAGGGGAAAAGGCAAATGCATGTGTACCCAAACAATAAAGAGATCTGCCATATATAATGACGGGGGGGGGGGCTAGGGGGAATAGTGAGCAAATAGGAGAAACCATATAGAGACATAATATAAAAATCTAACATAATTAGTAGCTGAGTATTCCACAGGAGAGATAGGAAGCCTATCAGGGGAAACAAAGAGGAAACTAAGATAGTTAAATTGCAGGCAATAAAAATGATAAAACAGTAACTTACACTATACAAAAAGCAGACAAGTACATTAACCCCATACGGCATGGTAGCAATGAATCAGGTGCCATTCAAGCCCCTGCAACATCAAATCAAAAGTGCCAGCCAGCAGAGAGAGTTTCCATTCTACGGAAAGGACCAGTTTAGGTCTTTATAAGAAATATGGATAAACTAAATAGGATAAACAACAGCATTCAACAATGCACCAGGTTACACATATATTAAGCTGCTGCAGTCCAGCATTCACAAAAAAACAAATAAATACCAGACCACTAAACAAGCTAAAAGGAATATAACACACATCGGCCGTTATCTCACTAAAATATGGACTACAAAACATAATAATTAACAATCACCCCCCCCCCAGTTCCCCCCACCCTGTATGACTATACCCTCCCCTACTTGCAGCATACCTGGATCCCCAAACAACCTCCCCCCCCCCCCCCAACTACTCTACACTATCTAATCCACCAACCGAAAAAAAAAAAAAATACAATGAGGGCAACTATACTCGTATACTCTAAGGCAGTGTTTCCCAACCTTGGTCCTCAAGGCACACAAATAACACAAGTTTTAATTATATCCATGCTTCAGCACAGATGGTTAAATCAAAATAACTGAGGCACTAATGAAGACACCTGTGCTCAAGTATGGCTATCCTTAAAACCTGGACTAATAGTGTGCCTTGAGGACCGTGGTTGGGAACCCCTGCTCTAAGGCCATGGAGCATCCAGTCCAGTATTAAAGGGGCAACTATGCGACTCCCAAATGTAATGAAAATATCACAAAATAACATAAAATGTAGACAAATAACAGGAGATAACAGTAACCAAAAATGCAAACAGGATTTAAAAAAAAGATACATATAATTAAGCATTAAGAAGAGAGGCAGACATTATCAAACAAGAGTAACAACTGAGGTGCGCTGAAGTCAAATAGGAAGGTTCATCCCATCTTGAGATCCGCAGACCAAGCTAGGCCATTAAGGAGAGTCATCCCAGCCTGAGACCCAAAAATTTAACCACTGGTCCTGATATAGCAAAATCTTAAGAAAGAATGTCCACTGAGGACCTTCCGATGAAGGAGGTCTCATTGGTATATAGCCAACCCTGAGAGAATAGCAAAAAAAAGACAAGCTCTGACAGTAAAGTTAGCGGAGACCACAGCAGAAACCAAGTCCAGCAGTGGATGGGTGGCCAGCGGACAGAAGCAGTCAACGGAGCACAACATCAGGAGGAGAGGGGAGCTGCCAGGATACACTAGACACAGGATCAGAGTCCTACCCCATAGAAAACTCCTAGGGACAAGAACGTGCAGGAATGATGGTGGACAACTGGAGCTCCGGCGGCGCACAATCTCGGAGAAGGATCCCAGAGGTAGCTGAATGCGGGGCCAGTCCTCCCACACCACAACACTGGAGGCAGAGCAAAGGTGTCAGAGCCTAGTGCCGCGATCCCAGGGAAAGTAGGACCCTGCCGGAGGAGTCAGGACACCACCAGACGCACTGCCCACAATTTACTGCATTGACAGGTATGGAGAGGACAGTGTGGACCCCAGGAGAGCAGGGAAGACCACAGCAGACCAAGTCAGAAGAGGTGAGAAGTTGGCCACAGGATATCAGTCAGGGCGTTAGGGATGGGAAGCGCGGTGACGCGCTCTGCTCCCTACTCTGCAAGGCCACGCCCCCTTCCATATAAAATTTTATGAAATACAAATCACACGATACCTGTCTCTTATAGATCATGCTTGCAGTAGCCCATAAATAAATGACAATTAAGAAATTAAAAAAAACTGCCAAACTTGACATAGTATAGTCGCTAATGAATGAAGTACTATCAGCTGGAGGGGTCAATACACAAACAGCCAGTGAGAAGTGGCTAGATAGTCCTGCTCTGTACCAATGCCTGCAAATTATAATCCTCTGAGGAAACATATCTGGAGATGCATCCATGTCCCATTAGGGGGTCCTCTCCAGCAGTTCTGCTACTGTTACATGTATAGGCCCTTAGTGTACTCAACTTATGCCTGCCCACATGCTGCCTTTCCAGGCATAAAGTCTAAAATAAGCTTAAATCTATGGCCTTGATTCAGACCCGCTTTTTTTTTTGGTCCAGCCTTCTGGACGCTTGCTAAGCTGTGGGTGACCACCCACAGCTTTTGCGAGCGGCCAGGTGATGGTCGCGACCATCGGGCTTGTGACGAGACCCTTGTGGTAGGGTCTTGTCTGCCGCAAGCCTCAGTGAGCTTCCTGCTCTAATACGAGTGATGTCAGTAGGGCCGCCCCTAAATGGCAGGCGTTCCTTCGGGAACGCCTCTGTTTGGCAAGCCACCCCCCTGACCCGCCTACAAAACGGGGCGAGCTGTCGATTAACATTGACAGCTGCCCCGTTTGTAGCGAGCCCCGGATCGAGTGAATTTATCACTCGCTCCGGGGCTCACGTGCGCACTGCCCGGCCATCAACCCGCTTGCAAGCGGGTCTGAATCAGGCCCTATATACAGACATATTTTGCTGTGCAGTATGAATATTTACGGATGTACAATCTACTCTAGATAAATGTCCCATAGTGTCCAGAGGGGATTTAGTCAGCATCACGACAGCAAGGATGCAGACGGTCACAATATCGACAGCGACATCCCAACTGCCAGAATACAGACAGATTGCGGAGGGAAGTATTAGGGTTAGGGGGATGGTTAGGGTTAGGCACTAGGGGGAGGGTTAGGGTGAGGAAGGGGAGGGTTAGGCTGCGGGACGGGAGAGTTAGGGTAAGGCTGTGGGACGGTTAGGGTTAGGCTGTGGGATGAGTGGGTTATAAAAAAAATCTGTAGGGATTTTGACTGTCTGGATGCCACTGTCGGTATTCTGACCGTCGGCATCCTGACCGTCGGGATCCTGTGCAAACCCGTCCAGTGATCACAAATGTAAGTGGAGACAGCTGAACAACATGTTGACATGACATACCTTCAAATGACTCAATGAATTTCACAATATTGGGATGTTTCATCCTGGCCAGCAGAATCACTTCTTGTCTGGAATCTCGAATTGCACTTGAGGCCTAGGAAGACCAATTTCAAGTATGTTTATCAGCAAAAACATGAACATATTTGTATCCTAACCTCCTGTCCATTAACAAAACAGTTTTTAAGAAATGGAAGTAAACAACCTGGAAAGAAAACGATAACCAATTATAATACGCTGGAACACTTTTAATTACTTTAATGTGTACTTGCCACTTACACAGAATTTGGACAGCTGTTCTGTGAACTGAACCAATATATACATGAGGCTGCAAGCTTGGCCATTGTGTGTAGGCAACAACCCTATCCCATAATCACTATACTTGTTCCCTTTCATGATTCACAAGAAGTCTTCAGAATTATTGATTTTTATACTGATCTTGTATTCTCATGTCTGTTTTCCAACATCAATAAGGTGATGTCTAATCTACAGTATATTATGGGGAAAATAAATAAATTCTGTAATTACAGTATATTTTAATCTCCCTCCTACGGTGGCAAGTATTAGCTATACAGCCGGTTGAATCCATCCCCTTCTATAAGATGCTACAGATATTCCTGCCAGCTCATGGGGAGGCAAATATAAACAAGGTAACTAAGTATTAAATATTTCTGCAATAAATTATAAGAGTAAATAGTTTTCATTTGACAAATAAAAAAAACCTGTTTATTCAGATTGACAGGTCCAACTATATTGTGTTAGAAGCATAAATTCTATTTATTAATCTAATTAATGACATGTAAAATATGTAACCTGTTCTGTGGGCTAATTATGACGTAGGTCACAGGTGCAGATTCACTTAGATACTTTGTCAAAGAAGGCTGATTGCTGCTTGTAGCCTATGGAGGTGCGAGCAGAGATCAGCCTAACGTAAATGGCCGACATATGAGCAAAACAGCTGCCGACGGCGTGTAATTGAATCTCTCCCTTAGAGTCCAAAACTCATCGCTACAGGGAAGAATGATTTATATTATACTTAGGGGTATATTTACTAAAGTGCAGGTTTTTAGATGTGGAGATGTTACCCATAGCAACCAATCAGATTCTACTTAACATTATATAGCATCTTCTAGAAGATAGTAGCTAGAATCTGATTGGTTGATATGGCCAACATCTCCACTTCCAAACACCAGCAGTTTAGTAAATATACCCCCTGGTGTCCAGGTTATCCTTAGAGATGTATTAATTGATGGCTCTGTACAATTTAATCTGTCGTCCTGGTCCAAAGAACCACTGAAATTATTGTTCCGAGATATCCATTGTATATTTAATTACGAAAAAAAAATAATTATGACAGATTGATTTAACAAGCCATAATTTGTGCTGCACATGTAACAATCAGTTGAGTAAGTATGAAATATATTCTTGCGATAAATAAAATACTGCATCTTGCTTACCTTTGGAAGTACTATTTCCTTCATTACATACTGGTCTCCCGTATTTTGGTGACACACTAAAAGTGCTTTACCAAATGACCCTTCGCCAATAACCTTCAGCACTTTGTAGTGATCCATTATGCCTGGGAGAGAAAATAAATGTTACTTCTCAGGGTAATTAATTCATCAACTGTGGATTGGACGTGATAAAAATGTATATACAGTAGATGATAAGGAAAAACGTATTTTCTGATTTATGTCACTGAATGCGCACAGTAAACTGCTCTGGTTAGCACCGTTTCACCTACACGGGCAGACTGGCGCACCTGAAGTTGCAGGCCTACTCTACGCTATCGGGAGACAAGACACGTGCGCAGGTTTACAGTGAGGCAGAACACTGATCAAAAGGCTAATCATCACATCAATGCCTGACCTCCTTCCACCATAAGCCCGTGTCTTTCATGGAATCACTTTTTGTGTTTTTAGGTCTTAGGGGCATATTTATTAATTATTGCACTTTAGACAAGATAATTATAATTGCCTATTGCGGCAATAAGACATTACTTACCACTGGAATGTATTAAAATACATATGCAGGCACAGGGGCTCAACTGTGTAAAAGTAAAGCGATCACTAATGCAATCATTTACAAATTTCAGTGCAAGACGCACTACTGCGCATACATGGTCTCATGACTGCATGTGCGAGCGGAGAGGTAAACATTTGCGGACTGTAGCCTATAGACTGCAATGGCGTGCCAAGAAATCTACAGCGGCTGCTTTTGTGTAGATTCATGCAGGTGATACTCAATTTTTGTGGGTAGTCCCTAAAAAAGGTTGTTTTCAGGCGATAACCTGCAAATATTCCTTAGTAAATAGCCCCCTTAAACTGATGAGTGAGATCAGTGCTTATTTATTTGAATAATTTACATTTTTATTAGGGATGTGCAGGCTCGGATAGGTTCGAGTTTGCACGTGGAGTTCGGATTTTTCCCTCCAAAAAAACGGAACTCAGAACGAGGCAAAACGTCATCTTGCATGGACGAACATCATCATTCCTGGACAAAAGACCAGGAATGATGATGTTCGTCCATGTAAGATGACGTTTAGCCTCGTTCTGAGTTCCGTTTTTTTGGAGGGAAAAATCCGAACTCCACGTGCAAACTCGAACCTATCCGAGCCTGCACATCCCTAATTTTTATATATTGGGCAAAGTGCCCAGAATTATGGTTGTGCAATCAATTAATGGTCCTATAAATGCATAGTCTCCACCACTTATCTCATTCAATAATTTAGCTTTGCACTCTTGAATCTCATTTTTGCACTGAAAAATGTTGAAAAATTTTGTGTTACAAAATAAAACAAAACAAAACAAAACATCAAAACAGAGCATACATATCACAATAAGCATAGTAAAAGCTATGGTATACTGGGCCTGATTCAGACCTGCTCGCAAGCGCATAGCGCTCCCAAGCGGGTCGATGGTGGGCCAGTGCGCACAGTGCGTGCGCGAGCCCCGAAGCAAGCGCAAAAAGCACTCGCTCCGGTGCTTGCAACAAACGAGGCGGCTGTCGATGTTGATCGACAGCTCACCCCGTTTTGTAGGCGGGGAGGGGAGGTGGCTGGGCAAACTGAGGCGTTCCTGCACGCACGCCTGCCGTTTGTGGGCGGCCCTACTGACATCACTCGTGATGTCAGTAGGTGGACTTCCTGCTCTATTAGAGCAGGAAGTCCACTGGGGCTTGCAGCCACGAGACCCTACCGTAAGGGTCTCGTCGCAAGCCCGATGGTCGCGATGGTCTTGACCATGGTGACCATCACCTGGCCGCTCGCATAAGCTGTGAGTGGCCAGGAGGCCGAAACTTAAAAAACAAGCGTCCGTCCTGATTCAGAGCGAGCGGCTCTGAATCAGGCCCACTGGGCGAACAGAAATTACAAGCACAATATGGTAAAATGTTCAGCGTAAGACACAACAACCAATAAAACATACTTCCAGAGATTATAGTAAATACGGGACAGTCACAATCATAAAAAGTATAAGTGATCAATAGGCAATAGTCGATACAGGCCAGAAAGAGGGGCATAACTAGGTATTTGAAGGTCCCATAGCAAAAATTTGTAAGGGCCCCTATGAACCACCCAATGGTGACAAATGTATATAACACATGTAACTTTGACAAGGAAGATGGGCCACCCTCAGCTCTGGGCCCCATAGCAGCTGCTCCTCTTGCGCCTATGGTAGTTACGCCCATGGGCAGAAATGTATCAGCAGCAAAAGTATCTTACATAGAGATGGAGGCATCTGCCAGCAGAGGCATTTCAGCGGGGGTAAACGTGTGGAGATTAGGAGTGTTCAGGGGAACGGGGTTCAAGGGCATATCTAGATTTCAACCAGAAGGTGCACATTCTATAAAATTTTAGGGGGCACTGTTGTTTCTGATACATAAAGTGTTCATGAGAAACTGTTACGTTAACCAGAATAACCCAGGATGAAAAAGGATCAGGACTCAGGAGCCATCCATGTACGAGCAATACATATATGGGCTAAGTTTAATATATTACTACTCACATATACACATAGGGACACATTGAGAGAATCTGCCAGGCCGACATTAAAAAGACAAATAGTCTAGAATCTGTATACCCGTACCCCATATGCGACAATTTTAGTCCAAAAAGAGGTCATCCGAGGGCAGGACCAAGGCAGAAGGGGTTGTAAAGAGGGACAGATATCTGAAGACAGACCACCAAAGCTATAAAGCCTAACCGAGGTCCAAATAGACGCTGTGTAAGATATAGAGTTGGATACGCTGATATCTGGCATATGCAGTGGCATCCCAGGGAGTTCCCAATACGCACTTCCAGTCGTCATCTGACAAGACGCCCAGGTCGATGACCCCCAGGATCTATGGTCCCACTGCTCACCAGCCCCATGATCTGAGAGTAGAGCAGAGTAGGCCAGGGAGGTTGTCTTCCAACCAGGGAGGGTATGGACTAACAACCGAACTGGAGATTCAAGGATATTAGGGGTGTCCCTTCCCCACTATGCCCATAGAGTATTCCTGAGTTGCAGATACCAAAAAAATAGATGGGTTGAAAGGCCAAAGGTGGAGCTTATGGTGCATACACACGGTCAGATAAAAAGGATGATTTCATTTAAATCGTCCTTATTTTAACCCCCTATAACTACCAAACGATGGTCAATGCGCGGGCATGGATGGCCGATATCGACAACACCCGTGCATGCAGGCCAACCTGGTAGATATCGACCAGGTTAGCCTGTTTACTATAGGGACCCGCGATCATCGTTACGTTGTTTGGGGGTTGGTAAATGTTGCTGGATGTTCGATATAGAACATCCAACACATGGAGGACAATCAGACAACGATATCTGATGGTTGTCTGATCGTCCCGTGTGTTTGCTCCAATATAGAAGCAAAGGAGTGGAGATACCCAATTCCTTCAAGTGAAACAACATCTACGGGATGGTCAACAGACCTACTTCATGTTGTTCTTGACTTCCAGCCACCACCCGCAGCCGAATCGGCAACAACATGGAGTAGGGCAGTTGAGCATCCTGTAGATGTCATTTCACTTGAAGGAATTGGGAATGGCTTTTTGGACCTCAGCAGAAAAGTCCTGCAAAACCGATTAATCGATTATACTCCAAAGGACCCTTGGTTCTGGCCAGTCGAAGAATAGCATTGCGGTCCTTGTAATGCAGAACTTTAGCAATAAATGTGCGCGAGTGCACTCCAAGTGAAAGAGGACGTGTGTGGATACGTTGGGCTCAATAACAAACTCTGGGGTAAAGGATTCCTTTCCAAACACAGTCAACATCTATGATTCCAGAAACTGTTCAGGGTCCGTACCCTCTGCTTTTTCAGGCTACCTCACAAAAAACTGACATTATTCCTTGAGATGCCCTTTACTGTCAGTCAACTTTTGCTGACAAGCCACCATCTGAGCCTCCAAAGAGGACATCCTCCCAGGTACAGGGGCACTGTTGTACTCAAGTGCAGAGATGCGATTCTCAGTTTTCCCAATCTGGGAGATGTCACCTCTGCCACTTGGTCCACCAGCTTCTTCTCAGAGTCAGTGATGGCCTGCAATATTATCTGCTCCAGTGCAACCATTGCAGGCGTTGCCATGTCATGAGAGGGCGATGCAGAATAAAGGATAGGTGCATCCTGCATTGCAGCGGAAACTGCACCTAGAACTGGACCTGGAACAACTCCCAGAATATTCCCCGATAACAGACAGGTATCCCCCGAATGTATCAAGGAGGGACCGCAGCAGATATCTCAATATCTGCCACGGACCCTCCATTTCCGACAGCAGCTGCAGCCCTTATAGGTTTCTATGGAGGATGCAAAGCTGTTAGATTTACTAAGCCCATTTTAGCCTATGGACTACATTTCACAAAAACTACTGGAGGAGGGTTCCTCTGGAAGCCTACCTGGCAATGACCCGCTGCACATGCGCAGGAGTCCCAAAAGAGTTAAGAAATCGCTGATGCGGTCACTTCAATCCTAACAGATCGCAGGAACGCTTATCCCTGCAGGTGATATTAATACATTCGGCCGGTATAGAATTTCTTAGAATGTAAGCCCTCACAAGCAGGGCCCTCTGCCCTCTTGTGCTTCTAATTACTTATACTTTTATCTACTCCTTACTCCCCACAAGGGCACCTAAAGTCTATGTACTAAACCTCGTAGAGAGATAAAGTGGACGGAGATAAAGTGCCAACCAATCAGCTCCTAACTGCCATATTACAGGCTGTGTTTGAAAAATGACAGGAGCTGATTGGTTGGTACTTTAGCTCTCTCAAAAGCTTAGTATATAGGGCCTGATTCAGAGTTGGGAATAGAGTGAGATCTTTCTCTCTCTCTCTCAACTGATTATCTTGGTGAAACCATGCTGCACTGCAGGTGGGCAGGGACACCGAGAGGGGGGGGGGAGGGGGTACAGATTACCGGAGCCCGGGCTTCCTGAGGGGCCCGGGTCCGGCGCCGCTCCCCCTCCCTCACAGCAGCCCAGCACACAGCGTGTGCTGAGCTGCAGGGGAGACTGCTCATGGCTGCTAAGCAGCAGCCACAGCAGTCTCCTATGCCTGTGGGGGGGAGCGATCACACCCCCCCTGGCTTTGAGCAGGGCTGAGGGGGCACAGAGCGCCCCCTCCCCAGCGCGCAGCACCGCTTCGCGGCGCTGCATATCTTTTTTTTTTTTCGGGCAGGGGGCGTGGCCACGCCTTCCGCGGTTAGGCCACGCCCCCTATTACCCGGACCTGCAGGTGGGGCAGATTTAAAATGTGCAGAGAGATTTAGATTTGGGAGGAGTGTGTCCAAACTGACATCTAAATTGTAGAGTAATAATAAAGCTGCGCAGTATTTGTGGGCTACATGCTAAAGCAGCCAGTATTTACCCCACATGTAAATTTTTTTATGTATTTACACCCCTTGCATTGCAATATGGTTTGTTCAGGTTCACAGTTGAGAGATATCTCACTCTATTCCCAAGTCTGAATCAGGTCCATAGTCCGTTGGTTGCTTAAGCCCTGTTGCTTAGTTGAGTGTTATGATCGCTAATACAGCAATGTGTATAAATCATGTTCTTGCCCACTGTAAGTCACTGATTTTCTGTTCACTTATTTATGTACTGTGTAAGGCGCTGCGGAACACTTGGGGCACCATATAAATATAGGATAATAATAATAAAAGTGACGATAAGAAATTACAATTATCGGGTCTGAAACCTGATAATTGATAAATATGCCCCTATGAATAATATCAACATGATGAATTTCAGCAAAACAAAATCAATCCCATTTATATAATATTAATCATACATAAATTAATAGCAGACTTCCATTAATTTATCAGTTTACAAGGAATCCAATGTATGACACTATGGGCCTGATTCAGACCCACTCGCGAGCGGCTGTCCGCTCGCAAGTGGGTCGATGTTATGCACTCAGCATGCGCACGACGGAGGGAGCTCCGTCGTGCGCATGCGCCAGACGCGACGAGCGAAGGAAAGTCCTTCGCTCGTTGTGTCCGATCAAAGGGGGCGTGCTGTCAATGTTGATTGACAGCACGCCCCCTTTGGTGGGCGTGCCGGGGGCGTGCCTCCCTGACGGGGGCGTTCCCACGGGAACGCCTCCCGTCAGAAGCCGGCCCACTGACATCACTAGTGATGTCAGTGGGAGTGATTTTGGCTCTGATAGAGCCAAAATCACTCCGGAGCTTGCGGTTGAAAACCTCAACCGCAGGCTCCGGCTCGCAATTTCGATGGTCGCGATGGTCTCGACCATCGCGGCCATCACAAAGCACGCTCGTATAGCCTGTGGGTGGTGACCCACAGCTATACGAGCGTCCAGGAGGACGCTCCATGAAAATGGAGCCCGGCCCTCATTCAGAGCGTGCGCTCTGCTTAGAGCGTACGGCTCTGAATGAGGGCCTATATTTCTGTACTGAGGTAATTACATAGGAACATAACCAGCATTTGCAATACATAGCAGTTCCTTTGCTCTGAGTCTAGCTCTATACACATAGGCTATACACAGAATACTCATAATAGGCTTCTACTGTAATCAATGTATAATTAACAGCATGTTTATACTGCACATGATATATAAGACATATGTAAATGACCTGTAGAACAAGCAGATATCAGTGGTGATAAATCATTTATAATACAGAATAGGACTTACCAGTAGCAATCAGAGCCTGCCAGCTGCTATTCCCTAGTCAGTGAGTGTCATGCTGAGCATTGTGTTGTGTTGCTGTGTATACAGCGCACATCTATACTACAGAGTATACTGCACAGTGCTAGAAACAGTATTGTGTCCCAGCAGCAGCAGGCAGCCCAGTAATAGGTGGGCAGTGCTCAGTATTTCCTGGGTGTGCTCAGCAAATGATATCTCTTCCTGTAGGAACAGCTCCTCCCAGTGCTCCCACTGAGTCTGCTGTATGGCTGCATCATATTACACCTCTGTTCTGTGTGCAATAAACGGGAACAGTATCTCCATAGTTACATACAAATACATAGCATGATTGTACATACACACCATTCAGCACACTTGGACTAATTACATGTAGCAAAAACAAAGCTGGTTAAGAATATACAGTATGTAGATGTAAGAAGATTATTACATTTGAGTTGCCTATTAAGTGTACACCCTCACAGTTGTCGAATATAGTATTTAACAAAAAAAGATACATAAAAGCACGTAAGACAATATATTTGCATATTTACTTGATTACGAACGTTATTTTTTAATAGACTAATACATAAATCATAACAATTGTGTCCGATATTATATAAAATTTGAGCAGTATGCAAAGAGAAAGTGGTACAAAAGACAAGGCTCTACTCCAGTGTTTCCCAAACTCGGTCTTCAAGGCACACTAACAGTCCAGGTTTTAGTGATATCCATGCCTAAGCACAGGTGGTTAAATCAAAATAACTGCAGTACTAATTAACACACTTGTGCTCAAGTATGGCCATCCTTAAAACCTGGACTGTTAGTGTGCCTTGAGGACCGTGGTTGGGAACCCCTGGTCTACTCTATATACCAATATAAGATTTGGGTCACATCACCAATTCCAAAGCGCAATGGATTATGCTGACACTACATAAGTAACTGCTAATAATAAATAATAATCTTTTCAATTGAATCATATTGGTCCTGATTCAGTAAGGATCGCTATTGCGATCGCAACTGCGATTACGCACGCAGTCTCACTGCAAAAATATGCTAATGATTGCAATCGCAATACCGGCGTCACATATGGACACCCACTTTACCTTACACGCATAATAATACTTTGCAAGTCTGCAAAACCATTGGTAACATCGAGTACAATCTGAGCCTCAGGAACACTTGCACAAGGTCTGACCTTACTCAGGAATTGCTAATCTCATCGCGCGCAGTGAAAGCCCAAGCTGCGTATGGCATCGCAGTGACTAATTTATGCACGCCCCTGTAACAGTGTTCAGTAGTCCAGTAGTACACCCTTACACAGTGCCCACAATAGTGCCCTTTATACAGTGCCCCCAGTAGTGCACCCTTATGCAGTGCCCCTTATATAGTCCCCCCTATGCAGTGTCCCAGTAGTGGTCCCCCTTATACAGTGCCCCCAGTATGCAGTGCTCCCAGTAGTGATCCCCCTATGCAGTGCCCCTTATACAGTGCCCCCAGTAGTGTTCCACCCTATTCAGTGCCCCAAGTAGTGATACAGTGCCCCCGGCCAGTAGAGCCCCTTACATAACGCACACACACAGACATACATACACAAAACACTTACCTGAATCCCCATTCCTGCCGCGCCCGCTCCTCCATCCTCCCACTCGGGACTATGGGAGAGACGTCTCTCCCATCACCCACTGCAGGAGCCAGAAGGCGGAGCTCATGAGTGAGTGTCTGACTCATTGGCAGCTGAAACACACACCGCCGCCAGGTAGTACAAGTGTACTACTCAGCGCCGGCGGCGATGTGTGTTTACTGTGTAGTGCAGACTGCACTCACTGCGGTCTGCACTACACTGACTGACTTTACCGAGCCTGGACCGTGGCCAGCGGCGCCCCTCGCGGGCATAAGCCCCGGCCGACCAGCCCTGGACACGCCACAGGAAGGTCATACTGGCCGACTTTAACTATCTCCTCTCCGGGAGAAGCCCAGAGAGGAGATAAAGCTTTGAGGGGCAGGGCCGGGCTCTCCACATCATTAGGTCCCACCCCTGCAAAATGCAGAGATTCGTGGATCTGTGAGGGGGCAGGGTTAAATGACACAATTTGCGTAATTTTAGGCCAGCCCCTCCGTACGGACCAGCGAATTCTCCTTCATTCCCACTTCAATAGGAAGAGGCCAGGATGCAGGAGATCCACCCACTCTTCTGGGGGATGCGGGGGAATGCCTGAAAAATCAGGAGCCTCCTGGAAATTCCGGAGGATTGTAGGAAAGTATGTGTAAGGGAGAGGTAGAAAAGGGACAAAAAAAACACACAAAAGTTCTCCCAACCCAATGCAGTAAGTCAGCAAAACAAGGTCTGTACTCTACAGCACAGGTTCTCAAACTCGGTCCTCAGGACCCAAAACAGTGCATGTTTTGCAGGTCTCCTCACATAATTAATAGTAAATACTTAGCTGCACCTGTAGATCTTTTAAAATGTGTCAGTGAGTAATGAATACACCTGTGCACCTGCTGGGTGACCTGCAAAAAGTGAACTGTGTGGGGTCCTGAGGACCGAGTTTGAGAACCACTGCTCTACAGGATAATAAAGTGCAGAAGACTCACTTACACACATTTGTGGCCATCTTGGAACTGGACATGGATCCTCCCTGTAGGGACAGGAAAACTGGAGTACGCGCAGTAGAACACCCCTCTTTCAACAATATAATGCAGAAAACATCACAGTGACCACCATAAAATACATACTAAGATTAGTGACCCAAAACCTTGTCAGCTCCAAGAAAAGGCGCTTTCCTGCACTCCGCTATAACAAATTACAAAGCTCCTTCACCCCTACCTTAGTAGAACTATATAAATCTATAATTCATGGAAGGCAAACAGGCTAGTGTGGAGGAGTTAACCCCTTGCTAAAGTATCTGGGTTGTCAAGCCTTGGACAACACTAGAACGTTAATCAATGATACACGTAGCTAACTACCAAGCCCTCTCCACCCTGGTGATGTCACTGAATGCCGAAAAATGTTTTCTTTTTACTGGATCTCTGGATAATTGGGCAGCTGGAGGGGGAGTCACCAGCTATAATGGGAATATTTTATAGTCTTCTATTTTTAGACACTAAAAAATAAAATAGAATACTATAAAACTCTCTATTAATGGGAGAGGTAATTGATTTACTCCTGTGCATGGCAGTCAGTTATGTGGGTAAGGAAGATTGTGGTGGGCATCGGGAGTCATATAGTCAGTGCAGTGTTTGGTATGAAGGGGCCAGGGGGATAGTACAAACTGCAGAGCAATAGTGTTTGGTATTGAAGGGTCAAAGGTATAGTGCAGACTGCAGATGGTATTGGTGAGTATGGAAGGGTCAGGAAAGTAGTGCAGGGAGGTAGTGGTGAGTATGGAGGGGTCAGGGAGGTAGTGCAGATAGGTAGTGGTGAGTATGGAGGGGTCAGGGAGGTAGTGGTGAGTATGGAGGGGTCAGGGAGGTAGTGCAGATAGGTAGTGGTGAGTATGGAGGGGTCAGGGAGGTAGTGCAGATAGGTAGTGGTGAGTATGGAGGGGTTAGGGAGGTAGTGCAGATAGGTAGTGGTGAGTATGGAGGGGTCAGGGAGGTAGTGGTGAGTATGGAGGGGTCAGGGAGGTAGTGCAGATAGGTATTGGTGAGTATGGAAGGGTCAGGAAAGTAGTGCAGGGAGGTAGTGGTGAGTATGGAGGGGTCAGGAAGGTAGTGCAGATAGGTAGTGGTGAGTATGGAGGGGTCAGGGAGGTAGTGGTGAGTATGGAGGGGTCAGGGAGGTAGTGCAGATAGGTAGTGGTGAGTATGGAGGGGTCAGGGAGGTAGTGCAGATAGGTAGTGGTGAGTATGGAGGGGTCAGGGAGGTAGTGGTGAGTATGGAGGGGTCAGGGGGTAGTGCAGATAGGTAGTGGTGAGCATGGAGGGGTCAGGGAGGTAGTGCAGATAGGTAGTTGTGAGTATGGAGGGGTCAGGGGGTAGTGCAGATAGGTAGTGGTGAGTATGGAGGGGTCAGGGAGGTAGTGCAGATAGGTAGTGGTGAGTATGGAGGGGTCAGGGAGGTAGTGCAGATAGGTAGTGGTGAGTATGGAGGGGTCATGGAGGTAGTACAGATAGGTATTGGTGAGTATGGAGGGGTCAGGGGGTAGTGCAGATAGGTAGTGGTGAGTAAGGAGGGGTCAGGGGAGTAGTGCAGGGAGGTAGTGGTGAGCATGGAGGGGTCAGGGAGGTAGTGCAGATAGGTAGTGGTGAGCATGAAGGGGTCAGGGGAGTAGTGCAGATAGGTAGTGGTGAGTATGGAGGGGTCAGGGAGGTAGTGCAGGGAGGTAGTGGTGAGTAAGGAGGGTTCAGGGGAGTAGTGCAGGGAGGTAGTGGTGAGCAGGGCCGGATTAAGGCCCACATGGGCCTGGAGCTGAAAATGTTCAAGGGCCTATACTGAGAAGGGGAAGAGCTGTGATCGGTGCTGTGTGGGTGTGGTCAAAGTCACCTTGTTGTTTACACACCCTACACTATGGGACACAATGTCTCCCTAACTACACAGAAATAGAAAATTTCTTTTTTTTGAGGGGGAAAACTATAAAAAAATATTTAAATACTTAAAATGTATGACCACTTAGGCAGCTGCTAATCATGCTTTCATGTAGATGGGCCTATTTTTATGTGAAGGCCTGGAGCTGTAGCTCCATCCGCCCCATTGTTAATCTGGCCCTGGTGGTGAGTAAGGAGGGGTCAGGGGAGTAGTGCAGGGAGGTAGTGGTGAGTATGGAGGGGTCAGGTAGGTAGTGCAGGGAGGTAGTGGTGAGTATGGAGGGGTCAGGGAGGTAGTGCAGATAGGTAGTGGTGAGTATGGAGGGGTCAGGGAGGTAGTGCAGATAGGTAGTGGTGAGTATGGAGGGGTCAGGGGGTAGTGCAGATAGGTAGTGGTGAGTATGGAGGGGTCAGGGGGTAGTGCAGATAGGTAGTGGTGAGCATGGAGGGGTCAGGGAGGTAGTGCAGATAGGTAGTGGTGAGTATGGAGGGGTCAGGGAGGTAGTGCAGATAGGTAGTGGTGAGTATGGAGGGGTCAGGGAGGTAGTGCAGATAGGTATTGGTGAGTATGGAGGGGTCAGGGAGGTAGTGCAGATAGGTAGTGGTGAGTAAGGAGGGGTCAGGGGAGTAGTGCAGGGGAGGTAGTGGTGAGCATGGAGGGGTCAGGGTGGTAGTGCAGATAGGTAGTGGTGAGTATGGAGGGGTCAGGGAGGTAGTGCAGATAGGTAGTGGTGAGTATGGAGGGGTCAGGGAGGTAGTGCAGATAGGTAGTGGTGAGTATGGAGGGGTCAGGGAGGTAGTGCAGATAGGTAGTGGTGATTATGGATTGGTCAGGGAGGTAGTGCAGAGAGATAGTGGTGAGTATGGAGGGGTCAGGGAGGTAGTGCAGATAGTTAGTGGTGAGTATGGAGGGGTCAGGGAGGTAGTGCAGATAGGTAGTGGTGAGTATGGAGGGGTCAGGGACGTAGTGCAGATAGGTAGCGGTGAGTATGGAGGGGTCAGGTTGGTAGTGGTGAGTATGGAGGGGTCAGGGAGGTAGTGCAGATAGGTAGTGGTGAGTATGGAGGGGTCAGGGAGGTAGTGCAGATAGGTAGGGGTGAGTATGGAGGGGTCAGGGAGGTAGTGCAGATAGGTAGTGGTGAGTATGGAGGGTCAGGGAGGTAGTGCAGAGAGATAGTGGTGAGTATGGAGGGGTCAGGGAGGTAGTGCAGAGAGATAGTGGTGAGTATGGAGGGGTCAGGGAGGTAGTGCAGAGAAATAGTGGTGAGTATGGAGGGGTCAGGGAGGTAGTGCAGATAGGTAGTGGTGAGTATGGAAGGGTCAGGGAGGTAGTGCAAGGAGGTAGTGGTGAGTAAGGAAGGGTCAGGGAGGTAGTGCAGATAGGTAGGGGTGAGTATGGAGAGGTCAGGGAGGTAGTGCAGATAGGTAGTGGTGAGTATGGAGGGGTCAGGGAGGTAATGCAGATAGGTAGTGGTGAGTATGGAGGGGTCAGGGAGATAGTGCAGATAGGTAGTGGTAAGCATGGAGGAGTCAGAGAGGTAGTGCAGATAGGTAGTGGTAAGCATGGAGGGGTCAGGGAGGTAGTGGTGAGCCACCCAGTAACCCTTGCAATGCTGGTCAGTTGTGGGTAAATTAGACCACTACACATGTACTAACATTATGCCACACTGTAGTACCCCCCATATTATGCCAGTGTATTGAATTTACTTTCTACCACACTATAGTGCCCTAGTATTATACCACTGTAGTGTCCACACAGTAGCAAAAAGTACAAGTTGCCTTTGTAACAACGGGGGAAAATGCTCTGGTGTCCAATCCTGCTAATGGCCCCATTGTGCCTGATTTACTTGTTTTTATGCCATTTATCTATACTTTTAAAATTGCTGACTTGTAAAGGTAATATAACTATAGGGCGTTATTTGTAAGTAATGGTATGAAAATAACTTGAAACTTTGATTTCTGTTGATTTGAAATCACCCGGGTGCAGTGAAAGTTATATTTTGTACAGGTGCACCCTTTGCTCTCCATTTTAAGGGGAAGCGCATTGACTTATATTCCAAGTTACCACAGGCCGTAAAAGAGACACAGACGGTGTATGACAGTCTCTGCTTTTCAGGGGGGAGACAGCTATTTTTTTCTTTGAAAAGGGACTTACCCAGTGTTCTCCCCAGGCTGTTTTCTGCGGCCGTATCGCCCGGCAGAAACAGCCTACCCCCAGCACTTTTCCCCGCCGACCCCCGCCGTGGAACTCTGGCCTCTGATGTGACCGGAGGCTAAAGAAGCCTCCGATCGCTTCAGAGGCAAGCGTTCCCAGTGATGCACTGCGCGGGTGACATCACCCGCAACGTGAGGAGCCTGCCCAGCGCGCCTGCTGGATCTAGTTAGAGTGGGAGCGGCAAGCGTCCAGCAAGTAAAGGTAAGTGCTGGGCTGGGGCCAGGACCAGTCTGGGGGCACTGCATAAGGGACCAGCCTGGGGGCACTGCATAAGGGACCAGCCTGGGGGCACTGCATAAGGGACCAGCCTGGGGGCACTGCATAAGGGACACTTTAAATCTGGGGGCACTGCATAAGGGACACTATTTAAGCCTGGGGGCACTGCATAAGGGGCCAGTCTGGGGGCACTATTTAAGCCTGGGGCACTACATAAAGGGACCAGTCTGGGGGCACTGCATAAGGACAACGCTAGGGGGCAATGCATAAAGGGGAAAACTACAGGGGGCACTTCATAAAGGGGAAAACTACAGGGGGCACTGCATAATGGGCACTTTTGACTGAGCCAGTGGGGGAGCAGCCTGAGACCTGTCGGGCTGGATTGGTAAGGGAGATACCCCTTTTCCCAGCACACGCAGAAGTGCGAAGGCCCCCACACGGCTACTTTTTGATGCCACCCGGCTGGAAAAAATTTCTGGGGAGAACACTGCTTACCTATCCCACTACAAACAGAAATATATATTTTTGTGCAGAACGCCCCTTGAGATTTATCCGCCTGACCACAAACCTATGCGCACTTAGCGCCTATTTCAGACACAGGCTCAGGTGTAATCACAATTTGGGATTTTTAGAAAAAAAGATAAAAATTCCATCCCTGCAACATAATCAGTCATACTTGTGACTCCCTCCCCTTGTCATACCTGTCCCCTTGTTATGCCACCTGTAGCGCCAATATTATGCCGCACTGTAGCACCCCCACGTTATGCTACACTGTAGTGACCCCCCTCCCCATTATACTACACTGACTCACCAGAAGCCACAGCAGTCTCGAGGCCATACTTGCCAACTCTCAATCATTGTCAGGGCGACTCCCTGAAATAGTAGCAATCTCCCTGATTGCATCTTACACCCATTGTGAAGCTATTATATATAGAATAAAAAAAAACAGATCTATATACATTCAAATGGGATCATTAGTATTATTTCTCTGCATTGGTCATGAGGCACAATGATCCCTATGGCTACATGCGTTTTCTGAAGAGTATCTTTTTTTTTTGTTTGTTTATCAACGAATAAATCTTACTAACTGCTTTGGGGCTCATTTACATTTGGATGCAAGTCAATTTTATGACATGCCCCCCAGCTATAGCAGTACACATACACACGCACATAGGTGTTGCTTTCACAATCTCCCTGAAAAGCTTTTTCAACAGTAGGCCAGTATGTTCGAGGCTCAGGCAGCCGACAGAGAAACAGGCAGAGCAGCAGTCTCACAAAATGGGTTGAGCTGAGTTTCCCTTCGCACTAAGGACATGGAAGTGACATGCAGTGAGGGTGGAAGTGTATTTCAATGCCTATAAAGTCCACCTAGAGAAGAAACTTGTCCCCTCACGGGCACAGTGGCTCGCCACAAGATTATATTCCAACTCTATGTCCATGTTGATGGTAGTGAATAACGTTGGACAGTAGCTGATGATGTCAGGGTCCTCGCCGCAAAGAGCATCTAGACACTACCTGACAACGAGACATGTAGATAGCCAATAGCAGTAGTCACCCAGCGCAATTAGGATACAAATGGGTCACACAAAAAAAGTCACTGAAGAAGGATCTGTGATAGGTTAAATTATGTGATATAACAAAGTTCCTGAATGAATGTTCAGGACAAAGTTACTTATTCAATATGTCCAGTGATCCGTAGTTAAAGGATGGAGGATTTCTCTAATTCCAATAAAGGGTAATGTGGTAGGATGATCTTCACACTCTCATCAAACACGTCCAATCATATATGGAAGAGAGAGAGAAAAGACTACCATAGTGTAGTATTTTAATTGAAATCAAAACATCTGAAATAGATACATATAAAAATCCACCATAGCTTATTAAAAATTCAAGGCGTACCAGAAGATGTGGGTGTACATAAATACACCATAAGTTGCTTGATTAACACTTCCTGGGAACAGGACTTCATGGTACTTCAGCAGACTCCTGGTGTCTCTGTGGATCGTCCCCACCTCCTGGATTAGTGCCTTTCAGAAATATCACCAACGCGTTTTGACTCTTAATGGGAGTTTTTTTCAAGGTGTAGATCATGGGTGGGGAACCTTTTTTCTGCCAAGGGCCATTTTGATATATATAACATTATTCGCGGGCCTGGTGCAGGCCATGCCCCCTCTGTGTGATGTCACATGGGGACGGAGCCACAATTGCCAGTGATTACAGCACTGCCCTGAGCATCCTGAGGATGCTCCTGGGAGCTGTAAGGGCAGTGGTATGACCATCTGAAGTGTCCTAAGGACTCTCCAGGCGGCACTGCTGCATAGATTCTGGCTGCAGGGTGCCATTCTAGGCTCCCTGCTATCCAGATAAGGCTAGCAAAAAAAAAAGCTCTGAGGGCCAGACCAAATGATTCCAGGGGCCTTATAAGGCCCCTGGGCCTGAGGTTCCCCATCCCTGGTGTAGATGGACACCACAAATTATAATACAGAGATAATGAGACAGTTGAATGATACTGATACCTACAAAGTTTTGAAAAATAATCTTAGTGATAAAATAGTAAGGTATTTAGCTTTTTTTCTATCAAAATATCATAACTTGGGAATCATTTCAGAGAATGAAATGAAATATATTATCACTTCCTCACCTGTGACACAGTTTTTTATATCCTTCCTAAGGTATATAAAGATCTACATAATCCTCCTGGTTGCCCTATTGTAGCTGAAACAAATTAGATTACGGCCTATCAAATTTTGTAGATCACCACCTACAACCTGAGGTTCTTAAACTAGAATCATATATTAAGGACGCCTCAGATATACTGAACAAAACTTATGATCTCAAATGGGAAGACGATTTTATTTAGTTACGGCAGATGTAAAAAGCTTATACACTATAATTGAACATACAAAAAGGTCTAGAGGCTACTAATCATATTTTAAGTGGAGGAGAAATCGGTAAAGAAAAAAATCAGGTTCCTTGTGGAAAGTACAGATTTCATCCTCAATAACAACTTTTTTTAGTACGCAGGGAAATATTATATGCAAATTAGAGGGACTGCTATGGGCACCCAATTTGCGCCGTCTTACGCGTATCTGTTTATGGGCCTATGGTAGACAACATTTATCTGGAACAATAACCCCTATCGGAACCATATTATTTATTAATATAGGTTTATAGACTATATTTGGTTTATATGGAAGGGGGAAGAAACCTTATTAAAAGAATTTCAACAGACCCTAGGCACTAATAACTTTAATATTGAGTTAACATTCAATTCAAGTACAATCAAAGTCAATTTTCTAGACCTTACTTTTTATGTAAAAAATAATATTTTGGGGGGGCGTGTCCTGACCGTTAATGGAGGAAGCCGCATCTCGTTAGAGCTCCGGGCCAGCACAGAGGAAATCTAGCCTCTATAGCCCCATCCCGGTCAGCGGAGACCTCCAGACCCTTGCTTACCTTCCCCTGGTTTGTCACTGGCCCAGCGAGTGAGAGCTGCGGAATCGGGAGGCGCAATAGTCGCTTCCGCGGGTTGCAGCTGGCCTGCTGCCCTTTGAGCCGGGGACTGGAGCGCACAGACTGGCGGCTGTGGACTTCCGGCGGCGTCATCTCTGTGGTGAGCGCCCGACGGAGTCCTCCCTGCTGCACATCGCGTGACCCCTCTCCGGCCCTCTAGCCTCGGCTGCCCCGCTGCTGTGTCAGGGCTGGTGTTCCTGCTTCTGAGGACTCCCAGGAGACATCTCTGGGAGGAAGCCCCAGCGTTCTGAAGCCTCCGGCGGCCATCTTTGATTTTCTCTCACGCTGATGCTGCTGCTGCTGCTGCTGCTGCTGGTTATTGCTGCCGGGATACTAGCAGTGCAACCCCGCTTGCTGACAGGAATATCTGCTGCCTGTGACTCCCTGGAGTAAGGGGAGGGTGGTGAGTCCCTGAGGGGAGATTATATTGTATTTCTATATACCACTGCTCCACCTGCTCCATTGTCACGTGACCTGTTCACCCTTCTCTCTATGTCTGGAGCTCCTATATGACCACCTACACATATCCAGTTTATTTTTCACTAGCCTAACAGGTTCAATCCATATCAGCTATTTAGCTTGCTCTTGCCCTGACATTTTTTACTTTTGTGCTGGTGGATATTTGCCATTTACTCTACGCTGGCTCCCTCTTGTGGTCTTCTGTGATAATTACAGCAAGTACTATTTGCAGCCACAATTAGCGAACCTCCATGTGCTATTATATTTTCTGAAAAAATGTCCCTACACAGGCAGGTTAAGTGGACTCTTTTACTGGGGCACTCTTGAATAGTAGTTTGAAATGATATGATGAATAATTGATAAAATAACAATTTTAATTCACTCGTTAAAATATTGGTGCTAACAGCACTGGAAATACTGAATACCAAGACAAGACAAAAAGACGAACAAACATATAACATATAATATAATAAATCCTGCCTGAAGTATCCAATCAATATTCTTATCGCAGGGAAAAAAGGTTAGGGCGAAAATATAGCCTATCTCTTTGAAGAGATGGTGAAGGCTGGCAGCCGCAGACAAGGTAAGTGTGGAAAAACAATAAACACAAAGCAGGTATCCCTTACCAATGGTGACCACACATATCCCTGTTGTTTAACAATAAGCTTAGGTAGAAATGTAATCACATAATAAATCCACTTATTTCTAAATGATGGATAATAGTGCCTCTGTGTCTAAATATCATAAACCACAGTCAGATATTTATCAAGCTACTAATTGAGGCCTAGCATGCAGTCTGCAATCAGTGTAAAATGATTCTAGGCTTGGCACAAATGGATAACAGCTTTAAAGATCATCATTTGCTAGGTTTGTAAAGTACACATATTATACAATTCTCAACCATTAACATTGAGATCACATTTATGCATGTCATCAGTGTAAATAATAAACACAAAGCAGGTATCTCTTACCCCTCTGTGTCTAATTGTCACAAAACACAGTTTAGGTGTTAGACAGGCTCCCTGTTAAAACCTAGCATGCAATCTATAGTCAGTGTAAGAATGGTGCAGGGCTTGACACAAATAGACAAGTGTTGAAAATCATCAATTGCTTGTTCTGTGAGACACATATAATACACAAGTCTCAACCTTTGATATTGAAATCACATTTGTGTATAACATAAAAAAAAAAAATTATATATATATATATATATATATATATATATATATATATATATAGGTAGTCCGGCACTCAATTTGTAATGTTCAAAATACTGGGGTGTTTTTAGGGAAATTCATATAGAGGTTCCCATAGATATTAGTCTAGCCTCTTCAAGAAAGAAGAAAAAACACTCTCCAGATTTTCAGCAAGATTATTCAGTATTTAATGATTAAACCAACATCATTTGCCAACGTTTCGGTCCAATATGGACCTTTGTCAAGGCACAATAGCTTCTAAACATCAATGGTTCACTAAAAGGGAGTACATATAAACAACGTAAGCATTCATAGTCTGACAGGTCCTTTAAAACACATAAGTTCAAAAATGTTATAATCCATGATCAATATGTATGTGATATAGGGAGGGGTGTGCCTCATATAACAGTAACATGATATCCAATAGAAGCCCACACTGCAAGAGACTATTCACAGCGGTAGAAAAAAAAAAAAAAAAAAAAATCTTTATGCAGCAACTAGTATTGAGAATACAGGGGTCGAATGTGCGCCCCAATGTAGATTATAATAATAGCAACCAGGTGGAGGGACAATTTCAGAAAGATAGTCATGTATCACACAGCATATACATAAAGGCCAAGTACATGGGGGTATGTGCAGTACAATCCCCAGGTGTATATACTACACAAGTATGCATAAGGAGGCTGTGGGAGCCTGGAAGATGAAAAAAAAAAGGATGTCTTACCTCAGTGTTGGTCTGTCAGAGAATGTCCTGGTGCTGGAGCATAGTCTGAGCTCAGGGTTTAAAAACCCAGTGCTTAGGGGAAAGTCTCAGAGTCCTGATTGCCACAGCCACAGGTGAGTCCTGTTATAATCAGGAAGTGGGGCAGTATGGCAGTAGCCGGCGGCCATCTTGTGTGTGGCTCAAGATATATATAATAATAGCTGTCAGTGAGCCTTGGCAGGACTTGAAGTGAGGGGCAATTATTGGTGCTACTGAAACTCATAAAAAAGGCTAAACTGGTGTTATTAGGGATCTAATGCCATAAATGCATATTATACATATCCAACCATTAAAAATGTGATACGGGCATACCCACATGTACATATATAAACGCATATGTACACACACATACCCGCACATACATGTGCATATATATACAAGGTCAATTTGCAAACATTAGAGTAAAGGGTTATTTAGTGTGTAGTAGGACCTGGGACTAGAGGACCTGGGAGTACAATGCAAGTATATAGATCAACATCACAAAAAACAATTAACATTAGGTGAACAGTACAGACAAATGCAATGTTAAATATAATATTTGATACCGTGTTATATAGATAAAGTCATTTTTCAAAGAAAGATACCCAATGGGCAATTCTCGTTAAGTCCCCGTGGTGCCACAGTATCAAGTCTGTAGATCCACCGACTTTCACATTTTTTAAGTAAAGCCAGTCTATCACCTCCTCGTTCTGGAGGCGGTATCCAGTCGATAAGTTTGCATTTGAGGGTTGCTACCTGATGTCCCATCTGTAAAAAGTGTCGGGCAACAGGTTTATCTGACTGACCACTATTGTAGGCTGCTCTGATGGATGCCCTATGGTTAGCCATACGTTCCCTGAAGATCCTGGAGGTGAGCCCAAAATAGTAAAGACCGCAAGGGCATATGAGTATGTAAATTATATGGTCCATTTTACAATGGAGCTTCCATCTAATCTTTATGGGTACACCCGTGTGGGGGTGAGCAAGAGTGTTGCCTGGAACCATAGAACTGCAGGTCACGCAGCCTCCACATCGATAGCTACCGGGTCAGTTCTGCATGACTTTGATGATAGAGTTAGTCATTTCCGGGTTCATTGATGGCCTAAGTAGCAGTTGTTTCAGGTTAGGCCCTCTTTTATATGCCATCATAGGTGCTTTGGTGTTGGTAAATGGTAGAATGGGGTCAGATTGGATGATCGGCCAATGTTGTCGGATTGATCTTTCTGTTAGTCTGGATCTGTTGCTGTATTGGCTGACATAAATGACACGGTCACCTTCAGTAGATTTAGGTCGAGGGTTCGCATATTTATTTCTGGCCTTATTTAAACAGCTCTTAAGTAGAGAATGTGAGTATCCTCTTTCTTTCAGTCGAGCTGTCATTTCTAGGAGTTGGGTGTCCTGCCGTATTGTATCTGAGTTATTGCGTAGGACCCTAAGGTATTGCAAAATCGGGAGACTATCTTTCAGTGCAGGAGGATGATGGCTTGTGGCCTCTAGAAACATATTCCGGTCAGTATCCTTCCTATAGAGGGTTGTACCCAACTTGTTCCCATCCCTGTATACGGTGATATCAAGGAAGTTAATAGACTCCTTATCAATATGGTGAGTAAACCTTACTGCATGCTTCAATGTATTTAGTTGTTCCACCATTAGGTTAAATGAGCTGTCGGTACCTCTCCATAGTAAGAAGATATCGTCGATAAATCTGAGAAAGAGGACTACCTGGGTGCCGTAATGTGGTATTATGTAAGTTTCCTCATATTTGGCCATATAGAGATTGGCGTAGGCTGGTGCCAGATTCGACCCCATGGCAGTTCCTGAGCATTGCATGTAATATGTTTCTTTGTATTTAAAGTAATTGTTGTGTAGGACCAATCCAGCTAGATCCATGAAGAATCTCGTTTGTTGTGGTTCTGTTTCTGCTCTCGTAAGAGCATCCTCCATCGCTAGTAATCCATCTTCATGCGGAATGATGGTATATAAAGAGCAGACATCCATAGTTGCCATCCAGGTGTCTCCTTCAATAGTGATTGCTTCCAATCTATTAATGAAATCTCCAGTGTCCTTGATGTAACTTGGTATTTTGGTGACTAGAGGTTGTAGATGATAGTCGACATATATAGCGAGTGGTTGGAGCAGTGATCCTCTGGCTGAAATAATCGGCCTACCTGGGGGTTTGTTCAGAGATTTATGTATTTTCGCAAAGTGTATATTATAGGGCATATGGGATGTTGCACCGTCAAATATGCCAAAGTATCCTCGTCGATTAGGCGTGTCTGGATGGCTTCTTGTAATCTGGCATCTATTTTATTTTTGATTTCATACGTGGGGTTATGGTAGATTTTATTATATGTTTTCACATCCATAAGTTGTTTGAGAATTTCTTCATTGTAGTCACTCCAGTTTTGGACAACTACTGCACCCCCTTTATCCGCCGGTCTTATTACCAGGTTCTCATTCATGCGGAGTTTGTTCAGTGCCTCTTTCTCGCCAACGGATAAGTTGTTGTAATATTTTGGAATATCCCTGGTATTAGTTTCTTGATCAATCAGGCGTAGATAGGTTTTGATACTGGGGTTAGTGGAGGTTGGATCAAACTTAGATGGATTTCTAAATGGATTATGAGTTTGTTGTAAAGTTGTGTTCTTAAAGTGTTCCTTCAGTCGTAGTCTACGACCAAATTTGAAGTGGTCAATCGACCAGTTAAATTTGTCATGCCTATTAGTTGGAACAAAGGATAGGCCTTTAGTAAGCAGATTATGTTCATCCTTTGATAGTTGATGGTCTGAAAGATTAAATACAGTGTTCACAATCTCCTGCCCCTTCCCCTTCTTCTTCCTTGTGTAACTACCCTTCCTCGGGTGGGGTCTACGGGTTGTACCATGTCTTCTTCCCCTAGCTGGTTTGTTTCTAAAAAACCAAGGGGAGGTCTAGTTTCGACGTTATCCGTGTCTGATGTTGTTCCTGAGGATGCTGTATCAAATTGGTACATTTGTGTGCGTCCCATGGGTCTTGGTCTTCTCTGTCTCTGATTTCTGTTTAAAGGTTTACTTTCTCCTAGTAGCCATCGGTAGACAGTATGATTTTTATAATCATTGGCAACAGTGGTCAGTTTCTTCCGTTTAAAAGCTATCAGGTCTCTTCTATAGTTGTCAACTTGGGCATTAAGTTTATCAAGCCAGTTGGTGGATTTATCATCCTTCAGTATGTTAATACTGCTTACGGGGAATTGATCAAGATCCATGGTAACTTTTTTAAGTTCCTGACTTACTTCCTCCACCACAAGAACTATAAGGTCCAGAGAGCATTTGTTAAGGATGCTGCACCAACGGCTACAAAAAATGGGATTGTTTCTACCAATGGTGGGCATGTTACTAATCCTGAAACCCCTAGGGATCTGTTTGTTCCTGTGGTATTCTGATAGGAACTGTCCATGGAGCGTGAGGTCCGTAATTCTTTTTTTGAGTCGTAATAATTGATGGAAAATATCAATGGATGTTTCCGCAGGCAGGGTAGAGAAGTCCAATTTCTCAAAAAGGACGCGATCCGCTTCTTCATCTGTAAATGACAAGGCTCCCTGTTCAGCTTGGGAGAGGAGTGCTTCATCAAATAGGGCTGCTCCTCCGGTGGCCATAATGTATGGTGACTACTGGTCACAAGTGTATCCCAGGTGTCACTGATGCTGAGTTGCACATGTACTCCAGTACAATATATTTGGTAGTATGGTGGGTGTCCGGAATAGAGTGTGGGTGTGGGAACATCCAAACTCTATATGTACATATAGGTAGTCCGGCACTCTCAATTTGTAATGTTCAAAATACTGGGGTGTTTTTAGGGAAATTCATATAGAGGTTCCCATAGATATTAGTCTAGCCTCTTCAAGAAAGAAGAAAAAACACTCTCCAGATTTTCAGCAAGATTATTCAGTATTTAATGATTAAACCAACATCATTTGCCAACGTTTCGGTCCAATATGGACCTTTGTCAAGGCACAATAGCTTCTAAACATCAATGGTTCACTAAAAGGGAGTACATATAAACAACGTAAGCATTCATAGTCTGACAAGTCCTTTAAAACACATAAGTTCAAAAATGTTATAATCCATGATCAATATGTATGTGATATAGGGAGGGGTGTGCCTCATATAACAGTAACATGATATCCAATAGAAGCCCACACTGCAAGAGACTATTCACAGCGGTAGAAAAAAAAAAAAAAAAAAAAATCTTTATGCAGCAACTAGTATTGAGAATACAGGGGTCGAATGTGCGCCCCAATGTAGATTATAATAATAGCAACCAGGTGGAGGGACAATTTCAGAAAGATAGTCATGTATCACACAGCATATACATAAAGGCCAAGTACATGGGGGTATGTGCAGTACAATCCCCAGGTGTACATATTACACAAGTATGCATAAGGAGGCTGTGGGAGCCTGGAAGATGAAAAAAAAAAGGATGTCTTACCTCAGTGTTGGTCTGTCAGAGAATGTCCTGGTGCTGGAGCATAGTCTGAGCTCAGGGTTTAAAAACCCAGTGCTTAGGGGAAAGTCTCAGAGTCCTGATTGCCACAGCCACAGGTGAGTCCTGTTATAATCAGGAAGTGGGGCAGTATGGCAGTAGCCGGCGGCCATCTTGTGTGTGGCTCAAGATATATATAATAATAGCTGTCAGTGAGCCTTGGCAGGACTTGAAGTGAGGGGCAATTATTGGTGCTACTGAAACTCATAAAAAAGGCTAAACTGGTGTTATTAGGGATCTAATGCCATAAATGCATATTATACATATCCAACCATTAAAAATGTGATACGGGCATACCCACATGTACATATATAAACGCAT
The DNA here is from genome assembly GCA_031769625.1 of Taudactylus pleione. Classification (NCBI taxonomy): domain Eukaryota; kingdom Metazoa; phylum Chordata; class Amphibia; order Anura; family Myobatrachidae; genus Taudactylus; species Taudactylus pleione. The sequence goes on along the minus strand of JAUIMM010000088.1, from coordinate 520,625 downwards.
ATGTACACACACATACCCGCACATACATGTGCATATATATACAAGGTCAATTTGCAAACATTAGAGTAAAGGGTTATTTAGTGTGTAGTAGGACCTGGGACTAGAGGACCTGGGAGTACAATGCAAGTATATAGATCAACATCACAAAAAACAATTAACATTAGGTGAACAGTACAGACAAATGCAATGTTAAATATAATATTTGATACCGTGTTATATAGATAAAGTCATTTTTCAAAGAAAGATACCCAATGGGCAATTCTCGTTAAGTCCCCGTGGTGCCACAGTATCAAGTCTGTAGATCCACCGACTTTCACATTTTTTAAGTAAAGCCAGTCTATCACCTCCTCGTTCTGGAGGCGGTATCCAGTCGATAAGTTTGCATTTGAGGGTTGCTACCTGATGTCCCATCTGTAAAAAGTGTCGGGCAACAGGTTTATCTGACTGACCACTATTGTAGGCTGCTCTGATGGACGCCCTATGGTTAGCCATACGTTCCCTGAAGATCCTGGAGGTGAGCCCGACATAGTAAAGACCGCAAGGGCATATGAGTATGTAAATTATATGGTCCATTTTACAATGGAGCTTCCATCTAATCTTTATGGGTACACCCATGTGGGGGTGAGCAAGAGTGTTGCCTGGAACCATAGAACTGCAGGTCACGCAGCCTCCACATCGATAGCTACCGGGTCAGTTCTGCATGACTTTGATGATAGAGTTAGTCATTTCCGGGTTCATTGATGGCCTAAGTAGCAGTTGTTTCAGGTTAGGCCCTCTTTTATATGCCATCATAGGTGCTTTGGTGTTGGTAAATGGTAGAATGGGGTCAGATTGGATGATCGGCCAATGTTGTCGGATTGATCTTTCTGTTAGTCTGGATCTGTTGCTGTATTGGCTGACATAAATGACACGGTCACCTTCAGTAGATTTAGGTCGAGGGTTCGCATATTTATTTCTGGCCTTATTTAAACAGCTCTTAAGTAGAGAATGTGAGTATCCTCTTTCTTTCAGTCGAGCTGTCATTTCTAGAAGTTGGGTGTCCTGCCGTATTGTATCTGAGTTATTGCGTAGGACCCTAAGGTATTGCGAAATCGGGAGACTATCTTTCAGTGCAGGAGGATGATGGCTTGTGGCCTCTAGAAACATATTCCGGTCAGTATCCTTCCTATAGAGGGTTGTACCCAACTTGTTCCCATCCCTGTATACGGTGATATCAAGGAAGTTAATACACTCCTTATCAATATGGTGAGTAAACCTTACTGCATGCTTCAATGTATTTAGTTGTTCCACCATTAGGTTAAATGAGCTGTCGGTACCTCTCCATAGTAAGAAGATATCGTCGATAAATCTGAGAAAGAGGACTACCTGGGTGCCGTAATGTGGTATTATGTAAGTTTCCTCATATTTGGCCATATAGAGATTGGCGTAGGCTGGTGCCAGATTCGACCCCATGGCAGTTCCTGAGCATTGCATGTAATATGTTTCTTTGTATTTAAAGCAATTATTGTGTAGGACCAATCCAGCTAGATCCATGAGGAATCTCGTTTGTTGTGGTTCTGTTTCTGCTCTCGTAAGAGCATCCTCCATCGCTAGTAATCCTTCTTCATGCGGAATGATGGTATATAAAGAGCAGACATCCATAGTTGCCATCCTGGTGTCTCCTTCAATAGTGATTGCTTCCAATCTATTAATGAAATCTCCAGTGTCCTTGATGTAACTTGGTATTTTGGTGACTAGAGGTTGTAGATGATAGTCGACATATATAGCGAGTGGTTGGAGCAGTGATCCTCTGGCTGAAATAAACGGCCTACCTGGGGGTTTGTTCAGAGATTTATGTATTTTTGGCAAAGTGTATATTATAGGGCATATGGGATGTTGCACCGTCAAATATGCCAAAGTATCCTTGTCGATTAGGCGTGTCTGGATGGCTTCTTGTAATCTGGCATCTATTTTATTTTTGATTTCATACGTGGGGTTATGGTAGATTTTATTATATGTTTTCACATCCATAAGTTGTTTGAGAATTTCATCATTGTAGTCACTCCAGTTTTGGACAACTACTGCACCCCCTTTATCTGCCGGTCTTATTACCAGGTTCTCATTCATGCGGAGTTTGTTCAGTGCCTCTTTCTCGCCAACGGATAAGTTGTTGTAATATTTTGGAATATCCCTGGTATTAGTTTCTTGATCAATCAGGCGTAGATAGGTTTTGATACTGGGGTTAGTGGAGGTTGGATCAAACTTAGATGGATTTCTAAATGGATTATGAGTTTGTTGTAAAGTTGTGTTCTTAAAGTGTTCCTTCAGTCGTAGTCTATGACCAAATTTGAAGTGGTCAATCGACCAGTTAAATTTGTCATGCCTATTAGTTGGAACAAAGGATAGGCCTTTAGTAAGCAGATTATGTTCATCCTTTGATAGTTGATGGTCTGAAAGATTAAATACAGTGTTCACAATCTCCTGCCCCTTCCCCTTCTTCTTCCTTGTGTAACTACCCTTCCTCGGGTGGGGTCTACGGGTTGTACCACGTCTTCTTCCCCTAGCTGGTTTGTTTCTAAAAACCAAGGGGAGGTCTAGTTTCGACGTTATCCGTGTCTGATGTTGTTCCTGAGGATGCTGTATCAAATTGGTACATTTGTGTGCGTCCCATGGGTCTTGGTCTTCTCTGTCTCTGATTTCTGTTTAAAGGTTTACTTTCTCCTAGTAGCCATCGGTAGACAGTATGATTTTTATAATCATTGGCAACAGTGGTCAGTTTCTTCCGTTTAAAAGCTATCAGGTCTCTTCTATAGTTGTCAACTTGGGCATTAAGTTTATCAAGCCAGTTGGTGGATTTATCATCCTTCAGTATGTTAATACTGCTTACGGGGAATTGATCAAGATCCATGGTAACTTTTTTAAGTTCCTGACTTACTTCCTCCACCACAAGAACTATAAGGTCCAGAGAGCATTTGTTAAGGATGCTGCACCAACGGCTACAAAAAATGGGATTGTTTCTACCAATGGTGGGCATGTTACTAATCCTGAAACCCCTAGGGATCTGTTTGTTCCTGTGGTATTCTGATAGGAACTGTCCATGGAGCGTGAGGTCCATAATTCTTTTTTTGAGTCGTAATAATTGATGGAAAATATCAATGGATGTTTCCGCAGGCAGGGTAGAGAAGTCCAATTTCTCAAAAAGTACGCGATCCGCTTCTTCATCTGTAAATGACAAGGCTCCCTGTTCAGCTTGGGAGAGGAGTGCTTCATCAAATAGGGCTGCTCCTCCGGTGGCCATAATGTATGGTGACTACTGGTCACAAGTGTATCCCAGGTGTCACTGATGCTGAGTTGCACGTGTACTCCAGTACAATATATTTGGTAGTATGGTGGGTGTCCGGAATAGAGTGTGGGTGTGGGAACATCCAAACTCTATATGTACATATAGGTAGTCCGGCACTCTCAATTTGTAATGTTCAAAATACTGGGGTGTTTTTAGGGAAATTCATATAGAGGTTCCCATAGATAATAGTCTAGCCTCTTCAAGAAAGAAGAAAAAACACTCTCCAGATTTTCAGCAAGATTATTCTGTATTTAATGATTAAACCAACATCATTTGCCAACGTTTCGGTCCAATATAGAACTTTGTCAAGGCACAATAGCCTCTAAACATCAATGGTTCACTAAAAGGGAGTACATATAAACAACGTAAGCATTCATAGTCTGACAGGTCCTTTAAAACACATAAGTTCAAAAATGTTATAATCCATGATCAATATGTATGTGATATAGGGAGGGGTGTGCCTCATATAACAGTAACATGATATCCAATAGAAGCCCACATTGCAAGAGACTATTCACAGCGATAGAAAAAAAAAAAAAAAAAAAATCTTTATGCAGCAACTAGTATTGAGAATACAGGGGTCGAATGTGCGCCCCAATGTAGATTATAATAATAGCAACCAGGTGGAGGGACAATTTCAAAAAGATAGTCATGTATCACACAGCATATACATAAAGGCCAAGTACATGGGGGTATGTGCAGTACAATCCCCAGGTGTATATATTACACAAGTATGCATAAGGAGGCTGTGGGAGCCTGGAAGATGAAAAAAAAAAGGATGTCTTACCTCAGTGTTGGTCTGTCAGAGAATGTCCTGGTGCTGGAGCATAGTCTGAGCTCAGGGTTTAAAAACCCAGTGCTTAGGGGAAAGTCTCAGAGTCCTGATTGCCACAGCCACAGGTGAGTCCTGTTATAATCAGGAAGTGGGGCAGTAGCCGGCGGCCATCTTGTGTGTGGCTCAAGATATATATAATAATAGCTGTCAGTAAGCCTTGGCAGGACTTGAAGTGAGGGGCAATTATTGGTGCTACTGAAACTCATAAAAAAGGCTAAACTGGTGTTATTAGGGATCTAATGCCATAAATGCATATTATACATATCCAACCATTAAAAATGTGATACGGGCATACCCACATGTACATATATAAACGCATATGTACACACACATACCCGCACATACATGTGCATATATATACAAGGTCAATTTGCAAACATTAGAGTAAAGGGTTATTTAGTGTGTAGTAGGACCTGGGACTAGAGGACCTGGAAGTACAATGCAAGTATATAGATCAACATCACAAAAAAACAATTAACATTAGGTGAACAGTACAGACAAATGCAATGTTAAACATTGCATCTGTACTGTTCACCTAATATGTATAATATGCATTTATGGCATTTTTAAACCCTGAGCTCAGACTATGCTCCAGCACCAGGACATTCTCTGACAGACCAACACTGAGGTAAGACATCCCTTTTTTTTTCATCTTCCAGGCTCCCACAGCCTCCTTATGCATACTTGTGTAATATATACACCTGGGGATTGTCCTGCACATACCCCCATGTACTTGGCCTTTATGTATATGCTGTGTGATACATGACTATCTTTCTGAAATTGTCCCTCCACCTGGTTGCTATTATTATAATCTACATTGGGGCGCACATTCGACCCCTGTATTCTCAATACTAGTTGCTGCATAAAGATTTTTTTTTTTTTTTCTACCGCTGTGAATAGTCTCTTGCAGTGTGGGCTTCTATTGGATATCATGTTACTGTTATATGAGGCACACCCCTCCCTATATCACATACATATTGATCATGGATTATAACATTTTTGAACTTATGTGTTTTAAAGGACCTGTCAGACTATGAATGCTTACGTTGTTTATATGTACTCCCTTTTAGTGAACCATTGATGTTTAGAAGCTATTGTGCCTTGACAAAGGTCCATATTGGACCGAAACGTTGGCAAATGATGTTGGTTAAATCATTAAATACTGAATAATCTTGCTGAAAATCTGGAGAGTGTTTTTTCTTCTTTCTTGAAGAGGCTAGACTATTATCTATGGGAACCTCTATATGAATTTCCCTAAAAACACCCCAGTATTTTGAACATTACAAATTGAGAGTGCCGGACTACCTATATGTACATATAGAGTTTGGATGTTCCCACACCCACACTCTATTCCGGACACCCACCATACTACCAAATATATTGTACTGGAGTACACGTGCAACTCAGCATCAGTGACACCTGGGATACACTTGTGACCAGTAGTCACCATACATTATGGCCACCGGAGGAGCAGCCCTATTTGATGAAGCACTCCTCTCCCAAGCTGAACAGGGAGCCTTGTCATTTACAGATGAAGAAGCGTCCTTTTTGAGAAATTGGACTTCTCTACCCTGCCTGCGGAAACATCCATTGATATTTTCCATCAATTATTACGACTCAAAAAAAGAATTACGGACCTCACGCTCCATGGACAGTTCCTATCAGAATACCACAGGAACAAACAGATCCCTAGGGGTTTCAGGATTACTAACATGCCCACCATTGGTAGAAACAATCCCATTTTTTGTAGCTGTTGATGCAGCATCCTTAACAAATGCTCTCTGGACCTTATAGTTCTTGTGGTGGAGGAAGTAAGTCAGGAACTTAAAAAAGTTACCATGGATCTTGATCAATTCCCCGTAAGCAGTATTAACATACTGAAGGATGATAAATCCACCAACTGGCTTGATAAACTTAATGCCCAAGTTGACAACTATAGAAGAGACCTGATAGCTTTTAAACGGAAGAAACTGACCACTGTTGCCAATGATTATAAAAATCATACTGTCTACCGATGGCTACTAGGAGAAAGTAAACCTTTAAACAGAAATCAGAGACAGAGAAGACCAAGACCCATGGGACGCACACTAATGTACCAATTTGATACAGCATCCTCAGGAACAACATCAGACACGGATAACGTCAAAACTAGACCTCCCCTTGGTTTTTTAGAAACAAATCAGCTAGGGGAAGAAGACGTGGTACAACCCGTAGACCCCACCCGAGGAAGGGTAGTTACACAAGGAAGAAGAAGGGGAAGGGGCAGGAGATTGTGAACACTGTATTTAATCTTTCAGACCATCAACTATCAAAGGATGAACATAATCTGCTTACTAAAGGCCTATCCTTTGTTCCAACTAATAGGCATGACAAATTTAACTGGTCGATTGACCACTTCAAATTTGGTCGTAGACTACGACTGAAGGAACACTTTAAGAACACAACTTTACAACAAACTCATAATCCATTTAGAAATCCATCTAAGTTTGATCCAACCTCCACTAACCCCAGTATCAAAACCTATCTACGCCTGATTGATCAAGAAACTAATACCAGGGATATTCCAAAATATTACAACAACTTATCCGTTGGCGAGAAAGAGGCACTGAACAAACTCCGCATGAATGAGAACCTGGTAATAAGACCGGCGGATAAATGGGGTGCAGTAGTTGTTCAAAACTGGAGTGACTACAACGAAGAAATTCTCAAACAACTTATGGATGTGAAAACATATAATAAAATCTACCATAACCCCACGTATGAAATCAAAAATAAAATAGATGCCAGATTACAAGAAACAATCCATACACGCCTAATCGACGAGGATACTTTGGCATATTTGACGGTGCAACATCCCATATGCCCTATAATATACACTTTGCCGAAAATACATAAATCTCTGAACAAACCCCCAGGTAGGCCGATTATTTCAGCCAGAGGATCACTGCTCCAACCACTCGCTATATATGTCGACTATCATCTACAACCTCTAGTCACCAAAATACCAAGTTACATCAAGGACACTGGAGATTTCATTAATAGATTGGAAGCAATCACTATTGAAGGAGACACCTGGATGGCAACTATGGATGTCTGCTCTTTATATACCATCATTCCGCATGAAGATGGATTACTAGCGATGGAGGATGCTCTTACGAGAGCAGAAACAGAACCACAACAAACGAGATTCCTCATGGATCTAGCTGGATTGGTCCTACACAACAATTACTTTAAATACAAAGAAACATATTACATGCAATGCTCAGGAACTGCCATGGGGTCGAATCTGGCACCAGCCTACGCCAATCTCTATATGGCCAAATATGAGGAAACTTACATAATACCACATTACGGCACCCAGGTAGTCCTCTTTCTCAGATTTATCGACGATATCTTCTTACTATGGAGAGGTACCGACAGCTCATTTAACCTAATGGTGGAACAACTAAATACATTGAAGCATGCAGTAAGGTTTACTCACCATATTGATAAGGAGTCTATTAACTTCCTTGATATCACCGTATACAGGGATGGGAACAAGTTGGGTACAACCCTCTATAGGAAGGATACTGACCGGAATATGTTTCTAGAGGCCACAAGCCATCATCCTCCTGCACTGAAAGATAGTCTCCCGATTTCGCAATACCTTAGGGTCCTACGCAATAACTCAGATACAATACGGCAGGACACCCAACTCCTAGAAATGACAGCTCGACTGAAAGAAAGAGGATACTCACATTCTCTACTTAAGAGCTGTTTAAATAAGGCCAGAAATATATATGCGAACCCTCGACCTAAATCTACTGAAGGTGACCGTGTCATTTATGTCAGCCAATACAGCAACAGATCCAGACTAACAGAAAGATCAATCCGACAACATTGGCCGATCATCCAATCTGACCCCATTCTACCATTTACCAACACCAAAGCACCTATGATGGCATATAAAAGAGGGCCTAACCTGAAACAACTGCTACTTAGGCCATCAATGAACCCGGAAATGACTAACTCTATCATCAAAGTCATGCAGAACTGACAGCAAAGACTATACTCATTTTTCAGCTCCACACCAACATTATTCCAGGATAGATATGATCCACATTTCCTCCACTATTACCTCTCTGGTTACGGAAGCCGGTATTTCCCCCTTTACATGGACAGACCATGCAGGTGTCTATATTCTTTTAGATGTACATCGCTCTCCTCGTAGGAAGCGTAACTGGCGTCTTGATGACTCCCTTTTACAACATCCCCCCGCTCTGCTAGAAATAAAATTGACGATGACCCGCTATTTTGAGGAGAATACCTCTCCTGATATTTCCTCTAGTATCCTCTGGAATGCCCATAAGGCTACTATACGGGGTTTTCTTATTTCTAAAACCTCAGCGGTTAGGAAAGCGGCTGCACAAGAAATTCATTCCCTTGAGTCACAAATTTCAGTACTATTGATTCAGCATAAAACATCCCCTAGCGCCTCCGTGCTAACCCAAATTGAGAAACTACGAGGTCAGCTTAAGGCCCTTCTGTCTCGTCGCGCTGCGCTTATCTTGCAAAAACTTCGTCAACGCTTTTATGATAAATCTGACAAAATTGATTCTTTATTAGCCAATAAACTGCGTTGCAGACAAGCATTAGGTGCGATAGACAAATTACACTCTCCGTCTTCTGGTTCTCTAACTTATGATCCTGAGGTTATGGCTGAGGAGTTTCGGACCTTTTATAGTTCCCTTTATAACTTATCAGATTCTTCTTATCCCACTTCTGCTGGAGCCGAGGGGGTGCGCTCATATTTGTCCTCTACTTTCCTTCCCAGGCTCTCAGAATCCCAATTATCTACTCTCAATGACCGTATTTCAGATGAAGAGACAATAGCTGCTATTAGATCAATGCGTTCCTCTGTCGCCCCAGGCCCTGATGGGTTTACGGCCCAATATTACAAACTGTTTGCAAAGGAACTTGCCCCACATCTTACATCTCTATTTAATGATATTTTGGAGGGCGCTTCTTTTGCTCCTGATACAACTCGGGCTGACATTGTAGTGATCCCTAAACCTGATCGTGATTCTACTCATTGTATTAACTATAGACCGATTTCATTATTAAACGTCGACCTGAAAATTTATGCTAAAATCCTGGCGACTCGGTTAGCTCCTTTGCTTTCTTATTTGATACATCCGGATCAGGTCGGGTTTATACCTGGACGTCAGGCATCGGATAACACCAGACGGGCCATTGATCTGATACATTCTATTCATAAAAGGAAACTTCCTTCTCTGATTTTAGCTCTTGACGCGGAGAAGGCCTTCGACCGCATCTCCTGGCCCTTCATATTCGCTGTCCTAGACAAAATGGGATTTTCAGGTAAATTTTTAGATGGCATTGTGGCACTTTACCGTTCCCCCACAGCACGAGTTTCGGTTAATGGTGTCTATTCCTCTAGTTTTGGAATAACTAACGGTACTCGGCAGGGTTGTCCCCTCTCTCCCTTAATATTTGCTCTTATTATGGAACCCCTGGCGGCAAAGATCCGTTGTAATAGAGCTATCTCGGGAGTATCCACTGGCCCCTCGGAATATAAAATCTCATTATATGCCGACGATATTTTAGACTCTCTCACTGACCCAGCTCGATCCCTAAATTCATATTCCCAACACTCAGGTTATAAAATTAATGTCACCAAGACTGAAGTTCTTGATTTCCATATCCCTGCTACCCTAAAGCAAACTCTAGAGGCCATGCTCCCTTGTACCTGGCATAAAAAAAAGATGAAATATCTTGGTGTTTTCTTAACTCATCATTATCATCAGCTGTTTCAGGCAAATTTTCCCCGCCTTCTAGATTGTATTAAGTCTGATTTGTGTGACTGGTCCAATTATTTTATTTCTTGGATAGGTAGAATACATTCAGTTAAGATGAGCGTTCTCCCTCGGCTCTTGTATCTATTTCAGACCCTTCCGATCTACATTCCTCCATATGTGTTCAAATTCCTTCAGTACCAAACCTCATATTTCATATGGAACCGGAAACGCCCGCGGATCAGTCTATAGTTGCTTCAGCGGCCTTCTAGGGGTGGGGGTTTGGGTATTCCTGATTTTAAAAAATATTATTATGCTGCGCAGCTCTCCCATTGTGCTCAGTGGTGTAACTTCGGTGCAGGGAAGGTCTGGGTGGCTATCGAGGCCGAGGAGCTGGGACTGGCTACTGTATCCTCCCTCTTGTGGATCCCTAAGATTCATCGTCCCCGGACAGTTTTTTCTCACCTTGTAATTTCTCATTCTTTAGCAATTTGGGATTTAACCAATAGATGTTTTAAGTTAGCTCCGGCCCCGTCCCCTTTGATACCTCTACTTCATAATCCATCTTTTCCTCCTGGTTTATGTAAGTCATCTTTTACTGCCTGGTCATCGAGCAATATCTATTATGTAAATGATATTTCTATAGATACTAATTTCCCACAATTTTCTGACTTCCGGGATAGAGTGGCGGTTCCATCCAAAGATTTTTTCCGGTTCCTACAAATTAGACATTTCCACTCCAAAATTAGCTCGATTCTGATTAGCAGACCTTTGACTTCTTTTGAGTCTTTATGTTGGAGAAGACCCTCCACTAGGGGTCTTATTTCTACTATTTATTCCTTACTAGGGGAAGAAGTAAGCTCTAATCGAGACCCTCATGAGTTAGCGTGGGAACGAGATTTGGGACACTCTATAGATGCTGAGGATTGGACGGAGATATGGGACAGTGCTGCTACCAGCTTTATTTGAGTCAAAATTAAAGAAAATGTTTATAAATTGCTATACCGATGGTATTATGTACTATCGCGGCTACAAGCAATGTTTCCCGATGCTTCGGATAGATGTTGGAGGGGTTGCGGTGGAGAGGGCAGTTTTTTGCATATCTGATGGACTTGTCCCAAACTAACTAATATAGAAAAGTCAGACGAGCAGCTCCTCTGACAGGATCCAAAACTGCTGCTCACAAATTTGAAGGCCTGGTAACCCCTATTGCTAGGCTAACATACTGCTGTGGGACAATGCAAAACAGAGGGTTCTAATAGTCTGCGAGCACCGCTGCATGTTTATATACACTTGCTTGGACCTGCGAAGATACTGGTGGGCATCTCAATACATTTCCAGGTCCGCTTCGAATACAACTATGCTCCGGGAATGACAGGTCCGCTTTGAATACAACTATGCTCCGGGAATGACAGAGGTACCATAGTGTTTGAAGAGGAAACTGAGTGGCTTATGTGACTTTGGGCAGACCAGTGTATTATAGAAGAAAGACGTTTACCATGTTATTATGAAGAAACTTTCTTAAATTGGACCTATTCTTTTTTTTAAATTGGACCTATTCATTATTAATGGTGACATTGGACTTATTATAATTTTTATCAATTTATTAATTCATTCATTCAAAAGACCAATTCAAGAATCTTGCATCTGGTGGGGATATCAATAATTCGTTTTGTATTATTATTTGAACATATTTGTTTCAATTTCGTTCCCTATTGAGTTTTTTGTTCAGGGTGCACCTATATATTTTTCTCTAACTAATATATGGCAGGAGGTTCTTGCTCTCCTCTCGCACCTCTTTGATATTACGATTCCCCTCAGCATTTTCTACTTCCCTTGGATCTGCCTTCTCTGTCCCGGTGTCAGAATAGGTTATTCCGACATATAGTGTCTGCTATGACCTGCCAAATTGCAGCGGATTGAAAAAACCCTCATCCTTCTCCGATGCAGGCAATATTTTCACGCATCTGGTATATATACAAGATGGAATATATGACAGCTTTATTACCTAATACATCCAAAACCTTGATAAAATATGGTCCCCTTGGCTGACATACCAAAATGTTTCCTCTCCATTTAACAATTAATTTTTTCCTTTTATATTTTTTCTCTAATATGTTTAATCTGAAAGAAAGTGATCCTATATGGAGTCCACCCATCCTCTTCTCCTCTTATTCTCCTTTGTCTTTCCTAAAGTCTTCCTTTTCCTTTTTCCTCTTTATTTTTTTCTCTATTTTTTAAACGGATTGCCACACCGTTGCTGCAAGATTTTTCTCTTGCTTCTATATTCCTTCTTTTCTTATAATGAGAAAATCTTCTATTATATCATATTATTATTCTGAAATAGTACAGCTCCCACTATAAAAGTATGTTATGTGTTAATCCTTATTTTTGAATATTGGAATGTACTGTTTTCTCTGTGATTTGTTCAATAAAAAGAGTTTACAAAAAAAAAAAAAAAAATAATAATATTTTGAAAACACGTCATTTTTGGAAACCCACCGATTGTAACGCATATATTAATATTAACAGTAACCATCACCCCACATGGTTAAAAACATTCCGAAGGGTCAAGTTAGAAGAATTCGGAGAAACTGTTCAGATATAGAGGTATTTAAAGAACAAGTTAAAATATACAAAAACAGGTTTACATCTAAGGGATATTCTAATCAAGATATTGACCATCACATAGAAGGAGTAATGATTCAAAATAGAGAGGAATTATTGAAACCCACCCCGCGTCAAAGTAACACCTCTAATGTTTTCTCACTACCTTTTATTACCTTGTTTAATGTTCATCACAAAGAGGTCAAGAAAATGATCAAAGGACAATGGAATTTGTTGACAAGAGATCCTATCCTCAAACTTATAATCCCCTGCAAACCCAAATTCATCTACAGAAAGGCACAGAATATCAGAAATAAGATTATTAGAAGCGCCATCCCTCCTAAAAGAACAGGCAGGATTAAAACGAAGGGGTTCCACCATTGTGGAACCTGCCTGGTATGTAGAATCTTCACAAAACAAACTTCAAAAGGTAGAGAATTTTCAATCATCCATAACCAGTCATATCCTATATTAGAATTTATTACTTGTAATAGTAAAAATTGTGCATATTTAATAGAATGCACTTGTGGTTTACACTATATAGGGCAAACCACTCGATGGGGTAAATTTACTAAAGGTGCGGGTTTTTAGAAGTGGTTTTGTTGCCCATAGCAACCAATCAGATTGTAGCTATTACCTTCTAGAAGGTGCTAGATAAATGTTAAGTAGAATCTGATTGGTTGCTATGGGCAACAAAACAACTTCTAAAAACCCGCACCTTAGTAAATATACCCCGATGTCTGAAAGACAGATGGTTAGAACATCTAAGAAATATTAAGGAAGGCTTTGAAAATCATTCTTTATCTTGCCATTTTAAAGAGCATGATCAAAACTCCTCCAATGGCATAAAACAAATTATTGAAATTAAGCAAGTAGGGAGCCATTGAGAAAAAATAAAGATATTGAAACCAGTCTGGCTCAAACTGAAATGAAATTTATTTTTGGCCTGAAAACACTTAAACCCAATGGATTGAATATTGATTTTGAACTCAAGTGGTTTTTATGGGGTTTTTTTATGATGTATTTTAGCATTTTATGTTTTCTATGCAGTGTCCCTTTTATATTTATTGTAACAAATTTTATAGTTTATATCTTCCTGTTGCTCCTCCCCATTGATGTGGCACCTTCTGCTGTTTTATCTTTAAGTCCCACTTTCAATAAGGAGATCGCAGCTTCTGTTTATAACTAAACGGAAGTGATGCAAACAGACCTATTGGCACTCTGCTGCCTGTTCCAGTAGAGAGTTCCCTTGTCCAAAATGGCGCTAGAACCTCCATCTATACAAGGGCAAGGGTTATGCACGTATTTCCGTGTATACGTCTTATTTTATAGTTTTGTTATGATTGCACACTCAACTCCACACTGGGAGTATTGAGAATATAAACAGTCACTGTGGAGGTGCTGAATTTCTCTCCATCCGGTACCGGAAGTGATGTCTGCGTGTCACCGCCAGACCAGAAGTTATGGTTGTTTGCGTTCCACAGCAGCGTGGAATGTCTTTTATAAGGAATGTTATCCATTTATAATGAATTTTTTGTACTATTCATGGTTTTGTTGATGTAAGCATCTTTGAAGTGTTCAAAGATGCCTATCTATTATTATAAAATAAGTTTATGAATGTTATCCAGTATGAACCAATCAGGATTCTAGGGAGGGTATAAGAAGGAACCCATGCTATCTAACATCTACGCCGTGAAAAAGACTCCCATTAAGAGTCGAAACGCGTTGGTGATATTTCTGAAAGGCACTAATCCAGGAGGTGGGGACGATCCACAGAGACACCAGGAGTCTGCTGAAGTACCATGAAGTCCTGTTCCCAGGAAGTGTTAATCAAGTAACTTATGGTGTATTTATGTACACCCACATCTTCTTTTACGCCTTGAATTTTTAATAAGCTATGGTGGATTTTTATACATCTATTTCAGATGTTTTGATTTCAATTAAAATACTACACTATGGTAGTCTTTTCTCCCTCTCTTCCATATATGATTGGATGTGTTTGATGAGAGTGTGAAGATCATCCTACCACATTACCCTTTATTGGAATTAGCGAAATCCTCCATCCTTTAACTACGGATTACTGGACATATTGAATAAGTAACTTTGGCCCTCATTCAGAGCCGCACGTTAACAACAGTATGCTCGTTGCGTTCCGATGTTGCCTAACCGCGCATGCGTCGGTGTTACACTGCGCATGTGCGTACGGCAGATTGCGAGCTTTTTTTCTCTCGTTCCTAAAATAGCGTACAGGAAGTGACATGTCAAATGTGATTGACAGAACAGGGCGTTTTTGGGTGTTGACGGGGGTGGAGATGAAAAAACGCAGGCGTGGCGAGGCGTTTTTGGGGCGTACATACATTAGCAGATGCGAACGTCAAATGTGTTCGGACCGTCTCATACGTCACTGGAACATCCGCTTTCCCTTCAAAATGCTCGCACAGCTTAGGGTCAGGATTACTCGACCACATTGGCGAAGGCCTTCTCCTCCGTCCCGGGACTCAACGATGGTGCTGCGATTAATCGCGGCTGGTCAGTAAAGTAATTAGTGTTGGATTGAAAACCGGCTTGGTATGTGTTTGGAAAGCAGTTTATTGGGATAGCACAAAAGCGTACGCAGGTGGAAATCAGAGCTGCTAATGTCATGATTACACAATCAATTAGCGTACATTTTTGGTGTTTTATTTTGGCCACAATTTGTTGGTTATGGCCTATTGTAACAATAATGTCATCATGTTTTAATTAGCTCCCCTTTTTTTTGGTTTACTGTTGAATTTGCATCGCTATGTGATTTTTTAAACGTTCCTTAAAGAGGCCTTTTTTTTTTTTTAAGAGGGTCAGTTTTTGCCTTTAGGGCCAGGATTAAATGTAACCCATTTGTACAATAATGTCACAATACAATCTCAGTTTTTTGTTTTAAATTTATTGTTTAAACACAAACAAATTGGCCTAATATTTTGTTGCCTTTTTTTGTGGCAAAGATATTTGTTAAAAAAAAACAAAAAACCATAACTGCTAACATAAGCGTAAATACAAAATTTAAAAACATTTCACAAGAAAGGAGAGGGAAGTTTTGACCAGAAAGGAATATGAGCCAAGCACAGAAGGAGTGTGGGAAAAGTCGCCATTGCTGTCACCGTTTTCTCGCCCGTTTGGCTGGGTGAGGGTGGGCGCCAGACCGGGTCCGGGATGCCATCGGGCTGGCCTGTCCAGAGGCAGATGTTGTGGCCTCTGGACTAGGCACAGGGCTAGGCACATTTGGAGGATTGGCTGATGTTGTGCCAGAGGTGTAGGATCCGGATGTTCCGGCAGGAAGGGAGGTCGGCTCCACCATGTGCTGGCGAACGAGCTGCTCCAGGGCATCGGCGATGCGGATGTTGGCCCTGGTATTTTCCGCCAGGGCCTGAGCAATGGTCACGTTGGCCGCAGCATTTTGCTCCAGGGCCTCAGCCACCCGTATCAGACTGGCGTCCATCCTCTGCAGAATCTCCGTATGGCAATCCGATTTAAAATTGAGTTCTGTGAGGAGGCCCACTGCCTGCGAGGGGGCACGCCCTGGACTGGCTTCTGCAGGGTCCTCAGCCGGATGTACTGGTTCCTCCCCTGCAGAGCCAGCAGAAATTCTGCGGCCAAGGCTCCCCTCTGGAGCAGACTCATCCGCCTCTGTCTCTGTTAGGAAAATTGCGAAAAGACTCACATTAGAATCTACATATTGGCACAATAGCATTTCAGAGTTGGTGACATCACAAGACTTACCTTGGCCAACATGAGGAGCCGCAAAGTCTGGCATGTCCGTATCCATGTTGGACACGCCAAACACCTCCACAGCCTGCACACACCCCTGTGCCAGCTCTTCTAAGTCTGTCAACTCCAATGACACAGGGGTGGGACCCCCACCTGTCCCCCTTGCATGCCTAGCCCTGTCGGCAAGTTTTTGCTTGAGACGATATTTGAAGTCTGCCCATCTGTGGAATGAAATTGGACCCATTATCCTTTTTTTTACAATGGGGTTTGTTTATAGGATGGGAAAGTGTTTACTTACCGCCGTTTGACATCCCGGGCTAGACGGACATAATCACCCACCCTATTGACAGCAACGGCGACCTCCTCCCACATTCTCCACTTCTGGCTTTGGCTCATATTCCTGGCTGCCTGGGGCAGGATGTCAACGCACTTCTGGATCAAAACCTCCATCTCCCTGCTTGTGAAATGTGGCTGCCTTTTTTTTTTTGGCAGCTTTGGCGGGTTGACTGGGGCCAGCAGTCTCTTCCATGTCATCCTCCTCACCTATTTGGGTAAATATGCAGATTTAGCCACTTCACAACTTGACCAATATATTTGTTTTAAAATAATCATTGAGACAAAATGCATGAAGGCCTTACCGCCGGATTTTTGGCCATTGTTTCCCTGGTCTGAAGCCATGTCTCTGCTTCCAGAATGAAATCAACCAGAAATTCAATGTGATTTCGTGACGTATTTATACATGCGTCCTTTGTTTGCGGCCGCATCATTGATTGTGCGTCCCTATGATTCATCCTTAATTTGTGCGGGAAAATAAACACTATTTATGGCTTGGTGTGTGTGGAGTCGAGGTTGGGTTGTTGGATTGTTGGCGGTTAAGTTGTTTGGATTTGGTTGTTTGCGGTTGGAGGATTTGGCAGAGTTGGTTTTTTGTTTGGTTTTGCTACAGTTGTTTTGGTTTTCCGTTCGCATTTTTTTGCTTTTTTCCACATCCTTTCCTGATTTGGTAAGTTTTGTGCAGTCTAATTTGTGGCCAATTGGTGTCTACTTCTGTTTTTTGGTTAGCTATTTTTTTTTAACACTAATTTCATCTTTTTTAGTTTGTTTTGGCTTTCGGACCCCAAGACCTTTTTTTTGGAAATCTTATATATTCGAGTTGGGTAAGTCCATTTTTTTTCTTGCATTTGCGAATTAATTACCGCATTTTTGACTGTTGGTGTAGTGACTTGCATTTGCGAATTAATTACCGCATTTTTGACTGTTGGTGTAGTGACTTGCATTTGCGAATTAATTACCGCATTTTTGACTGTTGGTGTAGTGACTTGCATTTGCGAATTAATTACCGCATTTTTGACTGTTGGTGTAGTGACTTGCATTTGCGAACTAATTAACGCATTTTTGGCGGCTTATTCATCATGTAAACCAGTTTTGCTTTTCCCTTTTCCATTTTTGACATACGGTGTGCAATGTCGTTTTCATCGATGGCCAAATGTGTGTTTCGCCTATTTTATGTGTTGGCTTGCAACAATTTGAGAAATAAAAATTCACCCTCAAAATTTTTGATGTCTCATTTTTTGCTTTTTTACAGTTTATACGTATCATGACAATACCCCGGCATGTAAGCAGCTATGGATGGTATCAGAAAGCTAAGTTGTTTTTTGTTACTTTTGGGGTGGCTCAAAAGCCTTACATTGTATACTTTGAATTTCAGGTAGATCTGGGGCGCATTGTTCTGGCCCTGCTCCCTGAAGACGACCAACCTCAAACTCGTCCCAGGCGTAGGCATCGTAGACATGCAAGGCCCCAGATATTTCGAACACGTGTCACCCTTTTTGGAATGCCCGATGATGAGGTTTTAAGACGCTACCGTCTACCTCCCAAAATCATCATAGACACTCTCTCATTAATAGAAAGTGATCTTGAGCGGCAAATTGACAGTCCAACAGCAATACCACCACTGACGCAATTTATGGCGGTGTTACATTTCTGTGCCTCAGGATCGTTTCAAACAACGGTGGGAATAGTGGCGGGCATCTCCCAATCCTCCTTTTCCCGGATCCTGAGGGCAGTGATGGAGGCACTTTTCAAGCACCTCCATCATTTTATTAAAATGCCTTTGGATATGGGTGCCCTTAGTGTGGCCAAGGCCAATTTTTACCAAATAGCTGGCTTCCCACACATCATAGGGGTTGTGGATGGTACTCACATACCACTTCAGCCTCCAGCACGGCTGGAGGCAATATTTAGAAACCGTAAACACTATCACTCCCTGAATGTAATGGTGGTATGTGATGCCTCCCTCCAGATCCTGTCCCTGAATGCTAAATTACCCGGAAGTGCTCATGACTCCTTCGTCATCCGGCAATCAGGGATATGGCAGAAATTAACCAACCTACAAGCTGGTGATGCGTGGCTTCTGGGTAAGTGGAGACCTTTAGTACATAACAATGTTAAGCTTGATACACAGTGTTCCTGATGTGGTCTATTTTTGTTCACAGGAGACAGTGGATACCCTTGCATGTCCTGGCTGCTCACTCCTTATTTGGCTCCCACACCAGGGCCACAAAGTGCGTATAATTCCGCACTTACAGCCACCAGGCAAGTGGTGGAGCGCTGTATCGGCCTTTTAAAAGGCCGATTCAGATGCCTCCACCGCTCTGGTGGCGAGCTCATGTATGTGCCGGATATGGTGTCTAAAATTGTGGTCCTGTGTGGGATATTTCACAACATTGCCATAAGGAGTGGTGTCCCAATGCAGCCAGAGGATGCCTTACCTGAGGATGGCCCCCCCGAGGTTGGTCGAAGGTCAGTATGTGGGGGGGCCATACGCGATGATGTGGTGGCCAGATTTTTTAGGTAAGTTTGAACAAAACTCCAGTGTTTATACCTAATGTGTTTGTGTTTGTTTGCGAACATCTAATTTATTTATTTTTTTCTCACCATCTTCTGTTTGTTCACATAATCTTTGGCACTCCAACGCTCACTACTTCCTGCTACCCTTACCAAACCTGGATCTGGTCCTTTTGGGCATATATTCTGGAACCCATATCGCAACGCCATGTTTGTGGAATCATGTTGGCATGGTCCTTCGTCAACCAGTTCTTGATTTTTTGTTTTTATTTAATTATTTCTTGGTATGTGTTGTATTTGAATTTATCACTGTTCTTTTTTTGGGAGTGACCACTTTGTTTTCTCTGTTATGTTGTGAATAAATGTTTGGAGAGTGAAATGGTCTTCCTTTTTTGGGACGTTAACAGCAAGTGTAACCAGGTTAACACAAGTTACATTTGACTAAGGGGTAAACCAGTACTGACGCCAGTTGAGCTAAACTGAAATATGTTTTCAGCTTCCCAATCCACACCAAAAGGAAGCCTGGCCCAACCTTGGGATTTGTAAGATTGGCCTAAGCAGCTTGCGCACCAACTAGGAACCTGGAAAATGTAGAAATATGTAATTGACACTACACCCAAAAAGGGAAATGACATTGTTACTGTTATGTGTTTCTTGTGTCTGTTTGACATACAAAGACAAAACACAATCTAACTTTTAAAAAAGGGAAATCCTTGCAGGAACAGTCTACTTATGTCATGCTAAACTATCTTGGTTTTGGTTTTTAAAAATGAGCCACAACGTATATTTGTCTTAATAAATTTATTTAGAAAATATAACAAAAAAAAAAAACTACTGGCGAAGGAGGCCAGACAGCCGGTCGAGGGCCACCAGAATGCCGATGACATGTTGGCGCATCTGCCCCACACAATCCGCCACCTCTTGCCGACGCCTCTGTTCCTCTGTGGGTGAGAAAAGTGTGTGGGTTAATACAACAATAGGGAATCCACATTAAAAAAAAATAACACAACCAAATCACTCCTAAACCCCAACCCCCCAAAAAAAAGGGGGGGCTGTCAAAAATACAAGGCCTAGGTACAAATTCCCAGAGGTATGATATGTGTATGTTGAAATCACCAGGAAGAGGTAAAGGCAAACCTTCAAAATCACCCAAAGTCAAGCCACAAAAACACGAAGAAAGGCACGACACATGATTACATACAAACAGTTTGTGCTTTAAAACAAAACAAAAAAAAAAACATACCGGGAGACAAAACGGGAGCTCCGGAAATACCTCCATCATCCTCCTCGGAGGATCCGTCATTACCCAAAGAATGGGGAGGAGTTATGATGGACTCCGGGGAGGGGGTAATTGGAAGAGGGGTGGGTGGAGGAGAGGGGGAAGTGGGACGGTGGGGAAGGAGGCCCGACATTTCCGGGAGAGGGTCTGGGAAGGATGGGGAGGAGTGGGGAATAGGGGAAAGATTTGGGGTGGAGTGTTGGCTGGGGGTTGGGGATAGTGGCCGGGAACGCCGTCTGGACGGACGGTCACGGCGGAGTCTTGGCTGTCCCCCTAAAATATGACAAAGAAATTGCGGTTAGTTTATGGACAAATCCGGGCAACAAAACTAAAAAAAAAAAATAAAAAAAAAAATAAGCCAAATAGCAGTAGAATGAATAAATCAGAAATAGAGGGGAAACATGCACACGCAGATATGAGTACAAATAATAAATAGAACAGACAGGAAAACATGCACACGCAGATATGAGTACAAATAATAAATAGAACAGACAGGAAAACATGCACACGCAGATATGAGTACAAATAATAAATAGAACAGACAGGAAAACATGCACACGCAGATATGAGTACAAATAATAAATAGAACAGACAGGAAAACATGCTCACGCAGATATGAGTACAAATAATAAATAGAACAGACAGGAAAACATGCACACGCAGATATGAGTACAAATAAGAAATAGAACAGACAGGAAAACATGCACACGCAGATATGAGTACAAATAATAAATAGAACAGACAGGAAAACATGCACACGCAGATATGAGTACAAATAATAAATAGAACAGACAGGAAAACATGCACACGCAGATATGAGTACAAATAAGAAATAGAACAGACAGGAAAACATGCACACGCAGATATGAGTACAAATAATAAATAGAACAGACAGGAAAACATGCACACGCAGATATGAGTACAAATAATAAATAGAACAGACAGGAAAACATGCACACGCAGTTTGCCCCACAAACACAAACATTAAAACCACAATACATAACACTTACTTGCCAGGATCTGCATGCGAAAGCATGCCAGCAAGCGGGGCGTTCGCCGTTGCAGGTCGGACCACCTGCGCTCCAGCTGCCCGATGTTGCGGCGTGAGCCGAAGGACCGCAGGCGGGACCGTGCCTCCGCATACGCGGAGCGCTTCTGCCGGTTGGTCATGGGTTGAGGTTGGCTGGTGATCCGGCGATCCATGACCTCCGTAAGCACCAGCAGCTCGCGCCTGGTGAATGCGGAGGCTCTCATGATGGCAATGGTGTTTTTCTTAAAAATCATTTTTGATAAAGTGTGTAAAAATTTTCTGATTGGCTAATGTATTTTGGAAATTAACAGGAGCAATTTTATTGGTTAGTGTATGAGTCATGTGTTCGACAGGGCCAGAAATCTCTGGAGAGTTATGATAGGCTTGATGCAGTGACATGCGTAAGCAAATTTAAATAAAGAAATGAACCCAGGGAAATATGCGGGGATCCACAGCAATAGTACAATTGTTTAATTGTGGTTCACATGTTTTTTGAACAATAAAAGCGAATGTTTCATCCGTACGTATTCTGCGGGTAAACACAAACACGGACAAGAGTAAAGTTTCTTGCATTGTGTTGAAAAAAACAAACAATTAAGCTAATTGATACATTGATTGGCATGATACGATTGATGGAGGTAGGCAGAATAAAGGAGCAGGTAATCGACATCTGACAAGGCCACTTCCTGTTTATACTTGTGCGTGCGTTCCTTTCAAGCCATTTCGGGGATGTACGCTCGCTATTTCGTACGCTCGTTAGTTAGAGGAGGGGTCGTCAGAGTTTTGGGAGGAATTTTAGATGCGAATGAAAATACGAGCGAGCCATTGAATTTAAATATTTTTGTACGTACGCCTAACGTACGTGCGCCCGCTTGCGAGTGGGTCTGAATCAGGGCCTTTGTCCTGAACATTCATTCAGGAACTTTGTTATATCACAATTTAACCTATCACAGATCTTTCTTCAGTGACTTTGTGTGACCCATTTGTATCCTAATTGCGCTGGGGTGACTACTACTATTGGCTATCTACATGTTTTTTTGGGGAATATCTATTGACACCTTTTAGCTGCATTAAGTGAAGTGCAGGTCCCTCATATTTCTATTTTACTACCTGACAACGAGTTCACACGGTCACACCCATGAGGCTGCGCTGCTGCTGGGTCAAAGGAGCATGTGATGGGCTCCTCCAATCAGAGCTCAGCACATGCTCCTCTGACCCCGCTGCAGAGACTACTGGGATGTATTACTCAGTAGTGCACTGCAGTACTGAGTCTAACTGCACTGTGCTCCAGTGCTCTGCGTGTAGCTGCCGGCCAGCTCAGTCACAGCCTTGATGACTGCCTGGCAAGTAGCTGCACTGCACTAAACGAATTACTCCGTAGGCCAGACTCTTCCACAATAGAGGGCATGGCAACAAATCACCAGTTAAACTGAACTAGATAGGAAATCAAAGATGTTTTGATGTTCCATCGCCGTGGGGTTTCGTAAAGAGTAGGGAGATTAAGTAACATTTCAAAATTGGAGGTATTGGTAGAAACAAGACTACAGAAGTGCGTTTCTACTGTAATTCTGAAAGGAATGTGGAACAAATCCTCCAAGAACGTGGTGAAAGTGGGGGATGCCAGCCACTGATCAAGTGGAGACCATGTGGGGTGAATGGCAGGGGGGGGTTATAACCACACAGGCGTTGGATGATTAAATAAGGTGAACTTTGAGTCGAGAGTCCCAAAACGGACAAGGTAAATGTAATTGAGGGGTCCAACAAGACATAGGTCTATGTTTCCGCAGGAGCCAAAGGAGGTCGGAAACAGAGGGAGACATTGCCGAGTGCAGACTCCAGATCAAACCAGCATTTGGTAGCTTTAGGAGAATGCCAGTGAACTAACTGGCTCAGTTTGGAGGCTTCATAAAATGTAGCCAACGATGGGAGATGAAGAACACCAGCTGCAGAATAACAGAGTAAATGAGGTCTCCTATTGTTCCAGATGAATTTGCCATAAAGCGATTGAAGGGAGGAAAGAACACAAGGGGTGGGGGAGGGAAACAGCCACAAGAAGAATCTAAAAGAGGTACAAGTAGTTTGGGCAGGGCATTCATTTTATAGCAAATTATTTTTATTAGATAATGGTACCCAATCATTACAAACATTGAACAGAGAAAAAAGCCATTTCAAGATTTGTGTTTCATTTTGTATCACCAAATAAAAATTTTTAGTCAGATACTAAAAAAATACAAAATTCTTGATCATAATAAAAAAAAAAGGAAAAGAAAAAAAAAAAAAGAAAAACCTCTATAATAAAACATAAAAATATTGCATAGTGAGACATTGATTCGAGATTGTAACATGCAGGGGGAAGACAAGACAATTAGGTAAAAAGGGGAAGGAAAGATACGAAATTATACAAAGAGAAAAAATATGACATATGGTAAGAACTTACCCTTGTTATCTCTATTTCTACGAAGTCCATAGGGTTCCACAGGATACCTTGGGGTATAGGTGATGACATCAAGCATCGGGCACCATAGAGTTAAGTTTTCAACCTCCCAGGATGCACCAGGGTCCCCCTCCTATACCCCGCCCCCGAGCCAAGGCATCTCAGTTTCGTACCAAACCATAGGCCAGAGGAGGAGAAGGAAGAGATAGAAAAAAGATCTGGACACACACAAAAAATCACATTCTCACCAGAGGGAGACGGAAAAACCGGTGACCAGAGCAAAGCCCAAATGCAGCACAGGTGCGACAGGGCGGGACTCCTGTGGAACCCTATGGACTTCATAGAAATAGAGATAACAAGGGTAAGTTCTTACCATATCTCATATTTTCTACTTCAGGGTCCATAGGGTATCCACAGGATACCTTGGGGATGTCCAAAAGCAGTATCCTTTAAGGGTGGGGACGCTCCTGTGCTGAAAGGAGAATCCGCCGCCCGAAGGAAGTTATGGACAGAGGACCACGTAGCAGCCTTGCAGATCTGGACTGCAGAGCCACCACGTTGAGCTGCCCACGAAGGACCCACAGACCTAGTGGAATGAGCCCTCACAGAGGGTGGAACCGGCAGGCCTTCATGAAGATTAAGCTTCTGAAATGGCCATACGGATCCAAGCTGCCAAAGTTTGTTTGGAAGCAGGCCAACCCTTTTTACGGAAGCCATAGAGAACAAACAAGGCGTCCGACTTCCTAAATGAAGAAGTGCGGTCAACATAAGTTCTTAAGGCCCGCACCACATCCAAAGTGCCCTCACCCACTGAAAGCCCAGGTGAGTTAAAAGCCGGCACAACGATTTCTTCGTTAATGTGAAACCGGGAAACAACTTTGGGCAAAAATTCAGGACGAGTGCGCAGCACTGCCCTGTTCCCATGAAAAATCAAGAAAGGGGGTCTACAAGAAAGAGCCCCTAAATCAGAAACACGTCTGGCCGAAGCGATGGCCAGAAGGAAAACAGTCTTAGCTGTTAGCCATTTAAGATCCACTGAGCCCAGTGGTTCAAACGCCGGTCCCTGGAGAGCCCTCAGGACCACAGCCAAATCCCAAGGTGCCACAGGTGGAACAAAGGGCGGCTGAATGCGCAAAACACCCTGCATAAAGGTGCGCACATCAGGGATTGTAGCAATCCTACGATGGAACCAGACAGACAGGGCAGAAACCTGCACCTTCAAAGAAGCAAGGCGAAGCGTATGGTCCAGTCCCGCCTGCAGGAAGGCTAGTACTCTAGACAGACAAAATTCCCGAGGTGCATAACCTCTCGGTATACACCACTGGAAGAATGTATGCCACATGCGATGGTATATTCTCGTGGAAGACGGTTTCCGAGCTCTGAGCATGGTTCGCACTACAGAGCTGGAGAAACCCCTGGACCTTAACATGGCGGCAACTGCAGAGGACTGTCCATGGACAGACCCTGAAGGTCTGAGAACCAGTGCCGTCTGGGCCATGCGGGAGCTATCAACAGGAGCGTCCCTCCTTCCTATTTGAATTTCCGGATCACTCACACAAGAAGGGAAACCGGAGGAAACAGATAAGCGAACCGGAACGTCCACCGGACGGACAGAGCATCCACCAGAGACGCCTTTTCGTCTCTTGTGCGAGACCCGTACACCGGCAACTTGTTGTTGTGCCGGAACGCCATGAGGTCGATCTCTGGAAGACCCCACCTGTCCACCAGTAGTTGAAAAACGTCCAGGTGCAGAGACCATTCCCCCGGATGAACGTCCTGGCGACTGAGAAAGTCCGCCTCCCAGTTTAGCACTCCCGGGATGAAGACTGCTGATATGGCCGGAAGATTGCGCTCCGCCCATACCAGGATTCGGGACACCTCTACGAGAGCCGCCCGACTTTGGGTTCCTCCTTGCCGATTGATGTAGGCCACGGTGGTAGCGTTGTCCGACTGGACCTGCACTGGGTGACCTTGGAGAACCCAGTGTGCCTGCTGGAGAGCATTGAAAACCGCTCGGAGTTCCAAGATGTTTATTGGAAGCTCTGTTTCTGCCGGAGTCCACCTGCCCTGAAACAAGTGTGGACCTGAGACTGCTCCCCAGCCCGAAGACTGGCGTCCGTTGTTAACAGGACCCAATTCACCACCCAGAACGGATGACCCTTGTTGAGATGGGTTGTCTGCAACCACCAGGCAAGAGACAGGCGAACCTCCGGAGTGAGCACCATCGTCTGGGACTTGAGACTCTGAGGCAGTCCATTCCATTTGGACAGTATCAGGTGCTGCAGAGGTCTGGAGTGAAACTGGGCATATTCCACCATGTCGAAAACCGACACCATGGAGCCCAGTAACCTCATCGCCGAGTGCAGCGACACCCGGCGGCTCTGTAGACAACTGCGCACCCGCAACTGCAAGGCAGAGATCTTTTCCCCTGTCACAGAGATCCTCTGCTGTCCGGAGTCCAATAAGGCTCCGAGGTGCAGAATCCGCTGAGACGGGATCAGGGTGGACTTCTGCCAGTTTAGTAACCAGCTGTGCCGTTGCAGTACCGCAATGGTCAGGTCCAAGTGGCGTAGAAGGAGCTCCAGAGATCCTGCCACTAAGAAAAGGTCGTCCAAGTACGGCAACATGCGGACTCCCTGCAGCCGCAGGGAAGCCGCCATGACTGCCGTTCACCTTGGTGAAAACACGTGGTGCTGTCGCCAGGCCAAAAGGTAACCCCTGGAACTGAAAGTGGTCGCTGCGGATTGCAAACCTGAGGAACTGCTGATGGCGCAAAAGAATAGGGACATGCAGGTAAGCGTCCTGTATGTCCAATGACACCATGTAGTCCCCAGGTTCCAGCGCCAGAATGATGGACCGTAGGGTCTCCATCCGAAACTTCGGCACCCGCAAAGACTTGTTGAGAGCTTTGAGGTTGAGTATCGGACGAAACAACCCATTGGGTTTCTGCACCAAAAAGAGATTGGAATAGAAACCCTGGCCCTTCTGGGAGAATGGAACAGGCACTATAACTCCAGCCTGGAGCATAGTGTGCAAGACCTTCCGCAGCTCCGCAGCTTTGTTCCGGTCTGATGGTAGACCCGTGGTGAAGAATCGAGATGGGGTCTGTGCCGGAAGGAGAGGGCATACCCGTTTGAGATCACCTCGAGAACCCAAGTGTCTGTCGTGGTGACCGACCAACACCGGGCGAACTGCAGCAGGTGGCCTCCCACCTTGGGATCCCCCAAAGGGAGGCCCTGACCATCAGGCCGCAGGCTTGTCATCTGGCTTAGGGGCCGGACGTCTGGTACTCCAGGCCTGCTTCTGGGGCTTGGCCGATTTTTTGGGGCCAGCCTGTCTGGGAAAGGACTGTGCTTTAGGCCTACCCTGGGTCCTATAAGGTCGAAAGGACGACGTACCTGAACCGGAAGGAATTGCAGCAGATGGGAGACATGCCGATTTGGCTGCCGCCAGCGTGGCTACAATTTTGTCCAGCTCCGGACCAAAGAGAACTTCTCCATTAAAAGGCAACACTTCCAAACCCTTTTTGGAATCCGCGTCCGCCTGCCAAGATCGCAACCATAAGGTGCGACGAGCAGCTACAGCTGCCGAAGAAATTCGAGACGCCAGGGTACTAATATCCAAGGCCGCTTCGTTGATATAAGTGGCTGAATCCCGGAGATTGCCGATCAACTCCGTCTGTTCAGCCGAACAGTCGGATTCGAAGGACGCCTCCAACGTATCCGCCCAGCGCTCCATAGCTCTGGCAGCCCAGCAAATTGCCATAGCTGGCCGCGCTGCCCCCCCGCAAGGGAATAAACGGACTTGAGGCAGATCTCCACCTTGCGGTCCGTAGCATCCTTAAGGGAGGACATGGATGGCATGGGTAAAGTGGCACTACGGACGAGGCGTGTCACATGAGAATCCACCTGTGGAGGGGATTCCCACTTAGAAAAATAATTATCCGCGAACGGATAAGCCACCGCCAAACGCCTCTGCGGCTGATATCGTTTGCCTGGCTGTTTCCACGCCTCCTCTAAATGGTCCACCAACTGACCCGAAAGAGGAAAGACTGTGGCGTCACCCTTAACATCCTTAAAAAAGGCATATTTGGATTTAGACGCCGGAGGAATTTCGTCCTCAATCACCAAAGCTGTGCGGACTGCCCGAATAAGTCCAGGAATATATACCTTGGTGCCTAGCGTCCGCCTCCTTAGTACGGAGAGGTTCCTGATCGGAAAGATCCAGAATCTCCCCATCATCAGACCTCACTTAGTCATCCTCATAAGGAGCAGACAGAGACGCCACCGGCCGCTTATGTGGCTGCAACACAGACTCCCCTTGTAACACATCCGACAAGTGCTGTACAGAACTAGTCAGGGAATTAACCCACGCCGGCTCCTGAGAGACCGGGAGAGGGGAAATAGGGAGACTGCGGGGTACCATCAATTGTCTCGGGAAACCCTGCATGGGTGACGACACCACTGATTACTGGGGCAATCCCATCTGTGAGAACGCGGGCTGCGGAGCTAACTGGCCCACCAAGGTTGTAAGCGCCTGAGCGAAACAAGCCCAGGGCGGCTCCTGTACCGGTGCTGTGACCATAATTGGCCACGCCAATAAAAAAACTGCCGGCATAGGCCCTCCGCGCTACCCTCCCCCTCCGCTATAGGAACTTTACACGTAGTACACTGAAGCTGGAGAGGAAAGTCACTCTCAGACATGATGGTGGAAAGTATGTGACCCCTCTCACCAATACTTTTAGTATAGCGAGAGACCACCCTGCAGCACCGCACCGCAAGGGCTTGAGCAGAAAGAGCAGGGACAGTGATAAGGCTGACAGTTAGACGTAAAGTACAGGCAGCAGCACTAGCACAGTCACATACAATACAAAGAAAATCAATTCCTGCACTAACATCGCTGATAAATCAACTGCACAGACACAGAGTCTGGTAGGACACAGCGCTGCATACACAGACCTGACCAAGCGGAGGAGAGGTATGCGGGGGGACCCAGACCACGATGCCTCTGTCCAGACTTCCAGCAGCGTTCACCATGCATTCTAGAAGATGGCCACCGAGGAGCATAGAGGCGGCTGGCCTGGGGGAGGAGCGCTGCCACAGGGCCAGTCGGCGTGTGCAGAGAGGGCTGTGTGCAGCGGGGGAGGTGCCGGCTGTGAGACAGGGAAGGCGCGCTCCCTTGGCATGCATTTAACCCCTGGGATGCCGCAGCGCTACCGCACTGCCGCGGTCCTACTGTCCCAGGGGGATAGTGGAAGCGCAGGTTAGTACCTGGCTCCACGCTGCAGCCAGTCCCCAGGGACCATGTATCAGCGGGGACCCACCGCGGGACCCCGCTGCTTACCTGCTGTCCCCCTTAAATCCGGCCATGGTCCTAAACATCTGGGGTCACCGCTAGCAGTGACCCCAGATGCCTACCAGCATCCCTGGATCGGTACCGGCGTTCTGGTACCGGCGGGGGTGTAGGGAAGACAGCATGGACGTCAGGACTGACTGTCCATGCTGTACTACCAGATGTGCAGCCACAGCTGCATAGACGAAAACTTCAGGGGCTCTTCATGGCCCCCTTCTAAGAGGTGCATCCGATTCCGGCCGGGCGCCAAACTAAACTGAGATGCCTTGGCTCGGGGGCGGGGTATAGGAGGGGGACCCTAGTGCATCCAGGGAGGCTGAAAACTTAACTCTATGGTGCCCGATGCCTGATGTCATCACCTATACCCCAAGGTATCCTGTGGATACCCTATGGACCCTGAAGTAGAAAGGGGGAATATAGAAGAGAGAAAAGAGAAAATTGCTGCATGATTAGAATGTAGATCAACCACGAGGCCTCAATAATGTTTTAAGGGGTATATTGGTTTCGCTAGGTCACACATGACCCAGGCCGGGAAACAGATATGACTTACGCAGGTGTATATGACTTACGCAGGTGTAGGTCGGCTAGAGAGAATGGTTTTATAGGAAACAGAGTCCTTAAAGTCCATCCAGCGAGTCCAGGTATCTCTAAAGGATTCTTAATCGCCATCTGCGGAGGTTATCAAATCATCCATTACCATATATAAGTCTATTCTTGTGAACCAATCAGTCACCGCGGGAGTGGAAGAGGTGCGCCATCTCACAGGAATAACAGCCTTTGCCGCGTTATTCAAGTGACACAATAAAGACCCCTTGTACCTCGAGAGGGTCCCAGACGACAGATGGAACAACCAGAACAGAGGGTCCGTGGGAATCGGTTCATCAAGAATTATGGCTGAAAGGCAAATAACTTCTGACCAATAGGACTGGAGAAATGGGCATTGCCACCATATATGGAAAGGGTTACCCGGAGCATTCGAGCAGCGCCAACATATATTGGGCACCCCAAACCCCATTTTAGAGAGAGTATCTGAGCAGGGGGACTCGGATCTAGTCCATTCTAAAATACGGTGAAGGAGGCATGCTTGATGATATCTTAATATTTGGAAGGGAAATGCCACCTCTGTCCTTGTGACGGGACATAAGATCCAACCTCAAACAGGGTCTACTCCCCTTCCATATGAAATCTCTAATTAGAGACTGGATATCTAGTATCCACTTAGGTGATAGTTTGATGGGGAGAGTTTGTAGGAGGTATAGGATCCTGGGTAAGAAGTTCATCTTAAGCACACCCAGTCTTCCAAGCCACGAAAAAGGTTTGGTTTTCCATATCTGCAAGTCCAAGCGGAGTTTGGCTAATAGGGGGACAAACTTAGATTCAAATAGGTGGGTAAGGTTTCTGGGTAGAGTAACACCTAGATATTTTAAATGAGTTGTATGCCAAGCAAAGGGGAATGATGATTGGAGACCAGTTACCATCTGGGAAGGGGCAGTAATGTTTAAAGCAACAGATTTTGAGTAATTAATTTTAAAGTTAGAAAGATCCCCAAAGATCTTAAACTCCTCTAATAAATTTGGAAGGGAAACTATAGGGTTCGTAATTGTGACCAATAAATCGTCGGCAAATAGAGCCAGCTTATATTCCTCCCTGCCCACCCAGAAACCCGATATATCTGAATTTAAGCGTATGGATCGTGCCAGGGCCTCCATACAAAGCACGAAAATTAGGGGGGATAATGGGCAACCTTGTCTGGTTCCATTTGCTATGGGGAAAGAGTTTGAGAGGGAGCCGTTAACTCTGATTTTCGCAGATGGAGAACTATATAAGGCAAAGACGCGCTGAAGACAAACAGGGCCCAATCCCAATTGCCTCAAAACTCCTGACAAAGTCCCAATCAACGCGATCGAACGCCTTCTCAGCGTCAGTAGATAGCAAAATAGCTGGGGTATCCGTTGAGGAAATATGGTGGATACGACCTATTAGCTTGTTGGTGTTATCTCTGGCCTCGCGTCCCGGGACAAACCCCACCTGGTCGCTATGAATGAGAGAGGGTAGGGAATGTTTTAATCTGTTTGCGAGGAGCTTTGCAAATAATTTGACATCGACATTAAGAAGGGAAATTGGTCGATAGCTGGGGCAGAGAGAGGGGTCCTTACCATCTTTGGGAATGACTGATGTGGGCCTCCATAGATTGTTTAGAGAAGGATGAAGTGTCTGAGATTTTATTAAAGGCTTTCAGGAGCAGGGGGGCTAGTTTGTCCTGGAAGGCTTTATAGTAATTAATGGTAAAGCCATCAGGGCCAGGGCTCTTACCAGAAGGGGTGGTCTTAATGACTTCCTCAAGTTCCTGTAAGGAAAATGGAGTTTCCAACTCATCTCTGACCAGGGTATCAAGTTTGGGAAAACTAACTTTGGAAAGGTACGCGTCGATGGCTCTATGTTTCCCATCAGCAAAAGACATGGAGGCTGGCAAATTATAAAGCGAGGAGGAGTATTACGAACAATAGGCCTCCTCAATTGAGGTGGTATCATGGAGAGTTTGACCCCTACTGTCCTTGATAGAAGAGACAAACGAACGCATTCTTTGGGTTCTAGATGCCATAATTTTTCCGGGTTTATTACCCCAATGAAAGTAGCGGCTCCTACATTTACGGAAAGAGTATCTAACTTTTTCCAGTAAAAGTTTATTTAAGGCAGAGCGAGTTTGAGTTAATTCTAGAAGAACATCAGGGGAGAGGGAGGATTTATGAGCAGACTCCAAATTATGAATATTTTGCAATAGGGAGTCTATTTGGCCAAGATGTTGTTTCTTTAAAAAAAGAGCCTAATTGGATGCATTTTCCCCTCAGGACACACTTGTGCGCCTCCCATATGGTGAGATTAGAAGTATCAGGGTTATCATTACATTCAATATAGACGTCTAATGCCTCTAAAAGCTGCGTTCTACAATAGTCGTCAATCAATGACTCATTGAAGCGCCACGTTAAAAAAAAAAATAGGGCGAGAGGGAGCGAGAGGAATGTCAACACTAATAGGTGTAACTACATGGTCGGATCACGCCCCTATCGAGGTAGCTTGGACCAGATGAAGGTGGCGATGACCAATAAGTATACAGTCAATTCTAGAATAGGATTGGTGGCAACTAGAATAATGGGAGTAGTCCCTGTCAGAAGGGTGAAACAACCTCCAGATGTCGGACAGCTGGTGAGCATGCAACAAACGCCTTACCTTTCTCAGCAATCGAAACGGGACGGAGGAGGAACCGGTTGAGGTATCTTGAAAGGGGTAAAGAGCCCAGTTGAAATCGCCTCCGACTATCAGAGTTCTCTGTCGAAGCTCCTCCACCCTGTCCAGAACCCTCTCGAGGAAGGAAGGCTGACCATGATTAGGGGCATAAATATTGACAAAAGTAAAGAGATGGTTGAAAATGGAGCATTTAACCAATAGACCCCCTACTCTCCCCTAAGCAGTGCACTTCCTGGTTCACAATAGGCAAATGTCTAGCGAACAAAATGGCGACAGATTTAGACAAGGAGAAATTAGAGTAAAATGCAGTAGGGTACCAGTGGTTACTTAGCTTCATAGGAGTGGAAGAGTGGCGAAAGTGGGTCTCTTGTACAAGAACCACATCTGTGCCTTCAGAGTGAAAGGATCGAAGGGCTTGGGCTAGTTTCTCAGGGACATTCAGTCCTTTAGCGTTAATAGATACTATACGGTATGGAGCAGCCATGGGGGCGAAATACTAAAACATAACCTGTGTATGAGAAGGCACTGAGGTTGAAACTGCAGAAGCATTAATAGCAGCAGAAAACAAAAAAATTAAATTAAAAATGAGAAGAAAAGGGAATGGAACAAGAGGAAAGAAGGGGGGGAATGCAACAGCAGAGATATAAATCAATCCCATACATAAACAATGTGGTAATAAATAGCGCCAAAAAAACGCTACCGGACCAAAAAAGAACCACAAGGGTTCCCACGTCACAGGGAGAGAGAAACCCCCCCCCAAAAAAAAAAAAACAAAGACAGTTTCCTGTAAAAGGGAAAACCAATTCCTAACCTCTTCCAAGGGAAGAGTAACAGTGAAAATTGGGAACACCTCAGAAAAGGAATAACAATACATTATAATGATAGATATAATATATATATATATATATATATATATATATATATATATAATCATCAATTTCAACATTAGAAATACTATAGTAAACAGGTAGAGCAGGATAAAATGATTATCCGGCTTCAGGTGGGATTAGTGTCACTTGTAGATTCATTTCCTTTAGCTTTCTTCTGTTGCTTCTGTACTGGATGCCATTGATCTCTCTTAGGCCGACCTTGAGTGGTCGGAGATGGTGACAGAAAGGCTTGCCAATCCGGGAGAGCAACAGGATCTAGGCCCAAAGATGAACAAAAGTCTGGTAAATCCAGGAGGTGTTTGGAGAGACACAAGCTTGCCAGCATGAGACACTTGGAGGGAAAAAGGGAAACCCCATCTGTATTTGAGATCATGTTTATGGAGAGATTCTGTTAAGGGCTTCACTAAACGACGTTGTTGAAGGGTACGCCAGGAGAGGTCTGGAAATATCTGTAGATTCGTACCATTGAACTCCACTCCCTCCAGGGTACGGACTTTGCGAAGTATATCCTCTTTTTGTGAATAATAATGAAGTCTACATATGACATCTCTTGGGTATTCGGACGCCAAGCCCCTAGGATGCAGAGCTCTATGTCCCCGATCAAACTCTATGGATTCACTGGGGTCCAGATAAAGTAACTCTCCAAAGATTTTGTTCAAGGCATCGAGTAGGCCAGAAGGTGGGACATCTTCTGGAAGACCTCTGACCCATATGTTGTTTCTGCGTCCTCTGTTATCAAGGTCATCAAGTTTGGATTGGAAGAGCTGCATGGTAGAGGACTGTTGGGAGACCAAAGTATGAAGGTGGGACAGTTGGTCGTTTACGGCATCTTTTTCCTCTTCGAGGACCACTACTCGGGAACCCAGCTGTTTGACATCTTCTTGTACTATAGAAATCTGGGATTGGAATGAGTCCTGAATTCTTGACTCTAGAGCCTGAATGTCCTGTTTGGAGGGGAGTGACCCAACAAGAGTCAGAACTTCAGTAATTTCGCCCCGTAGCTGAGACATCTGAACTTGAAAGTCACTAGGCGAGGGGGATTGAGGCCAATGAAGAAGAGTCAGCGGACTGGGAAATGGAGAGATATGAACGGAGATTTGTTTGGGATGGAGTAGGGCGTGGCGTCCTGGGGTCTTTTTTCTGAGTATTTTTTTGGTTTTCCCATTAGGAAGAGACGGAAACGGATATTTCACGTTAATATATCATCATGAATGAGTGGATGAGGAGGGTCACATTCCCCTGAGGATATGGTTACAAAGCAAGCATGGAGCACATGTAAGGAATCAGCAGCTTACATAGTGAGGTACTTCCTCTTCGCCACCAGAGGGAGTCAGATCCACAAAGATGTGAAAATAAGCCTTATAATTCAATAGCCGTCTCTAGGTACAAAAGGCTAAATAGTAACGAGTACTATACTCACAAAGTGACCATAAGTGCTTAGGAGAGTGATATGGGAACCCTGAAAAGTAGGACAGAGAATGGGTTGCTGTGTCTCGGCAGGTAGAGGGTTAAATCTGTGGTGCTGGGTGCAGGGTCACTCACTGTGAATCAGGCCAGCTTGTCTGCAGATGTAACAGGCCACCAGAGCTCTTGAGGGTCTTCTCATTGGAGTCCACAGGATAAAGATATGCTCTGCTGAGTCTCCTCACTAGATGGATGTGCAGAGCGAGAGGTCAGGGCCGCGGCGCACCGCAAGAAGCAGCAGCCACCTCCGCAAACGAGGTCGGCAGCGGCGGGCAGTCTTCAGCCACAAGCGGCGTGGAGAGGGATCAGGCGGCAGCTACAGCTGAGGTCAGTGCGGCATAGGGGGGAAATGCTTAACTCCGCCGGAGACGGCAAGACGGGCGGGAGCCGGAATTAATTGAGTCCCCGGCTTGTGGGCAGGAGCTAGGCCGCAGCCCAGAAGGGCAAGTTTCCCGCACCTCCCGGCACCGTGATCGTGGCTCCCCTCCGGTAAAAGGCCACAGCAAGGGCGGGTGAGTGAGTTGTGGTGGACCAGTCCAACAGGGTGGTATTTGGTGGACTTTATAGGGGAAAATGTAGCAGAGCCTCACACAAAGATGTCTGCTCCGGTTGCTTGCCAGGCCACTAATTTTAAATACCTTAATTTGATGTGACCGACCCAAGAGAAAGTCTGCCAACGAGAAATCTCTTGTTCTATAGCCCTGAACTGGGAATTTGCTTTGTACAGACTAAGATTTTGTTAGGCGGATACCCAAATATTTGATGGAGTCTGTTTGCCAAGTAAAAGTGAAATTAAGATGGAGATCCAGGGACTGTTTCTTGGATATGAAAGCATAAGGCTTCTGACTTGTCATGGTTTATCTTGTAGCTGGATACTTTCCCATAAAGGGAAAGTTCTTGAAATAGGTTTGGAAGGGAGATCAGGGGATTGGTGAGGGTAAGGAGGACATTGTTGGTGGCTCCTTTTGCAAGCTTTCATTTTGCTGACAGATATTTAGATTCGCGCAGATCCTGCAGGCCAGGGGTTCAATGATTAGGGCAAAGATTAGTGGGGAGAAAGGACATCCCCACCTTGTGCCATTGGAGATGTGAAAATACTCAGAGAAGACCCCCCTGCAAGAACTAAGGTAGAGGAGTTATGATAAAGGGCCTTAATGGCCTGAATAAATGTACCCCCAAAGCAAAAACTGAAGGCGTTTGTCATAAAGGGCCATGAGACCCTATGAAAGGCCTTCTTGGTGTTGAGGGCAACCTGATGGAGTTTACATGGTGAACAAGGTATTCCATACATCTGGTATCATCAACAGCCTGGCAAGAAGGGACAAATCCTACCTGGTCTGGATGGATACGAGTGGTAAGATGGGGTTTGATCTATTTGCTAAAATTTTGGCAAATAGTTTGAGATGTGTTTAAGAGAGATCGGTCGGTAGTTGATTACCAATTGGGGGTCTTTACCTGGTTTCGGAATGAGTTATTTTAGCTCTGGTGGTGCCCAGGGGAAAGAAGCTGCCCTTGAGGATCTGATTAAAGGAGTTTGTGAGGTGGAAAACAAGCGTGCCATGAAACGTTTTATAGTAGGAGAAAGGAAGGCCATCTGGACCAGAGGCCTTGGAGGGTTTCTGAAACTTAAGAGCGAGAGAGACTTCCTCTTCTGTTATAGGGAGATTAAGTGATTCAGAGGTGGAGGAGTCAATCCGAGGTAGACCGCAAGAAGTCAAATAATCCGGTATAGGGGTAGAGAAAGGGGGTTAAGGAGAAGCATGGCCCTGAAGATTGTAGAGGTAAAAGTCAGTCTTTAAATCAACTATTTTTATAGAGGGACTATATTAGAGAGCCTGAGGAGTCCTTGAGGGCAGGGATTGCTAAAGTGGCATTACGAGCGATTAGCAAGCAGTGTATCTGCCTTGTTGCTCTTTTCATAGATTTGCTGATTTAGCCATCCAAGTGATTTCTCAGCTTTCTCAGAGAGAATAGCGTTGAGTGCCGATTTTGCTGAAGTTGCTTAGATATGGTATCAGTGGGAGTGCGTTTATGGTGAGACTAATTCAGTGATTCCCAACCACGGTCCTCAAGGCACACTAATGGTGCGTACACACTGGGCGATTAAAGTGGACGACTGAACGATAACGATATCGTTATCGTTCAGTCGTCCACTTTATCGTCCATTTTTAACACAAAAAAGATGAACGATGACGACGACGCGCGTTCCCGCGGGTCGTTCGTCATCCTCGTTCATCGGGCTGACATGCAGGCCAACCTGACGACCTCGTCAGGTTGCTGCATGTCAGGGAATGGGTGAGAGAGCCCGGCGCTGAACGATATCGCTAATGATATTGTTCAGCGGCTGTGCTCAATGTCATGAACGACATTGAGCACAGCCTGCCGGGGACACACTAGACGATATCGCTCAGGGAGCATATCGTCTAGTGTGTATGCACCTTAACAGTCCTGGTTTTAGTGATATCCATGCTTAAGCACAGGTGGTTAAATCAAAATAACTGAGGTTCTAATTAAGTCACCTGTGCTCAACTATGGCTATCCTTAAATTGCTAACCTCGTTGTAAATGAAGTTCAAACGGACAGGCACGCCTCCTTTCGACCACTCCCACATCACCACCCCCCAAACGCTGACCGCCCATCACTCACTCTGTGACAGCTTTCATTCTGCGTGAGTGATCGCAATGCTAACTCACCATCGACCGATCTGCGTACACTGTAGCTTTTGCGATCCGTGATGACTCAAATTCTCCCATAAAATGATAGGGGAAAAAAATAAATAAAAAAATCATACTAAACAAGTGTTGTCAGTCTATTTCAATGGCAGGATCAAAGCTATAGTGAAAATAAGGAGGGATGTTGAGAGAGTAATCCTGCATAACTGAGGAACTTGACCAGGGGAGAGGAAGGACCAGTTTTGTAAAAGGGAGCACACTGGCTCCACTT
Organism: Taudactylus pleione; assembly: GCA_031769625.1. Lineage (NCBI taxonomy): Eukaryota > Metazoa > Chordata > Amphibia > Anura > Myobatrachidae > Taudactylus > Taudactylus pleione. The sequence continues at coordinate 482,840 of JAUIMM010000088.1, read as the reverse complement.
AAACTCACCTCCACAACACAGGGTAACGGGAGGGAGCAGGAGATTACTGTGTGGTCCAGTTGTCAGTAAGTGGTGGTGAGGCACCAGTCACAGTCCAGCTGGCGACCACTGTGCACTATGCTACAGACGCTGCTGGGAGAACAAAGATGGTGGAGCAGGAGCCAGGTTTCTTCTGACCTAGAGCACAGATCCCAAAGGTGGAGACGGAGGGTATAGAGCCCTGTTAAATTAGGTGCCATTGGGCCGATCCATCCTATTTTTAATGCAGTTTGCGGGCATTAATAATGGCAAAAAGTATATTAATACTGGGTAGAAGTTGATGAGCCCTGACAGCTATAGACCTACATTGTCACACATTACACAATGCTTCTAATATAAACCATATGGATTGATAATTCTAGAAAGAACTGAAGATTGACAGACTTCACAGCAAGTTGCAGATTTTATTTTATTTGTATTGTAATTTTAGTTTTTAGAGGACAAACAGGTTTATGCAGCCACAAACATTGTTTTAGTGTACTAGGAAGGATTAAAGCAGACACATACAATTAAAAATACAAAGTTGCTTATATTATATACATATGAAACAAACAATTTGAGATACATTCATTAGAAAGTGTTAGCCTGTTTACAACAGTGTATGGAAAAGAAGTCCAATCACAAGCTGTATACAATATTTACTCAGAGGGAGGATTGTGACTCCAGCATGGAGTATTCTGCTGACATTTGTGCTTATTGTCCCAGTGACAGATCCCAGGATGCTACTAGCCTCATAAGTGCACAACATAAGGCCACGGGAAAATGTAGGTAATCAGTTTTCAATACAGCCCAGTTCCATGCAGGACACTTGGCTGGTTACAACATCTGATTCATCCTGCGTAAGGCAACTGATATCTGTATAAAATTTTTTTTTTTTTTTTCCTCCTGGTGTACAAAATAAGTTTATTGGAACTTCCCAAATGAAATCCTAAAATGACCATCGGCATATTAATATCTAGAGCTATCCTGTAATAAAGTTTTACAATACGAATAGTACCAATTTTTTTTTAGAAGATCTTTTGTACATTAGTATCCTGGCCAACATATGCTAAAATGTACCTTTTGCCTGAATCCTGTAGAGGCGGCCATATTTGTTGAGGGCTAAAATCATAACCAGCTTGTAAATTCATGAAGACCAGTAACCTGACTTCGAGCGAAGGACAAAGTGACAAATTGATAAGCTGCAAACTATATATGAAATGCCTACTTCCATTAAAACAGATATGCTTTAGCTTGAGATTTCAAATGTATGGTATACTGTAAAACATTTTAAAATAAAAAATAAATAAATGTGTATTAGTATCCGTCACTTGCACAAAGTGTAGGCAGCCATTTTGTGGACCAACACTACAATTGATAGACCGAATATTGGTTCAAACCACGACATGGTTGTCTCCACTGTGAATAAGTGACTGGTAGACTTTAATAAATTTCTGCGGTACAGATATAATAGAGTATAACAGACATGACAATTGTTAGTGTGTTGTGCAAATAATCATGAATAATTAGAAAAAATTGAGATAAGTGCCATAAAAAGGCCCACATTAGTCAGTCCATCTTGTGTGCAGGTGGTTTATTTTTCTTTGTTGCACTTTTTGCAGTAATTTCTTTAAGTGCATGGTTTTTTCGGAAGATGTATGCGTTTGAAAAGGACTCTGGGTCCTCCAGGTCTTCAAGCTGGGAAATACCAGCAACACAGGGATCGTGGTCTTTCAACATGTCTGGTAACGTGTGGGATTTGTGCTCCAGGCGGCAGGACCGCCTGACAGGGGTTAGAAATTTGTAACTCTTGATGCTGGATTCTCCTTCATTCATCTGTAGCTTCTTCATTCTGAATAAAACAAAGTTTCCCATTAACAGATGGCTTGCTCAGCATTTATCTAGCACCATTCCAATTTAAAGATGAACTAGCTTAATTCAGATATTAAGCAAAGTTAGTGTGAGGTTTGAATTGGCAAGATACAAAATTAATAAGCAAAATTTCTCCAGTAAACATAGTAACTTATGCCAAAATGAACACATTGGTTTGTTTATACAGTCTAAAAACAAACCATCCTGTTTTTGATTACATTCAATGGGGGCCATCAACAAGGAGGACTTCCCAAAGCTGCCCTTATGGGTGGGTATGCTCAGGAGTTGCAGTACACAGCACCTTCTGGCCAAACCCTACATAATTTATTTATTTTTTTTAATTGAAATTTATTGAAATTTTAGAAGGTGAAATACACAAAACAGACAGAAAACAATTGACAATAACATCACAAGAACCGGGCACAACGAGACCAAAGATACAGGACATAAGCTAACAACAAGCAATAAATCAGTACGTAGAGGGACCATGAAAGAAACGCTTCCCAGTACGCGAGACCAGAAATCAGCAATTAAAGGGCAAGACTAAAGCAGATACAAAAAACTATAGCAAACGCCCCACACGTAGGACAGGAAGTAAAAGTTGGATCTCCAGTACGTCTGGGAAGACAGAGTCCAATACACTCTATGGAGTATATACAATTGTATTTGCTGAAACCTGGCATATGCCACAGCAATAATAGGAGAACAAAGTTCCAGTAAGGGGAACCAAGCTGCTGCCTCCTATTTAGATCTACATACCGGAAAACCACCCAGACACAGCTGACAGCATGGAGGAATAAGTACATGAGATACCTTTTATGTACTTCGATGCATACTACGAAATGCAACTCCTCCCACACAGGGGCACCCCCATCCCAATGTGTGCACAACACATGTCTGAGCTGATAACAATAAAACAGACCACAATGAGTGCTAAGCTGCATAAATCATTAAGTTCCCTAACTATAAATATGACCCAAAGTAAATACCCCTGAAGATAACCAGAGACCAGACCAAACAACTCAGTAAAGCTATATTCCCCATAGAGGAGAACAAGGATCTATACCAATGTTCACAAACGCCTTAAATGTCGCTAACCATACCTTGCATGCAAGAACTGATAGTGGAGGACAGCCTGATAGAGGAGATTCCGCAAGCCCCAAACCTGGCATCATTCTACACAAAGACAATTGAATTTCTGTAACTTTGTGAACGTATGTACAGTGGACAAGGTAACTGCCCAACAGCTGCTCAGGTAAGGCTTCATGCTGTCCATAAAGGGGCTCACACATCTGACAGAATATACCTCTAAACCAGTGATAAGCAACAGACTGCCTTCCTAACCTTCACATGCCTCCCTGCTTTACTGTCAGATTTGTTTTATCGTGCAAGTTTATTAAAATGCCATTACAGATCGGTGTTTGACTCCTAAATGTTTTGACTTTATATTACTGAGACTAGGGGGTAAATTTACTAAGATTCGTGTTGGTCTGAGATTTGCAATTTCGGGTGAAAATATCACTTTTTTGCTGATCGGAAATTTACCACTATTAAAGAAATCAGGTGTTTTTTTTGGGGGGGGTGAAATCGGCAGTGTTAACGCAAATTCGGCCGTTTTCATTAACTAGAAATGAGTACATCGGCTCAAATCTGAAGTACTTTTTCACTTAAGCCTAATTCGGGAATTTACCGTTATTCGTTTTGCTACATTCGGCCATTTCTGCAGCCAAATCGGGGAGTCCATTGAAGTTGCAAATGCATCACCTCCTCAGCTGCGAATTTCCATCAAATATACACAGATCAGTGTGATTTGTGTGTTTAATAATGGAAACTGTTTAAGGGTTAATTAAAAAAAAAAAAAAGGAAGGAAGGAGTCCCCCCAAAAGCCATAACCAGCCTCGAACTGGTCAGCCAGTCCTGGTTCTTAAAATTACAGGGTGAAACCAGTGCAGGGTTCGCCCGTAATTTAGGAACCAGCCCCTGGCTGCAGGGCCAGTCCTGGTTTTAAATATAGGGGGGAGTAGCCAATGTGAAGATATAGACGCCAGTCATTTATCCCACACCAGGATAAAGCAGCCGGGAAGCCGGCTGTCGGTATTAAGGCAGCCAGTTTCCCGACTGCATACCCTTTCCACCCTTTGGCCAACTAATGATCTTAACCCAGGAGGTTCCCAAACGCAGTCCTCAAGGCTCCCCAACAGTTCATGTTTTAGAGTAGGGGTTCTCAAACTTGGTCCTCAGGATCCCACACATCACATTTTCCAGATCACCTAGCAGGTGCATAGGTGTGTTCATTACTCAATGACATTTTAAAAGATCCACAGGTGGAGCTAATTATTTCACTTGTGATTCTATTAGGAGACCTGGAAAACATGCACTGTTTGGGGTCCTGAGGACAGAGTTTGAGAACCTGTGTTTAGAGATATCCATGCTTTACCACAGGTGACTTAATTAGTACATCAGTCAATTTGATTTAACCACCTGTGCTCATCCATGGATATATCGAAAACCTAAACTGTTGGGGAGCCTTGAGAACCACATTTGGGAACCTCGGTCTTGACCAGTTTCATACAAAAAGACATTCCCTGAAAAAGGGCAGTATCTACAAAGTTTTTTTTTTTTAGATATTGCGCCAAGCCTTTACCGAGAGGCCAAGCACAAAGAACCATAGAAACTGAATTCTACCAAATAGCAAACTCTTCAAAAGCTGCCTGAGTATTTAATAAACACCTTGTTTACCAATGCGGAGGCCAACTGTCAGAGAGAGACCCCAGCAGCAACATACGTTGACTTACAGTGGTCTTGAATTTCCTATTCCTGCTCTACCGGAGGGCCATAGCATTTGGAGTAGCGGTGTTCTTGGAGAACGGTGCTATGGGCCATCCACTGTAGGAGTTTTCCAAATAATCAGTGTTCACACTAGGGAAAATATTTAGAATCTGCAATTTTGTGAGTTAGAGCAAATCTGCTTGCTTGTTTTGTCCACCCTTCACTAGTAAGTGATCTGAGGGCGGAGAAGGAATGGAAGTAAACTGTTGGGCACCAACAAAGAGTCACCATTTTGGCTATTTACCAATTGCCGTACATATTGTTAGAGTTCACTACCATATCGCCTTCCTCTGAAGTCTGGACAGTCACAAGCCTAGACTACAGAAACACTGATATTTCAGTGATGTAGCTTGGGAGGCAGAATATAAAGTCCTCGAAGAAACTGAACTCTCTAGGCTTCAGGATCCAAACCTGCCCATTGGGGCGCACCACAGGGCCAAAGGACTCCTCAGAGTATTTCACTGCCTTTGAGAAAAGCGCTAGTAGCGGAAAGCCTATCAGGAACCACTCGTGATACTGCTTTGCCTGACAGTGGAACGATTCATCAGCACTCTATACTCCAGCTTTCTCCAAGAAATACTTACCAGCAAAATGACTTTGGTCCATGGGTGCAGGATTGCACCATCACAGACAAGCAGACACACCAGAGGGACTCCCAAACTGAGGCTTTACCTGAGCGGCAGAGTTTTATAAGAACACATACACAAACCATTGTTTTTAAATCTCTTTGCATTTAATCATAATTCCCACTATGCTTTGGGCACCACATGACCACCATATTCTCTGAGGTTACACAAAGGAACCGGTAGTGCATTTATATAAACCGAAACAGTTATATGCATTTATAAAAAGGTACACCTTTTTAGCTGGTCTAAATAGAAGACTCAGAGCCAGTATTTGGACATTTGTCACCATGATACCCCTTTATAGGCTAATACAAACCCTCTGTAAAACCCAAATATAATGACTTCCTTACTTCTCCAGATGTGGGGTTGATCGAATGTTAAACCTTATGACGGATGATGCAGCTTCTCCATTTTCTGGTGTTCGCTGTGACATCCTCTCTGCTGTGGGCGGGCTCTTTACCTCAACTTTCACAGCCCTTCTCCTGACCCTCCTCCTCTTCTCAGTCTGAGCATTTTCCATGGACTCCGGCTTTATTTCCTCTTTGGTCTCCTCAACTGGAGCGTCCTCTTTCTCGCTCTCTTTTTTCAATTTCTCTTCTGCAAAAAATAAATAAAAATAATGATATTTTAAGTGCAGCACTGAAAACCTCTGGCACCCTACAGTCAGTGGAGGAAACGTGATGTTTGTACCAGACAATATTCCTTTAGGAGTTACCTGAACTTGTTGGCTTTTTAAAATGCTCTAAATGATCTAATTACTGGGAGCTATGGAGGCGGTCATTTCTAAAGCCTGCACCAGCTGGAAATTGGCCAGTGAAAAAGTTAACACAAAATGCACACAAGACTGATTCAGGGGTTGTGGAGTCTGTAGCAGAAAAGTCACTATAATTGTATATGTGCAACCAGATGACCCTTAAGCTGCTGCTGTGGGCTCCTGAAATGCCATAATTTCAATGAAGCAAAAAAAAGGTCCCCCGTCTTGGCGCTGCTCCAAGTAGTGATGAAATGCGCTAGGCATGAGCCAGATTTGCACACTGTGGCCAAAACTAAATCTGCTGCGTGTAAATATGCTAATGCTGCAGGAGGAGTCTTGTGTAAATAGAAGCTTCCTGCAAGCTTCTGTGAACCACTGCTGCGTCCAAGGATGCAGCACTGGATAGTCTGAAACCATCAGCCATCTGATTAACATGAGTAACGCAGGAAGGCTGATGTTTTTACTCTGCCAGGGCAAGGAAATCTGTGTTGGAAGACCGCTGGCCATCATTGCCCCCAACCAGTTGCAGCATGTTAATCATGCTGCGACTTAGGGAGGACTGCAGTGACAGTGATCAGCACATGCGGAGTACAGATCCTGCACATGCGATGATCATTAAACAAGGGGGGGTTGGGTGTAAAACATTAAGTACAACTCTGATTCAGGACCCTAGTCAAGAGGTTTGGTTGCTTCTCATTAACAGATCTCCAATCGGCTACAAACATTAACGTACGATAATGCATGCTACTGTCCAGTTATTTAATTCACGCTGTGGGTCAAGTCAGAGGCATCATGGAATGGATGAGATAGATCTATCTATCCATTTCATAGAGCCAAAAACTCACATACCAGCGTCTGCCTTCTCCAAGGCATCTGCAAGGATGGTTCTCAGCTCTTCCAGTGGCTATAGAGAGGATGATAAAAATGGGAGAGAAGAAATGTGAGTCACAAGAGATAATGTACATAGTACAGTAGCAAAGAACAGGCAAAGACATAAGGAAAAAGGATTCAAAGTTATCAACTATTAGCCAAAGTATTAGAACCTACACCCTAAGATAAAATGTATTATCAAACGAATGTAAACCCACCACCCCTAGAGAAACTTTTTGGAAGCTCAGCCCATGTGGATGGATGTATCGGCTAAGCTCACCTGTGCGCCTGCAGTCACAGCCTCCTCGCATATTGCGATAACTTTATACAGCTGCCCATCCCTCTGCTCAAGGCGTGCAAGACACTCCCAGTATCGGGAAAGCTTCCTTACTTCTGGAACATTTTGGACCTGCTTCTCAAGTATTGAAAGGACTACTTGTTTTGGACAACCCTGTAAGAACAATAGAGCATATAAATATTTTAAACATCTCACAGTACTTTCATACATTTACCATATGAAACGTAGAGTGCATTGTAAAAACGTGTGTGAAAAACTACAAATGTCTGCATTATAAAACCCTGCGTTTACAAATCTGCAAGCAATTGAATTGTGTTTGAATGAGTTACAGAAGCTGTATATCTGTTTGTGATGCCACTTGAAAAATATATTTAGATTAGTGAATGAAACTACTTTATCATCTTACAATTGTACATCCCCTCACCTGTTTGGAAGCACACACTATATATTCTAGCGGAGATAGGCTTACCATATTATCTCTTTAAATCAGGGAACTTTCTTTTACCCCAAAATATATTTAGATACGGCAACATTACTCCCTTGATTTGAAAATAAGGAAATCATATAGTAGTGCGCCCATAGTAATGCCCCCATAGTGCAGCTTGTAAAAAGAAAAAACAACAACAACAAAAAAAACCCCTTACCTTAAGCCCGGCTCCTGCATCCGCCGCAGTCCTGTCCACCCGGCTGCTCCTCGGAACTATGGGAGAGACGTCATGACGTCTCTCCCATAGTGCGCATGGAGAGGCGCGGAAGCTGGAGTTTAGAAGATAACTCCAGCCTCCAGCTAACGCAGCGCTGCAGGGAAGCAGCCGGGGACCCACTGGTAACGTCCGGCTTAGAGCCTTCCTGCTGCACAGCCGGGCATGCATATGAATCAGTCTATATTATAGAATGATTCATATGCATGCCCGGCTGTCTGTCCATTACCCCCAGGAATTTCATTTTTACACCCAGTGGGGTAATTTACCCATGTTCCCTGATGACTGCTTTAAACCGTGACACTCATGAATTACACGGGTTTTGTTCATGATTAAAACCAGGTGAAATACAGGCTTGAAGTCAGCCAGTTACAGAAACTTTGTACTTCATGTGTCCTGGTTTAAAGGAATAGGAGAGAAATATAATCTATCCATCTATGTATGGGAAAGTGCAGGCTCAGATTAGTTCGGATTTGCACGCCAGGTTTGGATTTTTCCCTCCAAAAATCGGGTCTCAGAAAAAAGCAAAAAAGTCATCTTTCATGGACAAACATCATTTGGTTTGGAGGTTTGTCCATGAAAGATGACATTTTGTCTTTTTCTGAGCCCCGATTTTTGGAGGAAAAAATCCAAACCTGCACATCCCTAATCTGTACACAAACCCCCCCCCCCCCCCCCACAATAGGGTAGATTCTAGTCCAATTGGAGCCCAGAGCAAGAATTTCCTTTGCCTGCCCCCCATTTAAACTTGCAGCCTGTTGTGAAGGGACCCAAAGTATCCATGCTTTTATTTTCTAGATACAAACAGATTTGCAGTATATTGTTGTAAATAGAAAAAAAATGGTAAGGATTAAAAATTAAAATAAAGAAACATGCATCCAAACTTTATGAAACATATGTGGTACATAACTATAGCAGATTAATTGGGGAGTAGTTTGTAGGTTACATTTCTTAAGCTGGCCACACACTAGACCAGCTTTCATCCAGCCAGCCAACTAGATTATTGGTTGGAATGAAAATCTGGTAACATATGGGAGTAACTGATGATCAGCAATTTGCTCCTAAATGCCAGAAAACAGATGAAAATGGTCATTCAGACAGGTTTGTTAAATGTTTGATCTAAACAATTTGTTCAAACAGTTTTTGTCCATTTTCCGACGTTTGGGAGCAAATTGCTGATTGTCATTTGCTTTCAATCCCTTACCAGATTTTCATTCCAACCAATCAACTAGTTGGATGTAAATTGGTCTAGTGTGTGGCCAGCTTTACACTACAATAAGTAATCATGCGTAAGATATGACCAAATAGAATAAATTTACGCCAGAAGAATTTGTTTGGAAACAAATTATAGGAATTCTTCTATATTTAAGTGGATACACACTAGACTGTGTACCTAGCGGTGGAACGATATATTGGGCAGTCCGTACACACTGCACGATCCAGTGTACGACAGCCCAATATAGCTCATTTCCCACCACCACATCCAGAAGCATGGTGTTGGGCACCGGATCTTCAGATCTGATGAACGGGAGCACGCAATAGTGCGTGTACACTGGACTAGGTTGTTCAGATTTGCCTCAAAATGACAAATCATCTAATATATCCTCTAGTGTGTACCCAGCTTTACACAGAATGCAGCACACTTATGATACATGATTTAGTCAGTAGCTGTATGGCCTGGAACAGTGACTAGGATATATGACATACTTGGTCCCTGTCAGGTGTTCTATAGGTTTATAGGGCCTGATTCAGTGTTGTACTGAAACCACTGGATTTGCGTACAACAGATTGTGAGAGCCCTGCACATGCGTAGGATCTGTACTGCGCATGTGCAGGTCACCCTCTGCAAGATCGCTCTCAGTTCCCCCAAGCTGTTTTATAGGCAAGGCCAGTCTGCGTGATCGGACGTAGACTTCATGGCCCTGGCTGAGCATTTCCGCGGGTCATTCTTGCTTGCACCAATGCTCCTATGATTTACCTGTTCCCACAGTAATGGACAGATTTATGCACATCAGCCGTTCTGCACATTAGCTATTATGCACATTGGACAAAACAGGTACCTTAAGCAGGTTACACACTTAACGTGTGCCCAGCCCGATGTTGCGTAAAGAGGTTCCTGGAATCGGCAAGTACATACACACTTACCAGCAGCGACAGCAGGGGCCATTCATTCGGCAGCATGGCCCCCAGTTGACAATATCACCGACGACACACAGGAGCGCGCATAGCCAGCGACATATCGAGTATACACTGGCAGATATGTGGATCGGACGACATATCGTCTACTGTGTTCCTGGCTTAAGATGTCAGGAGAAGTCTAGGCATAGATTGTATAGTCAACTCAGAACAGCCCTTTACTGGAGAAATACCTCATCAATTAACTTCTGACAATCTCCAAAGATCTGGTGCACTCTCAGAGTGAACAGCTCCTGCTCATCTTCTTCTGCCATGGTCACCCAGTACAGCTGGCGGGTCTCCTCTTTTGGCTCCTCAGCCTCAGTTTTAGTCTCACGCTCTGCTTTCTGCTCTCTGCAAGTAGGGGGTACGAGCGCAGCTAATGGAGGCCTCTTCATCACCTTTCCTTTGGATGCCCTCCATTCTGCCAGACGAGCCCTGAGTGTTGGATATCAAGAATGAGATCACAGATTCACTACAATACTAAGACATTAAACCGTGCTCCTCACGTTTCCCCTACGGAATGGGATTGAAATGCCGCAGATTCAAATCCCAACAGCGGAAGCCCGACAGGACCAAGATCCCAACAGAGGCCGGTAAGTACCCTAAGCTCCCCCCCCCCCACTAATCCTCCCTTAGTGGTGCCTAACCTCCCCCCCAGGGGTGCCTAACCCTATCCACACACCCCCCCCCCTCCCCCAACCCAAGCTCCGCTAGACTCCTTAATCATAACCCTTACACTACCCCCCCCCCCCCCCCCCCGAGGCTAACACTAAGGGCGCCCCGGACTTGCCTTCGTTCTGGATGTCGTCCTCGGCGTTGGGATTATGATAGGCGTTGATATTTCGACGCCTATCATAAATCACTAGCCGGCACTCCACTCAGGATTGTGACCGCCGGCCTTGCGGCCGGACTGGGACTCACCACTTAATGCACAGTCACTTTTTAGGTTTGTTCTTCACATGTGCGAACCCTAGAGTGTTAGGGACCTGCTCGACGAGGTGACCTTGACACTGGTGGGCCGGCCCGTATCATTGGCCAACGATATGCAAACTACCTCTGGTATGCTATATAATTACAATATACATTTAAATTTGAATAATGATCGCATAGTGCATCTGCAATTTCTCTTGTGTATATTACTTTAAAATCTCAGCATGATAGCACCTTTCATCATTAATAGGGTGTGCAGTCTAGAGCCCCTCCCCATACAAATATAATCCGGTCAGATTTTCTTAGGTTTAGCTCAATTGTTTACAATGAGCTAAAAATGTAAAAATTGCAGAAAGTTATTTTTGTGCACCGCTTCTAGAAAGTATTTGCATATGGTCCAAAAGTCTCTACAACTACTCCTTTAGCAAGACCCCTTCAAAAAAAAAGAAAATGTAATTTAATAACTTTCCTACAACATAACTATACCCAACAACATTTAAATCAGATAAGGTTTATAAGTCACAAAAACAGTTATAAAATTACAATTTATACTCCAGCAAAATATTGTACAAACATAAAAGCCACAACCTTTTTCAAAGATAGTGAATATCTAGAATTTATTTTCAATTAGAACACAGGATAAGTGGGGGGCGTGGCCTGGAAGCCGAAGAGGAAAGCTGCATGGCGTCGGGGCTCCGTTACGACTGAGCCTGCTGATCCAGTCCCTCCGGCCGTGCTTCTTGGCTCTCCTACCGCCACAAACCATCTCTGCCCCCAAGGCGGGTGTTCCTGTTGCCTAGCGAGACCCTGGTTCCCGGATTCGGGCTGCCGGATCTCGCGGCCTACTGAAGACGCGGTGCGTGGTGCTGGGTTCCGGCCCTCACCTCCCGGCTCTTGCATCGCGCCTGGTCCACTGCCAAACCCCACGACGCTGGCTCACAAAAAGTCAGCTGGTGGGCGCGAGCAGCGAGGGGAACACACGGGGACGCCGCTGGACGGGTCCCCGCGACCGCATAATACAATAACAGAAGGCAGACGCTGGCTCCCTTCAAGGTCCTCTTACAGACGGCGCCATTTTGCAGACACTGCATGTACAGGAGACAAGGTACTGTGTGTTACCAGTTGAAACCCTATACTGGAGAATGTGCAGCTGCTTATAAACAGAAGTCCTGCAACTCTATACTTCTTTTGAAACCCCAGCTATAGCTGATGATAAATTTGGCAATATCTATATACATATCCTTAACTCTGGGGAATAGTTGCAGTGCCAGCTTCTACCACCAGATGGTGCTCCAGCCCTATTCTTCAAGTTACTTCACAGTTATTTGAAATGTAAAGGATCTCCTGTCTGTGATCACAGCCATCTCTAAGCAACATACTCCTCAGTATTATCATAACCTGGTGAAAATTGGGTCCAATCTCTACATGGATAAGTTCATGGCTCCGCAACCCACCACAAAGGCAAATCGAGCAAGGGGTAGTAACAAATGTACAGATCAACCTACAGACTCTGTGGAAAACATGCCACATACACAGTTCCGAACCCGCTACTACTCATAACACAATGGGCCCGGTCCCTGCTCCTCTCTCATACGCAGAGATAGTTAGAGCCATTAAAGAAACAGTGGAACCACTACTGCAAAACCAAGCGGATAAATTCATGGGAGCACTGGCGGATATTAAGATGCAAATGTCTTCTATCTCACAACAAGTGTGTGAGAATGAAAACAGGATTGGAGTCAATTTTCATGAACTTTCGGAACTAAAACAACAAGTTGCCACCATGTCGAGCACTCAACAACAATTACTATCCAAGGTAGACGATCTGGAAAATAGGTCCAGACGCAACAACCTGCGACTTCTGGGTCTTAAGGAAACGATCAAAGGCAACGATCTCACTAAATTTCTTCAAACCGATCTCCCTGAGCTACTCGGCATCTCGGCTGAATTGAATAATTTTGAGATAGAACGAGCACATAGATTGGGTCCTTTTCGCGATTCTAACACCTCACGCCCTAGAGCTGTTATCTTCAAGTGCTTAAATTTTCGTCACAAGGATCTGATATGGTCAACTGCTCGACAGAAGGGCCCTCTTCAGTGGGATGGCCAACGTATCCTCTTGTTCCAGGACTACTCCGCAGAGGTTGCCAGAGAACGCAGAAATATGTCCCCTGTATGTTCCCAGTTCATCCAATCAGGGATTCGCTTCGCGCTCTTATTCCCAGCTAGACTTCGCATTTTCTCATCTCAAGGCCCTAAAGATTTCACAGAAGTTGCTGACGCCCAAGCTTTCCTTAATGAAGTAAAAGAGTCCTCAGACACCTCCACGATGGATCATAATGACTGATTCAAGGAAGGTGTCCCATACCTATTTTGATGTCTTTACCAGGTTTTACCCTATTCTTCAAAATATGTTTATGGTCTGATTTAGGATTATAATTACATATATAATTGTGACGTTGCTTTACAGTTATTATTAATATTATTGTTTTTTCAATAGGCTGAGATCACCGACTATAGTTTTGGTTATATGTTTGCATTTGACTCGCAATTTCTACATATAAGTGTCTATCTTTATTTTCTTTTTAGGTCTATGTCCATTTGCTTATTTGTTTCTTTATACTGTATGATTCACAAAGCTCATGACCTTCATAGCTTATTTATGATTCATACTAGAGCCGACATTCATATTATCAGGAACATACCTAACACCAACCGGTATTATGGGGAGTACATTAACATTTATACTACACTTTTTTACTATCTGCATTATCTAATTTCCACATCTTGCGATGCCTTCCCACCTTAGGTTTTGTACCTGGAATGTCAGGGGGATTCACTCGCCAGTGAAGAGAAAGCGCATATTGACATATCTTAATAAGCTTAAATCTGATATCACTTATTTGCAGGAGACTCATTTAACTCCCACAGAACACGCCAAGCTAAACACACTACACCACCAGGTATTGGCATCATCATTTGGTTCTAAGTCACGTGGAGTGGTGATCCTAATTCGCAGGGGTATTCAATTTGATATTCATTCTTCTGATGTAGACCAAGAGGGCCGATACATTCTCATGGATGTTACGCTAGACGGCACTAGATATTGTTTGTGTAATGTCTATGGTCCCAATATATATGATAAATCTTTTTTCCTAGGATTGATTAATTATATTCTTTTGCAGATTCTAAGATTATATTAGGGGGTGATTTCAATCTGGTCACTTCCCCAACTTTAGATAGAAAAAGTCTCTTTCATTTCTCCCCCAAATAACCAAAAATAGGTTTAAACTATATGGCCAAAGAATTGAATTTATTAGATGTGTGGAGAATGAGACATCCCACTGATCTGGAATACACGTACTACTCAGCCACCCATAACGCCTTTTCTAGACTCGATTATTTTTACTTATCGAACTCAATATCCCCAATGATTATCGATACATCGATTGAAACTATAGCTATTTCGGATCATGCGCCGGTGTGGGTGGATATACAGGGGAAATTCCTTTTGGGTTCATACTCCCAGTGGCGATTTCCGGCAAAATTAGCCTCATCTCTTAAATTTAAGTCAATGCTAGAGTCCGCTTGGGCCAGTTACGAAACGAACAACCAAATACATAAAGATAACCCATGTTTATATTGGCAAACCGCTAAGGCGGTGATTAGGGGGGAAATTATCTCCTTTATTACAAAATATAAGGCTGAACAGGACGCCACCTATAGATCTGCACAGACGGCCTTAACATCTGCATTTCAAGCTCTAAGAGCTTCACCCTCACCGGTGACTAGAGCCGCATATGGTGAGTGCAAGTTACACTTTGATCAAATCCTCACTCAAATGGATGATAAATATGTATATTCAGGTAAATGACATTTCTTTAGATATGGCAACAAACCTAGCCGACTCCTATCAAACATGCTGAGAGGTACCAAGCCACATAATATTGCAGCTCTCAAAGATGAAAGCTCTGCCATACAATTCAATGGCAAAGATATTGCGAATATCTTTTTCCGTTACTACCAAAACCTCTATTCCCAAGACCCAATAGATATCACTAAAAAAGAGGCTTTTTGGGAATCACACATCCTGCCACAGATTTCATCTGTACAGGCTGATATTTTGATTGGCAAAATTACACATGAAGAGGTAGACCAAGCTGTTAGATCTCTCAAGACGTTCAAGGCCCCAGGCCCAGATGGTCTGAGTGGGGAGTTTTTCAAAATATTACGTCCCCAAATCACAGAGACTTTAACCAATGTAACTCCATAATGGATAGTAAATTAATCCCTCACTATTTTAATTCGGCCATTATCAAAGTTCTGCCGAAGTCGGGTAGGGACCCCTTTTTGCCTTAGTCATACAGACCCATTTCTCTACTTAACGTAGACTATAAATTGACAAAAATTTTAGCAGAGCGGTTGAAGTTGATTCTCCCGTCCATCATACACCCGGATCAAACCGGGTTTATTTGTGGCAGAAACTCTGTCACAAACATTAGGAAGGTCCTTACGGTGCTGCAATCTCTACAGATGGGCGAGACGGGTGATCCCAGGTTCTTGTTGTCTCTAGACGCAGAAAAAGCGTTTGATCTGGTAACCTGGGATCACCTGTTTGAATCTCTGCGTCGGTTTGGGATGCCCACCATTTTTGTTGAGATCATACGATCCTTATATACTTCTCCCCTTACTCAGATTCTCACTAAGATATTTGTCACCTGTATTCTGTACACAGAGAGGGACGAGACAGGGTTGCCCGCTCTCTCCACTTTTGTTTGCAATTGCGCTAGAGCCATTGGCGATAGCAATAAGACAGGAAACGGAGGTAAAGGGTATTAATATCAGAAACCAAACATGTAAATTGTTTTTATTTGCAGACGATATGATGCTTTTTATATCTGATCCCCTACGATCCATCCCTACACTTCTAGATCTAATTACCACATTTGGATCATTTGCAGGTTATCGCATCAATGTGAGTAAGTCTGAGTTGCTCCCTATTGATGCAGCTACTTTTTGGCTACACATCCCCACATAGCTTCCCTTTTCACAATTGCAACACATAAATTAAAATATTTAGGTATATTTATACCAGCCCAATTATCCTCTCTATATGCTTTTAATTTCTCTCCATTGCTAAATAGATTAAATTCCCAACTCCAGAATTGGAAAAATCTTAAACTCTCTCTACTCGGACGAGTAACTGTAATAAAGAGTGTGGTGTTCCCGAAACTAGCCTATCTTTTACAAACTTTACCCATTACTTTAACAAAGGCGGATATATTGAAGTTTACGCAGATCTTCTTTAAATTCATTTGGCAGTACAAGAAACCCAGAATGCCACGTTCCAGAGCTTATTTACTGAAAAAAAAAATGGAGGGCTGAGCGTCCCAAGCATCTCTGCCTTTGCAAAGGCTGCCATATTCCGGTATATAACTGATTGGTTATTACATACCGACCACTATACTAATCCTGACTTGGAGGAAGCATTATTTCACCCATATGCCCCAGCAGCCTTGTTACAAACCCCTAAAATACACATTCCTAAGATATTTTGCTTTAATATTTTATTCTGGGACACTTACACTACGTGGCTGAAGGTCAATACACATTTGGGGAAAGATCCTTTTTCATCCCCGTACATCCCCTTATGGGGTAACCCATGTTTTCCCCCTTCACTTGACATTCCTCTTTTTAAAATGTGGAATCAAAAGGGAATCATGTCCATCAAAGATGTATTCGATCCGGGTGGCAATTTGTTTTCCTTTGTACAATTACAGGATAAATATGACATCCCTCGTACACAATTTTTTATGTTTCTACAAGTACGTCATTTCATTCAATCCTTAGATAATCCATTATGGATCTCAGTTAACACAGATACAATAGGTCGCATTCTACTCCTATGTCGCTCAACCAAATTCAGAATAGCTCATTTATATAAATACCTGATTGAAATTCCTATACATGCTTGGGCAACAGTTGCGGAAGCTTGGCGCTCAGAGATACCCGAATTATGTGACTTGGAGCCATTTATTGCGAATCTGGATTGTGTTTTACCCTGCCTTAAGTCAGCGAGACTTCAAGAAATTCATCTTAGAATTTTAAATCGTACATATATATCTCCTGCCCAACGGAGGCATTTTGTACCATTGGAGGAGCGAAATTGTGTGAAATGTGACTGCTCTAATGCCTCTCTCTCACATAACCTCTGGTACTGCAGAAAGATCCATAGATTTTGGAATAAAATTTTGTGTTATCTAAATAATACAATGCATCTTAAATTATCCAAAAATGCGGCAGCTCTTATTTTCGCAGAATTTTCAATATGGGAGTCTGAGTCCTCTTTGGACTCATGGAAACCCGCTCTGAGAGTCATGGTTACAGTAGCTAAACAACTTATCCTTAATTACTGGATCTCGAAATCAGCACCTACACTAACGGAATGGAAAACTGCGCTGCTGGAGGTCATTTATGCGGAGAGACGTATGGCTATCTTTAACATCGAAAGAGGGGTACGGATTTTCTCTAAAAAGTGGGAACCATACATACAATGTTTACCGGTCCAGATTCAGAATAACATATGGAAAGTCTTTGATCACACGGAATGGTTTATGCTAAGAAATATCACTTAGAATACCCCTATTGTCGCTATTTATATGTCTCTCCCTGTGAATCCCCCCAGACAAGGTATCTCTCACCTTTTGTCAGTGATTCCCCCTCTATTTCACCTTTCTTTCTTCTGTTTCTTTTATCACTTTATTCTAACTCTCCCCCTTTTTCTAATATAATTCTGCATTGCTGTAGATTATATTGACACAACGATTGTCTGATATACCGAAGTTGATGTGTAATTGGTTAACTCAAAATTCAATCGCTGCTTATATTGGTTCTATAAGTTGCATGGTTTGAGTGATATTGATTGTATATTTACTTGCATTTCTATACGGTGTACTATATCGATTTTCTTTTTTTATATACAGTATTTGTAATTTTGTAATTTTCTACGTTATATTATATTCAGGTACTCTGTTTCTTTGTACTTTGACATAATTTCAATCTATATTTGTACTATTTTCCAAGAATGTTTGAAAATATTAACAGTAGTTTGTATATTGTTTGTTCCAAGAAACAGACTAGTCATTTATCAGATAATTTTATTTTATTTAATTCTTGGATTGTGCAGTGTATAATTGTTTTATTGCTGTTCAATAAAAAAAAAAAAAAAAAAAAAAAGAACA
The DNA here is from genome assembly GCA_031769625.1 of Taudactylus pleione. NCBI lineage: Eukaryota > Metazoa > Chordata > Amphibia > Anura > Myobatrachidae > Taudactylus > Taudactylus pleione. The sequence continues at coordinate 464,523 of JAUIMM010000088.1, read as the reverse complement.
CAGGATAAGTGCACTTAAAACATAGCAGCCTATCTGAAGTGTTAGATTCTAATATATATCCAAGTTCAGTCTAATTGTGTAGAAGATATCAAAGAAATCTTCAGTGTATAAAATGAATGGGAACTCTTGGATGAGGAACTGCTATCAATGAATAAACCCCACAAGTGTTATCAACAAACTGGTTAACAACAATCCTGATATGAGTATTTAAGGTTAAGGTACTTTTCATACTATGTGAAGCAGTTAAACCTCATTTGGAACAATCTTACAGAAGGAAATTTAGTCTGCGTTAAACCACTTTATTGCTTTATTTGCAATGCACTCCTCTTCTAAATGCCACATGGAAGTCCTATTTTAAAGTATAGAACATGACCCAATCCCCACTAGTTCTGAATAAAGCCGTATACACACTTAACGATATACTCCATGAGCGCTCTCGTTAAGTGTTTCCCCTGCACTGCCGGCCTCAATGTCGTTAATGATACCTTTCAGTGACGCACCCTCCCTCATCCCCTGTACTTGCAGAACCTGATGATATCGTCAGGTTGCCCTGACGGGCTATGAAAGACAGTTAACGATCCGTTGGAGTGCACATGGTTAACGATGTCTTGCATACACTGGACGATATTGAACACAATGAACGATATTGTTCATATTGCCCAAATTATTGTCTAGTGTGTATGCGGCATTAGAGATCTTTTGCAGAGTGGATATGAGGAGTGACTCCTATAAATAGCAAGGGATAGACCAGTAGATGAACCCCTTAATCTTATTATAATCCCACTCCGCTTACTTTAACTGCGCTTCTGCACTACTTCACAATCCTCTGCACCCCGGTAGTAAATGTGACTCAGTCAGGTCCAGCAGCTGCTTTTGTACAGTGGAGCACTCCTATTACGCTGTGCAGGGCCCAAGTGTTTAGTGCACCCTCGCTCTGAATATATTGGTCACTGAGAAATGACAGACTGCTTACACTAAGGACCCAAAAGCAGGGCATGCGTAATTAACAGTAATTGATAAATACTACTCACTGATGTAGTCAGAACCAACTATCAGATTGGGGAATTTATCGTTTTTGAGAGAAAAACCCAAATTTGAGAGAGATATTAAGATGACGACTCAGGTGGAAATATAGATAGTGCTTTAAAGAAACTTGGGGCAGATTTACAGTCAGTGATTTAGCCTTTGAAATCCATCGATCAAAGGTGCCGAATCATCAGCGGATTTGTAAACATCTACCCCTTCCAGTAAAAGCACCACGTTCACTGGTTCTCTATACCCTGCCACAGATACACAATCAATGCATAGATCACCCTAAATGTCAGAGATGCTAGATATTGTATTACATATAATACAATTCATTATTTGGAGTTGGACAGATTGGCATTAGTGTTAATTAATGCCTCCTTGCCCCACTTGCTACATTTAGATTTACTTTTGTTGATAATTTGCTTTTAGGAAATGTCGTCAATTATTGTTGTGAGAATATTGCTTTATAAGTACATACACTTACTTGTGGATGGCGTTTAAGACTTTTTAAAAAGTCTTGTATAAAAAGGTTATCTACACGTATGTTCATTTAATCTGTTTGGGATTTCTTACACCAATCAACATGCCTAAATAATGACAATAAATTAGAGGGCCATTTGGATCTGTCTTTACTGTATTCATATCAATATATACCAATATTAAATAAAAAATTAAAAAACACCAAATATATTTGAAACCTACTTTCGCTCTTCTGCAGTCTCAGCTGCTCTGGAGAATCTGCCAGTGGACGGATGTGGGGCAGGCATGGTCTTCCGATGACCTGGCATGGAGTTTACAGGACCAGTTGAAGAGTTCTTATTACTCGGTTTTTCCGGGTCACTTTTTGCAGGTCCTTTTTTTGGCACAGTTTTAACAGGCTGTGGCTTGTGCTGCATATTTTCACCAACTGACTTCTTCTGGGTAGGTACTTTTATTGGTTTTCGCACAGTCGCCGGCTCTGACTTGCTCTTTGTGACCAGACCTGTGGATGCCCCAACTTGTAGGGAGACTGGTGGAACCAGGGGCCTCTTCTGTTTGACATCCCTGGCAATAGGTGGTTTTATTAGAGGCTTATGAGTAACCGTAGAGGTTTTAGGTCTGCTTTCCACAATTTTATGCATGGTCCTTCTACTTTCCAGAGTCTGGCTTTTGACTTCTGTGCTTTCAGAGTTGCTCCTAAAGGAATGAATCTTGGATTGAACAATTTTCCCACGATAAGCTCCAAGAACAAGCTTAGCCGACTGATTTGATTTTTCTTTGACAGATTCCAGCGTTATCTTTTCATCTTTCATCTGCTTCTCCGTAAGAGTTTTTGTTTTTAAGTAAGATTGGCTTAAAGTGGCCTGTTTACCATCTTTTTTTGCAACTGCTTGAATATTTTCCTTGTTAAGGGATTTAACCTTAAGGCAACAAGAGTTGGGGGGGTGGGAAGAAAAACAAAACGTTTGAACAATAAAACATTTTACACGTTATAACCACACATCTAGTTGGGAGTAAATTTGTCCCTATACTGTTCTATCACCTATGGTTGATAGTATCAGTTTTCAATGTTGTATTATAATAAAAAAAGGACACTTCTGAGCTTGCAGCTCGTTACCTTTTACACCCGCCACTTAGAATGAATTAGGTTTGCCTGTGAACGCATCATTTCATCATATTCTTCTTATTCAATTAAAAGCATCAAATTACTTTTATTGGCATGAATCTCCCATCATGCAAAAGTTAGTTATGCATATTGCCCTGGGATACTAACACCGCTCCGATGTAATATCAGCATTAGACACAAAATGTATCCAGAGACCTATTTTATAATATTCCAGGACAAGGAAAGAAAAAAAAAAAATATATAATGAAAACATTATCTGATATAATGGAGAATTACAGCAAGACACAGGGTAAAGTAGTCAGGGGAAGTTGCACAAGAATATATAAAAAACAAAGATTAAAGGAATCCCCTTTAAATAATTAGTCCATTAATAATGTGTAGAGCTACATGTTTGTATGGCATATTTGATTTGGTACTTCTTCCATCATTTATGATCTTCAGATCAAGTCTTTCGGGACATGTGGTTGAATCTGTCTTACCAGACAGGTTTGTTTCCAACATACTAAGTTTTGCAAAATCCTTCTCTTTTATCTACTTACCCCATTACATAGTAATAGTGCAGTAAAGGTGCATGCACACGTAACGATTTTTTTAACAATTTAACTATAACAACGTAGTTGTCGTTCAAAAAAAAAAAAAAAAAAAAAAAATCGGTCAGTTTCCGAGTTATAATGATGAACGATTATCGTTCATGCGCATTCCCATTTGTAGTTCATTCTGACTGACCAACTGAACGATTTTCATTAAGGGAAGTTACAAAAATCGTTCATTACACTTTAATCTGATAGAAAATAGTTCATAAAATCAATGGTAACAAAATAGTTTGTGTATGCAGCATTAGTAATTATCAGCTGTGCATCACAAGGTCTACAACAATATTTACCTTCAAATCTATAATTGTGCTCAATTCTTGTTTATTGTGTGGATACACTTACTAGTGAACAATCCCATCTCCTGCATCAAACAAGTTTGATTACATCAATGGGGCTGTGGTGTCTTATCCTAGTTCAGCGTTTCCCAAACTCAGTCTTCAAAGCACCCTAAGTGTCCTGGTTTTAAGATTAGCCATTCTTAAGCATATGTGACTTAATTAGTGCCTCAGGCAATTTGATTTATCCATCTGCACTCAGGCATAGATATTGTTAAAACATGGACTGTTAGGGTGCCATGAGGAACAAGTTTGTGAACCCCCCCCAAAAAAGATCTAAGAAATAATGTTGACACTATAACACTAATCACACATAAGCACCTTAAACCTCCCCCCTCAAACAGAAATCTTACCGGTTTATGCGCCCTGTGATTAATTTTTCCAGATTGCTCTTGCAGAACAGTGTTGGATCTCTCCATTAAAGGGGACCTTTGAATGAAAATGTAATAGAAAATTAGACTGGTCAGATCATACCTTTAATTCGGGACACATGCGAATTACACAAGTTCTGTGGCGGATTAAAACCAGGTGAAATATAAACTTGAAGTCAGCCAGTCACAGAATGTGTGTCCAGCATTAAAGCAGTGATATGGCAAGCCTATATAAAATAATCCCTGAATCATAGCAACATTTTCTGTATGACAAGTTGTTAAAATGGTTGTCTGGTGTAAATTAGTGCAAACATACAAATGCTAGGAAAGGATGTGGGTACCATGGAAAGCTTGGAGGATGCCAGCTGCATGCTTCCAGCATTCCTGCTAGGCTGTTTCAGCGGCATTTCAAGGGGACAGAATGCGCCCTGCCCCTTTTCGAGGTGCCCTGCTAAAAAAAAGACTGCAGGAGCAGTCCCCAGCCACAGCATCTCGCGGGTGGGGGAAACTGCGGTGTAGCGATCACGGCCAGTGAATAGATGGCAGGCACATGTGCCCAGCATCTTCTATTCACAGAGAAGGGGAAGCTTGGGGGCAGCCCGGCCTTTACTTAAGTGTCAGGCACGCCCCCAAGAGTGATGAAAAGGGGGGCATGTCTTAAAGACACAGCCTTATCTTGTGGCCACACCCCCTTTTTGGGCGGTGCCCTTTCTATAGGTCCTGCATCGGACCTAGAATGAACATTGCTTCTAGTATAAAATATATGCATTGCAGTTGTACAGAAAATATACTAAATTACCAACAAGTTATCAATTCTAAATGGTACGAGTTGGGTCCTACGAGCTGTTCTCTCGGTGAACTCGCACTGTGAATTTCACTTGCAATTTGCTGTTTTTAGTGTGCACACCCCTGAGCAGGTGACAAGGTAGGGAAAATCTTCATGTTAAGGTAAAAATTTCAAAATAGAGTTCAGAACCTCTGGTAAACCCCCCCCCCCCCCCCCCCAGTGAATAATCACTGATGATGCGGGACAGGTGTGTGAGGGTGTTGTATTGATGGGAGATGGGGTTTTGAACTTGCAGATGAGAAGTGAGAATCACATTTGACTCCTTTTAAAAACCTCCAGTACTTTCCTTATGGCCACTAAGTCTTCTATATGGTCCGGTCATCTCAGTTGCCACATTTTTGTGGATGGTTTCCTCACTTTTTCATGCACTAATTTTGTAGAAAAGTCCTGCCACAACCTCCGCAAATTGGTATTTGTAATCTTGCATTTCTCAGGCGTGCAATGTATAAGAGAGCTTTAGGAAACAAACTTGTTTTTCCAAATTCACACCTAATTGGATTGACCCCTAAAAGACCATACTTAATTAACAGAACAGTCTCATAGAATTAATCATGAAGAGAATGTTTTCTCTGTTTCATTGATATGGAATCTACAATCCATGGGGTCTCTACAAAACCTTAAACTGGCAACACACTACCTGACTGCAACAGGCTCACTTCCCTTCAGTTTTGTTAGGGCAGACAGAAGGAGACATAGCATTTATGCACATGTCCAATTATTATCAAACATTAAGCTTGTTTCGTGGCTGCACACGCTATGATACAAGGTCATTATCACAAGCGACAACAGCCGTGTAAGTGGCCGGGCCATATGCATGCCACCATTCAGTGATCTGGATCTGTCTTGTCAGTACAGTGAAGAGAACCACAAAAACAAACCAAACAGTGGCCATTTGGCCTTTGGATTTTTAGGCACCACTTTTCAATTGGATCAGACTAGGCAACATTCAAAGACATTAGGACGACTTATGGATATTGCAGCATCTGCCGTTTTGTTTCAATGTATGAATGACCCTGACTGAATCAAGATCGGCTACTGAAAATGTCATCCACCAATTGGCTGTAACATTGTTACTTATTAGCTCGTGTAATGTGCAAAGCATAGCTATTCTCACTCAGGAGGTACAGTTATAATGTGCACACACAATATACAAAGACAGATTAACTATGCCCACATTTTAGCAAGGAAAAAAAAAATAAAAAAAATAGATGACTAATGTGGTGTGCCCTTACTACGAAAATTAAATACATAAACACACTTAAAACATTAATAGGTTCCTAGCTTTAAAGATAACTTATTTACTTACAAAGTGTATGGCTTCTAGAAATAAAGCTACTAACCTGATTTCATGCTGCTTGACAGAAACACTGGGTTCCAGGTTAGACATTTTTCGGGATAAATATTCCTCCACCTTTTTTCTCCTTTGCTCTAGTATAGGGTAACAGAAAGTAGTTAGTAGGGCTGGCCATCAATGATTGGCTACTCATCAATGGTCCGATGGCGATGGTAACTAGTTTTACCACCAATGGTGTACATCGGTGGCAGAGTCCAGATAGCTAATGCCAGCCATGGTCTGCACACTCCTCTTCGGGGGAACGAAATGCATAATAGTAACTCAGATACCTTCTGGGCGTCTCAGCTCATTTAAGATTATAAACGGAATGAGTAAATTAACCTAACAATTCAACTAGGTGCAACTTAGTAACAGCGGCGAGTAAGCGTGGCTATATGCTGAGCTTATGGTGCTGCTAGACTCATGGAAATTTATGGATTGGTACAAATATCCATGCATCTGGGGCGAGATCAGCTGCAAATGTTTAAACGCTGTTATAACAGCACCTTGCAGTTTGTGTTCCCGATAGCCCTCTGCTAAAACATCCTGCCCTGAGCCTTCCCTGCTCATGGGTGGAAAAAGTTGCGGTGACCGATCACTGCCGGCATGCGCACGGCAACTAGTCATCGTGAGGGGAAAGCTTGAGGGGAAGCCCAGCACCCGTCATACTTGTGGCGTGCCCAGCACTTACAAACTAATGCAGTTCTGCAAGGACACGCCCCCTTTCCGATCAGCCACGAACCTTTTCGGGAACTCGCCAAAGTTGTGAGTATGCGCCCTGCCCTCCTCGCTTCCTAGCGGGAACACACTAGTTGCTAAAATATGCTAATGCCTTCCAATACTTAGCCGAGCATAGGGATGCCCACTGCTGCCTTTCATATCAGTCCGATGACATACAACAGCGTAATCATCAACACAGATCCGGCAGCTTGTAAGTCACGTCTGACCTGCGTCAAACACTGCAGTTCTCCTGACACGTACAGCTTTCATGCTGTGAAGATTGCAATGGCTAATTTATGCACACTCACGAAGCGTCATGAAAACGGTCAGACACCTGCGTTTTTGTACTCCCATAACCTCCCCCAAATGCCAACTACCTGTCACTCAACTTGCGAGTGAATCCTCTGGGCAAGAGTTAACGCAATCGCTGCACGTGTGGCCTTCATGCACATGCAATGGCTAACAATCGCTCGATCTGTGTAGATATTGGCATTGCGTAAATCTCTAAATCAGGCCCCCAGTCCTTACATTTTCCAAATCACTTGTACATCTTTTAAACAGTGTCAGCTATGACAACACGCGTGTAGCAGCTAGGATATCTGGACAATACGCACTGTTAAGGGTCTCTGACAACAGAAAATGTCCAGCACTGCTGAGCTACAGTCATACACAAAGTAATAACAGGGACGGATTTAGACAACAGATTCTCAAACTCTGGGCCTGATTCAGAGGCGCTCGCAAAAAGCAAGCGCTCGCTCTGAATCAGGGCAGGTGCTTGTTTTTTTAAGTTGCGGCCTCTTGGCCGCTCGCATAGCTGTGGGTTACCACCCACAGCTTATGCGAGCGGCCATGATGAATGTCGCGATGGTCAAGACCATCGCAACCATCGGGCTTGCGACGAGACCCTTGTGGTAGAGTCTCGTGGCCGCAAGCCCCAGAGAGATTTCGGCTCTAACAGAGCCAGAAGCTCTCACTGACATCACTGGTGATGTCAGTGAGGCCGCCCACAAGCGGCAGACGTTCGCTTGGGAACGCCTCCATTTGTGAAGCCACCCCCAGCCACGCCTACCAAAGGGGTCGAGGTGTCAATCAACATAGACAGCCGCCCCTTTTGTAGTGAGTCCCAGAGCGAGCGTTTTGCGCTCACGTGGGCGCACTGGCCCACCATCGTCCCGGTTGCGAGCGCACAGCGCTTGCAACAGAGTCTGAATCAGGCCCTCTGTCCTCAGGACCCCAAACAGTAGCTGCAGTGTCCAGAAGGTGGGAAAAATTGTGGTGCAGCACTCACCGCCAGTGAATAGAGAGCTTGGGGGCGCCCAGCATGTCCGTAAGTGCTGGGCATGCCGCCAAGAGTGATGAAAAGGGGACGTATCTTAAGGACAGGCCCCTTTTCTCCTGACCACACACCTTTTCAAGGTAGAATGATTACTACAGAATCACAAGTAAAATAATTAGCTCCACATGTGAATCTTTTAAAATGTGTCAGTGAGTAATAACTACACTTGCTAGGTGACATGAACTGTGTACTGTTTGGGGTGCTGAGGGCAGAGTTTGAGAACCATTGATCTAGACCAGTGGTTCTCAAACTCAGCCCTCAGGACCCCACACAGGTCACATTTTCCATGTCATCCAGCAGGTGCACAGGTGTAGTCATTACTGCCTGACACATTTTAAAAGATTCATTGGTGGAGCTAATTATTTCACTTGTGATTCTGGAGAGACTTGGAAAACTTGCACTGTGTGGGGTCCTGAGGACAGAGTTTGAGAACCTGTGATCTAGACAATTCTTTTAGGGGAGGGGGGGGGTGAAAAATCTTGACTCTTCCCTTCTACTCACTTCCAGTTCTGCCACCTCCCATTTTCCTTTAGGCCCTGCACACAATGGGGGCAATTCAATAGTCAGACTATAGATTTCTCCTTGCACCCACCCGATGGTGCGAGGAAAAAAATCAGACTAAAGTTTCGGCCGCGTGACTGTTCTCTGGCTTAGCGCAGTCCTTTAGCCGGAGAATGCCAGTTCTCACGACTAAACACCCAGGTTAAGTCGCGAGAACCTGCATTCTCCGACTTAACCGCTTCCCATCTGAGTAGAAGTGTTGAATTGAAAAGCTCCGGGAGCTCCCTCCTGTACCTATTCAACTCCTGGTGATTTGAATCACCCCCAATGTGTCATAGGAAATGAGTGTAGAACTCCTTACCATAAATGTGTGCAGCACACACGCATGTAATTGAATCGATCCCATAAACATAGAACACCCTCAGTTGAGTATGTTACTGCCTACCTCCCAGCACTCACTGACTCCACCACACAGCTGCCTTAGCCACCATTCAAAAGTGTAGAAGAGTCTATTTTTCTTGGTTTTACAGAGTGGTGGTACAAGCAGGGGTAGTTTTCCCAGTTTTCAGGGCAAAAACACTTGTGTGTACACACAGATGTGATAGATCATGCAGATATATTGTTCACATCTGCCGTGCAGCAAGGTTGATATAATAATCTGTCTTTGACAGATATAATGCATCATTGTTCATCAACTGTACAAACAATGTATCATCTGGTGTGTACCCAGCATTACACAACTCATAAAAATATAAAAAGTTGTATTTGTTAAAAGATTTTGAAAATGAAATTAAAGTTTCATTCAGGAAAAACATCACCATAAGGACTGTGGCTATAGGAGTATGAGAAGTGCCACAATTACCAATAAATAATCACTCAAATTATCTCATTTATAAAACTCACACTGGAAGTTGTATCTGGATGTAAAAAAAGTTAAAATAAGAAAATATACCCATTAAACTAAGGGTATTCAACATGCAGCCCTTCAGATGCTATGGAACTACACATACCAGCAAGCCCTAATATCAAAACGTTGGCACAGGCCACCCTGGGACCAGTAGTTCTACAGCAGCTGGAGGGCTGCATCTTGAATATCCCTACACTAACCACTGTAGGAGCAGCTGCAACTGAAATTATCATTTCCAGCCAACACAAGTCAGACCATGCTGGTTATGCCGTGCCCTCCCTCACTGCCCGGTGCACATGCCCCCTCAGCGCTGGACACTTGGACGGTGTGACGTGACCCCTTCACAGCTAGTGTAACGGTCAGTACGTCTCCATCACCGCAGGAACATCGGACTCCGTATGGAGAGAAACAATTACAGCAGCGGTGACAACACAACTAGAAGCAGCGGATACAGTTACAGGAACCTGGCACAAGACTTACCGCGGTAGCCCGGCTGCTGTCTCCGGCTGGCCGGCAGTAGTTGCACCCTCACACTCGCCATGGCAGCTGCTGCTTATAATATGTCCTCGCTTCCTTCTCGTTTGAATATCCCACCACCATAGACACGCCTTGTCCCCGCTCTGACTTGATTGGCCAATGCTTGGAGTCTGTACCAATCACAGCTCCATCTGAGTACATTCTACGATATGATTGGTTAAATCAGCGGTCGCCAGGTCTGTTATGGCTTGTTGTTGTTTTTTTTTTTTTTTTTTTTTACTGCGACTTATTTTGAAATGGTGGTCACGTGAGGTTCTAACGTCCTTCCCTACAGTTAAAGTAGTGGGCGTGGTCTGCAGGAAATGCAGTGGGCGTGGTATGAGCTACTATTGGCCAGTGGCTACTCGTTGGGCGAGCTGCGGCTTTGCTGCCAGTGCCAGCCCAATTCCTGTCACTCAGAGTCAGTCTCAGAGGCAGTGTGTGTGACATAGTGTGTGTGACATGTGACTGTGTGTGTCGGGGTTAGGAGGTCACTCACTGTTCTTTCTCACTTGTCCAATCCTCAGGAGATCAGACCCCAGATCAGACTGTTTGTACAATCCTTCTGCAGACCTGGTCGCAGATTCTACATCCAATTTACTACGCGTACAAACTTTTTCAGCAGACTTCCAATCTGCATCTACTGAAACAGTCTGCTGAAAGGATTGAATCACCATACACACTCTTGTGAGCGTACATACGCTACCAATGTCTGACATACCAGTTGGTCAGAAGTTGGATTGGATGAGAAGTGGACAGCTTAATGCTGGGTACACACTTATGGTGCTTACACACGGTACGATAATAATGAACGTGTCGCCCCCGTTGTGGGGGAGGGAAGAAGCAAGGATCTCTGTTGGCTGAGGGAGATTTCCTGGCCTCTTCCTCTAAACTGCGGCGGCCGGCTGTGGGGTCCCATGGGTCACCGCAGCCGGCCGATGGTACGCAGATTATCCGATTCTGCGTTTGACAACGCAGCTCGGATAAGTAATGCACAGGGGGCGTGATGCCTCCTGCTGCATTACCATATCTGCAAGGGTCGCAAATGCAAAGCTGCCTGCGTGCGGAGAAGGAAAGGTCAGCGCTACCATCAGTCCTGTGTCATGCCAACAGTAAAGCATCCTGAGACCATTCATGTGTGGGATTGCTTCTCAGCCAAGGGAGTGGGCTCACTCACAATTTTGCCTAAGAACACAGTCATGAATAAATAATGGCACAAAAACATCCTCTAAGAGCAACTTCTCCCAACCATCCAAGAACAGTTTGGTGACGAACAAGCCTTTTCCAGCATGATGGAGCACCTTGCCATAAGTGGCTCGGGGAACAAAACATTAAAATCTTGGGTCCATGGCCAAGAAATTCCCCATATTTTAATCCCATTGAGAACTTGTGGTCAATCCTCAAGAATCGGATGGACAAACAAAAAACACAAATTCTGACAAACTCCAAGCACTGATTAGGCAAGAATGTCGGCCATCAGTCAGTATGTGGCCCAGAAGTTGATTGACAGCATGCCAGGGCGAATTGCATAAGTCTTGAAAAAGAAGGGTCAACACTGCAAATATTGAATCTTTGCATAAACTTAATGTAATTGTCATTAAAAGCCTGTGACACTTGTAAAATGCTTGTAATTTTACTTCAGTATACCATAGTAACATCTTACAAAAAGGTCTAAAAATACTGAAGCAGCAGACTTTGTGAAAACCAATACTTGTGTCATTCTCAAAACTTTTGGCCATGGCTGCAGTGGTCCCCTCATATTTGATGAACCAGCACCAGGCTCTTGGAGCTGGCACTGATTCTAAAATTACAAGGAACAAAACAAGTAGGGGTCCCCCACATTTTTAGAACCAGCACCTGGCTCCACTAACGGGTAATTCCACAGCCAGAGAACACATCGGGGGTCCCCCGCCCCAAAGCATTCTTCATCCAAAATGAGTTAGCCCAGGCTGGAGATTCCTGGGGAAGTAGGAACCCCCCAATAAAGGGTCCCCCTCTCCAGGGCACCCAAGGCCAGGGCTGAAGCCCAGGCCTATCCTCAGCACACCTGGGCTGTGGGTGCCGAGTTGATAGTCCATTATTAAAAGTGTATTATTGACTTTTACAGGTGGAACTACAGGTCCCAGCAAGCTTCCCCCGCATGCTGGTACTCGGAGAACCACAAGTACCAGTAGGCGGGGCATTAAGGGCCTGCTGGTACCTACAGTACCCCTGTAAAATAAATCATAAAATAAAAATATAACCGTCTGTTTTAATAATTTATTTTGCTGCACCTTCACCTGTGGGGCGGTGGTCTGTAAGCTCTTTTTCACAACCGCCGCCTCCCCCAGGACTTCCACAGCATCTTCACCTGGAGGGTGGCGGCCTTTAAGCTCTTTTTCATGGACGCCACCAATCCTGGACTTCCCTGGTGTCTTCAATCTTCAGGAGCTCTTCTTCACTCCACCTCTGCCATCGGACTGACACCCGCTCCTTCGCACTGGCTTATATAAACCAGCATAAAGGGGCGGGCGAGCAGTGATTGGCTCGCCCCGCCCCTTTATGCTGGTTTATATAAGCCATCGCCTGCAAGGTAAGCAATCTCCTGCTGCTGCTTCCCACTCCACCACTGCCACATCTGCCACCATTCCTGCCTAGTCCCGCAGCAATGGCGGACGGTGCAGGATCCCACCAGATCCCGCACCGCCGGCACGCTGATAGTGTGTTGGGCTGCCGGGACCAGAGATCGATCACCAGTTCCAGTCTCCGTAGCCTAGTTTTTCAGCTTGATTACAAACCAGGAGACCCGACAGGCGACCAGGATTGGGTCTGTGGAACGGTCGGCTGGTACACACTTGTCCAATGTCGGGGAGACCCGTCGGTCGGGAGTTGGATCTCCTGAAGAGGGAGGAGGGTTAGGTTTAGGGTACGGGGAGGGGGAGGTTAGGTTTAGGCACTAGGGGGGGAGGTTAGGTTCAGGCACCGAGGAGGGCCCATCTCTAATATTGCATGTAGTATAATAATAATATAAATGTATAATGTAATAAATCATCACGACAGTGACTAATGTAACATCGCTCTTCACATGCACAATAATCGGGTCACTCTCCGCAGAATTAGGGATGGATATCAGAAGCCCAGCATTGATGGTTGCTGCCGTGCTTTTGCCATCAAATCAAGTGATGCAATGGCTACTAGCCATCGCATCAAAACCATTAGGTGGTATAAACACTGATGGTTACTTTGTGCGCATGCACAGAAGCAGTCAGAGCGCCGTTATATGCACGCATAAGTTGAGCTGCTGATGCCACTTCTGGGTGTCCGTAGCTGCCTAAAATGCCATTGTATGGGCATTGGAAAGTTGCATCTGATGGCTAACAACCACTGAAATTTGATGGGAAAAGTATTTCCAAACCAACGGGCACATTGATGGATGCTAACATTGTGTCAGTTTCATGTGTGTCAGTTTCCCTACACACAATGCCCCGTTGCTATAACTTATAATACAAAACAAAGTGCAAGATCTACTCTTATGCTGGGTACATACTAGACAATGTGTACCCAGCCCCACATCGGCAGTGAAGGGACCCGGCGGGGGAGCCGGCATCGGCTAGTGTATACACACTTGCCGCTGCGGGCAGCGATGGCGGGTGCCATGCTGCATTCGGCAGCATGGCCCTTGCTAACGAAATCCCCTGTCAGACCTGCATGTAGGGCCGACGGAGGATGTTGCTGACGAACCGCGGGAGCGCGCATCATCAGCGACATAGTGCATACACACGACCATTTGAACGATTTGTTGCTCTGATGCGTCAGAATCAGCCAAATAATTTTAAAAAAATAGTCTTGTTGCGTCCGGGGCTTAAGAAATAAAAATACTAGATGGAATATTCCTATAATTAATAAATCAATTGTTATTGGCACTTTCCAAAATATTAAGTTTCATATTTATATATCTATTATCAGACATTTGTATAGCGCACAATATTTGTCCATTCACATCAGTCCCTGCCCCAGTGTACAATCTATGGGTCTCATTCAGATCTGGTCGCAAGCGATGAGTGCTCGCAACCGTGTCGATGTTAAGGCCCTGCGCACGCGCACCGGCCGCACTGTGTGTGCGCAAGCCCCGAAGCGAGAGAGAAATGCTCCTGAGCTCACTACAAAAGGGGCGGCTGCCGATGGTGATCAACAGCTCGTTCCGTTTTGTAGGCGGGGCAGAGGGGGTGGCTACACAAACGGAGGCGTTCCCATGCGAACGCCTGCCGTTTTATGGGCGGCCCCACTGACATCACCAGTGATGTCAGAGGGGATCTTCCTGCTCGATCAGAGCAGGAAGCTCCCTGGGGCTTGCGGTTGCCGAGACCCAACCTTAGGGTCTCGTCGCAAGCCCCGATGGTCGCGATGGTCTTGACCATCGCGACCAGCACCCTGGTCGGTCGCTAAAGCTGTGGGTGGTAACCCACAGCTTAGCTAGCGACCAGGAGGCCGCACTTTAAAAATTAAGCGGCCGCCCTCATTCAGAGAGAGCGCTCGCTTCTTGCGAGCGCCTCTGAATGAGGGCCTATATCCCATACCACATGTACTTACTTACACACTAGGGTTAATTTTTGTTGGCAGCCAATTAACCTACCAGTATATGTTTGGAGTGTGGTAGGAAACCAACACAAGCAACGGGAGAATATACAAACTCCACACAGGGCCACAGTTAGGGAACTGAGGGCCTGATTCAGACTCGCTCGTGAGCGCTGAGCGCTCGCAAGCGGGTTGACGGTGCCCTAGTGCGCATGCACACGACGGAGGGAGCTCCGTCGTGCGCATGCGCGAGGACCAGATAGCGACAGCCAAGCTGTCGCTCTGGATCTCGCACCAAAGGGGGCGTGCTGTCGATGTTGAGTGACAACACGCCCCCTTTGGTGGGCGTGCCGGGTCGTGGCGGCCAGACGGAGGCGTTCCCATAGGAACGCCTACCGTCTGGGTCCTGCCCCACTGACATCACTATTGATGTCAGTGGGTGTGATTTTGGCTCTGATAGAGCCAAAATCACTCCAGGGCTTGCGGTCACCGAAACCCTACCGCAGAGTCTCGTCGCAAGCCCGATGGTCTTGACCATCGCGACCATCATCATGGACGCTCGCATAAGCTGTGGGTGGTAACCCACAGCTATGCGAGCGTCCAGGAGGACGCTCCAAAAAAAAACAAAAACGCCCTGATTCAGAGCGGGCGCTCATTCAGAGCATCCGGCTCTGAATCAGGCCCTGAGGCCCTGATTCAGAGCCGGACGCTCTGACAGACCGCTCGCTCTGAATCAGGGCCGTCCTTCTGGATTTTTAGAGCGGCCTCCTGGCCGCTCGTATAGCTGTGGGTGACCACCCACAGCTATAGCGAGTGGCCAGGAAGATGGTCGCGATGGTCAAGACCATCGCGACCATCAGGCTTGCGACGAGACCCTTGTGGTAGGGTCTCGTTGCCGCAAGCCCTGGAGTGCTTTTGGCTCAAACACTCCAGGGCTTGCGGCCCTGGCTCCAGCCAAAATTACTCCAGGGCTTGCGGTCACCGAGACCCTACCGCAGGGTCTCGTCGCAAGCCCGATGGTCGCGATGGTCTTGACCATCGCGACCATCTTTTTGGCCGCTCGCATATGCTGTGGGTGGTCACCCACAGCTATGCGAGCGGCCAGGAGGCCGCTCCATTTTTAGGTAGGAGGGCACTGATTCAGAGCGAGCGCTCTGGTCAGAGCGTCCGTCTCTGAATCAGGACCAGAGACTGATGCCCATTCCAGGGCTGCAGTGAGCCCAGACTGGCGGACTATCCAGCTAGGGTAAGGGATGACCAATCGGCTGTCTCGCATCAATGTTTTGAATCAATGCGGAATTGTAAATCTTCCCTAAGATCAATATTATTTTGACACATGCACCATTAGGCTTTAGGTAAAGATTGCACATGCACAATTCAAAGAAGAAAAAGAGAACGATGTATGTAAATGTTTCTTATATGCGCAATTACAATTTATAACTGGATTCCCACACTGCAAATATTACAATTAATTGGTTGATTGATCGTTATTGCAAAGTGATTATTCTATTATACTATGTTGAAGATGATTGTGAATATATTTGTATCACAATATTTTGTTGTTCTAACAATAGAAAAAGAGAAGCCGACACATGCAGAGGAGTGGGAGACGCAGCGGAGCAGGTGAGCATATTGCTACTGCAGCACTAGGATTTTTGAATTTATTTTATGAATACGGGTCTCCAGAATCATTAAGAATAAATAGTAAGTAGAGAATACCAAATTGGCACTTAAATCATAAATACATAAACAGTGGAGCATGGACAGTAACAATGAGCAAAGGGCATGTGTACTTCACAAAACCCATAGGTAATATCCCCCCGAAGTGATAGGAGCTGTATTATGCAGCAGAAGGGGTAAATAGAAGGTTTATCTGTCACCCTTAAAAAAAGAAAGTACCCTACTCACAATTGTGAGGGTAAATTCAAATATATGAAGGTTTCTTTATCTGTTACCGTAGTCTTTATGTATGTTCAAGGGAAGGTAAATTCTGTCACCTTCTTATACATAAATGTTTCAACAAATAGACAAGCAGGTCATTTCCAACATGTAAAGGAACTTTAGCAACACTCCAGAATCAATCCAAAAATCGTGATGCATGAAAATTGATATTTCAAAAAGATTGGAGATTGTTGCCCATCCTTAGTTAGGATTGTCAATGTGTGTGGCCGAGGGAGAGGTGTGGAAAAACACTCTGCAGTTGCCCTTAGCCCCGAGCTCTGGCTTCAGGAAAACTGTCTTTCCGCAGCCGCTGGTGGGCAACCCTGTTAGGATCATCCTTTATTATGGCCGGGCTGGAGAAGGACTCTAGTGCGGAGACACGGGAGTAGAGGGACTGGCAGAGCACTGTGAACCCGGCGTCTGCCTTTGGGCATACCTGACATGGTTGTGTCAGGGAAAGAACAGCATGGCACGAATGCATCTGAGAAGTGAAGCCAGGTCTCCAGACGCAATCCAGTTTGATCTCAGCCAGGTAAGACAAGCGAAGGGAGTTGCAAATGGCATTGGCAGTCTCTTTTCTGGAGGCTGCATGAGTAGAAGGAGCTTTTTTTATCATTCCCTGCGTGTCTGCAGCTCATCCTCTGCTTCCCACTCGATCCAGGCAGCAGTGTAGCACAGAGCCTCACCAGTGTAACCACAGCCCCCACTGCTACTGCCCTACAGCTGGCTGGGGCCTGGCCACTGGGATGTGCTGCCAAGGGCAGGAGGATCATGGATGAGAACTTTGGATTGCAGCTACCATAAGAATTATCAGCAGCATGTCTCCGGGGCTGGGACCAGGCCCAGTTACGGGGGGGACTATGGGTACACCTGTACCGGGATCTGAGGTCCAGAGGGGCCCATATGGGCACAAAGCGGGGCCGCGGACGACAGACTCAGTGCTCCAGCCGCAGCCGCCGGTACCCATATCCACCACTCAGCTCTTTTGTAGTCTGGCCTGAGCAGCGCTGGGCTCGACTTGCTTGTAGCTCAGACATGACCCGGGCCGGACATGACCTTTTCAGGAAACAATGCACATCATCCCCGTCTGTCAGGCACACAGTGGACTGCACTGCGGTGGTGAGGGGGTGGGTGCGGAGGAAGGGGCTGGGGCGGAGAAAAGGGCTGGGGCATCGTTTGAGGAAGGTGAAGGGGTTTGGGGCTGAGGAAGGTGAAGGGGGCTGAGGGCTGGGGAAGGTGAAGGGTGCTGAGGGCTGGGGAAGGTGATGGGACTAAGGGCTGAGGAAGGTGAAGGTGGTTGTGGGCTAAGGAAGGTGATGAGGGGTTGAGGACTGAGGATGGCTGGCTACAGACACATCCCTCCTACCCCTGAGGCATCTACAGAAGTGTGATCAAGACCTGTCTGCATCATCAGTGACAGTGTTGTAAGTCATAGTGTATTTTTACTTTTTTTAAAGGCTGGCATATCTTTCAGTTAACATTACCATTCTTCACATATCACACATGCAGGGGAGTTATGTTTGGGTGCGAGGTCAGGGCTGGTGGTGACTTGGTGGTGGGGCCCCCAGAGACATCAGTGTGCCGGGCCCCGAGATTTCTGTTGCCAGCCCTGGCTGGGGCACCTGTGCTTATTTCCACAGCCTCCATGTGCACCCCTCCCCAGCTGCCTAACATGGCAATGAACAATGGCCCTGATTCAGAGCCGGACGCTCTGACCAGAGCGCTCGCTCTGAATCAGGGCCCACCTCCATAAATATGGAGCGTCCTCCTGGACACTCGTATAGCTGTGGGTCACCACCCACAGCATATACGAGCGTGCAGGATGATGGTCGTGATGGTCTTGACCATCGCCACTGCGAGCCGAAGCCTGCGGTTGAGTTTCTCAACCGCAAGGCAGGAGTGATTTTGGCTCTATCAGAGCCAAAATCACTCCCACTGACATCACTAGTGATGTCAGTGGGGCCGGCTTCTGACGGTAGGCGTTCCCTTGGGAACGCCTCCGTCTGGGAGGCACGCCCCCGGCACGCCCACCAAAGGGGGCGTGCTGTCAATCAACATCGACAGCACGCCCCCTTTGATCAGACACTACGAGCGAAGGAAAGTCCTTTGCTCGTCACGTCTCGCGCATGCGCACGACGGAGCTCCCTCCATCGTGCGCATGCGCAGTGCAGACCATCGACCCACTTGCGAGTGGACAGCCGCTCGCGAGTGGGTCTGAATCAGGCCCAATGTCCTTTTTACACAAAGTACTCTGTATTTCCTTGGCTTCCCGTTGAGCTTCCTTACCGTGGTGCCCTTGTCCGAGAACAGCGCTGACTTCCATGAGAGGTGCTAAGCAACGGGGCACATTGCTATGGGAGCACTTCACGGTAGAGGAGTGGTGGCTGGAGTCCGTCTGCAGGTTCAGCGTGGGGATGGACATCGGAATCCGATGGTTACTAACCATCAATGTTTTTGTTCCAATAGTAGTGTTTTTACCATTTGATGGTGGCGGTCTGATGTTTGCCACCATCGAATGGAAATCATTAGATGGTTTTCCGATGGTTGTTTGTTTTTATTAAATTCCTGATAGCTATGACACCCCTGGCTCCTTCCTGGTTACTGTGTCTGCATCAGGCCATCTTCATGGGTTAATTGGAGGCTGTCTGTCACTGTGTGCCTCAGACATGACTCTGCTTAGTCCCTGACTCCCTCCCCTCTCTAGGCTGATGCTAACCAACAGGGCACATTGCTATCTCTGATTGAATCAGTGGGCCTGATTCGCAAGTGGGTCGATGTTGCCCAAGTGTGCATGTGCACGGCGGAGGTGGCTCCGTCGTGCACATGAGCGAGACCCGAATAACGACGGCCAAGCCGTCGTTATGGGTCTCGCACCAAAGGGGGCGTGCTGTCGATGGTGATTGACAGCATGCCCCCTTTGGTGGGTGTGCCGGGGGCGTGGCTGCCCAGACGGAGGCGTTCCCACTGGAACGCCTACCGTCTGGGGCCGGCCCCACTGACATCACTAGTGATGTCAGTGGGAGTGCTTTTGGCTCTGATAGAGCCAAAAGCACTCCAGGGCTTGTGGCAGACGAGACCCTACCACAAGGGTCTCGTCGCAAGCCCGATGGTCGCGATGGTCTTGACCATCGCGACCATCATTTTGGCCACTCGCTATAGCTGTGGATGGTAACCCACAGCTATGCGAGCGGCCAGGAGGTCGCTCCAAAAAGTAAGAGGGACGGCCCTGATTCAGAACGAGCGCTCTGCCAGAGCATCCGCATCTGAATCAGGCCCAGTGTCAGATACCCTCTTGCTGTTTCAGCACCTTGGCCAGCTCTTATACAGCAGCTTGGGGCAAGATTTTTTTTTCTGTGACTTGCTTCATAAAAATCATGATTGCACCTGCACGGCTCTATATCTATAAACTTTGGAACTGTTTAATTTTTTTTATAATTGTCCTGAAGATGGTGTTTGCACACACCAAAACGCTGACATACAAGATTATACAGATAGGAAAACATAAATCCTGTGTTCTCATTATCCATTGGGACACATTATCCATTAGTGGACACAGGGCCTGATTCAGACCCGGTCGCAAGCGCTGAGCGCTTGCAACCGGGTCGATGGTGGCCCAGAGCGCATGCGCACGACGAAGCTGGCTCCATCGTGCGCATGCACGAGACCAGGATAACGACGGCAATCCGTCGCTCCGGGTCTCGTACCAAAGGGGGCGTGCTGTCGATGTTGAGTGACAGCACGTCCCCTTTGGTGGGCGGGCCGGGGGAGTGGCTGCCCAAACAAAGGCGTTCCCATGTGAACGCTTCCGTTTGGGGACGGCCCCACTGACATCACTCGTGATGTCAGTGGGAGTGATTTCGGCTGTTAGAGACGAAATCTCTTTGGGGCTTGCGGCAACGAGACCCTACCACAAGGGTCTTGTCGCAAGCCCGATGGTCGCGATGGTCTTGACCAGGGCAGGATTATAGGTGGGGTGGACGGGGCGGTCGTCCAGGGGCCCCCACACTGCCACAAACATTCTCCGTGGCCGACTCCCGATCACAGCCAGCAGGCCCAGCAGCATAAAGCACTGCACTGAGCGACAGCGCACAGCATGACAGCAGCAGAGGATGGAAGCCCCGCCCCCACACCAACAGAATACCGCGATTCGCGGGTGTATTGAAAGGGGGCGGGGCCTATTGCCGTGAAGGCCCTGCCCCCATTAGAAGCCTACCCTGCTGCTTGTTGCTGTAAATAGAGGAGGTAGGAAAATATGTACAGTATGTTCTTCACCCTCCCCCCTTCTCTTTCTAACTTGCTCATGACTTCTCTCTCTAGCTTCCTCCCTATCTATCTATCTATCTATCTATCTATCTATCTATCTATCTATCTATCCATCTATCTCATATCTATCTATCTCATCTATTTCTCTATCTCATATCTATCTATCTATCCATCTATCTAATATCTATCTACCGTATATATACTCGAGTATAAGTCGACCCGAATATAAGCCGAGGTACCTACTTTTACCACAAAAAACTGGGAAAACTTATTGACTCGAGTATAAGCCTAGGGTGGGAAATGCAGCAGTTGGTAGTGCCCCCAGTAGTAATTCCCCCGTGGTCGTGCCCCCAGTAGTAATCCCCCCTGGTAGTGTCCCCAGTGGTAATCCCCCTTTCAGTGCCCCCAGTAGTAATCCCCCCCTGGTAGTGCCCCCAGTGGTAATCCCCCCTTTCAGTGCCCCCAGTAGTAATCCCCCCCTGGTAGTGCCCCCAGTGGTAATCCCCCCTTTCAGTGCCCCCAGTAGTAATCCCCCCCTGGTAGTGCCCCCAGTGGTAATCCCCCCCTTTTAGTGCCCCCAGTAGTAATCCCCCCCTGGTAGTTCCCCTAGTGGTAATCCCCCCTTTTAGTGCCCCCTGTAGTAATCGCCCCCTGGTAGTGCCCTCTGTAGTAATCGCCCCCTGGCAGTGCCCCCAATAGTCCCCCCCCCAGTAGAGAGAGACGTAGTAAGAATTAAAAAAAAAATCACTTACCTGAAACCCCCGCTCCTGGTCCCGCCGCTATCCGCTCCTCTGGCCGCTTTGCATGGGAGGGACGTCATTACTCATGACGTC
Organism: Taudactylus pleione; assembly: GCA_031769625.1. Classification (NCBI taxonomy): domain Eukaryota; kingdom Metazoa; phylum Chordata; class Amphibia; order Anura; family Myobatrachidae; genus Taudactylus; species Taudactylus pleione. The sequence goes on along the minus strand of JAUIMM010000088.1, from coordinate 442,838 downwards.
TCTCCCATTACCCACTGCGGGAGCCGGAAGATGGCTCCCGCAGTGGGAGCAGCAGCAGCCGCTGAGAGTCTGACAGAGAGTCTGACAGACTCTCAGGGGCTGCTGATTACAACAAACACACAGCTGCCGGCTCCGGCGGCTGTGTGTTTGTGCTGTGTAGCACTGACCGAACTCCGTCCGGTCAGCGCTACACACTTCACTCGAGTATAAGCCGAGGGGGTACTTTTTCAGCACAAAAAATGTGCTGAAAAACTCGGCATATACTCAAGTATATACGGTATCTCATATCTATCTATCTATCTATCTATCTATATATCTATCTATCTCATATCTATCTATCTCATATCTAGCTATCCATCTATCTCATCTATTTCTCTATCGCATATCTATCTATCTATCTAGCTATCTATCTATCTCATATCTCTCTCTCTCTATCTATCTATCTCATATCTAGCTATCAATCTATCTCATCTATTTCTCTATCTCATATCTATCTATCTATCTATCTATCTAATATCTATCTATCTCATATCTAGCTATCCATCTATCTATCTCATCTATCTATCTATCTATCTATCTATCTATCTATCTATCTATCTATCTATCTATTTATCCAGTGCCAGATTAAGGTCCTGGGCCTGGAGCTGAAATTTATGAAGGGCCTATTGTGTGCTGTTGCAGGGGGTGCGACTACTGATATGGGGGTGTGGTCTGTGCCGTGATGTGTGGCTAGCATCATGGAGCATAGCTACCCACATATATTCGGTATGCAATCGGAAAGCCGGCTGACATTATACCGACAACCGGCTGACATTATACCGACAGCCGGCTTCCCGACTGTCATATCCCGGCGAGGGTGAAATGACCGGCGTCTAGATGTAGATTATCAGTGATGGACGGATAATGCAGGAGAGGGACCGTAAGAACGTTGGACGCTGTGACATGCCTTAATACAGCTTTATCTATTTGCTAAGTCTTGGAGTGCCGCCAATCATTATATGGAGTATATATATATATATATATATATATATAGTCAGGTACATAAATATTGGGACATTGACAGAATTTTCATATTTTGGCCTCTATTCACCACCCCAATGGCTTTGAAATTAAACAAACAAGATGTGCTTTAACTGCAGACTTTCAGATTTAATTTGAGGGTAATTACATCCAAATCAGGTGAACGGTGTAGGAATTACAACGGTTCTAAGAGAACCAGTTCCACTGGCAGCCATACATTCCCACGCCATGACACTAACACCACCATGCTTCACTGATGAGGTGGTATGTTTTGGATCATGAGCAGTTCCTTTCCTTCTCCATACTCTTCTCTTCCCATCACTCTGGTACAAGTTGATCTTTGTCTCATCTGTCCATAGGATGTTGTTCCAGAACTGTAATGGCTTTTTTAGATGTTGTTTGGCAAACTCTAATCTGGTCTTCCTGTTTTTGTGGCTCACCAATGGTTTGCATCTTCTGGTGAACCCTCTATATTCACTCTTGTGAAGTCTTCTCTTGATTGCTGACTTTGACACATATACATCTAACTCCTGGAGAATGTTCTTGATTTGGCTAACTGTTGTGAAGGGGTTTTTCTTCACCAGGGAAATAATTCTTTTGTCATCCACCACAGTTGTTTCCGTGGTCTTCCGGGTCTTTTGGTGTTGCTGAGCTCTCCGGTGCGTTCTTTCTTTTTAAGAATGTTCCAAACAGTTGATTTGGCCACACCTAATGTTTTTGCTATCTCTCTGATGGGTTTGTTTTGATTTTTCAGCCTAATGATGGCTTGCTTCACTGATAGTGACAGCTCTTTGGATCTCATATTGAGAGTTGACAGCAACTGATTCCAAATGCAAATGTCACACCTAGAATCAACTCCAGACCTTTTACCTGCTTAATTGATAATGAAATAACAAGGGAATAGCCCACACCTGTCCATGAAATAGCTTTTGAGTTGATAGTCCCATTACTTTTGGCCCCTTAAAAAGTGGGAGGCACATATTGAAACTGTTGTAATTCCTACACCGTTCACCCGATTTGGATGTAATTACCCTCAAATTAAATCTGAAAGTCTGCAGTTAAAGCACATCTTGTTTGTTTCATTTCAAAACCATTGTGGTGGTGAATAGAGGCCAAAATCTGAAAATTCTGTCAATGTCCTAATATTTATGGACCTGACTGTATATATAGATAGATATATAGATAGATATATAGATAGATATATCGGTTGATCTGCGTACCATTGGCCGGCCGCGGTGACCCATGGAGTCCCGCAGCCGGCCGTCGCAGTTTAGAGGAAGAGGCCAGAAAATCTCCGTCACCCGACGGAGATCCTGGCTTCTTCCCTCCTCCGCAACGGCGGCGACATGGCCAAACGGTAGCAGACTGTCAATCACTGACAGTCTGCTGCCATTGTGCAAGCGAGTTAGCAGGACCCATTCTGCACACTTTCAGAATGGGTCCTGCGTCTGCACAGATTCCCACATATCGGGAATCTGCGTTCAGCAGTTCACTAGCGTGCACTACTGAATGAGACCCATAGTTTGTATACATGCTCTTTATTTTTAGATATTTAGAATATATACACATTATATATATTCATTTATAAACATATTTTAAAAAAAAAATGAATATTAAGTATAGATATGCATGCATATAAATATACATATGTACTATTTATATACTACATATATATAGCTATATATACACATTATATATATATATATATATATATATACACACAAAGTGTGTATGCAGTCACAGTATATAAGCACATTGTATATATATATACATATATATATATATCATATATATTATTCCTGTAATATATATTCTCTCTCCCCCCCAATCAGGCTGCAATATACCACTATACAGCAGCAGCCTGGCCAGCTGCACTGACAAGTACCTGCTCACCCTGGGGGTACTCACTCATCAGACACCATTCTGCTGCAGGCCCCCTCCAGGGAGCTGATGTGTCTATGCTGAAGTGCTGGTGGACATAGTCGCTGGGCTGCTTGAGGGTGCTGCTGTGCGGTGGTGGCGGTGAGCGGCACTTGTGACGTCACACGCAGTGACGTGGAGGCGGCGCTGCTGCCAAATCACTGTGTGTTAGCGGCGCGTGGAGGGCTAGTGAAGCCCAGCCCTCCATTGCGCTGCCCTCCTGTTGAAGAAGTTTATGCTGCTGGCGGCTCTTTATAATCCACCGGCGCCGCAGCCGGGCAGGAGACGGGGAAGGGGGCGGGCCCTCAGACTGGATGGGATGGCCACTGGCAGGTTGCTGTAGAAGGGAAAGAACCCTATCTATACAGCAGCACACACACTTCAGATGTCTGTGGGCCTATTCTTATGGTGGGCCTGGAGCTGAAGCTCCGTCAGCCCCATTATTAATCCGGCCCTGTATCTATCTCATATCTCTAGCTATCTGTCTCTCTATCTATCTCGATCTCTATCTCACTGGAATGCTTCGTCCTAATGGGTAACGCCATATTCAGGTGGCGTTACCCCATAAAAGCTTATGGGGTTTTTATCAGGACGCTCCCCCTTGGGAGGGATCCGATAGCATCCCTTCCATCACTCCCTACGGCCTTCTGCACATGTGCAGAAGGATGCCAGAAGGACTTCTGGGTGTTAAATCCAGAAGTTCCTCTGTCCGGAGCAATCGCAAAAAGACAGCTCCTATCGGAAGAACTGTCATTTGCAATATTCTAGGTACATATAGCGGTAATCAACTGCGGTATGTACCCGAAGACAGCTTAATATACCTATATCTCACTCCCTTCCCTCTCTCTGTCTGCCTTCCCCCCTCTCTTTAAGCCCCCCACTCAAAATCCTGCATTTGCTCCTATCAGTGTACTAGATCATGTAAGTTATGCTGCTGGGAGTCGGTTCCCAGCAGTGTTGCGGACATGAAGTAGTATACTGCGATCTTTGCTGGTCAGTGGATAATCCGGAGACAAGGGGCATAGTAGTCGTTGTGTGGGGCTGTAGCAATTTTATCGATGGGGATCCCACAAGCCTTAATCCGGCCCTGCTCTTGACCATCGCGACATCTTCCTGGCCACAGCTATGCGAGCGGCCAGGAGGCCGTTCTAAAAAAAAAATAAGACCGGCCCTGTTTCAGAGCGAGCGCTCTGTCAGAGCGTCCGGCTCTGAATCAGGGCCACAATCTACAAAATAGCCCCTCTCTTACCTACATTACAGTGACTGCACTCCTTTAACAAGCGATCCCCTGTACATAAATCTGTTTCCCCCTTAAGCCTCAGTTCTACACAAGTTTTAACTGAAGATTCAATGGTCACATGGTGGCCACAGATATGAGCGCGTATGTTAATATCTGTCTCCACTGCAGGAGCCACTTTGCCGGATATCGCCCTGTATGTTTCAAGGTATCAGTGGTCTTCAAGAAAATGGCCGCCGCAGTATAAGCGTTTATCCTATAACGAGGGACAAGTAGTAACCTAACCCTCAAGTTCGTCCAGCTCACTTTATTGAAGTGACAAGCACGTCACGGAGGAGAAAGTGGTTCCTGGTTGTGCTGTTACTGCTGGATACTGTGACTGAAGATGGACCGGTTCTCCTGGTGCACAGGGCTGCTGGACATTGATGAGACCCTAGTGATCCAGCAGCGGGGAGTGCGCCTGTCAGACGGGGAGGAAAAGGTTGGAAGACATGACTGTGAAGCTGTATGATTGTGCTCTAGTATACAGTCAGTGTGGTGACATTATCTCTGTGCCCCTTGTGATCTTATTACACTTATTTATGTGTTGCACAGTGATGATGAGCTACAGTAACACAGCTCTGTATATCATTTACAAATACTGCTCTATTAGGGGGTAGTCATATTACTGCACATCCACAGTTGTACATTTTATTTTTTTCCCTTTTTTAGAGTTTTTCACATGGCCATAGATAATCAATATAATTAGATTGCAAGTTGTTCCAAAAGCATTTTGTATTTATCTTAAATATATTTGTTAGCGTTCCCTTAGCCTGACATCATTTGTCCATATGTATTTTTTACCACTACAAGCCATTGTCCTCTGCTATCAGCTGTTTTACATTCAGAGAGGGTTGGCTGCCGTGCATAGTTATTGGAAGTAGCATTTGTGGGGCCATATTTCCGTAGTGGCGGCTTTAACAGGCCGCCGTTTCTCAGCGAGTTGGAGCTGAAAATTTAAAGCGGTACTAACATTCATTGTATAGCACACTGGGGCTTATCACCAAATGTTAGTGCCACTTTAAATTTTCGTGTCCAACCCGCCAAGAAGAGACAGCTTACAAAAGCAGCCGCTTCGTAAATATAGCCCATAGAGCGTATTCGCTCTTATATGACAGTAACGTAGAAATTGCATTGCTGCTGAGTGCTGTCCCTAGGTTTGAAATACACCGGTAAATAGGGGGTTATGTGCGCTTTAGGACCTATACGGTGCTACTGCAAGACAGTTTTGTTTGTGTTGGAAGAAATGTCTCACTTATTAACACTACACAGTGTAACTGCTATTAAGCCAAAGAGACACCTATTGGTGGCAATAAGGGATTGTATCCATATAGAAGTTTTCTTTGGACTCTGAGCAGGGACAGTGCTTCCTTGCTAGTGCTCTTGGCCCAACTTCAACAAAGGTTAAGGTGGGGTGTTTACCTTGTAAATAAGAACTCAGGGGCTGATTCTGCAGTGCACGCTAGCTCAATGCTGAACGCAGATTCCCAATTATCTGCGGTGCACAGGATCCATTCTGCGAGTGTGCAGAATGGGTCCTGCGTAATCGCACGTAGCCCCTTCTGTGCCTCTGCCTAATTGACAGGCAGAGGCATCTAAGGGGCGGGGCGGCCGGCGTGTCCTTCCCGTTTTCCGGGAGTGGCAAGTTCAGGGACTGCGTTGACTGACACAGTTTCCTGGCCTCACAAGCCGTACAGCCTGAATAAGCTGAGACTTACTCAGCTGGCCGGCGGCCCGGCGCCGTCCACCATCGCGACCACCGATGGTCGCGATGGTGATCCCAGCCTGCAACATCGGTCTGATGCTGAATCACCCCCTTGGTGAGGTTTCCTCTTTAGAAGGGCCACCACCTCAGCATTGTGCCTAATGTGAGAGAGAAATGACAGGAAGAAGAACTCTACTGAGGGACTTTCTCATACACACCTAGGTGATGTGTGTGTTGTTTAATGTTTTTACCATTAAAGGGTTACAATCAGAGCGGTCCACAGTATGCGTCCATAGTTACTAAGGGTGGGGACACATTAGAAAGCTATCGGCACGAATTGCCGTATCGAAACAATAAATTGTGCATTGTCTAAGGTGTATGCACTATTGCGCGCTACCGCGGACGACATACCAGATCGTTTGATTGACCGTGCTGCACGGTCAATCAAACGATATCGTAGTACTCGGAGCCGTGCATATTTATGAAGAACGGAGCAACATATCTTTCTGTCGTTCATTAAATCGTCTAGTGTGTACCGGCAATCTGTGATGGATCGGGGCTTAGGGAAATCGCCCTATCCATCGTCACGATTGCCGGTTGTTCTAATGCAGGGGTTCCCAAACACAGTCCTCAAGGCACACTAACAGTCCAGGTTTTGAGGATAGCCATACTGGAGCACAGGTGACTTAATTAGTACCTCAGTTATTTTGATTTAACCATCTGTGCTCAAGCTTGGATATCACCAAAACCAGGACTGTTAGTGTGCCTTGAGGACCGAGGTTGGGAATCACTGTTCTAATGTGTACCCACCCTAAGGAGTATCAGTACTTAAGGGATAAGCCCACCTCTATGCACTCTGTAATCTAGCATTTCCCATTCCTGAGTCTTTCCATCCAGTCTTTAATGTCAGACTCTGTGACATCTGAAGGATGGTTTAACTAATACAAAAAAAACTAATGTGCTGTAATACCAATTGGTGTTTTTTTTTAAAAGGCACCATCGAAACTTGCACCAGGGCTAGGGCAGGTGCAGTTTCTATGTCCGAGTATGGCCTCCTATGTAAGTGGTTGAACATAACCACCGACACGACCATAAGACGGACCATCTCCGTGTGTGTAGTAAGCTACTGCTCAATACATTGTTTTATACACTTCTCCGCATGTGTGTTTGAAATTGCAACTGCGACTCTTGTAGGGATTCTGAGTGCTAGAGACATTCTGCAAGATAGTGTATTTAACCAACAATTGGAGATAGCATAGGAGTTATATTTGCAATACATTCTCACATTTGCCTTAATGTTTTATAGACTTCATTGCATTTAAAGTACATATCTCAGTAGGGTGGAAAACATTACCCTGCCCACTGCTCCCCTCACTGGTAGTACCCAGTTTCGTTTTAGGGTTTAATTAACCATTCCCTGTGTGTATACAGGGTCATTTTTTAAATAATCTCTATGCAAATGGTGAAAGAATACAAAACCCAAAGGGTACGACAATTGAATAGCGCCTGGAGGGAGCTCCTGGAGCTATTCAATTCACCGCGATGTTTACTTTGTCGGGAAGTAATTAAGTCGGAGAATGCTGATTTGAATCACCCCCAAAGAAAGCAGAGTCTGTGTTGAGATAAAATTTAAAAAGGAAAATGTACTTTATATACATAGAGGGTGTTTTTTTTTCTTTAAGTCAATGAAGACTATAATTAATAATTCCTGTATGTTTCTTTTTCTTGTTAAATATATTTTAATGAGAGGTCATAAATATTACAGTACATTTGGGTATCCATGTATAACAACTTTTACAGTAAACATTGGTATCCAATATATATTAGGCAATAATTAGCTTCCTATAACAATATCTAATGATAATATATTAACAACATTAGTATCCAAATAGCTTGTGCAGCAGTGATTAACACCAGTAAAACTTATAACAATTTGGGGTCTATTTATTAAAATCTATAGGAATATATTGAGTTGCAAAGATAAATCATGAATTCTTGTTATACCAAGAGATACCAAGAGATACCTTGGAGACACAACTATTTGGGATAATGTGTATATAGGACAGCCATGTACCAAAAACAAAATCAGCAAGACTTTCCTTATTCAGGTCCTGATTCAGGTTGGATCACAATGCTGCATTCACACGCTGCCAGCCGATGTTTGCAATCTGCACATGTGTATAAGACGGGATATCGGGAGTGTGATCGCAGCCAGTATGCAGACCCACCACTCATTTATTGACAGGAAGTGGCGTTTGTGGGTGGTGATGGGGGGGTGGTCGTGCGAACGCAGGCGTGTCAGTGCGTTCAAACGCCGTTATGCATGGGCGTGCATAAATTATTCACAGTGCACCCATACGCAGCCTCAGTACTCACTGCGTGCAGGAGGTTTAGCAACTTCTGCGGCAGGGTCATATCAACCACAAGTGTGCGTGCAGCTCCGATGTTACCGATGACTTTGCATACTTGCACATTAGTACGGATGTGAGAAGTGTGTAAGGGTGCGGCATTATGTAGTGCTGAGCGCCTGCGTCTTGTGCTGCGACGGCAATGCGAATGTATTCATTAGCATATTTTCGCAGCGGCGTGCGTGTGAACACAGCATTGCGATCCTATCTGAATCAGGCCCTCAGTTCAATCCACCATAAAAAGAAATGAAGTTCTGGGGAGTAACCGCACAAAGGGGGGTATTTATGAAAGCATGGAGAGATATAAAATTGTGAAAGTTAAAGTACCCACCAGTCAGCTCCTGTATTTTTTCAAACACAGCCTGTAAAGTGACAGGAGCTGATTGGTTGGTACCTTATCTCCATCCACTTTATCTCTCTCTAAGGCTTAGTGAGTAGACCCCAAAATTTGGATGTTCTGGAACTATCCAATGGGATAATAATGTTTATTTTTGTGGCTGCTGATACCTTAGTAAGGAGTAATCGGTTACTTTTAGGGAATCCCAAAGAATTTATATTTGGATAAATATTTCAAAAGGCCCAAACCTTAGATATTTCAAAAGGAATCTGTAAGGTAGTATTTATATAGTGTTGAAGGCCTTCCCACAATGTCTGTACCTGCGGGCATTCCCATAGACAGTGTGACATGTCTGCTCCTGGGGCATCGTATTTGTAACAATTGGGGGTGGGAGCCTCTCCAATAATAGTAACTTGGGAGTATAATCACATCTATGCAGTATCTTAAGATGCATTTCTGCATATGAGGTGGAGAATAATTGTTTAGTCATCATGAGGTTCCAGTATTCTCCATGGAAAGGTTTGGAAAATCAACCCACTACTTGGTTAATCCTTTCTTACAAATTTCCAAATTAATAAGGATACGAGAGTGAGAATATATATATATAAGAAGTAGACAAAGGTCCCTGTGGTCTTCTACACCACATCCCAGCCAAACCCCAACTTAAATCATTATCATTATGACCTTGTACACCCATGGCCAACAGTTTTGAGAATGACCCAAGTATTGGTATTCACAAAGTCTGCTGCTTCAGTTTTTATGATGGCAACTTGCATACACTCCAGAATGTCATGAAGAGCGATCAGATGAATTGCAATTAATTGCAATGCCCCAACATTTCAACTGCATTTCAGCCCTGCCACAAAAGGATCAGTTGACATCATGTCAGTTATTCTCTCGTTAACACAGGTAAGAGTGTTGACGAGGACAAGGCTGGAGATCACTCTGTCATGCTGATTGAGGGCCTGATTCAGAGGTGGAAGCTAATGCGTACGCAGCCGCGCATTCCCACGCACACAGCTGTGAAAATAAGCTAATGTTTGCAAAGATCACCCGAGCATAAAGACGCCCCCTGTTGCCTTCGTACTTGCATGCACGCATTAATATCGGTAACATCGAAAGACATCAGCGTCCTTTTTACCCTTGCGGTAGGTCTGACCTGCCGCAGCCTAGGGAGCTCTTCTGCCACGCAGAACTGCGTATGCACTTGCAGTGGCTAATTTATGCACGCCCATGAAACGGCATTCAAATGCCCAGGCACGCCTGCGTTTCCTTAACCACGCCCAATGAACACCCCCAAATGGTCACTTCCTGGCAATCATTCTGCAATGGGCCTCCGTGGTCTGCGGGCTCGCACGGCGATCGCTGCGGGATCGCACAGCTGCCCACGCGCACTGTGATACATGCGCAATGGCAAAATAATCGCTCAGTCTGTGTGCGAATTGCAATAGCTTCCACCTCTGAATCAGGCCCTGAGTTAGAATAACAGACTGGAAGCTTTAAAAGTAGGGTGGTGCTTGACATAATTGTTCTTCCTCTGTTAGCCATGGTTAACTGCAAGGAAACACTTGCAGTCATCATTGCTTTGCACAAAAAGGGCTTCACAGGCAAGGATATTGCTGCTAGTAAGATTGCACCTAACTCAACCATTTATCAGATCATCAAGAACTTCCAAGGAGAGAGGTTCAATAGTTGTGAAGAAGGCTTCAGGGCACCCAAGAACATCCAACAAGTACCAGGACTGTCTCTTAAAGTTGATTCAGCTGTGGGATCGGGGCACCACCAGTGCAGAGCTTGATCAGGAATGACAGCAGGCAAGCGTGAGTGCATCTGCACACACAGTGAGGTAAAGACTTTTGGATGATGGCCTGGTGTCCAGAAGGGCAGCAAAGAAGCCACTTCTCTCCAGGAAAAACATCAGGGACAGACTGATATTCTGCAAAAGGTACAGGGATTGGACTGCTCAGTACTGGGGTAAAGTTATTTTCTCTGATGAATCTTCCTTCAGATTGTTTGGGACATCTGTAAAACGCTTGTCCAGAGAAGGAAAGGTGAGAGCTACCATCATGCCAACAGTAAAGCATCCTGAGACCATTCATGTGTGGGATTGCTTCTCAGCCAAGGGAGTGGGCTCACTCACAATTTTGCCTAAGAACACAGCTATGAATAAAGAATGGTACCAAAACATCCTCCAAGAGCAACTTCTCCCAACCATCCAATAACAGTTTGGTGAACAACAATGCCTTTTCCAGCATGATGGAGCACCTTGCCATAAGGCAAAAGTGATAACTAAGTGGCTCGAGGAACAAAACATCGAAATTTTGGGTCCATGGCCAGGAACCTCCCCAGACTGCAATCCCATTGAGAACTTGTGGTCAATCCTCAAGAGGCGGATGTACAAACAAAAACCCACAAATTCTGACACACTCCAAGCATTGATTAGGCAAGAATGGGCGGCCATCAGTCAGTATGTGGCCCAGAAGTTGATTGACAGCATGCCAGGGCAAATTGCAGAGGTCTTGAAAAAGAAGGGTCAACACTGCAAATATTGACTCTGCACAAACTTAATGTAATTGTCAATAAAAGCCTCTGACACTTATGAAATTCTTGTAATGTTACTTCAGTATACCATAGTAACACCTGACAAATAGGCAGCAAACTTTGTGAAAACCAATACTTGTGTCATTCTCAAAACTTTTGGCCATGGCTGTAGTATGTATTGAATATAACTCAATGGGATAGAGCGATCAATAAATTGGTGTATCACATTTGTAAAAATAAAAACATGAACTACCCGGTATAAAAGGGTTACCCCACAGTGGAAAAAAAGGTGGTAGATTATTAGACCATTTGGGCTGAGACCTGATCACACACAATGCCAAGCATGTAGTTATATGTTGTCTTAACTGCTAAAAGAAGGAACAGTGGATGTTTATGCAGCAGGGAGATAAGATTTTGGGTTGGAAAAAGGCCAGCTCCCCAAAGTATACGGTGTATGTATTAGAGGGGCTGATTCAGGATTTCACGTATGTGCAATGCTGAACGCAGATTCCCGTTTATCGGAACACTGCATAATTTTTCAGCATGTTATATCAGAATAATACCACTAGGTATCAGTATTGGTTAGTACCAGTATGTTTTTATATTCATTGTGATAGCATAGTTCTGTTCCTTTGCTGTTATTTTAGCACCACACCAGTATGCGATTTCCTCTTTGATCATTTTGGGCTCTATTTACTACAATCCGCAGTTAGAATGCAGATTGTAATGTGATATTTCCGACTGAATTCGCATTGGGAATTCAGGCAATATCACAGGGATTTATTAAAAATCCCTTGCAGGGACAGAACTTGCTATAAAGCTCCGTCCCTGCGAATCCCCTCCGCAGCCTTATCACTGTATTTTTCAGAAAAAATACAGTGGCAAGTTTACACACATGCGCCGACCAACTGCCGCTACCACCTCCCCCTCCTGTGACACCCCCCCCCCTTCTGCTGCTTGCACCCGCGACCCCCACTTACTTTTACTTACCTCCGGTCGGGTAATTGCTGCTCTGGTGATGTCCTCCCTACAGGGCTACGGTCAGCCGGTCTCCCATCCTGCACTGTGACCCGGTCAGCTGTTTAATGCAGCAGCTGACCATGGTCACAGTGCAGGAGCAGGGAGACCAGCTGACCAGAGGGAGGACATCACCGGAGTACCGATAACCGGACCTAGACTCAGGTAAGTTTTTTTAAAATATTTTTTTACTATTTTTTTTTTTTTTTGCAGTGATCAGGTTGTTGTCTGTTTAGACCACACAGCTGATCACAGGGGCCGGCTCCGGGCTCTGCTCTGTCTGTTAGACCAGGAGTCCGGTAACCGGGGGACATCCTGGATATCGCCACCTTCAAGTGGTGTTATTATCACAGGGATTCCCCCGGTATTTTTTTCACAATTTATTTTTAGTAAATCAGATCGCATTTCCCATTACAATTGTGGGAAATGCGATCTGTTTACTAAAAATATGTGATAATTAGGGCTTGGAGTAGAATTTAATTTAGGTGAAACTAAAATAATGTGAAAAGGGTGTGAAAACACCCTTTTTCACTTTATTTTAGTAAAAATAATGTCAATAAATAGAGCCCTGAGTGTTTAATTTTGTTTTGCTTAAATGTATGTTTTATCTTCAGATCACAGGAGTAGTTAAGATAGTAAGGATTACAAACTAATTGTAGATTAATAAATCATTAATGTGATTATATATCAAGTGCAGATAAACATGAGGCATTTCCCAGTATGAACTCTATTAATTATTTTATATTTCTCATTAGAGCAAATTTGATACTGGGAGTTTACTCCTGACAACTCATAGACTTATATGGAGGGACCAGAAAAATCACGTAAGTACTTATATTGTGAATTCTCATTTATACCTACTTATACAGAAAGTAAGCTGAGTGGTTTATTTGGCAGTTTGGGGAGCACTAATGTAAGTTGGCCAGGACGAAGAACTTGAATTTGGTATTGCAAAGTGTAGTGTAAATGCTGGAGCTATATAAGTAATTTTTAATAAATACTGTACAAATAAAAGATGTTTATTGCCGGTGGGCTCTTTACCAGCGGTTACTGAGGATGTTTGATGTTGATCATTGTTATTACTGATTTTCTTAATTTCACAGTAATATTCCCTTATTTGTATTTTAACTTGTGATTCTTTCTTTACCTGCTTTGTAGGATTTTTGTGTTGCAATTCCTCTCTCTCAGGTAGTTTTCTCAGAAGAACAAGCAGGGGGCATTGGAAAAAGGTGAATATCTCATAAATTAATTTTAGTTTCACACCCCTGCGAAAGTTCAGAATTTGTGTTACTAGTGTATGGCAATGCCTGGGTTCATCAATAAGTGGCATTGATTGTGCCAATTCATATGGGTATGTTGTCCTTTGTGACATCTACATTTTGTTTACCCTTTCAAATGTCATCTCAGGACATAAAGTTTGGTGTAGCCAGATTGCGCTGTACGGTGGCACACACGTTTGGTGTGGCCAGATGGCGCTGTAGGGTGGCACGCATGTTTGATGTGGCCAGATGGCGCTGTAGGGTGGCACGCACGTTTGGTCTGACCAGATGGCGCTGTACGGTTGCATATGCGTTTGGTGATGACCTCAAGAGACTCATTTGAATAACTTTCTTTTTTTATGAATTTGTGGCCCAGTGGAGCTTACAATCTATATTCCCTACCACATGCATACACACACTAGGGTTATTTTTTTTGTTGGGAGCCAATCAACCTACCAGTATATTTTTTGGAGTTTGGGAAGAAACTGGAGGAAGCCCACACAAGCACAGGGAGAATATACAAACTCCACACAGTTAGGACCGTAGTGGGAATCGAACCCATGTTCTCAGTTTTTGCTCCCTGGGCCATTTGCGACTCTCTATTTTCCTTACTCCCTGGGCTGTTGGCGACTCTCTGTCTTTCTTGCTCCCTGGCTGTTGGCGGCTCTCTGTCTTTCTTGCTACCTGGGCCGTTGGCAGCTCTCTGTCTTTCTTGCTACCTGGGCCGTTGGCGGCTCTCTTTCTTTCTTGCTACCTGGGCCGTCGGCGGCTCTCTGTCTTTCTTGCTCCCTGGGCTGTTGGCGGCTCTCTGTCTTTCTTGCTACCTGGCTGTTGGCGGCTCTCTGTCTTTCGTGCTACCTGGGCTGTTGGCGGCTCTCTGTCTTTCGTGCTACCTGGGCTGTTGGCGGCTCTCTGTCTTTCTTGCTCCCTGGGCTGTTGGTGGCTCTCTGTCTTTCTTGCTCCCTGGGCTGTTGGCGGCTCTCTGTCTTTCTTGCTCCCTGGGCTGTTGGTGGCTCTCTGTCTTTCTTGCTCCCTGGGCTGTTGGCGGCTCTCTGTCTTCCTTGCTCCCTGGGCTGTTGGCGGCTCTCTTTCTTTCTTGCTACCTGGGCCGTCGGCGGCTCTCTGTCTTTCTTGCTCCCTGGGCTGTTGGCGGCTCTCTGTCTTTCTTGCTGCCTGGCTGTTGGCGGCTCTCTGTCTTCCTTGCTCCCTGGGCTGTTGGCGGCTCTCTGTCTTTCTTGCTCCCTGGGCTGTTGGCGGCTCTCTGTCTTTCTTGCTCCCTGGGCTGTTGGCGGCTCTCTGTCTTTCTTGCTCCCTGGGCTGTTGGTGGCTCTCTGTCTTTCTTGCTCCCTGGGCTGTTGGTGGCTCTCTGTCTTTCTTGCTCCCTGGGCTGTTGGTGGCTCTCTGTCTTTCTTGCTCCCTGGGCCGTCGGCGGCTCTCTGTCTTTCTTGCTCCCTGGGCTGTCGGTGGCTCTCTGTCTTCCTCTTCCTGGGTCGGCGGTAGTTCTGTTTTCCACTCCCAGGGCTGGCAATAGGTCTCTGCCTTCCACTCCCTGGCCATCGTTCTCTGTCTATTTATATGAGTAGGTTAATTGTATTGAGAAGGAGAAACACAATCAATGGTTGTGTCCCCTACAGAATCTAGTTGGCGGCTCTCTGTCTTTCTTGCTCCCTGGGCTGTTGGCGGCTCTCTGTCTTTCTTGCTCCCTGGGCTGTTGGCGGCTCTCTTTCTTGCTACCTGGGCCGTCGGCGGCTCTCTGTCTTTCTTGCTCCCTGGGCTGTTGGCGGCTCTCTGTCTTTCTTGCTACCTGGCTGTTGGCGGCTCTCTGTCTTCCTTGCTCCCTGGGCTGTTGGCGGCTCTCTGTCTTTCTTGCTCCCTGGGATGTTGGTGGCTCTCTGTCTTTCTTGCTCCCTGGGCTGTTGGCGGCTCTCTGTCTTTCTTGCTCCCTGGGCTGTTGGTGGCTCTCTGTCTTTCTTGCTCCCTGGGCTGTTGGTGGCTCTCTGTCTTTCTTGCTCCCTGGGCTGTTGGTGGCTCTCTGTCTTTCTTGCTCCCTGGGCCGTCGGCGGCTCTCTGTCTTTCTTGCTCCCTGGGCTGTCGGTGGCTCTCTGTCTTCCTCTTCCTGGGGCGGCGGTAGTTCTGTTTTCCACTCCCAGGGCTGGCAATAGGTCTCTGCCTTCCACTCCCTGGCCATCGTTCTCTGTCTATTTATATGAGTAGGTTAATTGTATTGAGAAGGAGAAACACAATCAATGGTTGTGTCCCCTACAGAATCTAGTTGAAGCAAAACAACAATTCATTGTATTTTTCTTAACAAACACAGCCATAAACTTTGTGTGTATGTATAGATCAGTATATGAACATCAGTCACATAGCTTTATGTATATTTGTGTTATAAAAAGAGAAACTTTTATGGATTTCCTGTTGAAAGGTTACTGTGTATAACAGGTCACCAAGCTGTAAAAACGTTTAGTGTCCGAGTTGATGTTAATAACAATATTTTTGGACATATATGATGATGTTTTTTCTACATGTGTTGACGTTTAGAAGATGAAAGGCTTGAGTTTATCCTGTCCTGGCTGGCACACCGGTCTCTCCCAGTTGCAGACATGTTTCCATCAGGACTATAAACTCTTGTCATATACCCTGAATGTAGAGAAATTGCTGGCACGGAAACCAGGATATTAGCCTAGTTTCAAAGCCCCTATCCTGGTTACTCGATTACTTGTATATTCCACCACGTTAATGGTCTATGGAACCCACAGTATAGGCTGATCCACTATTTAGATATACTGCAACATTTTCAGTTGCTGTGTATTGTGTATATGAAAGAGCCCTTGCTAAGAGTTAAGATGTTTGGCTTTACTGTTGTATGTAACCTTGTTCTACTTCCTTGGGAGATGTGGGCAGGCTAATGTCTGTGTAGTGTACCTCTCTCTAATGAAAGCCCCCAACATGTTTGCATATAATATAGAAGCTCTTTTCTATGTAGGGGCTTGCAGTTAAGGTTTAGTGGTCCTTTAACTGAAACATGTACAGATATACATATGGGTATACAATGTCATATATCTAAACATCTCAACTTGTATTCATGGATTTAATAGACTATACCTGGTTTCTAGGTTTTGCTTAATGAACAATATGTGATGATGTACAGATTGTTTGCTTAGTGAGATGTGCAGCTTTGTATTTCCGTATGTTGTATTTGATCTTTATGTTCTTATTTATTTGTACCCGTCTAAACCTTGGCACTTGTTACATTTGTAGTGTTTTATAGTGTCATTCCATCATTTTATGTACTATTGGTATCTAATCTGTTCTTGTTCTGCAGTGCCAAAATTGTAGTACACCTCCACCCTCCTTCTCCAAATAAAGAACCTGGACCGTACCAAACCAGCCGCTACTCCCATGTCAAGCTGTCCTTTAGGGAGCATGGTCAGATTGAGGTAACTGTTCCCTGGGCTGCTATATTATTCAGTACACAACACTTTTGTGTTTCTCCAAATAGCAGGTGTAACAGTAATGAATATGTTAGTCCATTTGGGGGGAGGTTTATTAAACCTTGTAAAAAAAAAAAAAAAAAAAAAAGTGGAGGTATTGCACAATCAATCAGATTATAGCTATCATTTATTGGGTACATTCTATAAAATAATATCTACAATCTGATTGCTGCGGACAACGACGCCACTTGTCTACTTTAAAAGGTTTGCTACATCTTGCCGTAGAGCAGGGGTGGGGAACCTTTTTTCTGCTGAGGGCCAATTTGATATATATAACATTATTTGTGGGTCTGGTGCAGGCCACGCGCCCTCCGTGTGATGTCGCATGGGGTGGGGTCACAATTGCTGGTGATTACAGCAATGCCTGGAGCATCCTGAGGATGCTCTGGGGAGCTGTAAGGGCAGCGGTGTGACCATCTGAAGCGTCCTAAGGACGCTCCAGGTGACACTGCTGCATAGATTCTGGCTGCAGGGTGCCAGGGTGCTAGCCAGACGGGGCTACAAAAAAGGCTCATAGGGCCAGATAAAATTATTCCGCGGGCCTTATACGGCCCCCGGGCCTGAGGTTCCCCATCCCTGCCGAAAATTGTTCTTTTTTATAGTTTTTTTTTTTTTTGTAATTTTGGGAATTATTATTATTGCACGTCCTAATAGCCTGTTACTGCCATGTATACCTGCATTATTTCTATGCATGAGCCCCCACCACTTATACTGGTCTATTCCCTGCCTCAAAAAACCATCTTGTTAATAACGATCAGCCAGCTCTATGGATAATACCTGGACACACATTTTAAAGATAACTGAACATGAAAGTAAAACTCATTTGAATTATTGTTGTTAGTAGTTGCATTTAATTTGATAGACTAGCTGCTGCCATAGCTATTGCACACCACTGACCTGTTCTTCTCTTGTGCTTGGCTGCAGTTCAACAGGCGACTATCAGAGGAGCTGACACAGAGGAGGTGGGAACGAGTATCGCCCTCTATACAGATGAGCAAAGGCCCCCAGGTAACGCCTGGCACCATGATATCAGAACATTGTAGCCTGCTGGGCACTTCAAAGTTTATCCTGCTCTTTGTAGTCCTGCAGTATGTGCTTGACCTAGTCCTATGTTAATTATATTTATACCCCTTTTACACCGGAGCTAAAACCCGGGTTTTTGAAGGGTTAACCCGGGCAGCTCCCTGGTGTAAAAGGGGTGAGGGTTGGTTCGCCGGGTCGAGTGACCCAGCAATCCAACCCAGGTAACTAGCAGAGTTTAACATGGGCGTAGCCTGTGAAACCCTGCTGTGAGAACAGCGCTCTCCGGGTCACGATGACCTGGAGTGCGCTGCTAGCCGACCGATTGGTCCGGTTTCAGTGGCGCTTGGAGATGACGTCATCTCCAAGTGAGCACTTTCACTCCGGAAAAGCCGGGTCTATGCAGACCCGACTGCGGTGTGAGCTACGCTGACTCGGGAATATCCCGAGTCGGCGCCGGCAAAATTCCGGGTCTGATCCGCATAGGAACTTTATTCCAACTCCGGGTCAGACTCGGAATTTAGGTGGAAAAGGGGTATTAGTTAGCATTAGAAGAGGTCTTATAGAAAAAAACAAACAAGATATAGGGTACAGAGACATACATCCGCACAGTGGAAGCTTACAGTAAATGGGCTAAAACACAGGAAGGGGGGCTCTGCTACAATGACCTAATGTTCCCATTAGGGGACAGTGCTTACAAATACTGATCCATTGAGTAAGTGTCTGCAGAGATGAGTTTTTATTATGAATTTATTTAAGTAATTGTTTTGCATACATAAATCCATTATCCAGACATTATATTTAAAAGTGTTATAGGGGACCCCTGGTCTGGTCCGGGGCCTAGCAAGTCACATCGCTGATCACTAGAGTAGTCAGTGTCCCTTCCCCTTCAGTAAGTCCCTGTTGTCAGCTAATGGATAGGTGGTAATGCTGCATCACTGCAGAGCAAAAGAGCTAATTGCAGCGATTCGGCTTCAGGTAACAGGGAGATTCCCGGGGGAGTACAGAACAGTAGTTTATCTTATATAGACCATCCTTTGAGATCGTGTCAGCCTTGTGCCATTATTATAACTTATATATTCTTTACTGCGAAGGAACAGATCCTGGTTACATCATGGAGTCTTTACTTTCTAATACCAGACATCAAGTCATTACACACTATTAATCCCAGGGCTATGGAGTCGGTACACCAAACCTTAGACTCCAACTGCTCTATTTTACTACTGTCTGACTCCTGCATAAATGGCAAATGTATATTAATTAGTAAAAATAACTGTAATGTAGTAAATTGGTAGCACAAGGCATAGTCATCACCACCACGTAATCATCGAGCAGTGATATTTATATACTACTAGTAATATGTAGCCAGCATATGCCGGGTCACCACAGCCCATCCCCATCCGGCTACTCTTATAATACTCACTCACCAGTGCCGGCACAGGGTTCTCCTCTGTTGGTCTGTCCACCCTCCATTGTGGCAGTGAGAGCTGTTGGCGGGGGCAGGGGCTCAGAATGCCCATGTACGCCCTGCGGCATGCCCTTCTCCATTATTATATAGATTATATAATATAATATATTTTTTGGGACTGTTTTCAAACTGCAGCAACCTCTGTCTGACCGGTCATCGCAGACTCTTCTTTTGTCTGGATTGTCACCTGCTTCCAAGTTTTGAAAAAGTGCAGACAATATACAGTATATGGTATAGTTAAGTCTATTTGTCATTTCAAGTAATGCAGGGTTTTGTTTAAGGTTTATTTTTTACTGTATTGTATCTTTCACCATTTGTTCTCTTTTATCAGGCGACATTTGCAGGCCTGATGTACTGTGCTCTTTCTGCAACGTGTTATGCAATGTTCTTCCAGCTGACGTGCTTCCCTTGCCCTTACAAGCTCCCATGCTGTTGCTGGCTGCTTTTCTTCTTCATGGATAACCAGATTGCCTGAAGCTTCACATAACTGCAATTTTATATTAATTGATGATTCACTGTTAACCATTAAACCCCCAAGACATTAAGAAACCATATTTCACTACAAAACTTCTGATTGTTTTTGAAGCTTGCAGCTGATATCCCCTGCAGACATTAAGTTTGCCAGCAGATGGCAGTCACTGCTTAACTTTGACTCTAGCAGATGTATTTTGTAAAATACTATTTAAATGGTAATTCCATCTGTAATATAATAACCCAATGCCCCTCTTCTCTAACTAGTAGCATTATAGGGACTCTTAAGTGGCATATTCAATTGGCCACGATAAGCTGTTTTCGGCAAAAAAGTTTAGCCGATGGCCCCATTTTGCCAGGCGAAAACTTATCCCCGTATTCAGTTCCAAAGACTTTTCGCCTACGCGGAAAGTCAATGCATTGGTATAGGTGAAAAAGATTCCTCTATGAAACCAGGTGGAAAAAAGTGCAGAATTGCGGTTTTGGGGTGCAAAGGTGGGGAAACCACCCTGCACCTTTGGGACAGGTCCCCAAAGGTTACCTGCGTAAGAAAAAAATATATATTTTTTTAAGAACACCCCAAAAAATTACAATGAAAAAGGGGGGTACAAACATAAAAACTAGCTAAATAAGCTTTAGGGTTTTTTTTTTTTTTTTCCCGTTTTTTTTTAAACTTTTTTGCGATTTTAAACCATGCTTGCACCCATTTTCATGTACCCCAAATTTGCTGGGACTAGTTATTTTCTACAAAAACCCTGCTAACTGCTATTCTTCACCACTTGTGCAAAGACGCTAATTAGCAGCTATTGACAGCATTTAAGTACCCCAAATAGCTTCAGTAGGGCTATTCGGGGGCATCTACATTGATCCCCAATGTTAGTGCATCTTTTGTCAGGCTAATTTCCCCATATCTGACAGCATTTTTCGGCTGTTTGAGTTTCACCGGGTTCCGTTTTCGCATCATTTGGAAATTGAATACGACGAATAGCGGGGCCGCGCGCGAAAAGTTTTCACCTCCAAAACACGCGAAGTCGCCGAAAAGTACGGCAGGCAAAACCTTTCTGACTTTTCGCGTCTAATTGAATATGCCCCTAAGCCGGGGACCCCTCAACGTTCTGAATTACATGGCTGGATCTAGTACTGTGTTCATGTCTAACACAATAGTGGGATAACAGGGAGAAGGCTGGACCGTGTTACACACTGACAAAGCACAGTTTAACCTCTCATTCAGTTGATTGTCATCGCCTGGGCATTAACTATTGCACCGCTGGCCGTGGTGGAATTACTCCCAATTAAAATTCCACATTATGTGTAGTTACCATTAATGTTGAATATGCTTTATATGTTTAATGCTAAAAGTAGAAGGAAAAAAACAATATTCTGTATATCTCATGCTCCAATCCTCCTTATGCTAGCAATCTGATAGCTCCCTTGGTCACATACTGTAATGTGTTCTTAGTGTCAGTAGACAGGTGTTTTATTCATTACTTAGGACAGCATGTGACTACTCTTAGGGGTCTATTTACTAAAGTGCGGGTTTCTAGAAGTGGAGATGTTGCCCATAGCAACCAATCAGATTCTACTTAACATTTATCTAGCCCCTTCTAGAAGTTAATAACTAGAATCTGATTGGTTGCTGGGGGCAACATCTCCACTTCTAAAAACCTGCACTTTAGTAAATACACCCCTTACTGTAAAGAACCCTTTTGCAGCTGGAGGTTCAATATATTTTCTTCAAGGGGTGGAAATGTTTGTCACAGACATTTGTGTAAGAGCCATTAGTGTATTTCTATACAAGGACGATACCCCCAAATATCTTCTCTTCTCCTATGTAAATGCATCTAGCCTGGGCAGTCTCTAATAACATATGTATTGTTTCGCTGAATATTCCCATATATGTATTTGACAGTCTATAACCAGCGTATGCACAGTGCTGGCTGCCATTTTGCTACCAAATTAATATTTATTAACCGATGTCACTGGTACCTACGGAATGGACAGGCTGCATACTGATTCAGCTCACATAACGGATGCCTTCATTGTTTGTGAGTTATACGTCAAATTTGGGGTAAGAAAGGGGCGGGGCATATTAACTTTTTAATATTATTATGACATCACATGGAAGCTAAACAGAAAAAAAATAAATGTTATTTAAATACTCCCTATATGAGACCTTAATGCACATCAACTTAATGTATATTATTGTTAGACACATATATGTTATAAATCAAACCAATCAAGTATAATAAACACCACAGGCAAGGGTTACTTTGTTGCCTGGTTGCTTTAGCCATAGGAGCTGACATTTTATTCTTTATAATGTTGTCTTTGTATTTCGGTTGTTTGTATATTTTATTAATGATGTAGTATTGTATAGGCAAAACTAACTGACTGACTGACCCATTCTCTGCATTTCTACCCCTCAGCCAGCCTGTCCAGGTGCTCAGTAGGGGAAAAGTCATATAAGACAGAATGAGTCTGTCAGCTAGTGTGTAGATACCCAACAATAGAGCCAGCTGGATCCTCATGTGCTTTATCTTACACCGTGTATGTAGGGATTACGTGTTACGCTCTTTTATTAGTGGTAGTATTAGATGAATATATAAGATTGCTTTGTTCCGGTGTCTGAAGCGGATAAGCAGGTCAGTACTGGCAAAGCTTGCTATGAGCTTCCTAGTATTTCTATACACAATACTATGGCAGCTGACGAATAAGCATGTACATCCTGCAAGGTATAATGATGTATTTTAGAAAATGAAATTGCTCGGTGAGAACTCTTCTGTGCTTCCTTCCTCTTTCCTTCTTTTCCCTACAAAGGCTGGAAGAATAAAAGCTGTCGGGATTGTCGGCATCGAGAGGAAGCTGGAAGAGAAAAGAAAAGAGACTGACAAAAACATTTCCGAGGTTGGTGCAAATTTGTTTCTGTTGCTGGTCTGGGCGAGTCACTGGGGCAGTACCACCCCCTCCCAAATGATCTCCATCGCTCTTGGCAGATAACGTACCTTACATTCTCCGGTATATACATCCTCCTAAAGGTTACCTGCTGTAGAAGACAGTAAAATGTTATACGTGTAACTGACACTGTGAGAACTCACCTGGGAGAAGTGTTGGTCCCATCTTCAAGCAATCAGCGTGAATGACCCAATGCAATCTCTGGTATGTGAGCAATTCTGTCTCACTTTACTGCATTTTTGTTATTACCCCATGGACTATACTAATATGTTCTATCAGGCTACTGTATATCACCAATAACTTTCTTTCCCTGCAGCTATTGATCTGTAGGATAGAAACTGTTTCTCTTTTTTGAGTTATGAGTTTTAGTAGCAACATACATTACTGGCTGTACACAGCGATATACTTAGCAGCAGGGTGCTATAATAGACAGGGTGCTATAATACACAGGGTGCTATAATACACAGCACTGCTAACATAAAATAAGCAGAGATAAGCATGTGCAGTGTTACTAGTGGTAAGAGCAGTGCCGGATTAAACCCCCCCTAGGCAGTCGAAATTTCGAGGCCCCCCTCGCAAATTATCTCCTAATAGGTTTTTAATTTTACCAAACAACAATATTAATAAACCGTACGCAGCACCACATTTTTTTTTTACAAGCTGACAGAAGATGAGCTTTTTAATTCAATAATTTTTATTGATTTTATAATAACATAAACAATTACACATATTTTGACTCCATTACAAATTATTCCTGATACAGACTCAGTAGAGAGCACAATCACGAACAGATTAAGCATACTGTTGGTCAGGTGTAAGACAAGCTGCATAGACATTGATTCAAAGAATAATGTTCGGTATTACCTTCTTAAATGGCATAATTCCCAATAGAGAACTTAGAATAAAATACCAATTAACAAATAAAAATGGCAGACAGAGTAACACATACAATATACAAAAATAAATACAATCAGGCAATAAACATAGGTAAAGACAAATAACCAATACAGCAGGATATAAAGAGCACCACATAGTATAATGAATAAACAGTAAGAGCCCATAGGCGCCATATTAGCTCATTTACCAAATATGAAATATAAATAGCCAGTGCTAGAGGCATATAAAAGTACAAAAGTACCTTACATCTGAAGCCTGATACATAATAATTGCAAAATATTACTAAGTAAAATTAACAAATACTAATAATCTGCCATAAATCAAAACCCTCCAAAACAACCCATCAAATAACCCCCCACCCTGTATGGCCTAACCCCAACCCAGGAGTACTTGGATCCCAATTCCCCCTTACCAACCTACAATATCCTAACCTATAAACCCCCTCCCCCCACCCACCCACACAAACAAAGGATAGTAAAACACATATATGACAAGGGCAATATATTTGTTGCCCTTAGCTAGGCTAGACTATGCTAAACCCAGCTCTCCCGCATAATAAGGATAAAACATTTTCCACAGACATACTAGAGAGAGAAAACGTTCTTCACATACTTAAAGCTTGGCAGCATACTAATATATATATACTAGGATATTATAACCAACAAGACAGAGAAATATTGGAACATGAAAGCATAATGAGGGGCACCAAATTATTAATCATTAATCCGGCCAGGCCTCAGGAGGCAGTGAAAATAAAGGCATAGTTCCATCCCCATTTGCCCAAAGACGTACAGAAAAGTACATGGAATGCTTTAATGATATATCTTGAAGACATCCATCCTTCCAAGGGCACACAGAAAAAAAAATATGAAAAACTTGAATGGCAAAGCCTGATGCCTCGATCCCTCCACTAGATATGTAGCACTCTTTGGAAAATAACACAGTAAACCCCAACAGCCTAGGGTTTGAAAGGGTATCCAGCATGGGAATAGACACTTCCCTAGGTACGGATAAGCTCCAGACTTGTTCTTTCTTATAGGACATGTAGAAGGTAGCCTCATCAGTTGGGGACACAGCCATCACTTCTCCAAGTTTATTGAGAAGCCTCTGTGTGGAAGCAGCAATCGCTTGAAGAATCAGCTGCATTGAACTAGCCATATGTAAGGCAATCAAGCCGCAAGTATCCGCAGTAACTGTAAGCAGGTGCAGACTACATGGTGGTGGCTAGCACACCACCTATGTTCTCCAGCAACAGCTATATACTGCAGCCAGCGTCAGGATCTGTTATGAGGAGCTGAATCTCACCACCAGAGGCACTTAAAATAAAATGGCTGCCAACTGTCCAATCTGATTATCAGACACAGGAAATCACTCGCTCCGGGGCTCGCACCAAAACGGGGCGGCTGTCGATGTTGATCGACAGCTCGCCCTGTTTTGTAGGTGGGTAGGGGGGGTGGCTGGCCAAATGGAGGCGTTCACAAAGGAACGCCTGTCCTTTGAGGGCGGCCCTACTGACATCACTCGTGATGTCAGTAGTTGAGCTTCCTGCTCTATTAGAGCAGGAAGCTCACTGGGGCTTGTGGGAACGAGACCCTACCACAAGGGTCTCATCGCAAGCCCGATGGTCGCGACCATCACCTGGCCGCTCGCAAAAGCTGTGGGTGGTCACTCACAGCTTAGCGAGCGACCAGGAGGCCGGATTGGAAAGAAAAACAGCCGCCCAGATTCAAAGCAAGTGCTCACAAAGAGCGTCCGGCTCTGAATCAGGGCCAGAATCCCTTGGTGAGTAGCAGGAGATTAGAGGCACCAACAACAGGGAGAAACCGCAGAAATAATGAGCAGCAGCGGCAAGATCAACGTTCCAGCAAGATCAGCAGCGGCGCTACTTCAGGTAGGGTGCAGTCCCAAAATGTCGGCCGCTGTATTCAACTCACCAGAGCAAGGCAGCAGGGAGTGGAGACCGGGCAAGCAGTCGGCGGCAGAGGGACCGGAGCACCAGGAACAGCCGGTTAACTAAAGCAAACCACCAGGTAAGTAGTATTTTGAGAAGCAGTAGTTAAGAGTAGGGATGGAGACTCCGGGTCAGCAGGAGAAGGAAACAGCCACCTGAAGTCGCCGGGGAATAGTGCCTTAAAGTACACAACAGGAGCCAGCCACGACACTCCAATACGTACATGAGAGGATAAAACCAACAAATATCTGATTGTGAAATAAATATATCCAGGAAAACAGGATTTTCTTCAGGATTTGTGCAGAACAGCTAAAGAAAAGCTGCCCTCTCCCCTCCCAGCTACTCCAGGCCATGCCCCCAGAAGATGAGCTTTTAAGAGACAAACTGTAATGTGAATCTGATGTCTATGGTTTTATGTACATTACATTAATACAGTATTTTCTCTATAGAGTCTTTAATGTAAAGTTTTCATTTCTTTGAGTCGATCATGTTTTCTATCTTTTGGAAACAATTTATGAAAGCGTTGATTGTAATGTTCTTTCAAGATCAAATCAATATTGTTTTGATCCGATGACGCGGGGTCCATAAAAGGAGCCAGGCCCTTAGGCCGGTACCTACTTTGCCTATTTGGTAATCTGGCACTGGGTGAGAGGTATGCGAAGTTGCAAGCACGGGACTCCTGACATGGGTCATACAGCAGTGCACTAGGTTATGCTGGCAGATTCTATTAGCTGTGAGGTTCTGACAGAAACCTGTGTGATGTGCGACTCCGCACCATTCCTGTTAAAACCGTGAAGATGATACGAGGGTGGGCATTTCAGCAAGACAATGATTCCAGACACTCAGCCAGGACACTCTCAATTGGTTTCAGAGAAAGAAAATAAAGCTGCTAGCATGGCCCAGCCAATCACCTGACTTCAATCCAATTGAACATCTATGGAAAGAACTAAAGATCAGAGTTCATAGAAGAGGCCCACGGAACCTTCAAGATATGAAGCCTGTTTGTGTGGACGAATGGTCCAAAATCACACCTGAGCAATGCATGCGACTAGTTTCTCCATACAGGAGGCGTCTTGAAGCTGTCATTACCAACAAAGGCTTTTGTACGAAGTATTAAATACATTTCAGTAAGCGTGTTCAATACTTTTTCTCTGTGTCATTTCACATTATTACATAGCTTAATTTATGGACATCTATGGTTTGATTTCTTTACATGGGCTGTTACTGACATTTGGTGAAAATTTCATTACAATAGCCCCATTACAAATATATTTACTGAGAAAAATGTTGATGTGTTCAATACTTATTTCACCCGCTGTATATAACAGGATGATGTCTAATAAATAGTTGAGACAGACAAACAAAAATGGCAGCTGCTCAATCAATCTAGCAGTACTAATCAGGTGCATGAAAGGGGGGGGTCATACTAACTAGAAAAAGGAGGGGGATTTAACCCACTATTGTACCTCAGCACACTGAATAATACCTGCAACAATATATGAAGACTATATGGTCATAGAAATTCAGAGATATTAGTTGCATGCATTTGCAAATACATGGGAGGCTGCTAGGCCACGTCACGGCTTCTCTGTTACTAGCAGTCCCTAACACTAAGGGGTTCACGTCCGGGGCGCAGTGCACCCCAAAAAACGTCCAGCCCAGGGCATCACACGAAAATGGAAAAAGAGTGACAGTGCAGTGTAAAGTATAGATGTGTGCGAGTAATCATTAAGTGTGGAATGAGAGGTTAAAATATATGTGAAAAAATACATGAATAATAAACAAACATAAAAGGTGATGTGAAAAGCAACTATGTGTATTAAGTGGTGATGCCCTGAGGAGGCCCAGCCAGACCAGTCCCGGGGGCCCTACGCCCAAACGTTCACCCCAAATGTAAAATATACCAATTATAAGGCCTCATGATAAAGGGACATACAGTCAGGTGCATAAATATTGGGACATTGACAGAATGTTCATATTTTGGCCTCTATTCACCACCACAATGGCTTTGAAATGAAACAAAAAATATGTGCTTTAACTGCAGACTTTCAGGTTTAATTTGAGGTTGATTACATCCAAATCAGGTGAACGGTGTAGGAATTACAACGGTTTCTATATATGCCTCCCACTTTTTAAGGGACCAAAAGTAATGAAACTATCAACTCAAAAGCTATTTCATGGATAGGTGTGGGCTATTCCCTCAATATTTCATTATCAATTAAGCAGGTAAAAGGTCTGGAGTTGATTCTAGGTGTGACATTTGCATTTGGAATCAGTTGCTGTCAACTCTCAATATGAGATCCAAAGAGCTGTCAGTGAAGCAAGCCATCATTAGGCTGAAAAATCAAAACAAACCCATCAGAGAGATAGCAAAACATTAGGTGTGCTCAAATCAACTGTTTGGAACATTCTTAAAAAGAAAGAACGCATCGGAGAGTTCAGCAACACCAAAAGACCCGGAAGACCACGGAAAACAACTGTGGTGGATGACAGAAGAATTATTTCTCTGGTGAAGAAAAACCCCTTCACAACAGTTGGCCAAATCAAGAACACTCTCCAGGAGGTAGGTGTATATGTGTCAAAGTCAACAATCAAGAGAAGACTTCACAAGAGTGAATATAGAGGGTTCACCACAAGATGTAAACCATTGGTGAGCCACAAAAACAGGAAGACCAGATTAGAGTTTGCCAAACAACATCTAAAAAAGCCATTACAGTTCTGGAACAACATCTATGGACAGATGAGACAAAGATCAACTTGTAGCAGTGTGATGGGAAGAGAAGAGTATGGAGAAGGAAAGGAACTGCTCATGATCCAAAACATACCACCTCATCAGTGAAGCTTGGTGGCGGTAGTGTCATGGCGTGGGCATGTATGGCTGCCAATGGAACTGGTTCACTTGTATTTATTGATGATGTGACCGCTGACAAAAGCAGCAGAATGAATTCTGAAGTGTTTCGGGCAATAATATATGCTCATATTCAGTCAAATGCTTCAGAACTCATTGGACGGCACTTCACAGTGCAGATGGACAATGACCTGAAGCATACTGCAAAGGCAACCAAAGAGGTTTTTAAGGCTAAAAGTGGCATGTTATGCAATGGCCAAGTCAATCCCCTGACCTGAATCCGATTGAGCATGCATTTCACTTGATGAAGACAAAACTGAAGGGAAAATGCCCCAAGAACAAGCAGGAACTGAAGACATTTGCAGTAGAGGCCTGGCAGAGCATCACCAGGGATGAAACCCAGCGTCTGGTGATGTCTATGCGTTCCAGACTTCAGGCTGTAATTGCCTGCAAAGGATTTGCAACAAAGTATTAAAGAGTGAAAGTTAGATTTAGGATTGTTTAGTTTGTCCCATTACTTTTGGCCCCTTAAAAAGTGGGAGGCACATATAGAAACCGTTGTAATTCCTACACCGTTCACCTGATTTGGATGTAATTACCGTCAAATTAAATCTGAAAGTCTGCAGTTAAAGCACATCTTGTTTGTTTCATTTCAAAGCCATTGTGGTGGTGAATAGAGGCCAAAATATGAAAATTCTGTCAATGTCCCAATATTTATGCACCTGACTGTATATAATTTTGTCAAATGTAAGGCCTCATGATAAAGGCACATACATAAATGCATCCAAATTGAGAGCCAGCTTACCTGGGAGTCACCCCTTCGAACTCCAACTAGCACTACTAGAACCAGCATGCCCTACTAATGCTGGCTCCTTCATGCAACTCATAACAACAAACAAAAATGGCAGCTGCTCAATCAATCTAGCAGTACTAATCAGGTGCATGAAAGGGAGGGGTCATACTAAGTAGAAAAAGGAGGGGGATTTAATCCCCTATTGTACCTCAGCACACTGAATAATACCTGCAACAATATATGAAGACTATATGGTCATAGAAATTCAGAGATATTAGTTGCATGCATTTGCAAATACATGGGAGGCTGCTAGGCCACGTCACGGCTTCTCTGTTACTAGCAGTCCCTAACACTAAGGGGTTCACGCCCGGGGCGCAGTGCACCCCAAAAAACATCCAGCCCCCGGGACTGGTCTGGCTGGGCCTTCTCAGGGCATCACCACTTAATACACATAGTTGCTTTTCACATCACCTTTTATGTTTGTTTATTATTCATGTATTTTTTTCACATATATTTTAACCTCTCATTCCACACTTAATGATTACTCGCACACATCTATACTTTACACTGCACTGTCACTCTTTTTCCATTTTCGTGTCCTGGGCTGGACATTTTTTGGGATGCACTGCTCCCCGGACGTGAACCCCTTAGTGTTAGGGACTGCTAGTAACAGAGAAGCCGTGACGTGGCCCAGCAGCCTCCCATGTATTTGCAAATGCATGCAACTAATATCTCTGAATTTCTATGACCATATAGTCTTCATATATTGTTGCAGGTATTATTCAGTGTGCTGAGGTACAATAGGGGATTAAATCCCCCTACTTTTTCTAAATAGTTGAGACAGTACAGACATTACTATGGCAGTGGTGCTTCACTGTCTTGCAGCAGCATCTTACAGCTGGAACTAGTGAGGATGGCTAATATAGGCTGTAGGAGAAAAGAGGAGTCTCACATCAACAGTTTCCCAAAATATGTGGCTGTGGCTTATGCTGTCTGTAGGAATGGGGATTGCTAAATCCGGCACTGCTTATTAACAGAGCAGCAGAGGGAAGGACATGGGGAGTGCATTTTATATTCATGCTTCTTATATGAAAGAGGATTTTTTTTTTTGATCAAACCAACCTCTAGGACACTGGTCAGGGAACAGGGGTAAATTACACCAAATGGGATAAAAATTAAATTCCTGGGGGTAATGGACGGACAGCCGGGCATGTATATTAATCATTGCATGCCTGGCTGTCCGTCCATTACCCTCAGGAATGGAGGTCACTGGCGCCAGGTGCTGCACCAGTGACCTCCAGCCTGGCGCCGCAGGAAGGCTCTAAGCCAGACGCCCGCTGAGATGTTATTACCAGCGGGCGCCCGGCTCCTTCCCTGCAGCGCCGCTTTAGCCGGAGGCTGGAGTTCTCTTCTGAACTCCAGCTTCCGGCTCTCCCCATGCGCACTATGGGAGAGACGTCATGACTTCTCTCCCATAGTTCCGAGGAGCAGCCGGTCGGACAGGATGGCGGATGCAGGAGCGGGGATTAAGGTAAATGGATTTATTTTTTTTCTTTGTACAAGCGACACTACAGGGGCACTATATGGGGGCACAGCTACAGAGGCATTATATGGCGCACTGCTACAGGGGCACTATATGGGGGCTGTACTACAGGGGCACTGCTACAGGGGCATTATATGGGAACACTACTACAGGGGTATTATATGGGGGCTCTACTACAGGCGCATTATATGGGGGCACTACTATATGATTTCCTTCCTTTCAAATCAAGGGGGTAACGTCTGCGTATCTAAATATATTTTGGGGTAAAGGGTAAAAAAGTTCCCTGACCCCTGCTCTAGGGAGTTGTTTTAGTCTTGTTGGTCTTTTCCAAAGTAGCCTGTATTGCTTACATAGGGGCTTAGTTAATAAAATGGTGCACATATGTCCTGTTACCCACTAGTAACGATTCAGTTAATTTTTATTTTGTGATTAGTTATAGCACATTGCCTTATGGCATTATTTGTGAACCATTAAATTAATATTTGGCATAATTTAGTAATGTTTATTCTGGGACTAACACTTATTGAAATGTTTAAATCAGCTTTATGGTAAAGTGCAGTGTTTCAAAGTATGTGGTTGTAGGGGGAAAAAGCTGAAATGTCATAGCTTGGCATGTCAGATTTGCTTTCTAGATCATTACTCTGCAGTTACCTAGGAGACTGCAAGCCATTCTTAGATTGGCATGTGCACTGCCTTAGAGTGGTTAATGATAGAGAATGTGGATTCATTTTCTTACCCAATTTTGCCTCATATTATATTTTGCGTCCTATTCTGTAGCACATCTGCTTATTCTGCTGATTTTATTTTCATTCTCGCATCTTGATTCCAAGCCCACTGTTTATTTATAGTGACCTGATTCATGTAAAAACAGCAAAGAACTTTGTTATGTGGATAAATAGGGGGACGTCTGAATGCAGTTGTTATAAGTTCTCTGGCTAAATTGTAATGAATGGCTAAATGTACAGGGCTCTGGCAGCTTCCTGCATGGGCTGCTGGTTACTGATAAGACTGCAGTGCGGTGTTTATGTGAGGAAGTTCCTGTTAGGTGTGGGCCTATTCCCCTTTGTCCTCACTCCATTCTCTCTGTGAGCGATGAGTTGTAGCATGTTATTAATTAGGCTTAGGAGGCCACTGATCTGTTAACAGATCCCTTTTGTACAGAATCCTAGTCTCATTTAACAATTATTATTTTGCCGTACACAGAACAGTGTTGTGCTGTATATGGAGCAGCCAATCAGAGATGAGCTGTAATTGGTTTAGTGTAAGCTAGTATCTGGTTATGGTGGATTACAGCACATGCTCTATTGTAATTTTTTTTTTTTATTAAGTATGCCCCTTAGTGTGTTTAATCACAGGCACTTGGGCATCACTTTCCGCTGCAAGGTGTATGTCAACATATCAACCAGTAATGAGAATCTGTATGAGAAACGCAGCTAGGGGGCGACACACCATAGATGCTGTACAACCAGCCTTGAATGCCACATTTAAAGGCATTTTAAACTTGACACCTCATATTACATTGGGCTCATTGTTTTATTCACGCATTTCAGTTTTATATTCAATTTTAACATGAATTTGTGTAAGCAGTGGCGTAACTATGGGGGGGGGGGTGTCACGAAGCAGGCCCAGCCGGTCAGGGCAGCGTATCCGGAAGTTGCCGTTAAAAAAGCAACGTCCCTTGGCAATGTAGCTTCCTGCTCTGTGAGTCCCGGCATCTCCTCTCTGATCACATCGCCTCCCCTTCAGTCATATTCACATTTCAAAGTACAGACCTAGTTGGGAATCGAACCTGTCACTTCATGCTTTGCAGTCAGACAGCTTAACAATGGAACTATGGGCATAATTACCATAGCTACAAGGGGAGCAGCTGCTATAGGGATCAGAGCTTACAAACGTTTGCTATGGGGACTTCAAATACCTAGTTACTCCCCTGAATGGAGCCATCTGCTATTACAAGGAAAGACTGTGAATTCTAAAGCTACTTCACATTCTTATTAATCTAAAATACAGTCATACTGTACCTTCATGCTTTGCAGTCAGTGACCTTACAAAATGGAGCCACCTGCTACTACAGTCAAGACCTGTGAATTCTAACTATATCATGCTACTTCACACTCTCCATAATGTAAAATACAGTCATAGCTGGAATGGAAAGGAATATTCCCAGAGTGACGAGATATAGTGGCGTGTCATATTGGCACACCCCCATTTTTCAGTGGCCACGCCCATTTCCTGTTGTACTCTTGTTCCATGTTTTAGTGATGTAACCAGGGTCTAGTGATTTATAGCCTGAATATTGGCTTAGCCATCAGAAATGTGCCTCTATCTTGTATAAGAAGACCCATAAATGTCATAATACATTTTTAAAAAAAAATTATATTAATAATATTGAGAAATATATAATGTTTCTGGAGCTTATCAGAGTTACAGGAGATAAAACTGATTGAGGTGTAAAGGTGCCCATCCACTAGGCGACCTGAAAGACTGAACGACTAGCGTTCAGACCCTCATGTCGCCAAGGTGCAGTGCCCGCACTGAATGGCGTTCACTGAACGTCATTCAGTGAAGGAGCCTGATCTCCTATCTCTGAACATGCCGAACCTGATGAGCGTCATCAGGTTGACGGGCATGTTCAGTAGATAGTCGGGGACGGCAAGGACCCAGCGTGCATTTTTCCTAATTAAATTAGTAGCTGTGTGGTGGAACCGATGTTGTTGGTTATAGATGTTTGCATGATAGGAGCACTCAAAACACATTCATCATCCTCAACACCCAGGCCGCAAAGCAAACTATTAATGTTATGCCTGCAGATTAACTGTGGTATTGTAATTAAATTATATTCATTTTAGAATGTTATCTCCATTACTCAGCCTTGTAGTAATAAAAAAATTATATGTGGTTCAATGTTTCAAATAGAAAAAAAAAACACTTTACAGGACTAATATTCTTGCTAAAATGTTAAAAAGTACATAATAAACAAAAAATAAATCATACTGTAGTGTTCATTCAAGCACGCTGCACCTGTCACGAACCGTTCCTCTTTCCTGCCTGGGGTGCTTCTAGCACACTCTGGTCCAGGGGTGGGCATTAAGTGGCCCTCCAGCTGTTGTTGAACTACAGATCCAAGCATGCCTTGCAACACCTTTAGCATGGCCAAATAGCAAAACTGTGGTAGGGCATGCAGGGGTGTGTAGTCCTACAACAGCTGGGGGCCACTTATTGCCCACCCCTACAGTCTGGTCTGTATTTCAGCAGTTTGTTGCGTTAGCTGAGTGTGCTAGAAGCACCAGAGCAGAGAGTGACACCCCAGGCAGGAAAGAGGAACTGCACAGGTTGTGACCATTACAGGGTGCTAGAATAAACACTAAAACTGGATACTTGTGAAACATAAAATATTCAATGGTGTAATATCTATAGACTTGTATTAGTACTTGGTAGAACATAAGGAAGGATTGGCAGATACAGATGTGTCCACATACATCTAGCCTCCTTGCGTGTTAAATTACTCGGTAGCACCGAGGCGCTGTAACGTAGCACTGTCCATGTAGATGCCCCTGCAGTCGCACACAGAATATAGGCATGCCGCATATCCTATTATTCAGCACAAAAAGACTTTCGACGCTACTGAGACGCTCGGCGCTCATGCGTTATGTGTAATTAGACTTGCAGCGCATGTAGGATAGATTTATCTGGACACATCTGTTCCACATGTTGCATTTTTCTTCTCCCTGAAGACGTTGTTCCCATTGGGATAATGTGTGTGTGTTTATATTTGTATATATACAGTATACAGTCAGGTCCATAAATATTTGGACATTGACAGAATTTTCATATTTTGGCCTCTATTCTCCACCACAATGGCTTTGAAATAAAACAAACAAGATGTGCTTTAACTGCAGACTTTCAGATTTAATTTGAGGGTAATTACATCCAAATCATGTGAACGGTGTAGGAATTACAACGGTTTCTATATGTGCCTCCCACTTTTTAAGGGGCCAAAAGTAATGGGACTATCAACTCAAAAGCTATTTCATGGACAGGTGTGGGCTATTACCTCGTTATTTCATTATCAATTAAGCAGGTAAAAGGTCTGGAGTTGATTCTGGGTGTGACATTTGCATTTGAATCAGTTGCTGTTGACTCTCAATATGAGATCCAAAGAGCTGTTACTATCAGTGAAGCCAGCCATCATTAGGCTGAAAAATCAAAACAAACCCATCAGAGAGATAGCAAAAACATTAGGTGTGCTCAAATCAACTGTTTGGAACATTCTTAAAAAGAAAGAACGCACCGGAGAGCTCAGCAACACCAAAAGACCCGGAAGACCACGGAAAACAACTGTGGTGGATGACAGAAGAATTATTTCCCTGGTGAAGAAAAACCCCTTCACAACAGTTGGCCAAATCAAGAACACTCTCCAGGAGGTAGGTGTATATGTGTCAAAGTCAACAATCAAGAGAAGACTTCTCAAGAATGAATATAGAGGGTTCACTACAAGATGTAAACCATTGGTGAGCCACAAAAACAGGAAGACCAGATTAGAGTTTGCCAAACAACATCTAAAAAAGCCATTACAGTTCTGGAACAACATCCTATGGACAGATGAGACAAAGATCAACTTGTGATGGGAAGAGAGAGAGAGTATGGAGAAGGAAAGGAACTGCTTATGATCCAAAACATACCACCTCATCAGTGAAGCATGGTGGTGGTAGTGTCATGGCGTGGGCATGCATGGCTGCCAATGGAACTGGTTCCCTTGTATTTATTGATGATGTAACTGCTGAAAAAAGCAGCAGAATGAATTCTGAAGTGTTTCGGCAATATTATATGCTCATATTCAGTCAAATGCTTCAGAACTCATTGGATGGCGCTTCACAGTGCAGATGGACAATGACCCGAAGCATACTGCAAAAGCAACCAAAGAGTTTTTTAAGGCTAAAAAGTGGAATGTTATGCAATGGCCAAGTCAATCCCCTGACCTGAATCCGATTGAGCATGCATTTCACTTGATGAAGGGAAAATGCCCCAAGAACAAGCAGGAACTGAAGACATTTGCAGTAGAGGCCTGGCAGAGCATCACCAGGGATGAAACCCAGCGTCTGGTGATGTCTATGCGTTCCAGACTTCAGACTGTAATTGCCTGCAAAGGATTTGCAACAAAGTATTAAAAAGTGAAAGTTAGATTTAGGATTGTTTAGTTTGTCCCATTACTTTTGGCCCCTTAAAAAGTGGGAGGCACATATTGAAACCGTTGTAATTCCTACGCCGTTCACCTGATTTGGATGTAATTACCCTCAAATTAAATCTGAAAGTCTGCAGTTAAAGCACATCTTGTTTGTTTCATTTCAAAGCCATTCTGCTGGTGAATAGAGGCCAAAATATGAAAATTCTGTCAATGTCCCAATATTTATGCACCTGACTGTGTATTATCGTGAGATGTTTATGGAGGCATCTCCAGGGGTTCTCTTCTGTTTAACAGCCAGCCAAAAAAAACAAAACAAAGGTCCATTGGTTTGGTACAGCCAGCGATAGGCAGTTTTATTAACCTGTAAAATAAAATAAAAACAGCAAATTAAATCCTACCCTATCTGCCACCAACTAACGTAAGGAATCCCTCTTTATGTGTGGAAGGGCCTAGTGTCCATCTCATAAGCAACAGTATGATGCTTTGTCACGCATACAAAGTAGTTGTCTCTCTGTAGTAAGAGAGCTATCAGGCTGCTGTCTGTCTGGAAAGTCAGAAGACCCAAAATAAAGACACAGGGTGGGGTATATGTACTAAGCTTTGGAGAGAGATAAAGCACAAACCAATTAGCTCCTAACTGTAATTTTTCAAACTCAGCCTGTAGTGACAGGAGCTGATTGGTTTGTACTTTTTTTTTTCTCGTCAAGGCTTAGTACATTTCCCTCCAGGATGTTTGTGTAAAGCTGGGTACACACTTAGCGACGTGTACCCAGACCATGTGTCAGCCTGTCGGGCAGACATATCGTACCACGGGTACACATTGAGCAATGTAATGCACGACTGGATAATCCCTCATTTCGTCTTTTATTACGTGCAGCAGCAGCTCCGCATGCAATACCATCCAGTTGACCATCCGGACGATATCGCTTGCGACCGCAAGAACGCGCATATAGTCTGATAGATATAGACGATCCGGACGATATGTCGTTCTGATTCAGCCGGAAACGACACATCATCCTAGTGTGTACCCAGCATAAGACTAAATCTCTCACTTGTTCTCCCATCTCACATGGTGTATGTATGTATGTATATATGTGTGTATATATGTGTATATATATATATATATATATATATATATATATATATATATATATAATATACTAAGCAAGAAAGGCTGCGGCACTTGGAGACTGGTTATAAAGCAAATATTTTGAGTGGTGTCACATAATAAAAAAGCCAACGTTTCGGATCGCTAAGCCCCTTTGTCAAAGTGCCGCAGCCTTTTTTGCTTAGTTTTACATTTCAATATTTGCTGAGGGCACCAGAGCCAGTTGTTTTTTCCCAGAAGGAGTGCCGGACCGCATCTCTCTGTGTGTATGTGTGTGTGTATGTATATGTATATATATATATATATATATATATATTATACACTATACACTGTTCAGTATGGAATTGGTGATACCCACTCATCCTACACCTTTTGTGGCACAGTTGATGTGTGAGAACTGCTAACTCATGGTATAGCTGACCTATATCAGTCAGCCCAGGTAGAAAGGACACTTTAATGGAAGTGATTTTTGTATCTAGGACAGTATGGCCCATTTGATCGAAGACAAATCCTTACTACACATTGCTTCCAAATTCTGTTTTCCAGGCCTTTGAGGATCTCAGCAAGCTGATGGAAAAGGTACGA
This sequence comes from Taudactylus pleione, assembly GCA_031769625.1. NCBI lineage: Eukaryota > Metazoa > Chordata > Amphibia > Anura > Myobatrachidae > Taudactylus > Taudactylus pleione. Next base: position 405,040 of record JAUIMM010000088.1, on the reverse strand, counting down.
TGAGACATTAATGTGAGTCCGTGTCCAGGGCAGCCGTGTCCTCTGGCAGAGGAGTGATAGACACTAATTATTTTTACAGGCCAAGGAAATGGTGGAACTGTCTAAATCGATAGCTAACAAAATCAAAGACAAACAAGGAGACATCACAGAAGATGAGGTATGAACGTGTGTCTGTGAGCAGCCTGCCAAGGTAAATTGGGAAGAATAACATCACAATATTATTATGAAGGACAAATCCAGGAAAAACATTTGTTGAAATGGTGTCTGGGGTAACAACACCTGCGCCCCCTCTGTACATACTGCATATCATATATTGGCTGCAATTATCATTACATTCTCCTGAATTTAGTTATGTTATGCTTAAGTCACTGTGGAAAAAGCATATATTACTTTTCTTTTACCTCAAGATAACCCTATGGTCGTTAAATTGTCTTGTTAATGTTCTCATTTCTTTTTCTGTATATCAATACATTACCTGCAAAATACTTTTAAGCACCTGCCTCCCCCCTCCCCCGAATACTATTGTACAGTTCAGCTCTATAGTGTCGAAGATATTTTATACTTGCCCATAACTCCTAGTGACCAAATCTGATCATTCATTCCAAGTATTTACTGAATTTGTAAAGAATCTATATACCTATGCCCCAAAAAAATTTGAGTGGCCAAATTCAACAATAATGTGATAATTTTGTATTAATTATCCTGCAAATGTCCTTCATTGTGTTTGCACTGAAAGTGTCATTCCTACGGGTCAATCCAATTAGCCGCAAAGGGTGCAAGTTGCCATTGCCATGGGGTTAAAACGCTGGCAAAGGCACCTCGTCTCGCAGCCCGCTCCAAGCCCGAATAGGCACAATTTAGCTGGAGGCCCTATGGGACTGCGAGCACCTTTGTGCGAGTTCAGGCTGCCGCCAAGTGTGGCCGTTGTCGTGGTGACTCGCACCCGCGAGATCATAGCAGACAATGGGATTGAGCCCTTTGTCTAATCCAAATTGTAACGTTTGTAAAGCAACGTATGCCTGAGGTGTATGCGATGTGATTTTACAAATGTGTTAATTTAGAAGTCCACATCAGTGCTTTAATTTCTGAACAAAAGAATGCATTTTTGTACTTCAATAAACAATTTGAGGTTCACTTTTATGTTCACTACACAATTCAATATATATGCCACTGTAACCCCAAAATGATGTTCATGCCTAATAATGATAATTTCTAAACAGATAAGAATATTAGCAGGCGTTGTGGTAAATGTGGTCTCTCAGACCCCATTGGTAGCCGGCTCAATGGCTGAATCTTGCCCAATTTGGTCACCACATGTAAACCTTTAAGTGACCGGCCCAGTGGGCTTTATCTGAGGCCAGTGTGGCCAAACACAAAGGGTAAAAGTGCCCAGATCCAGCATTTAAATAATCAAGTCAATGTGGATTTGCTGTTTACTTCGCTGAATAAGGAGATTACTAATTTCGGTGAGACCATCGGCCAATGAGGTTTTTCTGTTCTGAATGATTTAAAAAATGACAATTATTCAGTAAGTAAATCCATCAGGTTAAAATTAGGACCTTTGGGAACAGAAATCCTCATATTTTGACACAGATTTCCAGTGTTGTTGAGCAGTGGGATTTAACTTGGCCATTGTGGGACATTCGTTTTCTTTTTGTGACTTTTGGTCATTGTTTCCCTGGAAGCTAACTCATCCCCCAGGTTAACTGCAGCAGGTTTCCTCCAAGATTGTGTATATCGGACTCCAGGCCTGATGTTGAGTGACAGCACTCCCCCTTTGGTGGGCGGGCCGGGGGGGGGTGGCTGCCCAGACGGAGGCGTTCCCATGGGAACGCCTACCGTCTGGGGGCGGTACCACTGACATCACAAGTGGTCAGTGGGAGAGCTTTCGGCTCTGTTTGAGCTGAAAGCTCTCTGGGGCTTGCAGCCACGAGACCCTACCACAGTGGTCTCGTCGCAAGCCCGATGGTCACGGTGGTCTTGACCATCGCGACCATCATGGCCGCTCGCTATAGCTGTGGGTGGTCACCCACAGCTATGCGAGCGGCCAGGAGGCCGTTCTAAAAAAAAAAAGAGACTGGCCCTGATTCAGAGCGAGCGCTCTGTCAGAGCGTCCGGCTCTGAATCAGGGCCTCCAACCATTGTGTCCTCTAACTTAATAAGTCTTCCAGTCTCTGAAGCAGAGATGCATCCCCATAGCATCATGCGTCTCATTGAGGATTGTGTGTTTGGGAAGTTGCACAGTATTAGGCTTGCGCCAAACACAGCACTTAAGGTGCCTACGCTACACACTTGGCGATGTGCTCACGATCCAACATCGTGTAGGATTTCCCTTGAGCTCTCACCCGGCAGCTCCCCGGCAGTCCGGCACACGATTTGGTGTAAAAAGTGTTCACTGTGACAAAAGATCTATCGTGCATCCTTAACTTTTTCCAGTGCATCGTGTCCCAGACTGGCAGATCTTGCCTGGAGCACGGCAGATCTGAAGATGCGATGTAGACCTGCGTGGACGCGCATCGGCATCGTGAGTGGATACTCAGGATTTGGGAATATTTTACAACATTTGTCGTCACGATGCCCCGGAATCTGGCAAATCGTATAAAATATCGCTAAGTGTGTAGGCACCTTTAGCATTGAGGCCAAAATATTTACTCTTGGTTTTCGTCAGACCATAGAAGTTTCCTCCATTTGGGTTATCAGTCTGCCATGAGCTTTCTGGCTAACTCATTCTCAGATCTGTACCCAGGCTATTGTCCCATGATCGGTTTCTCCTATCTCTGCCATACAAACTGTAACTACAACTGTCCGAGTCTCATCATTGTAGTTTCTCTGATCAATGCCCTTCCCCATGGATGTTACAGTGCTCTCTGGCATATAGTGTAAGCATTCTGATTCTACTATTCTCCATCATTAGAATCTGATCAAAAGGAATGAATTAGCTGTACGTCATATTGTGTATGTATTTACAGTATTCTAACTATTTTATACAATTTTCAACTTATATTTGTAGACTATCAAGTTTAAATCCTACCTGCTGAGCATGGGAATCGCCAATCCCGTCACCCGGGAAACGCACGGATCAGGCACACACTACCACATGCAGCTGGCAAAGCAGCTTGCCACCATGTTACAGACCCCATTAGAGGTGAGGGGAGAATATCCTTGCTTTGTGTGTGCTTCTAATCTTCATTATTATTCCCCTACAGTAAGGTGTACTGTTTTGCATTTGTTAGGAAATGTGCCCCATAAAGTTACTGCGAGTGGTTATGTAAATACTAACTTAACATCTTTAATGATCTAGAAAATACAACAAGGTGCACTGCCAGCCAGAAAATAACCCTGTGAATAAACGGAGCAGCTCACACATGCAGGTTCTGCACCTGCTGAAAAGGACAATAGAAAAAAGCAGAGTGGAGCGCTGGTTTATTCAAGTGACCACACTGATAAATGCAAATGATTTATAGCAAAGATTAAACAGTTCATACATAAAATACATAAAATATAAGTCTCTACACTGACACGGTGATATAGAGTGGATGAGCAGATGGAAGGTGAAATTGTTATAACATAGGACCACTCCAGGGTCCAGTAAATAATAATGTCCACAAACAAGCTCTGTATGTATCCACTGTGGTAGTAGAATGTCAGCAAGAACGTTGGAAACAATATTGCCAAAAGGAGAATCCAAATAACCGGAGAACTGTAATCACCTGTAATGATGTAGCCAGTACTCACACTGTGTAGGTAGTGTCAGGCTAGTGTCTGGAGTGCATCGGGATCCATTCCAAGCGGGGACCAGACGCCCCATACTGGCGTAGCTATTTCTGAGTGTGGTGACGGGAGCCGCTGATGACCTGCCTAGCGTCTATGCAATCTCCGTCTGGCTAAACAGGTTAGGTGCTCCGTAAGTGTTGGTATCCTTTCCGTCAAGGGGGTAAAGAGCGTTCTCTCAGCTGACTCTCCCTGCGTGTGGATGGATATGCCTTCTGATGAAATCGGGAATTTTTAAACCTGGAGAAACGCGTCAAGGGATCACCCCTAACTGGACACGGATACTTTTGTACTTTTGGTCATTTTCCCTCTACCTGCATATCCGCTTGGAACGGCTCCCGGTGCACTCCAGACACTAGCCTGACGCTACCTACACAGTGTGAGTACTGGCTACATCATTACAGGTGATTACAGTTCTCCGGTTATTTGGATTCTCCTTTTGGCAATATTGTTTCCAAAGTTCTTGCTGACATTCTACTACCACAGTGGATACATTCAGAGCTTGTTTGTATTATTTACTGGACCCTGGAGTTGTCCTATGTTATAGCAATTCACCTTCCATCTGCAAATCCACACTATATCACCGTGTCAGTGTAGAGACTTATATTTTATGTATTTATGTATGAACTGTTTAATCTTTGCTATAAATCATTTGCATTTATCAGTGTGGTCACTTGATTAAACCAGCGCTCCACTCTGCTTTTTTCTATTTAATGATCTATTCTTTAAGTTTAAGATTCTTTAATAACCTGTATCTTGTTTTTTTCCCCCAGGAACGAGGCGGTATTATGTCTCTTACAGAAGTTTACTGTTTAGTAAATCGGGCCAGGGGCATGGAGGTAAGGGTAAAAGGGGAATTGGATTATGATTGGGGTTTTGCACCATGTACACTAGAGGTATTTAGTTTTGTTGAAGGACAGTAGTTTACTTATTGTCATCTGTTAATCCATGTTTATTAATTAGCTAGTACATCACAGCACCTAGACATTCTGCTAGGAATCTTTCAGGAATGCATTCCTTTGTACTTTTTCTTTTTTTGCAACTGACTTTTATTTACAAATAGGGCAGTGTATAGTATCCGTATGTATTCTAATGTCTTACACCAGTGGTTCCCAAACTTTTTCAGTTCAAGGCACCCTTAGGGTCTCCATGATTTTTTTCAAGGCACCCCTAAGCCAAAATAATTACCAAGCAGTCCCTTTTTTAAAGTAATTGGGTCAAAATAACGTAATTAGTATTTAGGTCAGGACAGAAATACTTATTAACTTGTTTGCAAAAATAATACACATAAATCCAAGGAAAACTAATGTATATTTTTTTTCAATTATAATTCATTTAAAGAACAATTTACAGCACTCATTAAGAGGAATAAGAGCAAAATAAAAACAATATGCGCCAAAATGTGTCCTCCATGTTTCTGTCATTGCAGCCCCCCTCCTCCATGTTTCTGTCATTGCAGCCCCCCTCCTCCATGTTTCTGTCATTGCAGCCCCCCTCCTCCATGTGTCTGTCATTGCAGCCCCCCTCCTCCATGTGTCTGTCATTGCAGCCCCCCTCCTCCATGTGTCTGTCATTGCAGCCCCCCTCCTGCGTGTGTCTGTCATTGCAGCCCCCCTCCTGCGTGTGTCTGTCATTGCAGCCCCCCTCCACCCTGTGTCTGTCATTGCAGCCCCCCTCCTCCATGTGTCTGTCATTGCACCCCCCCTGGAGACAGCGCTGCGGCACCCCAGGGAACCGCGGTGTACAGATTGGGAACCGCTGTCTTAAACGATGGCTCCTGTCTCTATAGCTTTTGGTTGAAAGATGCAATGTTGTCATAAAAGTTTGTTTTCTTTTCTTAATAACACATTTGACTAGTGAATCCTAATTTTATGTTTTGAGGACACCTATTGCAGATTTTTAGTAGTTGCCATTTAACCAAATCTATACAGACAGATTTCAGGCTTTTAAATTAGATGTTAAACATGAAAGAGCCAAGAGTGTAGTGACACTTCTGATATCTTACAGTTGCTTTCTCCAGAGGATTTGGTAAACGCCTGCAAAATGTTGGAATCTCTGAAGCTTCCCCTGCGGTAAGAAACTTGCTGCTAATTCCAGTGTCCTTATCAGTACTTGGTTTCTGTAAAAATAAATCATCGCAGTTCCTCTGCCTCAGGAGACTTCCCCTCCCTGCTCAGAAATAAGAGTTGGTCAGACTCCTGAGGGTAATGTAGAGGGATGGCCTGAGTTACACTTCCTGTCTAGTTCCCCACTCAGGAGCACTTGACTTGTACGATACAATAGGAAACTGTGTGAGTGCAGCTATGTCTGAAGACTGTAGTAGTCTGGAACATGTCTCCCTGCAACACACCTGAGAGGACAGGTAGGAAGACTCTATCTATAAAGTTCCCCTAGACCACATGCTACATGTCCGTCTTTGATCACCTTGGGTTGCTTATGTGCTATTAGGAAATCAAAGCTGAAATATTACTAAAGATTCAGGCCAATATCATTTAATGCATGACTTTACTTACAGTGTAGATGTATGAATTTGGAGTGTCTAGCATCGGGTGTCAGTAGCATTAGATAAGCATTAATTAGACACCAGAATTATTGTGATTATATAGAGCTGCCTTTACTTTAATAAGGGGCAGTTGCTGCAAACTGCCATAATATCAAATGTAAACCACACCTAATCTTGCATTTGTATAATATATTGGGGGGTTTTTTCGCAAAAAAGAAAAGTACAACAAATAATACATGTAAATCTAGGTTACAATCAACAGACAAATTAATTTGCAAAGCGAGCTGATCTGTTGGGACTATGGCCCAGCCGTAAGAGGGAAAAGAAACACATACAGAACATAATGTACTCTATGGGTACTATTCAGACATCAGATTAGCCATACATTGAACTTGAGCGGCTGTATGTATCATAATTGAAAAAAAGGTGATTTTAGTAACGTGTAAAACCAGCTTCGGTGAGATTGTATCTACTTACAATAATGATAGTCGGAAACTGTATTAAGATCAATACCAAATTGTATTCTATCCATGAATAAAAATAAAGATAACATCAGATAGTCAAAAACAAAACCAAGACATGGGGAGCACAAAGGAACACCTAAAAGGAATAGGATGGGAGGGGCTGGAAAGTCCATATAATGAGATATTGCAGTGTAATCTTGTTTAGAGAGGAGAACAGTAAGCTTCATATAACAGAGTAGTAATAAAATACACCAATAGCAACTGTGGCTCCTGCACGTTATTCCCTTGCGATAGAAACATGCTACCCAAATCAGGGAGTGTGGATTGTCTATCATAGTACAGTACTCAGCAACGTTTGTGTAACAGCAGTTATTGTCGGCAGTGAGCGGGATTCGGCGTTGTAGAATTACCTTTTACGCCACAGTCACTGTAACAGTGATAAATGGACCAAACCTATTTCCAGGGGACACTGGAGCCCAAGACACTGGGGTATAGACGGGTGGATGAGTGGAGCTGGCACTTTAAATTTATAAGTGTGAGTGACTCCTCCCCCCCTCTACAGTATTCCCCAGAAGTCTCAGTTTTAGAATCGTGCCCGAGGGAGCCGGTCACTTGGGGCTGAGCTCAGCCTATTTTTAATTTTATTTTCTCTTCATTTTTATTTTAGTTACTAGCACTGACCCGGAGGACCCAGGCGCTGTCAGCAGCGCTCCAGTTTTTAAAACCTGGGCTGGAGGCAAAAGGGCTTAGTGGTGGCGAGGCACTTCCCGCACCCCCACTCTAATGGACCGGAGGGAGCTTCCAGCAGAGCATTAACTCTTTTATATCCCGGACAATTCCTAAGTCCAGAAAGAGGCTATAACCGCACCTACGTTGCGCTCAGCAGGTATACAGATAGAGTATCTGGTACATTTCTGAGTATCTGTAGCGGCTCGGCAAGCACAGTGCCAGCATTCAGAGCAGGAGTAAATAGTTCTATGAGTTTGATGTCTGACACCACTGTCCTGGCTTTATTAAAAGCTTACAATGTAGCTACTTTTTGGGTGTTGGGCTCAGACAGCCTCTCCACCCCCAGTGCACAGTTGTAGCAGTCTGCCTGCTTAATTAATTGAGCAGCTGCAACGTTTTTATAGAAGCTCTGCCTCATAAAATTGAGTCATCTCATCTCTTTTATAAACTGTATATTGCAGAAATATACTTAAGTTATTTTCTATGGGGCAATTGACTGTGTAAGATATTGTCAGCTCCAGTGGGGTTATGTTATAACACAATCCGACTCTTGGCTACCTCAGGTTTGCACCAGGTTTTGGCCTACGGCCACACCACCATGACGCCTACACCTAACCTGGTTCTACTGTTCCTCCAATATTCTTTGTTCTAGACGTGGAGGACATGGATTTGACACTCCGCTCTTGGAAGACTGCTCTCCTATTGGCCTTGGCTTTGGACAGGCGGCTCTCGGAGTTGGGAGCTCTCTTTTGTCGGCTTCCTTATCTAATTTTCGTGACTACCGTGCGGAACTCTGTTCCAATCCATCTTCCTATTTAAGGTGGTTTCGGCCTTCCACATCAACCAGCCAATTGTGATTCCGCTGTCGGATGGCTCTCGGTCTTCCCTCACCGTGGATTTGTGCGGGCTCTTCAGATTTTGGTGGCCAGTATTGCAGCGTTGTCGAAGTCAGATTCTGGTGTCCTTTGTGGTGCTGCCAAACGTGCTTGGTCTGCTTCTATACAGATGTTGTCACATGGATCCATCTAAAAACAAGAATAAATTGCGCTCTAATGCTAAAGTTGGGACATCAATATAGCACAAAATCAGGTGTTAACCAGAAATATTTTTTTTAATCAAATAAATAAAAACCTATATATAAAGAACAATGAAAATAAATAAATTAAAATACATACATTATATCAGTTGATAACACAATCATTAAGATAACATGAATGGTTAATTAAATAAATATTAAACTGCAATAAAAGAGCGTTGATAAAACTCTCAGTAAAGTAGAATATGTATCAATCAATCTCAGAGAGACCAAAGTGTTACTGTTGCCAGTAACTATTCCAGGTAATGGTCGTTTGTATCCAAATGATTGATACTAATAAAATTGAGTCTCTCAATAGTAATAATAATTTAACTGAGATCTTTCTGACATATAAAATGGTACACCAGTTCTTTTATAGTTGTTATATGGCAACCTGATCCGTCACGATTAGATCGTGGAGTGTGGTATTTGTATTGTTTGGTGGTAAAGAAAAGAGACTCAGTCAGGGCTCCTTTAAAAAAGACTGTTGTAAGTTACGGTGCTGTAAGTATGCATACCAGTTAACAGGATCCCTCCACCAACGATACCCGCTGGCCCACACGTTGCACCGCACCCAGGAGGCGACCATACACCGCCGCAGGATACAGGCGGCTCCCGTCTCCGGAAAGCAGACGGCGGTGCGGACAATGCAACAGGTATTAGCCTCCAGGCCGTGATCACGTGTGCCGGCACTAGTCGCGGTTCACTCTACTCTCAGCTGCCGCCTGATGGTATAGAGGCTCACGTCAGGAGTCGAGCATGTATCAGTAATTATTGCTGGTTACTGGGTATTAGTCAGCAGCAGTGTGAATCTCCAGTTTTCAAGATAGGTGAGCAGCAACGCGTTTCGGCTACACCTGTAGCCTTTTTCAATCTGGAATACATGGATCCATCTGGCCATCCAACAGGTGAATGTTGCTAGTGCCCGGCCTTCGCCGGTTTTCTATTCTGCACTTGGCGGTGGGTCTTCTTGGGCTGCCCGTCATGGCGCCTCAGCAACTTCGTTTTTCCGTGCAGGTCTGTGGTCCAAGGTCCGCATTTTCTGTTTGTTTCTATCATTTTGTTACCCTTGCGGCCTCAAAATCTACTTTTGGTCGCAGGGTTTTGCAGGTTACTCAGGGCTCTCCCACCCGGGGGAGTAAAACTTTGGGATGTCCCCAGTATCTTGAGCTCCAGTGTCCCCTGGTGGATGAAGGGGAAAATAGGATTTTGGTACTTACCAATAAAATCCCTTTCTCCGATTCCACAGGAGACACTGGACGCCCTCCCAGCACTGCTTTACCTGCCATTGTGTTCTGTTCTGTTACACATGTTGAATACATTCTGTTATTATGTATGTTTCTATTCGACCTTTGCTGTCTTTGTTGTTTGATTCCTTCTGATTCTGTTCCATCTCCTCGGGCTGCAATTGTCTAACTGGAGCTTCTGGGGGATAGAGGGGGAGGAGTCACTCACACTTATAAATTTAAAGTGCCAGCTCCACTCATCCACTCGTCTATACCCCAGTGTCTTGAACTCCAGTGTCCCCTGTGGAATCGGAGAAATTGATTTTACTGGTAAGTACCAAAATCCAGTTTTTCCTCAGGGCCAAGATCCCAAGCTGTAAAGTTCGCACATAAGAGGGTCAAGTCTAAGTTGGAGGTGAAACAATTTATTAAGGAGAACTAGTAGTTTGTGACAGAATTTTTATTTAATAATGCCAATTCCCAGAAATTATGAAGTAACGTAGCTGTGGAAATACCACACTTTGGTCATGTACCAGGCTCACCCGCTGCCATGTGTCTGCGTTTTGCCTGGGAAATGTCCGTCCTTTTCATTACCTTCACATGTACCTCCTGAAGTGTGGCAGACTGCAGACATGTCTCCAGTCAGGTCATGGATTTACATTTGTCTTTTTAAATTAAATTGAAGGGCAAGTAAATGTTTTAAGCAATTTATGGGATCTAATTAGATTTTACATTTTACAGGCTTCGTATATTTGATAGCGGCGTAATGGTAATAGAACATCAGTCCCACAATGAAGAGGAAATGGTGGCTTCTGCGTTAGAAACGGTACTGCAATTTTATATCGCTGACCCTGAAGGGTTTTTAGGTTACTGCATAGAAGTATTAGTAACCAAACATTACACAAACACTGTTCTTCATTTAACGAATAAGAGATGCTTTGTTTTGACCAGGTATCTGAAAGGGGCTCGCTGACTTCTGAAGAGTTTTCCAAGATTGTGGGAATGTCTGTTCTGCTGGCCAAAGAAAGGTATTTCCACCTGGTCTGTAGTATGTTCTCCTGCTTGCTGTTGTGAATTATACTAGCAGCGTTATGCTCTTTTGGCAGGCTCCTACTAGCAGAAAACATGGGACACCTATGCAGAGATGACTCGGTTGAAGGTTTGCGCTTCTATCCAAACATGTTCTTGACGCAGAATTAGAAACTTTCGAAGACTTGTCTACAGTAAACATTGGTGAACAAATCACTGACCATCATCTGCAAAGAATTATTATTGGCACAAGCCAAAGTTTCATTGTACACAGTTGCATCTAACTAATGGTGTTATTTAAAGGACACAAAAAACTTGCCAGATACACACAGAATGAAAAATGTCATACCTGAATTATGAATCTACAGTGGAGTGATCTTACTGTGACTTTATCTACAACATAATTAAGATGTGAAGTGCAATGTTGTATTTGATCACCTGTCATAAGTAGCAATGTACACATCTCGCAGCTCTTGTGCAATGTCTAAAAGGTTATGGATATAGGACAAAAAGATCAAATGACAAAGCATTATGTCAGTTAATAAAAAGTAAAATTGCAGTAGCTATTATTTAGTTTCCTCTACTGTCCTAGATTTATGAAAGAGACAAGTTCTATCCCACTTAGGTTGTTCCAGATATATTAATTAACTTGGTAAATAACTGGTAATAATCCACATACTTTGAATATATGTAAATGTATAATAGTGGCTTACTTGTCCTTTAATAAATAACTGGGATGATGGAGATTTCAGAGCGGTATTCCTATGGAAAGGACACTAACTGTAACGGACATCTATACTGATAGATTACACCTGTATTGTTTCTGATTTGTATAAATATCAGTCTGCATAAAGATCATTGTTACAACTGATTTGGGCAATTTATCCTCTTCATATCAACTAACATACAATTATTTGTTTGTCAAACTGCCTGTATACAGTGAAAAAGAAAAAAGGAGATATACGGTGAGCGCTATCAATTAATACAATAGGATGTGTATATAGTATGGGCTAGTGTAGGCTGCCCTTACAATGTGGGTCTGGATACTCCACAGAAATAAGGTATACAACTTTAAAATGAATAAAGGCGCCTGTGACTAGCTGCTGATTTAAAATGTTTACTCAATTCAAAAAAATACACAATAATAAATACACATAAAATGCCAATTCCTCTAAATTATATTAATAACAGTAATAATAGCATATGCTTATTCTAAAATAATATTTAGTTCCTGGTCATCAACTGGAAATAATCCTAATATGACTCATTCGGATTAATGGAATTTAATAAAAATAAGATTATAGCAGCATTGAAGTTTGTTAGTATGAGCAGGTTAATCTCAGGAAGTGCGGTAGGGAGGATATCTCCAAGCAATCCGTGCTTGGCGTGTCTTCGCAAATGTGCCAATGCAATAATCCTGGCATTCAAAGCCAACGTGGTTGTAGATGGTACGTTTAATACCTGATGTGTCCCGCTGGTATATCTGGCGGCTGCTCACCCTGCCTCCGGTGGCGCCGAGTCCCAATGCAAAGGGACCTCCGCTCCTGTGACGCGGCCCCTCCGCAAGCCTGGAATGGGGGTGATGCGGATGTAATCCACCGCTTCCTCGTGTTGCTGTATTCCGGATGCTGCTGTATGGACTTCCTGTTTCCGCGTTCCACCTGCGTGTCACCGACAGCCAATCACTGACGCGTTTCTCCGCCCACAAGACCGGCGGTTTCTTCAGAGGGATGATCTTACAGCAGTCATAGCCTCCTTAAATACCTCATATGAAGGCTACTAATCAAATTTTGGACAGGTTGTCTCATTTATTATCCACTTTGGCTATTTTGTGGAAACTAGTATATCACTACCATATACACATTAACCCATTCATATCAAGGATGGATTATCTCTATTGAACAGAACATAATAAAACTTTAAATTTACCATAAATTATGACATTGAGGTGTGAAATCTTTTATCTTTTTCTAATCCCACTAATTCTATATTTACATCATATTATAACATATTTCGAGATCTAAATATCACTACTAGATGGTAAATTGGTTGCTATAATTCTGGAACCTTCACATATTATCAATGTGATAATGTTCCTATCTCATAACCAATCATAACCTCATAACCACTTTGATATATATATAGTCCTATTTTTAAAAACTTAATTGCATTAAAGGATAACATTCTAAATAGTTTACAATATAATTGATTAACTTGAGATTGGAGGATACCCTCAACCCTCTCTACTAAGAGACCAGATTTATGAGTTAGAAATGACCTATACCAATAAAAGTGTGGAGTACCATATATAGACACATGTAAAGGCTACATAAACATCATAAATAAGCCACATACAAAACTACTAACTATCATAAAGACTTCATAAACATCATAACTGAAGGGGGAAGCCATATTGCTAATTCCTAGCAATATACATAATCTATATGTTGAGTTCTATGGTTTCATTCAGACCCAGGGGTTCCAGAGTCCTGAGTCTGAATATCCAATAAGCTTCTCTTCGACAGAGAAGATACATACAATTATTTGTTGTCAGACTGCCTGTATACAGAGTATGATCCAATGCTCGGAAAACTGGGGTTTTCTTCTCTTCCTGCAACAAGTCACTACTGTCTGTCACCAGTATATGAACAATGTGTGGACGTCGGGGAGAGCGTAGTTCACACTTTCTTTGTTCCTGCACAATGTGTGACAAGCTGTGGGCAGATCTGTCAGGGGGACCTGTACGCTCTTGGCCATGCCATTTATTCCCACTGCTGACAGTGGCTGAAAGACAGGTAGGAAAGGAGACTCTCCAAATGTATCAGCTTTAGCTCATCTTTGTGTCATGCACACGCCATGTGCTGGCCACATATCTATTTGGTGCTTTTACTAATTGCATTGTTGTCCCTTTTTGTAGTTGTAATTTGTAAGTACTTCTGGTGTTACAGGTGCCGCGCTTGTTGTATGGATCTTCTGATCGCTTGAAGTTTTAGTCCTCTTAAAAAGCGCCGTGTAAATAGGTTTGTAAAATGTATGCAACCAAATAACAACATCTCTATTTGTGGAGATTAAACGAAGCCAAGCAGAAATCCGGTGTTCCGTTGGCACTGATCACGTGGTGTCTCCGTTATTATTGCAACCTCCGCTTACTAATCTTGTTTTACAAAAACAGTTATAGCCTCTGTATATTTGCAGACCCTAAAACTTTTTGCAGTCCCTAAAGTGGCCCCAGGAAGCACTTGAACTTGGCATGGCTTGGTTACAGCATACGATTGCTTTAATAAAATATATTTGTAAATTAGCTGCTGCGTATTTGTTCAGTGTACACATAGAGCCTAAAGAATGTTGGTGGTGTATTTTTCATGTATTAAGATGAAACAGGGCAGTCATCAACGTGGTACACTTGCAGGAGGCCTAAACTGTAAAGGGGGACAGAGCAGGTAATCCTGTTCAACACAGGGTTATATGTACTAAGTGTGGGTTTTTAGAACTGGATGTGTTGCCCATAACAACCAATCAGATTTTATTTAACATTTATCTAGCACTTTCTAGAAGATAATAGCCAGAATCTGATTGGTTGCTAATGGCATCAACTCCACTTCTAAAAACCCACACTTTAGTAAATCTACCTCTTAGAGTTTTCTCCTTTACTCACCACTTGGTGATCAGTTAATTGTACCAAGCCATAGTGGATCTGTTATTTACGTAGGTCTGCCGCTTGTACAACTCAATCAGTAATAGAGACACAGTGTAAGGTGGAAGTTAAATCATATGACAATGATGTGCTCAAGACTTTATTTAGCAACTGCCCTTCAGCGGAATTAGTAACCTGGAAATCTACTGTACTAATATACCTGACAAGCTTGTACTTTACTGATAGAGCCATATTACTGCACATTGCATGCTATTCTCAGTCTCCTTTCTAAGTGTATACAGTATGTCTGTGTCAGTGTCTGTATCCCATGCTTGTTTGTGGCAAGGGAATTGTTGGATACACAAAATGTTAGGAGGCCCCTGAATTAGTCAATTGTATTGGACATCACAATGTCTGATGTCAGCACTGAGTTGGAATAAATCATTGGAAAAATGCTAATTAATACTGTGTGTAAAATTATGAACAGAACTTATTATTTTATTTTCTTTAAGTAAAATTTATTTTTATTAATGCTGATCAATAAAATAATCATCTACTTTTCCTGTGCACTGAATTGCCATTGCTGGGGTTTGTACCACCTGCAATGTGTACAAATGATAAGTGAATTATACTGATGTACAATTGGGGGGTTGAGGAGGTTATTGTACATTAGAATTGATTTGCATATAGTGGGGATTCTTGCACATTATTCCAAACATGTTTACATGGCACGGTGCTATAAAAGGGCCATGCCTGGAGCTATCTTCCTGTGGTCGAAAAACAAGAATTTCTGCTAATTCAGGATAATTATCAGATATTTTAAAAGAATGTACAGACTTTGTTATTTCCGTGTTGTCTTTTTGGAACTGTGTGTTTATAATTCAATCAGTTTATTTTACAGTATTTTCCACTTTGCTCTTAGTAGAACAGTGTTAGTCTGATTCCAGCACTGATTATTCAGCATGTACACAGTGAAGCTGGGTACACACTGGAGCGAAGGGCATTTGTTCCGTCATCAGAACGAATGTCCATCCATACTTGAAAAAGTTACTGAAAAACGGAAAGATCACTGTTCCGTCCATCAATAACTTACTATAGGTCGCTAGCGATGTCGTCAGGTTTGATGTGCAGCACATCAACCCTAGAGACCGTCGCTAGCGTCCTCGGGAGCGCACAATCGCCAGTACAAACTGAGCTATGCAGGCGATTTGTCATTACGAAATGGGAAATCGTCCCAACATCGCTCCGGTGTATACCCAGCTTAAGAACATATAATGGACATTTGAATGGATGCAGCATATAGTTAATGCAGTTATATGTCCTTGGTCCTTTAGGATACAGTATTTCTACTTCAGGGTCCATAGGGTATCCACAGGATACCTTGGGGTATAGGTGTGACGTCAGTCGCAGGGCACCAAAGAGTTAAGCTTTCAGCCTCCCAGGATGCACTAGGTCCCCCTCCTATACCCCGCCCCCGGGCCAAGGCACCTCAGTTTAGTTTGGTGCCCGGCCGGAGTCGGGTGCACCTGTTGGAGTGGGGGCTAGAAGAGCCCCTGAAGCTTTTTCTTCATGCAGCTGTGGCTGCACATCTGGATGAACAGCATGGACAGTCAGTCCTGACGTCCATGCTGTCTTCCCTACACCCCGCCGGTACCAGAACGCCGGTACTGATCCGGGGATGCTGGTGGGCGTCTGGGGTCACAGCTAGCGGTGACCCCAGATGTTCCGGACCATGGCCGGATTCAAGGGGGACAGAGGTAAGCAGCGGGGTTCCGCGGTGGGTCCCCGCTGATCACATGGTCCTAAGTCCCCAGGCAGGGGGCTCCCTGGGGACTGGCTGCAGCGTGGAGCCAGGCGACCAACCTGCGCTTCCACTACCCCCTGGGACAGCGGACCGCAGCAGAGCGGTAGCGCTGCGGCGTCCCAGGGGTTAAATGCATGCCAGGGGAGCGCGCCTTCCCTGTCTCACAGCCGGCGCCTCCCCCGCTGCACACAGCCCTCTCTGCACTGTGCTGACTGGTCCTGTGTCAGCGCTCCTCCCCCAGGCCAGCTTCTCTCTGCTCCTCGGCGGCCATCTTCTCTGCAACGCATGGTGAACGCTGCTGGAAGTCTGGAAGGAAGCATCGTGGTCTGGGTCCCCCCGCATACCTCTCCTCCGCTGTGGCTCAGGTCTGTGTATGCAGCGCTGTGTCCTACCAGGCCCTGTGTCTGTGTAGTTGAGTGATCAGCGCTGTTAGTGCAGGAATTGTTATTTCTCTGCATTGTATGTGACTGTGCTAGCGCTGCCTGTAACTTTTCTTCTCTAAACTGTCAGCATTATTACTGTCCCTGTTCTTTCTGCTAAAGCCCTTGCGGTGCGGTGCTGCAGGGTGGTCTCTCGCCTATTTAATACTTAATTGGTGAGAGAGGTCACATACGTGGTGCCATCATGTCTGAAAGTGATTTTCCCCTCCGGCTACAGTGTACCACGTGCAAAGTACCGTTAGCGGAGGGGGAGGGTAGCGCGGAGGGCCTTTGCCGGCAGTGTTTGTCCATGGCGCGGCCTATTACGGTTACAGCACCGGTACAGGAGCCGCCCTGGGCTTGTTTCGCTTAGGCGTTAACAGCTTTAGTGGGCCAGTTAGCTCCGCAGCCCGCGTTTACTCCGATGGGTTTGTCCCAGCAGTCTGTGGTGTCGTCACCCATGCAGGGGTTCCCACGACAATTGGTGGTACCCCACAGTCTCCCTATTTCCCCGCTCCCGGGTTCTCAGGAGCCAGCGTGGGTTAACTCCCTGACGAGTTCTGTACAGCACTTGTCGGATGTGTTGCAAGGGGAGTCTGTGATGCGGCCTCATAAAAGGCCGGTGGCGTCTCTGTCCGCTCCTTATGAGGATGACGAAGGGACGTCTGATGATGGGGAGATTCTGGATCCTTACGATCAGGAACCTCTCCATACTAAGGACGCTGATGCTAAGTCCAAAGTATATATTCCTGGACTTATTCGGGCGGTCCGCACAGCCTTGGTGATTGAGGACGAAGTTCCCCCAGCGGCTAAATCTAAGTATGCCTTTTTCAAAGATGTGAAGGGCGATGCCACAGTCTTTCCTCTTTCGGGTCAGTTGGTGGACCATTTAGAGGAGGCGTGGAAACAACCTGGCAAAAGATACCAGCCGCAGAGACGCCTGGCGGTGGCTTATCCGTTCGCGGATAATTATTTTGCTAAGTGTGAATCCCCTCCACAGGTGGATTCTCACGTGACCCGTCTTGTCCGTAGTGCCACATTGCCGATGCCATCCATGTCCTCCCTTAAGGATGCTACGGACCGCAAGGTAGAAATCTGCCTGAAGTCTGCTTATTCCCTTGCAGGGGGGGCAGCACGGCCGGCTATGGCCATTTGCTGGGTTGCCAGAGCGATGGAGCGCTGGGCGGATTCATTAGAGGCTTCTTTTGAATCCGACTGTCCGGCCGAACAGGCGGAGTTGATTGGCAATCTCCGTGATTCGGCCACCTACATCAACGAGGCGGCTCTAGACATTAGTACTCTGGTGTCTAGAATTTCTTCAGCAGCGGTAGCTGCTCGTCGCACCTTGTGGCTGCGATCCTGGAAGGCGGACGCAGACCCAAGAAAGGTCTGGAAGCGTTGCCGTTTACCGGAGAAGTTC
Organism: Taudactylus pleione; assembly: GCA_031769625.1. Classification (NCBI taxonomy): domain Eukaryota; kingdom Metazoa; phylum Chordata; class Amphibia; order Anura; family Myobatrachidae; genus Taudactylus; species Taudactylus pleione. The sequence goes on along the minus strand of JAUIMM010000088.1, from coordinate 386,966 downwards.
TCTTCGGTCCGGATCTGGATAAGATTGTGGCCACGCTGGCGGCAGCCAAATCTGCTTGTCTCCCGTCGGCCGCTGCTCCTTCTGGTTCTGGACCATCGTCCTTTCGGTCATCTAGGGCCCAGGGCAGGCCCAAACCACAGTCGTTTCCTCGACAGGCTGGCCCTAAGAAATCGGTCAAGCCCCGGAAACAGGCATGGAGTACCAGACGTCCGGCCCCCAAGCCAGATGACAAGCCTGCGGCCTGACGGTCCGGGTCTCCCCTTGGGGGATCCCAGGGTGGGAGGCCGCCTGCTGCAGTTCTCCCGGTGTTGGTCGTTCACTACGACAGACACTTGGGTTCTGGAGGTGGTCTCTCACGGGTACGCCCTCTCCTTCCGGCACAGACCCCCGGCTCGATTCTTCACCACGGGTCTACCATCAGACCGGAACAAGGCTACGGAGCTGCGGAAGGTATTGCACACTATGCTCCAGGCTGGAGTTATAGTGCCTGTTCCATTCTCCCAGAGGGGCCAGGGTTTCTATTCAAATCTTTTTTTGGTACAGAAACCCAATGGGTCATATCGTCCGATTCTCAACCTCAAAGCACTCAACAAGTCTTTGCGGGTCCCGAAGTTTCGGATGGAGACCCTACGGTCCATCATTCTGGCGCTGGAACCTGGGGACTACATGGTGTCATTGAACTTACAGGACGCTATGGCGGTCATGGCGGCTTCTCTGCGGCTGCAAGGAGTCCGCATGTTGCCGTACTTGGACGACCTGTTATTGGTGGCAGGATCTCCAGAGCTCCTGTTACACCACTTGGACCTGACCATTGCACTGCTGCAATGGCACGGCTGGCTAATCAACTGGCAGAAGTCCACTCTAATCCCGTCTCGGAGGATTCTGCATCTTGGAGCCTTATTGGACTCGGGACAGCAAAGGATCTTCGTGACGGAGGACAAGATCTCTGCTTTACAGTCAAGGGTGCGCAGTTGTCTGCACAGCCGCCGGGTGTCCTTACACTCGGCGATGAGGTTACTGGGCTCCATGGTGTCGGTGTTCGACATGGTGGAATACGCCCAGTTTCACTCCAGACCTCTGCAGCACCTGATCCTGTCCAAGTGGAACGGGCTGCCTCAGTCTCTGAAGTTTCAGACGATTGTGCTCACCCCGGAGGTTCGCCTGTCCCTTGCGTGGTGGTTAAAGACGACCCACCTCAACAAGGGACGTCCGTTCTGGGTTCCAAATTGGGTCCTGTTGACAACGGACGCCAGTCTTCGGGGCTGGGGAGCAGTTTCGGGTCCACACTTGTTCCAGGGCAGGTGGACACCGACAGAAGCGGAGCTTCCAATAAATATCTTGGAACTCCGTGCGGTCTTCAATGCTCTCCTGCAGGCACAGCGGTTTCTCCAGGGTCACCCGGTGCAGGTCCAGTCGGACAATGCTACCACCGTGGCCTACATAAACAGGCAAGGAGGAACTCGCAGTCGGGCGGCTCTCGTAGCGGTCTCTCGGATCCTGGTTTGGGCGGAGCGCAATCTTCCGGCCATATCAGCGGTCTTCATCCCGGGAGTGCTAAATTGGGAGGCAGACTTTCTAAGTCGCCAGGACGTTCATCCAGGGGAATGGTCCCTGCACCCGGACGTTTTTCAACTACTGGTGGACAGGTGGGGTCTTCCAGAAATCGACCTCATGGCGTCCCGGCACAACAACAAGTTGCCGGTGTACGGGTCTCGCACAAGAGACGAAGGGGCGTCTCTGGTGGATGCTCTGTCCGTCCGGTGGACGTTCAGGTTCGCATACCTGTTCCCTCCGGTCTCCCTTCTTCCACGGGTAATCCGGAAATTCAAACAGGAAGGAGGGACGCTCCTGTTGATAGCTCCCGCGTGGCCCAGACGGCACTGGTTCTCAGACCTTCAGGGTCTGTCCGTGGACAGTCCTCTGCGGTTGCCGCTACGACCGGACCTTCTGTCTCAGGGTCCTTGTCTTCACCCGGACCTGACTCGGCTGTCTTTGGCTGCGTGGCTGTTGAGACGGCCATGCTGAGGTCCTGGGGGTTTTCCAGCTCTGTGGTGCGTACCATGTTACGAGCTCGGAAACCGTCTTCCGCGAGGATATACCATCGCGTGTGGCATATGTTCTTCCAGTGGTGTCGACCGAGAGGTTATGCACCGCGGGAGTTTCGTCTGTTTCGGATTCTCGCCTTCCTGCAAGCGGGACTAGATCATGGGCTTCGCCTTGCTTCTTTGAAGGTACAGGTTTCGGCCCTATCTGTCTGGTTTCACCGTAGGATTGCTACAATCCCGGATGTGCGCACCTTTATGCAAGGTGTTCTCCGTATTCAGCCGCCCTTTGTTCCACCTGTGGCACCTTGGGATTTGGCTGTGGTCCTGAGGGCTCTCCAAGGACCGCCGTTTGAACCACTGGGCTCAGTGGATATTAAATGGCTAACAGCTAAGACTGTTTTCCTTCTGGCCGTTGCTTCAGCCAGACGTGTTTCTGAGTTAGGGGCTCTTTCTTGTAGACCCCCTTTCTTGGTTTTTCATGGGAACAGGGCAGTGCTCCGCACTCGGCCCAAGTTTCTTCCCAAAGTTGTTTCCCAGTTTCATGTTAACGAGGAAATAGTTGTTCCGGCCTTTAACTCACCGGGTCTTTCCGTGGGTGAGGCCTCTTTGGATGTTGTGCGGGCCTTAAGGACTTATGTTGACCGCACTTCTTTGTTTAGGAAGTCGGACGCTTTGTTGTCCTCTATGGCTTCTGTAAAAAGGGTTGGCCTGCTTCAAAGCAAACTTTGGCAGCCTGGATCCGTATGGCTATTTCTGAAGCTTATCTTCATGAAGGCCTACCGGTCCCTCCTTCTCTGAAGGCTCATTCCACTAGGTCTGTGGGTCCTTCGTGGGCAGCTCGACGTGGTGCCTCGGCAGTTCAGATCTGCAAGGCTGCTACGTGGTCTTCTGTCCATACCTTCGTGAGGTATTACTGGTTTGACACCTTCGCCTCTCAGGATGCTTCCTTCGGGCGGCGGATTCTCCTTTCTGCACAGGAGCGTCCCCACCCTTAAAGGATACTGCTTTGGGACATCCCCAAGGTATCCTGTGGATACCCTATGGACCCTGAAGTAGAAAATATGAGATATGGTAAGAACTTACCCTTGTTATCTCTATTTCTACGAAGTCCATAGGGTTCCACAGGACTCCCGCCCTGTCGCACCTGTGCTGCAGATGGGCTTTGCTCTGGTCACCGGTTTTCCGTCTCCCTCTGGTGAGAATGTGATTCTTGTATGTGTCCAGATCTTTGTTCTCTCTCTTCCTTCTCCTCCTCCGGCCTATGGCTTGGTAACTAACTGAGGTGCCTTGGCCCGGGGGCGGGGTATAGGAGGGGGACCTAGTGCATCCTGGGAGGCTGAAAGCTTAACTCTTTGGTGCCCTGCGACTGACGTCACACCTATACCCCAAGGTATCCTGTGGAACCCTATGGACTTCGTAGAAATAGAGATAACAAGGGTAAGTTCTTACCATATCTCATATTGTCTTCAATAATGTTAGCACTTACTAAGCCACTAGTGCTTAATCTTTTCAAAATCAATAAAGCACTATTGATTTTGTAATCAATGACAGGTGTGTTTTCCAGTGAGCTGTAGGGTCTCCCAGACACACTTTAAACCAGACTTTGCTCACAATGCATTGGAGGTCTGCAGGGTCCTGATCACAGGCAAACGCTAGAGAATTTATTCCATGATAGTTGCAAAGTCCTGGCCTTCATATATGTTTGAGGTTTTCATAATTTGTTGTTGCTAAGATGCACTAAATTCATAGTTTAGTATAACAAATCCAAGCTGAACCACAACATGCATATTAGAACTAGAAATATCAAATTGGCTACATTTGAGGTTTGTATAGAATGACAGATTAAATTCATAATAATTGCAACAAAGATGTTTAAGTGATTTGTGCTCGGATGAATCTCCAACATGCCGTGAATTTTTTTCATCTGCTTGGGCTGAGGTGTAGACTGCCTGCCCCTTGGGCCGAGGTGTAGTCTGCCTTCCCCTTGGACCGAGGTGTAATCTGCCTGCCTCTTGTGCCGAGGTGCAATCTGCCTGCCCCTTGGGCCGAGGTTCGGGGTCTGCTTGGGTCGAGGTACGAGGTCTGCCTGCCACTTAGACTGAGGTACGAGGTCTGCCTGCCACTTGGGCTGAGGTATGGGGTCTGCCTGGCACTTGGGCCAAGGTGCAGTCTGCCTACCACCTGGGCTGAGGTTCAAGGTCTGCCTGCCACCTGGGCTGAGGTTCGAAGTCTGCCTGCCACCTGGGCCGAGGTTCGAGGTCTGCCTGCCACTTGGGCTGAGGTGCACCACTTCCATCTTGTTTTGAGAAACTGTTTATTAGCGATTAACTTTCCATCAGACAATCAGACCTTAAATTGATCTCCAAGCTTGCCATGGGTGGCATTGACTACATAGTGGGTTACACGATATAACCACACTGAGCAATTACTTTTGCGGAAACAGCACTATTTCCTCAGGGTTATATCTGGTGCAAGTTTGGCATAGGGCAGAGAGGAGTGGGTGAATTAAATAGAATGGGTATGAAATACCAGCAGCTGAAAATTCAAATCCTGACCCTGGCAGATGAATATCACGACGGAGGGTGGAAGTACCCTATTCCCCCCCCACAAACCCTCCCTCTTTGGTGCCTAACCCTAACCTCCCCCCGGTGATTCCTAACCCTAACCTCCCCTTTCCCGCACCACCCTAAACCTGGGGGGTGCTTAACCCCAACCTCCCCCCAGTGGACCCTAACTCCCCCTCCCCGCAGCCCAACCCTCCCGGGGGGTGCCTAACCCTAATTTCCTCCCGGGGGTGCCTAAGCCTAACCCTCCCTTCTCCGGGGAAATGGACAATACGTACCCGTCTGGACGATCGAGATTGCGGCGGTTCAGGATACTGACGCCACTAACCTGTTCTCGGGATATCGGCGTTGGCATTATGCCGGCCGACATCCCGTCCGCTGGCAATATATCTACATCTCAAATTAAATACATAAACTAGTTAAATACATAAATATGTCTAGTTTACCAAATATTGCTGAATGAGTGTCTTTATCACTTAGTGCATGTAGGGCTATTCATACTTAGAGCAAACACTGATTTACAAAAGTTCCAAGCTGTTGTTCCGATGCATTTCCTTCCTAAATTTCCTGGTGGGATTGCACTGTGACTGAGACTATACCCCAGCACACACTGTATGGATCTGCTTAAATATCTTGCTCTGTTTCCTTTTTGCCTTAGTTTGTGAAAGAGGCAGAGAGGGGAGTTGTCCATCCTTTTCCCTCTCCACCCTTCCTTCAGGGAGGGGATTGTATTAGCAGCAGTGTGACGGGGGAATCTGGCAAACCAAATCATTCTATCCACTCCAGCAGAGCCGCAGCCAGCCTAGTGCCAGGGAAATGCCTATAGCTGCGGCGCACACCTTGGACATTGCAGCAGTATCGCAGGTGATTATGAGGAGTAAGGATTGCAGGCACCCTGTAAGAACACACGGCAGTGACAGTGTGATGCAGCAAGACCTCATTGGCTGATAGTGTGCAGGTAAGATTCATTTCTTGCTCTTAATACAGGTTTGACGAGTAAAAACTTGCTCGCCCGTCACCGCTCGTAGCTATAAATTGCATTACTGTTTTTCAATGAGTAAAGTATGTCAATTCCAGTGATAAGTTTACTTTTTTATTTCCAAACAAGTATTGACATTTGTTCTCTTCGCTTCCAAAAAAGGTGATCTGTAGCTTTGTTTTCCCTTTATATATGGTCATAGAAAATGGATAATAAAACAAACATAATTTACTAAAATAGTATTTAATTGCAAAACTAAAGCATATCCACCAATCAGACATGTGTTTTTACTGTCTTACATTGGCTAGACAGATAAAAGCTAATTGCTGGTTGGTTGTTATGCTTCAGTGCAAATGTTACACCTGAGAGCTGTATTCAATTAGAGCGGATCCGCGATACTTTTTCACCTCCCAGACTTTTTGCCTACATCGGGTCTTTTGTAGGCGGAAAAGTATCGCGGCCGTCCCCACTTTACCCCCATATTTTATTCAATATGGAAGTAGGCGAAAACGGGACCCTGCGAAACTTGAACAGGCAGAAAGTTCTGTCAGATTTGAGGAAATCAGCCTGACACCCCCCAAAAGATGCTCTGACATGGGGGTTTACATTGGTACCCCCCAATTTGTCTTGCTGAAGATATTTGGTCTTTTTAAACTGGCTCAATAGCTGCTAAATAGCGTTTTTCTATAAGTGATGCAGAATAGTATTCAGGAGTATTTTTTCCAGAAAATAACTTATCCCAGCAAATTTGGGGTACTTGAAAATGGGGGTCAGCATATTTAAAAGTTGCTAAAGTTAAGTTGAAAAAATCGTGAAAAATCCACCTTCCGCAAGCACCTGCAATCAAAAAAACACCTGGGCCATACTTGGGGACCCCCCCAGAGTCAAGTTCGCTAGATTTTAACTTTGTCCCCCTACATTTTTTTTTTTTACGCCCCCAAATTCAAAGTGATGTTTTTGGGGTGTCCTTAAGTGTTGTTTTTTTAAAATCTGACAGAGTTTACCTTTGGGGGACTGTCTGAAGGCTGCACGGGGGTTCCCGCAACGTTGCACCCCAAAACAACAATTCTGCACTTTTTTCCGCCTGCTATTCATAGGCAAAACTTTTCCGCCTATTACATTACATTGACTTTCCGCCTAGGCGGAAAGTCTTCCAAATTGAATACGGAGTAAAACCAAAACAGGCGAAAATGAGGTCATCGGCAAAAAGTTTTTGCCAAAAACACGCGAAAACGGCTTTTCGCTTCAAATTTAATACGGCCCTAAATGCGATTTCAGAAACTTAGCCCTGCTGCATCAGATTATATACATGAAAATTTATATTTCTGTTTAGATATTTAAAAGTGTTAATACACTGTACTGATTTCACAATGACTTTTTTGCCAAATCTGCCAGAATTTGTAATATATTTTATGTGTTTTCTATGTTGCTGCATTTTGTCAAATTGTTATTGTTTAAGGTTTTTGCCTGCTGCTCATAGAACCCTGAGAGACGTTATAGGTTTATTAATCATACACGTGACAACATGTACAGGTAAGATACTATATGATTAGCATTTCAGCACTAACTGCTTTGTGTAGGCATTATTATGGAATGCTTTATTATTTATTCACAAGTACAGCTACAGGGAAAATGAAGTATGAGGGAGCACTTGTACATTCCCACAGCAAAGCTCTTGATATTTTATGTTACATGTGATTTTTTTTTAGGTTGGATTCTGTTCATCGCCCACTTCCTTGGTTTCTTAGGAACACAAGTCTACACGTTTTGTTCCCAAGATACAGATGTGTTAATGGCTGGCACAGTGACGCAGTGGTTGGCATTGCTGACTTAGTTCTGGCGCCTACAGTTTCATTTAGAGAAAGATGCTATCCTAATGGAGTTAGTACATTCTCCCTGTGTTCATGTGGATTTCTTCAGGGTATAGAACTCTACTTACACCCCTGTACATAACACAAACCGCTCACTTACAAATATACAACATCGCACAATTTAATTTCTGCCCCTAATCATACAGTAACTGACAATGAGACTTAACGTTTAGGGGCAGATAAAACAAGCCCTACCCCTACCATAAAATGACCTTTGACCCTGTATAATTCGCCACCAGGCTTTGAAAATAATCCAGATATTGTTGCAATTTATGGAATTTAATATTGGAATTCTTGAAATGCGTAAGTAGCCAGGACATTTTATGCTGCTATTCTTTCTCTTTCAAAATACATAAATAAAAAAGCAGATACATTCTCTGGAACTGTCTAAGCTCCCAGGAACTTAAGTCTAGTTTGTTTACTACTAAAGTATAGGTTGAGTCTCCCATATAAATTATTCTAAAAACCAAAATATTCCCCCCCTCCAAAATAATTTTTTGGGTGTTGACATGTCACATGACACTAGCGTCATGTGACGGGTCAGATAGCGTTCCCAAGAACGCCCCTCGTACATATTAACCTGTTTGCTGACCCCGTCAGGCTTCCCCCAGACTGTTGTCCGTCACCTCACTGGCCGGCCCCTCTGCAATCTCCATTTGGCAGTTGTCCCCATCTTGGTTCCCTGCAGCCGCCAGGTGAGCTCTCTGGGGCTCTCCTCCACTCCAACAGGTGACAGATCCAGCTCCATCTCCTCGCACTGCATATGAAAGGGATCTCTAGCATTTTAAAGGCATCCCTTTGCAAATATTCCAAAATCCGGAAAAAAACAGATCTGGAATGCTTCTTGTCCCAAGCATTTCGGATATGGGAGACTCAACCTGCATTATACTTATATTAGAAATGGCGTGTGATCAAAATATTAGGTGGTGTTATTTCCATCATTGCCTGTGTTCTAGGCATACGGTAGTGAGCTGCCAGACTGTCACTTCCTTTGTTATAAGGTTAGAATGATAAACAATTCTACATTTGATGACAGAAAAGGAGTAACTTCACCCATTCATGTCCTTTTAATTTATTTAATAGTCTGGTAGCTGTTTCATATTCCTTATTTGGCATATTTAAGAGTTTACAATTATTAATATTTGTAATGATGGTCAGCCTCCCTGAGAAATCATGGGGCCTGATTCAGAGGTACACGCTATTCCATCGCAATGCTCATGTAGTTGAGCGATTTTATTTGCAACTCCGCAAGCGCAAAAAGCTCTGCGATTGTAGCACAAAGATGCTATAGCGTTCGGGGCAGACGCTATTAGATATGGGGCGACAAAGTGATGGGAGTTCCTGGCAGGGTGCCTGAAGGGAACGCAAAACATTCTGTGTCATGGGCATGTTATGGGAATTTCACGGTCGTGTCAGTGACCGTGGCTGCGTAGTCAGACGCAGAGTCCATGTCCAGACAGACTGAACCTGCCATAGGTGCACGCGATACAGAGGTGCCGATGGTGCACGCGATACAGAGGTGTCCCAGCTCAGTAAGTGCTGTGTTAGGACATTCTGTATCACCGCGATAAGTCTCTGTACAGAATGTTCATTACTTACTCCATATTAAAGAGACCGATATACAAGTAGTCAATGTTCACATTTAGGGGGGTATTCAATTTGGAGCAAAAAGTGTGTGCTGGACTTTTCGCTCAACATAGGTTTTCCGGGGATAAAGTATCGGGCGCGTGCCCACTTTATCCCCATGTTCAATTAGAAATCAATGAAAACGGGAGCCGGCGGAGAGGGAAGTATCACCAAAAAACTGGAATTTTCGGGAAATATTCCAGGGACCCCCCAAAGATGTCTAGACATGGGGGATCACTATGGGTAACCCCATTTTTACCTGCTGAAGGAAGTCGGGGTTTCTAATAGCCGCATATAGTGCATATTTGCAGCTATGAAGAAGTGGTGAATAATAGCACTTAGGAATAGTTGTTGTTTTTTTTTTTTTTTTTAAATCTATCAAATTTGGGGTACATGAAAATGGGGGTAAGCATATTTTTAAGTCCTTCAAATGATATTTAAAAATTGCAAAAATGCACCTGCCGCTACTCCTGCAATGAAGAAAACACCTGCCGCATTTTAGGGAACCCCTCTGGAATCAATTTTGCTATTTTTGAACTGTGTTCTCTATTTATTTTTTTTTTAACACCCCAAAATTAAAAATTTTTGGGGGTGTCCCGATTTTTTTTTTTTTTACAAAGATCTTTTTTGTTGGTCATTCCCAGGGGTGCAGGCTATTTTTTTTTTTTTTTTAAGCCTGCACCCCTAAACCCCAATTCTCCACTTTTTTTCGCCATGTAAAACATGGTGAAAAGTTATCCCCGTTTTTTTACAAAGATGCAAAAAGTCTTTGTAATTGAATACGGGGATAATTGAAACATGCGAAAATTACGTCATCGGCAATAATAATTTATCACCGATTCTGACTTTTCGCAGCCAAATTTAATATGGCCATTATCGTATCGTGTGTTCATGTCATTTTGCATATATTGATCATTTATGCTTTAAACCTTTAACTGCAACCACATTAATGCTGGAGACACAAGATATAAAGGGTATATGTCAGCCGGGTTTGGGCAGAATTGTCACGTTTGGAGCAGAGGCACACATTTAGATTCCAAAATCAGTCGTCTAAAGATATCTGTGACTGTCTGTCTGTACCCATAAGGTGTGCCGTAGCCATGTAAATTTGTTGTTGCTCATTTCCCAAGCTCTATCTCTCATGTAAGTGGGATTTCAGAAGTCTGTAATACCTCCTACAGTGTATCTGTATAATATGCCATATCTAGAATTGATGTGTGACCAGAGTAATATTTTATTCACCTTTATATTTGCATATGCCCAGATACCCAGCCTGGGAAGAGCGCCAGTCCTACGGAGGCAAGATGCGTGCCTGATCCCAACACACAGTGCTATTAGCAGAATGAGACGGTCACTGAGCTGCTACACTTACATATCGCTGCTTCTTCTCTGGGATTGTGGTAAGTGCTGAGCTGCTACACTTACATATCGCTGCTTCTTCTCTGGGATTGTGGTAAGTGCTGAGCTGCTACACCTACATATTGCTGCTTCTTCTCTGGGATTGTGGTAAGTGCTGAGCTGCTACACTTACATATTGCTGCTTCTTCTCTGGGATTGTGGTAAGTGCTGAGCTGCTACACTTACATATCGCTGCTTCTTCTCTGGGATTGTGGTAAGTGCTGAGCTGCTACACTTACATATCGCTGCTTCTTCTCTGGGATTGTGGTAAGTGCTGAGCTGCTACACTTACATATCGCTGCTTCTTCTCTGGGATTGTGGTAAGTGCTGAGCTGCTACACTTACATATCGCTGCTTCTTCTCTGGGATTGTGGTAAGTGCTGAGCTGCTACACCTACATATTGCTGCTTCTTCTCTGGGATTGTGGTAAGTGCTGAGCTGCTACACTTACATATCGCTGCTTCTTCTCTGGGATTGTGGTAAGTGCTGAGCTGCTACACTTACATATCGCTGCTTCTTCTCTGGGATTGTGGTAAGTGCTGAGCTGCTACACTTACATATCGCTGCTTCTTCTCTGGGATTGTGGTAAGTGCTGAGCTGCTACACTTACATATCGCTGCTTCTTCTCTGGGATTGTGGTAAGTGCTGAGCTGCTACACTTACATATCGCTGCTTCTTCTCTGGGATTGTGGTAAGTGCTGAGCTGCTACACTTACATATCGCTGCTTCTTCTCTGGGATTGTGGTAAGTGCTGAGCTGCTACACTTACATATCGCTGCTTCTTCTCTGGGATTGTGGTAAGTGCTGAGCTGCTACACTTACATATCGCTGCTTCTTCTCTGGGATTGTGGTAAGTGCTGAGCTGCTACACCTACATATCGCTGCTTCTTCTCTGGGATTGTGGTAAGTGCTGAGCTGCTACACCTACATATCGCTGCTTCTTCTCTGGGATTGTGGTAAGTGCTGAGCTGCTACACTTACATATCGCTGCTTCTTCTCTGGGATTGTGGTAAGTGCTGAGCTGCTACACTTACATATCGCTGCTTCTTCTCTGGGATTGTGGTAAGTGCTGAGCTGCTACACTTACATATTGCTGCTTCTTTGGGATTGTGGTAAGTGCTGAGCTGCTACACTTACATATCGCTGCTTCTTCTCTGGGATTGTGGTAAGTGCTGAGCTGCTACACTTACATATCGCTGCTTCTTCTCTGGGATTGTGGTAAGTGCTGAGCTGCTACACTTACATATCGCTGCTTCTTCTCTGGGATTGTGGTAAGTGCTGAGCTGCTACACCTACATATTGCTGCTTCTTCTCTGGGATTGTGGTAAGTGCTGAGCTGCTACACTTACATATCGCTGCTTCTTCTCTGGGATTGTGGTAAGTGCTGAGCTGCTACACTTACATATCGCTGCTTCTTTGGGATTGTGGTAAGTGCTGAGCTGCTACACTTACATATCGCTGCTTCTTCTCTGGGATTGTGGTAAGTGCTGAGCTGCTACACTTACATATTGCTGCTTCTCTGGGATTGTGGTAAGTGCTGAGCTGCTACACTTACATATCACTGCTTCTTCTCTGGGATTGTGGTAAGTGCTGAGCTGCTACACTTACATATCGCTGCTTCTTCTCTGGGATTGTGGTAAGTGCTGAGCTGCTACACTTACATATCGCTGCTTCTTCTCTGGGATTGTGGTAAGTGCTGAGCTGCTACACTTACATATCGCTGCTTGTTCTCTGGGATTGTGGTAAGTGCTGAGCTGCTACACTTACATATCGCTGCTTGTTCTCTGGGATTGTGGTAAGTGCTGAGCTGCTACACTTACATATCGCTGCTTCTTCTCTGGGATTGTGGTAAGTGCTGAGCTGCTACACTTACCACAATCCCAGAGAACAAGCAGCGATATGTAAGTGTAGCAGCTCAGCACTTACCACAATCCCAGAGAAGAAGCAGCGATATGTAAGTGCTGAGCTGCTACACCTACATATTGCTGCTTCTTCTCTGGGATTGTGGCAAGTGCTGAGCTGCTACACCTACATACAGTGCATCTGGAAAGTATTCACAGCGCTTCCCTTATTCCACATTTTGTTATGTTACAGCCTTATTTCAAAATGGAATAAATTAATTTTTGTCCTCAAATTCTACACACAATGCCCCATAATGACAACGTGTAAAAAAAATTTTTTGCGATGTTTGCAAATTTAATAAAAAAAAAAACCTAAGAAATCACATGTATATAAGTATTCACAGCCTTTGCGCAATACTTTGTTGATGCACCTTTGGCAGCAATTACAGCCTCAAGTCTTTTTGAATATGATGCCACAAGCTTGGCACATCTATCTTTGGACAGTTACGTCCACCCTTCTTTGCAGCACCTCTAAAGCTCCATCAGGTTGGAGCGTCGGTGCACAGCCATTTTCAGATCTCTCCAGAGATGTTCAATCGGATTCAAGTCTGGGCTCTGGCTGGGCCACTCAAGGACATTCACAGAGTTGTCCTGAAGCCACTCCTTTTGATATCTTGGCTGTGTGCTTATGGTCGTTGTCCTGCTGAAAGATGAACTGTCGCCCCAGTCTGAGGTCAAGAGCGCTCTGGAGCAGGTTTTCATCCAGCATGTCTCTTTACATTGCTGCATTCATCTTTCCCTCAATCCTGACTAGTCTCCCAGTTCCTGCTACTGAAAAACATCCCCACAGCATGATGCTGCCACCACCATGCTTCACTGTAGGGATGGTATTGACCTGGTGATGAGCGGTGCCTGGTTTCCTCCAAACATAACCCCTGGCCTTCACGCCAAAGAGTTCAATCTTTGTCTCTAATGTTCTGAGAGTCCTTCCGGTGTATTTTGGCAAACTCCAGGCCGGCTTCCATGTGGTTTTTACTAAGGAGTGGCTTCCGTCTGGCCACTCAACCATACAGGCCTGATTGGTGCATTACTGCAGAGATGGTTGTCCTTCTGGAAGGTTCTCCTCTCTCCACAGAGGAATGCTGCAGCTCTGACAGAGTGACCATCGTGGTCTTGGTCACCTCCCTGACTAGAGTCCTGGTGGTTCCGAACTTCTTCCATTTACGGATGACGAGGGCCCCGATGCTCATTTTGACCTTCAAAGCAGCACATATTTTTCTGTACCCTTCCCCAAATTTGTGCCTCAAGACAATCCTGTCTCGGAGGTCTACATACAATTCCTTGGACTTCATGCTTGGTTTGTGGTCTGACATGCACTGTCAAGTGTGGGACCTTATATAGACAGGTGAATGCCCTTCAAAATCATGTCCGGTCAACTGATTTTACCACAGGTAGACTCCAATTAAGCTGTAGGAACATCTCAAGGATGATCAGTGGAAACAGGATGCACCTGAGCTCAATTTTGAGCTTCATGGCAAAGGCTGTGAATACTTATGTACATGTGATATTTTTTTGTGTTTTTTTTTTTTTTTTTAATAAAATTGTCAAAAATCTCAAAAACCTTTTAACACAATCCCCCATAATGTTGTCATTATGGGGTATTGTGTGTAGAATCTTGAGGACAAAAATGAATTTATTCCATTTTGGAATTAGGCTGTAACATAACATAAAATCTGGAAAAAGTGAAGCGTTGTGAATACTTTCCGGATGCACTGTATCGCTGCTTGTTCTCTGGGATTGTGGTAAGTGCTGAGCAGCTAAACACAAAAACATTCAATGTTGTCTTCTGCTGTCTCATTCTGTATTCCTTGTTCTTCACTCCAAAAGCATTTAAACATACCTGTTTCTAGCCCCCCAATCTTCTTTTTAATTATGTGTCTGTTAATGGCACTGTCGGTCTGATTCAGAGTTGTACGCCATTAGCATCGCTCCTGTATCTTATGCTAATTCCGCAGGGGGCGTCTTGTGCAAATAGACTCCTCATGGTGGCTTTTGTGATCTGTTGCTGTATCAGAGGACACAGCCATCGGCCATCTTAGCTAGCCTAAGCTTACTCAGAATGGCCACCGGAACTCCTCTGCCAGGGCCAGGAAATCTGCAATGAAGATCCGATGCTGAGTCTTCGGACGAATCACCCGAATTGTGATGTCGACAGAGAGTGTTTTGTTTTGTTTTTTCCTTCAGGTAAAGAGGAATCACTGTATAATGGTGCTGTAACAGAGGTCTTGTTGCTTTTTTGGTGTGATTTCAGCCAGTATCAGTAAGGTCCTACCTGTGATGTGCCTCAGTCAGATGTACAGCTTGCCAGTGCCACCTGTAATATAAAGCATGCCAGTACCACCTGTGATGTGCTAGAGTCAGATGTACAGCTTGCCAGTGCCACCACTGTCCTACCTGTGATGTGCTAGGGTCAGATGTACAGCTTGCCAGTGCCACCAATGTCCCACTTGTGATGTGCTAGGGTCAGATGTACAGCTTGCCAGTGCCACCACTGTCCTACCTGTGATGTGCTACAGTCAGATGTACAGATTGCGAGTGCCACCACTGTCCCACTTGTGATGTGCTAGGGTCATATGTACAGCTTGCGAGTGCCACCACTGTCCCACTTGTGATGTGCTAGAGTCAGATGTACAGCTTGCGAGTGCCACCACTGTCCCACTTGTGATGTGCTAGGGTCATATGTACAGCTTGCGAGTGCCACCACTGTCCCACTTGTGATGTGCTAGAGTCAGATGTACAGATTGCGAGTGCCACCACTGTCCCACTTGTGATGTGCTAGGGTCATATGTACAGCTTGCGAGTGCCACCACTGTCCCACTTGTGATGTGCTAGAGTCAGATGTACAGATTGCGAGTGCCACCACTGTCCCACTTGTGATGTGCTAGGGTCATATGTACAGCTTGCGAGTGCCACCACTGTCCCACTTGTGATGTGCTAGAGTCAGATGTATGGCTTTGTTTGTGAAAGTCTTCCAGTTATTTTATGTGTTGAACATTATTCTTCCCACATGCTTAGTCCCAGACAGCTTGTAATGGAGCAATATAACATAATTTTATAGTTTAGGGGCATTTTCCAACTATCCTTTCTTTTTTCCCTCTACAGTTGTCAGTGAGTCTGGCTATCTCCGCCTGCGGAAAGCTCATCACACGGCCTTAAGCAAAGCCTCGGTGTATGTGGATTTTTACATCCTGGGTAATGCCAGTATATCCTCACATGTGTCTGTAATTCTAATGGACGTTAAAAGCAACCAAACTGTTACAAGCAAAGAGCTTCCTGCAAACCAGTCACAAGGGGACCTGGAATTTGAGTGTTTCAATTTTCCCTCAGCTGGAGTCTTCCAATTTCATATGCAACTTGAGAGTGAAAATGATAGTGTTGTCCACATTATAAGCGGCAAACTAAATGTCACCTGGCCAACGTTTCACATTGATCTGAACAGGACGTCAAGAGATCTGTTGAGATCCTTCCAGGTCGGGATCTTCACCAACGAGCAGCTGTGCTCGGGCTTTCCCAGTCAGGAACCCAGGTTTTCACTGGAGGTCGAACACACTCACAGCTTCCAAGAGGAGGAGGAACCAAGCGCTGATAGATTTATGCTGTATAAAACGTACAAAGAGGTCCCGTTGTCCGGATCCCAGTGGGTGGAGTTTGAATGTGCATCTGTGCGACCCGAAGCCTTTATCACCGTGTTCCTAAAGCCCATGCTTTCTGAGTCCGTGATTGCTTACACGGGACCTGTTGACCTTGTGAAGACCTTTAAATATAAGCTGGTAACAGTGACAGAAAAAAAATGTGATGCCTCAATGGCAGTTTATATTACAGCCCCTCCATGTAATTACGTTGAGGGGAAAATGATCGTCTACAAGGAGTCGCCCAGGAGCCCAGGTGAAAGTTTCACCACATTGGCAGAAAATATCCTACAAAAGGGAGAGAAGAGCACTCGGTTTAACTGCACCTTATTTGAGATTGGGAAGAACAAGTACTGTTTCGAGTTCTGGATGTCTCTGAGTGGCAGCACTATTCATTCAGTTCCGAGAGCCAAGCAATGCGTGGAGATCCGTAGAGAAATAGGTGCGTATATCAACTGCTTAACGGTAAGAAGTCTCTATACCATTCCACACGCTGGGCAGAAACCACCTATCCTGCACTGATGAGCTCTAACAAGGGCATAACTGTCTGTATGTGGAAATTCTATCTCTGCAATAGTCCAAATCATGCTCTAAAACACAGAGGGTAAGGCATTGACTCATATTGCCGCATTGTAAACTGAATTTCCCAGAAGTCTGTTTTCCTGAATACGACTTGCTTATGTAGGGGCTTATTTACTAAGCACTGGATATTCAAACCCACGTTATCTGCCAATTTTGCCTGCCATATTTAAAAGGACAATAATAGTAAATGATTTGCATTAAATAGTAATACCAATCTGGCAGGCAAAATCTGCAAAAAATCAAGGGTTTTGAAAATCCATTGCTTAGTAAATCTGCACCGTAGTATTGGATTAGTTTACTTTTCTTGCATTAACTGTGCAAATGTTTTTAATCACTTTAAATGTTAGGTAAATCTCCCTCTCCATTGCATAGAGGTAGGTGAGAGAAGGGAGATCACGTAAACATAACTAAACTCTTATGGAGTAAAAGCCTCCAGTAGGATCTGCATTAGTTCAGTCTATAATCGGCATGGCCATGTTTGTGTGCAGGCATTTACTATTAATTAAAAACTGATGGACTTAGGACCTGATTCAGACCCTCTCGCTAAGGCGCGATCGGTCGCTGTGAGCAATATTCTCCCATCTACGCATGCATATAATTCGCAGTGCGTGTGCGCAAACAATTCATTGCGATCTGATTTTGGTAGCTCGTAAGCCACTATCAGGTCGCTGCTTTGAGTGACAGATAGTGCCGTTTGTGGGTGGTAACAGGGGAAGGTGCTTGTGAACGGGGGAGTATTGTTGCGAACGTAGGCTTGTCAGTCCCCCAAAACGCTGTTTAAAGGGCGTGCATAATTCACAAAGTAGCGTCATTGTACACGTCATCTGCATGTATTTCAGCCCGCACTGATCGCAGTGCTTGCGGCGGGGAAAGGCAACCCCAACGGCTGCGAGCAGCTCCGATGGCTTACGATGGTCCCGATTAATCATACATTTCCTGGAGATGACGTGTGTTGCGAGAGGCAAGGGAGCGTCTTCAGACAATTGCGAGCGTACTTTGCGTAGCTTGCTAGCACACAGTGGGCGTCCTTACGCGACGCAGTGTGAGCGCTTAATTTAAATATCCAGCCCCTTTTGGCCAGCGAACGATCGCATCTTGCGAGCAGGTCTGAATGAGCTCCTTGACGTTTGCCTATATTTACTCTTATGAATACACATGGGGAATTACTTTTGTCAGAGACGTGGAGCCTGTGGCAGCCGTGGAGTCCTTGCAGTGCCACGTGTGGAGATGGCCAGAGAGAACGATACAGAACGTGCCTCTCGGCGTCACCTGTAAAACCTCTGTGCAGTGACAGCAGGAAGGAGACGTCGCTCTGCTCGCTGGAGGACTGCCCAAGTAGGTCATCTCATTTCTGCTCATACTAAAGTTCTGAGAGCAATATAGGGGTCGTATGGCAAAGACGGATGGGTGATCGGTTTACAGGTTTATGGGAAACTTGCCTAGATGAAAAAATATTGCTTGAGGTCCTGGAGGTTTTAAACATGATGGGTATATCTGCTGCAATGACACTCATGTCCAAAAAGTTGCTCTTAAGATCCCAAACTGTATTGGCATTGCATTGTCTACACAAACTTCTAATTTGTATACTATTTTAGGACAAGATGCTTATATACCAGATACTTAGTATGTGTTAGGTAACTTTGCCATTTTCAACTGAACATTGTGAAGGAGAATTCCCAGCATTAGTCCCTGAGTGTGATGGAAACAAAGATTTACAAATCGCAGTTCAGTACGCAAGTAGCCAGTGAGAAGTAGCTAAATAATGATGGAAATCATCATTGAATATATCTTGGCACCAGCCTTCCAGTACAGACAAGATGGGTTCTGTATGGCCGGCGGTTCAAATCCCGACAGCGGCTGCCTGGAAGGGATGAAAATCCAGAACGTCCAAGGTAAGTATTTCCTAACCCTATTCTACCCCCTAACCCTAACACTCCTTTAGTGGTGCCTAACCCTAACCTCCCCCCGTGGGTGCCTAACCCTAGCCCCCCCCTTCCCCTAGCCTATCCATAACCTCCCGAGGGGGTGCCTAACCCTAAGCCCTATACCTAACCTCTACTCCCCCCTTCAACCGGTAAGCCGGGTGTCGGGCTCCCGGCGTATGATTTCGTCCGTCAGCTTCCCGACTGCTTCCCCGACAAGATATAGTCTTCCTAACAAAAATGTATACACGGACATATTTTTGGAATGCATGCATAGAGCAGAAATGTGTATCTTGTGCCAAATACATTTGATGTACTTCCAACTCTAAATAATGGTCACTGTGTTTATTGGCACTTGATACCCCAAATACACTGAGGTTCCCAGGAGAGCTTCAACTGGGCCATAGTCAAATGTGGTGCAGGATTGTCCGGTGTGGCCATAGCCGGGTGAAATTCCAGCCTGTGCCAGCCCTGCCCCTGAACTTGATGATGTCATGATGGGCTGCCGGGAACAGGAAGGAGCTGAGCGCCTGGAGCATCCATATGATTCACCAGCCGAATCTGTAGGCTACAGGATGCCATTCCAAATTCCAGACCCATAGGTAAAGAAACAAAGTATAAAAGTTTTATGTCTAGTTTGTCTTACAAACAATAAAAATTTCCACCTTTAATGACTTTCCATATTTTTGGGTTTCTGTTTTAGCTGGTTTACATATACTTTCTTTGCATTATTGTTGTCTGATGATGAGAGGTTTATGTAAATCACTCATATGTAAGCAGGTAGATGGGGGAAGACATCATTGTTAAAAAAAAAAAAATCCTACCAGATAATGGGCTATTCTTTTTGATTTGGGGAATTCAGCAAATCCAGATAAAGTAGTGGTTCCATAAGGGAAAGGTGTTAAAAGATCACGAATACCTAAAATAGAACTGTTCAGATATGACCTATGTTTGTACAATTCACTGAACAGCAGTAACTAATTTAAACTACAACTTTGGGGGTGATTCAGCTTAGGACGGAATTGCAAAGCTGCACGCAGGCTATAGATATGATGTTCAGTCTGCACGCAGGCTATAGATATGATGTTCAGTCTGCACGCAGGCTATAGATATGATGTACAGTCTGCACGCAGGCTATAGATATGATGTACAGTCTGCACGCAGGCTATAGATATGATGTACAGTATGCAAGCAGGCTATAGATATGATGTTCAGTCTGCACGCAGGCTATAGATATGATGTACAGTATGCACGCAGGCTATAGATATGATGTACAGTATGCACGCAGGCTATAGATATGATGTACAGTATGCACGCAGGCTATAGATATGATGTACAGTATGCACGCAGGCTATAGATATGATATGCAGTATGCACGCAGGCTATAGATATGATGTACAGTATGTACGCAAGCTATAGATATGATGTACAGTCTGCATGCAGGCTATAGATATGATGTACAGTATACACGCAGGCTATAAATATGATGTGCAGTATGCACGCAGGCTATAGATATGATGTACAGTCTGCATGCAGGCTATAGATATGATGTACAGTCTGCATGCAGGCTATAGATATGATGTACAGTCTGCATGCAGGCTATAGATTTGATGTACAGTATACACGCAGGCTATAGATATGTACAGTATGCACGCAGGCTATAGATATGATGTACAGTGTGCACACAGGCTATAGATATGATGTACAGTGTGCACGCAGGCTATACATATGATGTACAGTCTGCATGCAGGCTATAGATATGATGTACAGTCTGCATGCAGGCTATAGATATGATGTACAGTATACACGCAGGCTATAGTTATGATGTACAGTATGCACGCAGGCTATAGATATGATGTACAGTATACACGCAGGCTATAGATATGTACAGTATGCACGCAGGCTATAGATATGATGTACAGTGTGCACGCAGGCTATACATATGATGTGCAGTATGCACGCAGGCAGCTTTGCAATTCCATCCTTGCTAATATACAAATGCAGCAGGAGGTTTATAACACCCCCTGCTGCATTTGCGATCCCAGCACCGCGACCATGGTCGCAGGCTGGGATGGTGGACGGCGCCGGGCCACCAGCCAGCTTAGTAAGCCTCAGTCCCTGGACGCAGCCCCTGGCCTTGCCACTCTTGGAAAACGGGGCGAGCACGCCCCCATTTCCAGGAACACCGGCTGTCCCTGCCCCCGCACCGCGCAATGCAGTGCGTATTTCTAAATTGTTTTGTTGTCTCTTCTGCTATTGAGAGCCGATTAATAGGGCCCCCAGGCAGGCACATAGAAACATTACCTGTTTCCTTCTCTGCATTCAACAGTATTATTAACTCATATACATGACCAGCTATACACTTCTGCCCAGTGGCTGGTGCTGTATTTGTGGAAACTTTTTATTGTAAGTTTAGCACTACTGTTGAGGGGTGAAGGAGGGGTACATCACCACCCACACTACTAATTGTGTACATTTTATATGTTTATTCTATACAAGCTACTCCTGGGACCAGTGGCAGAACTACTTCTGGAGCAGCCCATGTAGGGCCTGAGGATGTTGCTCTATTCACTTCGGAGGCCTCTGCTTTATTGAGCCTGCATTGTGGCTGGCGGATGTGCAGTGATCCTCACACGGCATGAATTGGCCAGGGGTCCTGAGAGGGGGGGGTGGGTTGTGGGTACAAAGTTCCTTGGCCTCTGTAGGGGAGCTGTATTTGTGGCGGCGATCTAAAATAGGGACATACACCACATTGGGACATATCTATGCCTCTCAGTATTCTGGCTCCCCCAAAGTCTTGGCAGCCCACGGTTTGCTACCCTTCACCCAAATTATGGTATCCCACCCAGCATTTGAGTGCTGTATCCCTGCCTGTGAGTTTGTCACTACAGGCATGCCACGATAGCAGAGAATACAACTACTATAGTACACAGATAAATCCTATGTATATACTGTATATTTTCCCTTTTACAAGCACCTGGATGACTGTAATGTAACAGATTATTAATGTATCAACTCCATAGATTACGTCTTTGTTTGATAAGTAACTATATCTCAATCTTTAATATCTCTCTGTAACCTTTATAACATTATTGCCAAAATTATTGGCGACAAAATTAGAGCCTGTGCAGATACATGTCCCCCACAAAGCTACATAAAAGCTGTTATCTACTATGAAACTAAGGCCCTCATTCAGAACCGTTCGCTATTTGCGTTCGTTCGTTCTAAAACAAGGGGTGGCTATGCAAATGATCCGTTCGCACATTGCAGTCTGTTCACACCTCTAAGTCTGAACGAGCGAGCAAAACTTACCATACGTCATGTCCGCTATTTATTAGATTAATCGAGTACATCGAACAGGATATGAACTGCTCGCTATTCTTGTGGTTGGTTTTTTCAACCGCTATTTTGTGAGCAGTTCTGAGTTAAAAAAAACCAAGTGACGTGGTCATTGACGCTGCTATATTAATTATGCACACCCATAAAACGCCCGTTTTGACCTTTAAGCACGCCTGCGAACGGATCTCCACTCCCCGTTTTCAAGCCCCTTCCCCTGTTACCACCCACATATGCCTCATTCTGTCACTCAAAATAGCAGGCACTCACTATATTGCGTACAAATGTTTTTCGGCCGCACTGACTGGTTCGCGCATGCGTACTAAAAACCGTACGCATGCGCAGATGTGCGAACATCGCTCGGAACGAGCGTACTGCCGCTAGCGAGTGGCTCTGAATGAGGGCCTAAGATTGCAGACTAGACAGATACTTAGAAGTATATATTACGGTACTTCCTCTTCTGATCATTTATAACAAGGGAATCTTCCTCGTTAATTTTTTTAAAGTTTTAAGCAGACCTCAGTCCCTTAATCCATGGAAGGGCCTGATCACTGCAATAAAGAAGATCCAAAACTTCCATTGTAATTTCAGAGTCTCCCTGGAAGAGAATGTTACACACTCTCCAGAAAGCGCTGTCGGATATGGCATGAAATATAAAAACCTCCAAGGGGTTCTCTATAAATTCTCATAAAGCTTACAGAGATGTGGCAGAGAATTTACAGATATTAAACTATATCATCCTGCTCAAATTACTGCAACATTGGCTTCTTGAAATACAACCTCATGGCAGCACATTGAAACTTTATTTCTCAGTCTGGGGAGATGTACTAAAGCCTTGGAGAGAGAGAGAGTACCAATTAATCATCTTCTATCTGTCATTTTTCAAACACAACCTGCAAAATGTCATTTAGAATCTGATTGTTTGGTACTTTATTTCTCCAAGGCTTGATACAGTTCCCCCATAATATCCTTAACGCTATGTTTCAGGTTCCTGTTATTAAAGACCCCAAGATCCGTCTCTTAGCTTCTTCTACTCAAGACATGCGAAAAAGAAAAAGACCTTGGATCTGGTCTCTATCTCAGCCTTTGGCTTTTTGCATCCAATCTGACCTAATTTGGACTATACCATTAAATAGGGTTTTCCATAAAATATCTCTATAGGTTGAATCAGAGCCGTAACTAGACTTTTTGGTGCCCTGTGCCAGAAAGAGCAATGGCACACATATTTTTCAAGTAGGGAAATAACGCACGCAAAAATGGCCTCATGGGGAAGGGCCAGGGAAGAGATAGGGGAGGCCAGGAGATGCTGGGGATGAAATAAGAGAAAGCTACAAGTGAGAATGTTAATAAACAGAAAATTGACAGGCCCAAACAGCACCCCCTGCCCTGCGGTGCCCTGTGCCATGACACAGGACGCATAACCCTAGTTACAGCCCTGGGTTGAATGACCCTACTTCAGCTATTTATTTTTTCTTTCTTACTTTGTGGTAGTGGTTATGCAGATAGTAAGGATGAGATGTAATATTGGAGTGGGCCTTCTACACTCAATGCTTCATTTGTAGCGTTTCATCCCCCTCCCTAATGCACAATAGTCTTCTCTCTACAATGTTGCTTTTCCGTATAAACCTTAAAAAATGTGAAGCTTGGATCAATGGTTAACATCTTTGTTTTGCTATATATTTGTGTACTGTTCTGTTGCATGATCCTCAATAAATGTTGTTTTTTCTTAATCACTAAACTGGCTAATATTATTCCCCAAAACTGCTCAGAAATTCAGTTGTTTTTATGATTGAATTAGGTCAAGAACATCTATTTATAGCTTAGCCAAAATAATTGTATTATTATTATTATTTTTTTAAACATCATTAATTTTTTTTTTGTAACATATCGTTCTTTGATATATCGGACTATCACAACTTTGCATTTCCCCTGTGGCAACCAGGTATGCACTGTGGGACTGAGGGCTGCTACATTTGTATTTCCCTGGTGGCTGCTGCTGTCTGCAGCCACTGGGTGAGGGGTACTGGCAGGATGATTGATCAGCAACATGGCAGACACTGGCGGGGAGGGTGCAGGGATGCAGAGGGATGGCAACTCCTGGAAGATTATCTCCCAGCAGCCGCCCAGTGTGTGACCATGTCAGGTAATGCACAGCCTGGTGTGGTCACAAACCATGCGATTACGCCAGGCAAGTGGTTATATGGAAACAATCCCCCAATATTATGAACATAGTAGTTCTGTGCTGCACTTTTCTCACTAAGTTTGGCTTATTTTATTTTTTTTTGGCATAAATCAATGGTTTTCATCTTTTAAAATTGATTGTCTTTGAAATTCAATGTACCATATAAATTTGCTCTTTATATTGTGTTTGTTTATTTTTTTGCTATAGCTGTAAAGCCTTCAAGCAAATCTGCCACTAATACGAAGGACGACTCTAAAACAAGTAATACAGTTACTATCACTGGAATTTCACTGTGCCTCTTCATCATCCTCATTACTATTGTCATCACTGTCTGGCGGAAATTCACAAAGGCCGGCAAGTGCAGCCCAGCAGCCAGACACAGTTCAGCTCATTCAGGCAACTGTCGGAAGAACTCAGATGAGGAGAAAATCTACCAAATGAGGGAGAGCTTCTCTGACGTTGGGGATGGTCAGCAGGAAAGCTTGGAAGAGGGAGTCCATATACCTTTAAATTACAGACAAAGTGAAAATGTTACTGAAGACCAAGCCATCACGGAAAACAACTGTTCCCAGGCCAACAATCAGAAGATCATTCCACCAATTTTCAGTTATCGGCTTGCCCAACGGCAGCTAAAAGAGATGAAACAAAAGGGCCTCACTGAGGCCACAAAGGTCTATCATGTCTCCCAGAATCCTATGGCAGACACTGCACTAGACGTTTCGCTGTCTCCTCCCCAGGTCTCGGAGAACTCGGAGGAAGCCGCAATAAACAAGTTTAGGATACAGTCTCCATTTTTAGAGCCAAAGAATAGCCATAGCCGAAATATCGGTGAAAGGCCAAACTCAAGGTGTGTCTTTCCACCAACGCAAGGACTTGGTCCAAGTCAAACATTGCCTAAAATATCCCATCTTAAGAACACTGATGCAAAAGCAAGATATGATAAAGGCTATCAGAAAAGCAACAACTTCCGGAGAACATCTAGTTTTCATGAAACTAAGTACAATAAACCCTACAGGGAAAGAAGTCTGACTTCTCCCTCTCCTAGACAAACAATGGTCTATAACTCAAGGACAAGAATGTGGGAGTATGCCACAGTAGAGAGATTGAAGCATAAACCAATAAGGCTAGAAAGGAGCCCAGAAAATCTCATTAGAGGTGCCTCTTTCCCCCTCAGTGCAACTGGGCATCCATCAAAAAATCAATCTCTACAACCAGGAGAGAGTAGGCCTGATTTAATCTGTAGCCGGTATATTGCTGGTAAGTCTTCAAAACCAGAGAGACCAGAACAGATCCGAGTGCGCAAAGGTCCTTCCCCAGTTGATGGATCTTGGAACAAGGTCCAAGATGGCTCACCTTTACCAAAACATAACTGCTCCAGGAGCAGCCCCCATAGTCCTGCTCATTACCGAAGAGAAAAATGTCAGAGTTTTCCCTGGGGCAACGAATACTATTTCTATGATAATACAACATTTGGGCTCACAGAAGCTGAACAGCAGATGATAGACTTACCTGGATATTTTGCTTCTAATGAAGAGGATGAAACTAGTACTCTAAGCATTGAAAGATTAGTCATTTAATTAATCAACCATGACTGTGATTTATGGTTTTTTTTTTTTATTATCATTTGTGTATTTTGTATATTGACCACAGTACAAGCTTAGGTCACATAGGTGGTCAAGCACAGTAATTGTAGAACAATATGTACCCAGCACATACAGTTGTGTGCACTACATGTGTCTGCATAAAGGGGACAACACCGCAAAATATGTCCCTGATTTGCCAAACCATGCCTACATTCACTACAGGAAATGCCCACAATGACTAATCTCTGCCCCTTTTCGGGCACCATAAATAATAATTGTGCAGCACAAATTCTAGCCACGAATACTTAGGCCACTTCTTCGGGCATTTTGGCAACTTTCCATTTAAATGCAGTTCTTTCTTAGCACGTAATTAGCAAAATATAAATTAGGGAGAATTTTTATAAAGCACAAAGGTTTTAATCATTTTCCAAAAATACACATATACACATGTTTTATGTAAAGTCATTTTAATGATCAATATTTTTAGGCTGCTTTTCAAATATTTTGTTTTTTTAAGAACTTGCGTTTCAATATCTCAAAGCAGGTAATTATACATTATTCAAAGATGTTTTATGATATTGCTGTTTTCACTAAAACTTAAAATATGAAGGGTTATATGAAAATATTTGCCGTGGTGAGAGCTTATAAAGTTTATTTTTTTCAGGCTTGAAGGGTGCTATTAAGGTAATAAAAAAATAACCAATTGTCTTGTCGGTGTCTGATAACACTGTGTGAACTGTGTTGCTGCAGATTTCTTTATACGCTGTTCCAGCTGCCTATAAAATAATAGCGATCTGTGAACTAAATGTGCATTGATCCCTTTAGTTGATTGAATGAACCGTGTACTGTATATATAGTACTGCTGTGATCACAATCCCCAGCACTTAACCATTCACTCCATCCCCACTGCCAGCGTTGAGGAACGATGGGTGTCTGATCTTCATGCTTGTAAATTTCAGGGAGTACCATAACCCATGCCAAGTGGACCATACAATACCATTGTCGAATTCGCCTGTATAGTTGCCATTTTTATAATACACCCCATTTAAGTTGCCTGTATGACACCTGCAATATAAAAAAAAAAATTACAACTGTTTCTGACTATCTAACTTGCACATTATAGTTGTGACTCTGCTGTGACATTATTTAGAGATCACACTGAATAAGGGCCATGTAATAATAAAAGTACAGTGCAAATTTAGAATTTTTTGTTTTTGGCTTCCTCCTTCCTGTCTGTGCACCAACCAATAACGGCCTAAAAGCATGAGTAGTACCATTCCCAGACAACGTTATGTCCCATAGGAAACTGAGTTTTTGGAAGTTCTAAAATCTGATTCACCGTACGTGCTATGAAAATACCTGCATGATCGGTACAATAATTCCTTTTTTTCCCCTCTAGGTATTTACTGGGGCAGTACAGTACCAGTGGCAAAAGCATTAAGAAAAATAATCCTTTTAATAGGAATATTTCTTATAATAATACCTATAAAAAAGTGCTATTTGTTGCTTTATTTACATACCTGTTAAACCACCAGCCGCATTTATTTTCTTTTGCACAGTTGCCCGAAATGAACCTGTCATTGTCCTTATCAGGAGTACTGAACGGCATTCCCTTGAGTGACGCAGACCACTGGTCCGCGAAGTTGCTTCCACCCGCCAGGGCATCACCAGCATTGCCAGAGTAATATCCCACCCACAGCTTGTATTTGTCCTGTAGAATAGCGCAGTGGATGTTATAAACCACTTTGTGTGTACCATACGTAGTAGAGGCAATAAACTGTACATTTATACAACATTGTTATTTTGAAACTACCAATGTAAAGTTGCAGTATTCAATTCATTTTTTATTTATTTAATTGAAGTCAAATAATTACCTTTGACAGACCTATGTATTTATAATTTCGGCACTGCCATGGTTATTAGCAGTCTGTATTGCAACAGATATTTTAATTTTGAATGAAAATAACCCAGCTATGTACTAACTGTAACTTGCAGGGACAGCGGTAGTGTTAAACGCCGTCCCTGCAAATGACTTCCTCGTTATATTGGAGGAGCCTTTCACTTTTGTCCTGGTGAAAAAAAGGCCCTTCCCAGTGACCCCCAAAAGAACTGAGATCTCCAACTTATAAAGGTCACTCCACAATTGAAAGTTTAAAAATGAATATATCTACAATAAAAAGTGTATTCTATATAAAAGAGCTCTCAGCAATATTCAGAAAATATATATCTATACATAGTATAAAACAAAGTCCTTGTTAGGCGTCTGTCTGTTTGTTCAGGCTAATGTCGAGAACCACCGGATGGATTTTGATGCAGTTTCCACTATTTTATAGATAATTTTTCGAGGAAGGATTAGCTGTATGCAGGGGCGTTTCTAGGAGGAGGGGGCCCATGTGCAGTCTCCGACACGGGCCCCCTCCTCTCTGTCCGGCGGCCGGCAGCGCACTGAGCTGTGTGCGGCCAGCACTGGAGTTATAGACTCTGGGCACTAGAGTGCACTCAGAGTCTATAGAGTATGCACAGGTCACTGGGAAAATGGCCGCGGCGGCCATTTCCATGTACTGCGCATGCGCAAACGATGGGAAAATGGATGCGGCGGGCATTTTCCAGTCGTTTTTACAGCGCCGAACCCCCTCTCCAACGTGGGACTCTGGAGAGGTAAGTAATACTATGGGTGCAGGGTGTGCGGAGCGGGGCCCCCCTGGACCCAGGGGCCCGTGTGCCCCCCCACACTTTGCATCTATTATAGATTAGCCCCTGGCTGTATGCAGGGGCGGATTGGGAACTTAAAATGGCCCTGAAAAAAATTCTGAGAGTGGCTTCATTCAAATTTAAACTGTAGGTGCCCCAGCACAAACATGCTAGCAAACAGTCAACTTGACAGCCATACAAAACAGAGAGCATCTTTGTGCCCACCTCTTGGCCCCCGACCCTCTCCATGTACAGAGTTACACTGCCATCTCCTGAGCCCTGGCTTTTCTATTCTCAGTGCTGCTGCAGGGCATCTGGGCCCAGAGCTGATCCAAGCTACAGCTATCTCTAGCTGATGCCTGCATGTATTGTGATGTCACAATGCAGGTCACAGCCCTATATAAAGGATGCACAGCTACTGGCAGCCATTTTGTGGTCCGAGTGTACATTGATACTCTGAGTAGTTCCTGCTTTATTTAGGCGACTTTGGATAACGATTACTGATGTGAATTTTGGTTTATATCTTCCAATAAGTTCCCGAACAGCAACATCTTCAAAAAAAGAATCTGAATAACATCTTCAGGTAAGGACTTTATAATAAATTTTGGCCTGTCAGCCTTACCCCTTCAGACATCTCCCTCCATTTTATCTGCAGTTTTTAATTTCGAAACAATAGATAAAGCTAATTATTCATCTGATATGACGCTGCATGAGTTAAGATGGATACACACTTGTCCAATCCTCCGGGGATCCAACTCCAGACTAGACTGTTGACAGAATCCTATTGGAGACCTGGATGCAGATGTATATGTCTATGCACCTGTCCAATTTACGGCAGATCTCAGACAGTAGATGCAGAGAATGAAGCTGCTATGGGGCCAAGGCCGCTTCTGAGTGTTGCTGTCACTGACCCAGCCATCTCAGCCTCCATCTATCCTCACTAACTGATTTTTACGTGAATCATAGTCGTCTTATATACCAGCACAGACGGTAAAATGGTTAGCGTTACTGCCTCACAGCACTGAGGTCGTGGGTTCAATTCCCACTACGGCCCTAACTGTGTGGAGTTTGTATATTCTCCCTGTGCTTGCGTGGGTTTTCTCCGGGAACTCCGGTTTCCTCCCACACTCCAAAAATATACTGGTAGGTTAATTGGCTCCGCACAAAATTGACCATAGTGTGTATGTGTGTGAGCATGTGGTAGGGAATATAGATTGTAAGCTCCACTGGGGCAGGGACGGATGTGAATGGCCAAATAATCAGTAAAGCACTGCGGAAAATATGTGTGCGCTATATAAATAATTGGTAATAAATAATAATTAAATAATATTATATCAAACAATTAGGATTAAGGAGACTATGCTTTTTACAAATAAGTAATTTTTCGTTTATAATGCTTACTATATGCTAATCACCATTAATTTAATCCTGCACGTCAGCTACATTGGCAGATACAGTGCATCCAGAAACTATTCACAAAACTTCACTTTTTCCATATTTTGTTATGTTACAGCCTTATTCCAAAATGGAATAAATTCATTTTTGTCCTCAAAATTCTACACACAATACCCCATAATGACAATGTGCAAAAAGTTTTTTTGAGAATTTTGCAAATTTAATAAAAAAAAAAAATTAAGAAATCACATGTACATAAGTTTCACAGCCTTTCCCATGAAGCTCAATATTGAGCTCAGGTGCATCCTGTTTCCACTGATCATCCTTGAGATGTTTCTACAGCTTAATTGGAGTCCACCTGTGGTAAATTCAGTTGATTGGACATCATTTTGAAAGACATACACCTAGAGCACAAACCAAGCATGAAGTCCAAGGAATTGTCTGTAGACCTACGAGACAGGATTGTCTCGAGGCACAAGTCTTGGGAAGGGTACAGAAATATATCTGCTGCTTTGAAGGTCCCAAAGAGCACAGTGGCCTCCATCATCTGTAAATGGAAGAAGTTCGGAATCACCAGGACTCTTCCTAGAGTTGGCCAGCCATCTAAACTGAGCGATCAGGGGAGAAGGGCCCTAGTCATCAGGGAGGTGACCAAGAACCCAATGGTCACTCTGTCAGATCTACAGCATTCCTCTGTGGAGAGAGGAGAACCTTCCAGGAGGACAACCATCTCTGCAGCAATCCACCAATCAGGCCTGTATGGTAGAGTGGCCAGACCGAAGCCACACCTTAGTAAAAAGCACATGGCAGCCTGCCTGGAGTTTGCCAAAATGCACCTGAAGGACACATGAGAGACAAAGATTGAACTATTTGGCATGAATGCCAGGCGATATGTTTGGAGGAAACCAGGCACTGCTCATCACCAGACCAATACCATCCCTACAGTGAAGCATGGTGGTGACAGCATCATGCTGTGGGGATGTTTTTCAGTGGCAGGAACTGGGAGATTAGTCAGGATAGAGGGAAGGATGAATGCAGCAATGTACAGAGACGTCCTGGATGAAAACGTGCTCCAGAGCGCTCTTGACCTCAGACTGGGGCGACGGTTCATCTTTCAACAGGACAACAACCCTAAACACACAGCCAAGATATCAAAGGAGTGGCTTCAGGACAACTCTGAATGTCCTTGAGTGGCCCAGCCAGAGCCCAGACTTGAATCCAATTGAACATCTCTGAAAAGATCTGAAAATGGCTGTGCACCGACGCTTCCCATCCAACCTGATGAAGCTTGAGAGGTGCTGCAAAGAGGAATGGGCGAGACTGCCCAAAGATAGGTGTGCCAAGCTTGTGACATCATATTCAAAAAGATTTGAGGCTGGAATTACTGCCAAAGGTGCATCAACAAAGTATTGAGCAAAGGTTGTGAATACTTCTGTACATGTGATTTCTTAGGTTTGTTTTTTTTTAATAAAATTTGCAAAACTCGCAAAAAAACTTTTTACACGTTGTCATTATGGGGTATTGTGTGTAGAATTTTGAGGACAAAAATGAATTTATTCAATTGTGGAATAAGGCTGTAACATAACAAAATGTGGAAAAAGTGAAGCGCTGTGAATACTTTCCGGATGCACTGTACTAGATAATTTACAATCAAAATGCATAAACTGCAAAATAATTTTCAGGGGGGGGGGGTCCTTTGGAAATTTTGCTTTGGCGCCCCTTCCCCTGATCTCAGTGCTCATCATACAGTACGGAGAGCATCTCAGTCACCGGCATAATTTACAGAGAGCCTGGTTCAGAGCTGCTCGCTCTGAATCAGGGCCGGGCTTTTTTTTTTTTTGGAGCGGCCTCTTGGCCGCTCGCATAGCTGTGGGTGGTCAGGATGATGGTCGCAATGGTCAAGACCATCACGACCATCGGGCTTGCGACGAGACCCTTGTGGTAGGGTCTCGCCCATCGCAAGCCCCAGAGAGCTTTTGGCTCTAACAGAGCCGGAAGCTTTTCACTGACATCACTTGTGATGTCATTGGGGCTGCCCTCAAACGGCAGGCGTTCTCATGGGAACGCCTCCGTTTGGGCAGCCACCCCCCCGGCCCGCCCACCAAACGGTGCGAGACCCAGAGCGACGGAGTGCCCGTCGCCAGCCGGGTCTCGCGCATGCGCACGACGGAGCCGGCTCCGTCGTGCACATGTGCTGTGGGCCACCATCGACCCGGTTGCGAGCGCTCAGCACTTGCGACCGTGTCTGAATCAGGCCCTGAGATCATTTAAAGGACTGCCAGCGATTACATTGAGCATCCTAGTAACAATAAAGCACAAACAGCATCCTAGTTACCACCATACAGCATAGATTCTGTATCCCATGATCCCAGTGACTGCCATAATGTACAGAAAGCATTGCATTGAATGTCATACAGTACATTGAGCATCAAGGTGATGCCATAGAGTACATCATAATGTTAATACAGTAGCACTCCAGACTTGTAGCTTGACAACTTCTGGATGACAAGCTCATGGAAGAGCACTCTGGCTACAGCTCATGTCCAACAGACTGTGGAGACCAGCATGGGAGATCCCTTGTTGCCCAATTTCTGTTACATGTTGGACAAAACAAATTACCTACGTCTACCAGTGAAGCCAAGGACCAATCCGCCCTGCTGTTTAGGTGCTCGTAGTTATTCTAGTCTACATCAGTATTATAAGTAATTATAGATTAGTAAAATGAACCAGTATTTTGGTTCAAGTTATTATATAAAGTATGTTTTCTCATAACTTGCCACTAGTTAAAGTTAGTATTCTGCAGACTAGAGTACAAGCATGCCAAATTAAGTATCCGTGAGTTAGTTTAATCACAATTGTATTTTGATTGCAGGCAATGTAAATAGTGTGTGTTTCTGTTAGTGTGATAAAGGGATCTTCATATGTGCACTGTGTGTTTGGATGATTATGTATTATTTCCCTCACCCCATTTATGAGAGAGGAGGAGTCAATTAAAGGGAGGTCTGGTGGCTGGGACCCACTCTGTTAATCCCCAGAGGTAAATCATACTTACCTACTCTCCTGGGAGTGTCGGCAGGCTCACAAAATTTTGGGGAGCCCCCCGCACCCCCAGAAGAGAATCCACATTTCCGAGAAAAGCAGTCCCCAGGTGCATGCACACCCCGGAATTCCACAGAGGCAATCACCCAGCGGTTGGAAATGCTTGGTGTCCACTGCTGGCTAACTCATGCCCGGTCATGAATGAGAAGATGGCATCTAAGGGTCTGCAGGCGGGGGAGGGGAAGAGACGGGTGACCTCTGCTGCAGCAACTATGAGGGGCAGCAGCCGATGCCAATCCCATCATCCACAGGCAGTTAGTGTGTGTGACCCTGGCTTTGAGACGCTGTCTGTGCTGCTTACCTCACATTCCTACGTTCCAGCACCTGACGCCGCCAGCGGGGAGCCAGAGGAGTAGTGGATCAGGAGTTAATGGGCTGATCTACACAGCACAGTCATTGGTGGCTGGTCCCTGGGGAGGGGTCAACCACCATGAACAAATCATGTCTGCTTCAGCCATTAATATGCCAGGGCCGACTCCCGTTGGGTGGGTCAGGTCACATATTTAAAAAAACAGAAAAATAAATTTGAACTCACAGGCCCCATAACAGTCTGGCCCACCGGGAAAATTTCCTGTGTGGTCTATGGTCAATCAGCCTATGGCTGTATGACACATTCATGTATGACAAAAGAGAGCCGAGCAGTGACTATTTTAGTGAATCAAATCAATGAAAAAACTGACATCCAATCGCTTTCTTGGGTTTAAACCGTTTGATATATCTTAACGATGAACTTTATTTTATACCATGTAGAGATTAATAAGTATTATCTGGTTTCTCCACAAAAAATTGATGTAAGCCCTGGTTACTGATACAAAATGTCACTTTCCCCCTTTTTTTTTTTTTTTTTTACAGTTCATTTATGTGAAAAACGATTCTTTAATTTCAAACCCATCCGGTTCCCGGTAAGACCCTGCTTTGGCATGGCAATAAATAAAGCACAGGGACAGACACAATGTGGCTGGAGTTGACCTGACCTAAGTGGAGACTGTTTTTCTCATTGAAAACTTTGTGGCCCTTTTGCGTCACATCAAAACTAAATCATTTCGTATTGACGTCAGGAGGAAAAACGATGAATGTTGTCTACAAGGCAATCTTATAAGACCTTAGTTAAAAAAAGCTATCGCCGTAAATTCAAAATTGCTCCCGTGGTAAGCCGGGTGGGTCGCTAGTTTTAGATAAATTAGTGAATTAGTAATGGGCCAGGTTATTTTTCCCCACTGTGCAAACCAGGCTCCCTGTCTTTTTGTCTTTTGCTACTTAGATGCTCTATCTTAAAAATAAATGACTCTGCTGCACAGAATACATGAATACGACATCGGTCATCTCACACTATAGGTGGGCACTTGCATAGAAGTATTAAATGTTGCAAGATGCTTTTTCCTACTAAAACTAACTTCTGCTATAGGTCTGTTAGGCTTTTACACATAACCTTATAGAGTGTTCCTCTTACCTTGTTTCATATTGTCTTTGTAGTTTTGCCACTGTATAAAACATTAGTGAACATTGATATCATGTTTTAAACAATATTAATATTTCTGTACATGTACAGATTCGGGTATACCTGTGTTAGACTTTGTAGGTTGAGCTAAATACACGGCCATGTCTTACCTCTTCATTTGTAATCCTGAAAGTATCATAGATTGCATATCTCTTTTTCCCCTGCCAGTCCATGAGATCTATCTGTAATGACATCTCCCCTGCAGAGTCATAAAGAAAGCCAATCAGTCCAATGATCTTTCCTTTTTGCTGTGAGAGAACTAAAAGGTATTAACCATATACTTACTTTTGTCCAACAAGTGATAAATGTGATCATTCCCTAACCATTGTTCGTCATTCCTGCCTTTAAAGAGGCCAAACCCTTCTTTATACTCCTGCCAGTTCCTAGGTAGCAATGGGAAGGTTGGCGTTAAACATATATAACGCATCTGTGGTAGAGTCTATGGTTACAAAGATTCTAATTGTGAGGTGTGAGTAAAGAAACAATGAGCATTTAACTTTGCACCTGGACCAAACCATGTTGCAATGCAAGGGGTGCAAATATATTTATTATGTTTTGAACACAGGGTAAATGCCGGATGCTTTTGCATGGAGCACACAAATAATGGACAGCTTTATTTTTACACTACAATTTAGATTGGAGTTTGCACACTCCCCTCCCAAATATAAATCTCTATGCACATTTTATATTTGCCCCACCTGCAGTGCAACATGGGTTTGCCCTGGTGCACTGTTACTTGCTCTTTTTTTTTTTTTTTTTTAATTAATCCCACCTCAGAATCAGACCTAAGTGTCCATAGGTAACACAATACCTTTCTGCAGTCACATTATAAGCCCAAATCTATTCAAACTACCCAACTAATAAATCACAAAGTTTCGTTCTCATTTTTGAGGAAAAGTGTACCTTTAGGCCAGTAGCGTGGAGGTCTTTAGTCGATGAGTGATTTAAAAATGTATTTATCCAAAGGTTTTGTTACAAAGAATCAAATGTGATTCATGGTAACAAAGACCAACTGACCTACACCCAACGTGTATGTTTGTGACAGTCAAGAGTAGATCTGCAAACTCCCTTGTGTCACTCATTTGACATTAGAAGAACTTGGCAAATACTCAGAAATAGCTGTGAATTCTTATCGGTTGGAAATTTAACACTGGGAAAAAAAAATAGCCACAAAGAATATTAAAGAGCTCAATGTTGGTTTTATTACCCGAAACCTATTACTGCGCTGTTTTTTTGGTGTCCACATCATGCTCTATGCGGATGGAATTACCCCCCAGCTATTTAAACATGTACTCTCCAAATAAAACAGGGGGCGGGCCCTATCATTATTGTGGGCAGGGGGGTTTAAGTTTATCAGCATGGTAGTTAATGGCGGAATTCTGCATTATTTTATACCAGTTTTTGGTACACAAAGTCCATTTATTCCATAACAGACACCTATTTAAAAAAAATTTCTGGATAACTATAAGAACTTCTAACAATAAAATAACTTAAGAACAATAATTTGGGCAGCTCAGAGACTTTACCAATGTCCTGAATTATTATTCTGTTATCCATGGCTGTGCCCCTCTCCCATCCATTGTGGGTGCAGATTATTGTGTCTGTATCATACCCCTTTCACACAGAAAAGCAAATTACCGGGTAAAGCAATTTTACCCGGTAATTTGCTGATCAATAACGGTCCTCTTTCTGTATGAAAGGGTCAACCCGGGTCAAAATTCCTGGGACTTTGACCCTGGTTTTTACCAGGGTCGGAGACCCGGCAATTTCGACACAGGTTGGCCCTTTCACACAGAGGAAATACTCGTTTTGATCAGCAAATTACCGGGTATAAATGCTTGACTCTGTAATTTGCATTTTTGTGTGCAACGGGGGTGAGGAACAGATCGCAAACAAACCAGCACTTTAGTACTTAGTAGAAATAGTAGTTTTATTTTTAAATAAATTGTAAAAGTACTTCCATAGATTTCTCATAAACCAACACTAAATCTCACCTTCATGTCCATTCCCTTCAATGATTACATCTCTTTGTATGATGTGTGATATAATCAAGGAAATGTTACACATTTGAATGAAATCTATGTAAAGTTGTAATGTTTACATTTATTACGGCTAGTGGGTCGTGTGTGTCACATACCCTTGCTGTTACATAAAATACACATAATAACTACTGACAGCAGTCGCCTGTACCCACCAATCAATTTTACATTACATCTTATATTTAGTACTATTGTATACAACTACAGTAGCAGACACATAGAATTGTTAATACTTTTAACTTAAGCTGGCCACACACTAGACCAACTTACATCCAACCAGCCAACTTGTTGATTGGTTGGAATGAAAATCTGGTAATGTATGGGAGTAACTGATGATCAGCAATTTGCTCCTAAATGCCAGAAAACAGATGAAAATGGTCGTCAGACAAGTTTGTTAAATGTTTGATCTAAACAATTTGTTCAAACAACAGTTTTTGTTCATTTTCCTGCGTTTGGGAGCAAATTGCTGATTGTCATTTGCTTTCATACCTTACCAGATTTTCATTCCAACCAATCAACAAGTTGGCTGGTTGGATGTAAGTTGGTCTAGTGTGTGGCCAGCTTTACTCATGTCCCACTTTGCTAGCTCTATATAATTATCTATTTGGGACTCACTGATACCTAAAGCATCTATTTCATTTTATTTAATTTTACTGATACCTTTTATTTTGTCCCTAAGTGGTAACGTACTACCCACTAATGTTACTAACTGCTTATAGTTTTAAATTACTTATGTCTCCTCAACTAGAGGGCACAGGGGAAGCTATGTATTTTATTTTCTATATCATATAACCAGGGCCGCAACTAGGGGGGGGCTGGAGGTGCACGTGCACCGGGTGAGCCGCTGTACCTGGTGCCAGTGACCTCCAGCCCGGCGCTGCAGAGAGGCTCCAAGCCGGACGTCCGCTGGTAATATTTATTACCAGCGGGCGCCCGGCTCCTTCTCTGCAGCGACGCGGTGGAGCCGGAGCCGGAGGCTGGAGTTCTCTCCCGAACTCCAGCTTCCGGCTCTCCCCACGGGCACTATGGGGGAGACGTCATGACATCTCCCCCATAGTTCCAAGGAGCAGCCGGCGGACCGGACGCGACGCTGGATGCAGGAGCGGGGTTCAAGGTAAGTATTTTTTTTTTAATAAGCTGCAATACAGGGGCATTACTATGAGAGCATGGGCACTACAGGGGCATTACTATGAAAGCATGGGCACTACAGGGGCATTAATATGGGAGCATGGGCACTACAGGGGCATTACTGTATGGTGGGCACTACAGGGGCATTACTATGGGGGTATTAACATATGGGCATTACTATGGGGGCATAGGCAATAAGGGGCATTACTAATGGGGCATGAGCACTACAGGGGCATTACTATTGGGGCATGGGCACTACAGGGGCATTACCACAGGGGCATCACTGTGGGGGCATGAGCACTACAGGGGCATTACTGTAAGGGCACTACAGGGATATTACTATGGGGGCATGGGCAATACAGGGGCATTACTATGAGAGCATGGGCACTACAGGGGCATTACTATGAAAGCATGGGCACTACAGGGGCATTAATATGGGAGCATGGGCACTACAGGGGCATTACTGTATGGTGGGCACTACAGGGGCATTACTATGAGGGTATTAACATATGGGCATTACTATGGGGGCATAGGCAATAAGGGGCATTACTAATGGGGCATGAGCACTACAGGGGCATTACTATTGGGGCATGGGCACTACAGGGGCATTACCACAGGGGCATCACTGTGGGGGCATGAGCACTACAGGGGCATTACTGTAAGGGCACTACAGGGATATTACTATGGGGGCATGGGCAATACAGGGGCATTACTATGAGAGCATGGGCACTACAGGGGCATTACTATGAAAGCATGGGCACTACAGGGGCATTAATATGGGAGCATGGGCACTACAGGGGCATTACTGTATGGTGGGCACTACAGGGGCATTACTATGGGGGTATTAACATATGGACATTACTATGGGGGCATTACAATATGGGCACTACTGCAGGGGGAATTACATGGGGGCGCCAAATTACTGTCTTGCCCCTGGTGACAAAAATCCTAGTTTCGGCCCTGTTATAACTTAAGTTAGTAGAGCTGGTTCATCCTGAAATCTACACTAGGGGGTAAATTTACTAAAGTGAGAGTTTTTAGAAGTGTGTTTTAAAAGTGATGTTGCCCATAGCAACCAATCGGATTCTACTTAACATTTAACTAGCACCTTCTAGAAGATAATAGCTAGAATCTGATTGGTTGCTATGGGCAACTTCATTTTTAAAACTCACTTCTAAAAACTCTCACTTTAGTAAATTTACCCCTAGTACTTAAGACCTTTCGGCCCCCCTCCTCCCCCCTCTCTCTCTCTCTCTCCCCATCTTATCCTGCCTCTCCCCTCCCTCCTCTCTCTCTCTCTTATCCTGCCTCTCCCCTCCCTCCTCTCTCTCTCTCTTATCCTGCCTCTCCCCTCACTCCTCTCTCTCTCTCTCTCTCTCTCTCTCTCTCTCTCTCTCTCTCTCTCTCTCTCTCTCTTATCCTGCCTCTCCCATCCCTCCTCTCTTTAACCTTCTTTCCCCATCTCTCTCCCCCTTTTTTCTCTTTCTCCCCCTCTATCTGTTTTTGTAAACACTAATACTGTATATTTACTATTGCTTTGGCTCAATGACTGGACTCCTGCCCCACACATTTGTCTTTATTCCTCTCCTGAGCAGATGGTCATTGATTGTTATCTTGCATATGTATTTGTAGTTGTACTTTCATAGGAAATACATAAAAAATATATTCAGTTTTTTATTTACAAATCCTCTTGGGTATTACCCAAGAGTCTCACAATGTGCCCTGGGTCACTTTTAAAATTGATTTTAAATAGTATTTTATATACCACTTGTCATGTGGTGTGAGAAGCTACAATTTTGAGATTGGTTTTGTGACTAGTCCAGTGATCTTTTAAGAACCTAGCAGAGCCTTCTCCTTGTTTTGAATTATGTCCATTCTTAGCATTTTAGTCCATAAACCTGCAAAATTGTTATATCTAAAACATTTTCAAATTATAGATATTTTCTTCTTCAGAGAACATAGAGATCCACAGGGATACCATGGGGGGGGGGGGGGTGGTTGGAACGACCCTGGCACCAAACAGTCAAAGCTTTAGCTCCCAGGATGCAACGTTTCTCCTCCACATTTACCCCGCCCCCAACCAAAGGCAGACAGTTTTTTGTTTGGTGCCGGCAGGGCCGGTCGCACCTTTTAGACAGGGGGACTGCAGTTAGCAGCCCCAAGTTTTACTTTTATTATTTCTTTTATTTCTTTTTTCATCAGAGCAAGCAGCGAGGTCGTCCTAATGGATGCCTGTGCTACTGCTCAAACTACCCCCACCGGTGCCGCAACACAGGTGAGCGGTCCGGTGACTATGGCGGGCGCCAGTGGGGCTAGGCTAGCCGCTTCACTGGAATCCAGAGCTGCAGCCGGACAAATGGGGAAGACAGGTAAGGCGATTCCCACCTTGCGGGGAATCGCTGTGTTTATGCAGTCCTTACCTCCGGTTGTGGAGACCAACCAGATGGCGCTGGAATTCAGCAGTTCTAGACCACCGAGGCAGTTCAGTCTGGCGTCGGGGACCATTGAACAGGCCAGGGCACCCGGCAGTTGATATAGCAGTGTGGAGGTAAGCTCTTTCCTGGCAGCCACTCCCCCAGCCCAGGGCGCAATCCCTCACAAGAGGTTTCCCGCCTCTGAGCTGCTTCTCGCACTCCTCCATATATGAGACGCTCAGCAGCCATTGCTTGGGGCTTTGCTGAAGCTACAGGTCCCAGGAGATTCAGGTCCAGTCTCCACTGTATACATCTCCCCGTGACCAGGTTATACAGCGCTGAATTCCTCCTGCCTATTAAGGTTTGAGTAGTTGATTCAGTGCCCATTGCAAGTATATTTATTTATATGCATTGTATGTGACTTGTGCTATCTCTGCTGTTGTGATATACTGCTTTAAACTTTCTGACTGTCAGTTACTGTATATCTATCCCTGCTATTCTTTCTTAACCCTCAACTACCAGGTGTGTAGGGGTTCACTAGTACTTCATATTTACCTGTATTTGTGAAGGGTGTCACATTGCTCTATTAGCTATACACTTATTGTGTGCTACTTGCTGCTTATTTACTATGTCTTCTAAAGGCAGGGGTAAACAGGAGGCTGTGGCCCCTGTGCTGGTTACATGCAAATCCTGTTTAGCGGGCTTATCCCCTCAGGATTCTGTGCAGGACAGTCTGTGCTATTTGTTATGTACCACCTCTCCAGCCCACTGTACCAGACCTTTGTCCAGGAGCCTCCTTGGGGGTTCTCCTTATCCCAGGTTATGATGGTTAGTGGACCGTTTATCAGTCCCCACGCTGCCTCTCACCATGGGGTACCCACAGCTGTTACAGCCTATTATGTCGGTACCCCCTACGCATCCACAGTGGATGGATGTTTTTGCCCACACAGTTCAGAATATGGCTCAAACTTCTGCCACCTATCAGCAAATGTTACAGGCAGACAGACTGTTACCTGCCAAAGCACATAGGCGGACTGTATCATCCTCCTAGTCCACCCAGCTTTTGGATTCTGACGCATCATCTGAGGAGGCAGATGATGCAGACTTGCCTCAAGTCTGTTTTCTCACTTTCTGGTGCTGTTACTCGGCTGGCTATGGCTGTGACCTGGATAGCTAAGGCTATCGAAGGATGGACGGATGCGTTTGAAGACAGCCTGCCATCAGACACTTCCAGGGAGCAACTGGCTTACATATCCGGGAAGCAGCCTCTTATTTGGAAGAAGCTGCATTGGATACTGGGATCTTTGCTTCTAAGGCATCTGCGACCTCGGTAGTCGCTCTCTGGGTTCTTTGGCTACAATCCTGGAAAGTGGACACAGAATCCAAGAAGGCCCTAGAATTCTTACCTTTCTCTGGAAACACACTGTTTGGCACAGAGTTGGACAAAATAGTGGCTACCATGACAGCCTCCAAATCTGCGTTTCTGCCATCAGCAGCTGCCCCTAAGCCTAGGC
The DNA here is from genome assembly GCA_031769625.1 of Taudactylus pleione. Lineage (NCBI taxonomy): Eukaryota > Metazoa > Chordata > Amphibia > Anura > Myobatrachidae > Taudactylus > Taudactylus pleione. The sequence goes on along the minus strand of JAUIMM010000088.1, from coordinate 345,570 downwards.
CGTCCTCTTTTCGGTCCTTTCTCCCCCAGGGTAAGGCAAAAGGACAGTCCTTTCCCAGACAGCCTAGTTCTCACAAGGCCGCAAAGCCATGATCCAAGCAGCCTTGGTCGGCCAGACGTCAAGCTTCCAAGTCTGACGACAAACCCTCCGCCTGATGGGGCGGGCATCCTCCTGGGGGATCCCAGGGTGGGAGGCCACCTTCTTCAATTTGCCAACTCTTGGCATCAAACAACAACAGACACCTGGGTCCAAGAAGTGGTCTCTTGGGTACGCCCTCACATTCCTGAGGCGTCCTCCCCAGCAATTCTTTTGTACAGTTCCCCATCAAACCCCATCAAGGCCCTTGCCATCCAGGAAGCCATTCACTCCCTGTTGTGTTCAGGTGTGATAATACCGGTTCCTTCGACTCAGCGAGGAACTGGTTTTTATTCCACTCTCTTTTTGGTTCAGAAGCCCAACGGGTCTCATTGGCATATTCTGAATCTCTAAACCCCCAACAAATTTATCTGTGTGCTCAAATTCCGCATGGAAACTCTACGATCAATTTTCCTGGCGTTGGAGCCTGGGGATTTTATGGTTTCTCTGGACATTCAGGATGCGTACCTGCATGTGCCTATTACTCCAACCCACCAACTTTTCCTACGGTTTGGTGTCCTGCAGCAACATTACCGGTTTCGGGCGCTACCCTTTGGTCGGGAAGCAATCGGGAAGCCGACTGCCTATATACCGGCAGCCGGCTTCCTGACTGTCTTATCCCGGCAAGGGTGAAATGCCGGGCATCTAGATGTAGACGCCCGCATTTCCCCGACACCGGGTGACCGGCGCCCGGCATCACGATCGTAGTGATGCCGGGTGCCGCGAGCGTACAGCCGCGAGGGGGAGGGTTAGGTTTAGGGCTCCCGGGGGGGACTTAGGGTTAGGCACCCCCCTGGGGGACTTAGGTTTAGGTAGCGGGGAAGGGGGTGGTTAGGGTTAGGCACTTAGAGGGGGGATTAGGGATTAGGCACTTGGGGGGGAAGTTAGGGTTAGGCACCCCTAAGGAGGGTTAGGGTTAGGGGGGTTAGGTTAGTGGATACTTACCTATCCACGATCGGGATTTCCAGTGCTGTCGGGCTTCTGCTGCGTCGCACTCTGCTCCTGTCGGGCTGCCGCTGACGGGAATCGAACCGCCATTTCATACCCATTCCCTTTGGTCTGTCAACAGCCCCTCGGGTCTTTACCAAAATAATGGCAGTTGTGGCAGCTCACCTCAGACGCTAGGGAGTCAGAATCCTGCCATACCTAGGCGAAACACCTGTGAAACCGTAACGCAGATGTCCTAAAGCGAGCTCAGGGAGGACAGAAACTTCCCATTGAGCAGAAGGGCACTTTCACCGTCTGTGTTACAATGCTGTCTCCAGCTGACCGTGGACTGCCTGCAAACACACGGCTGGCTCGTCAATTGGAAAAAGTCCTCCCTGTCTCCAACACAATGGATGGTACATCTGGGGTAACTCCTAGATTCTCGAATACAAAGGATCTTTCTGGCAGTGGACAAAATTTCGCCACTGCACTTGCGCGTGCGCAGCTTGCTCCGCAATCGAAGGGTATCCATTCACTCAGCAATGCAGGTCCTGGGGTCCATGCTATCCACTTCCGATATGGTGGAATACGCCCAGTTCCACTCCAGGCCCCTTCAACAACTGATTCTCTTCCGGCGGAACAGGCAGTATCATCTGATCTGGACCCAGACGATCCTCCTCTCTCTGGAGGTCTGGCTTTCCCTCTCATGCAAACGTCCCATCTGGCTGCAGACGTCCCATCTGGACAAAGGTCACCCCTTTTAGATTCCAAATTGGGAGCTTCTCACTACTGATGCCAGTCTTCACGGATGGGGCACGGTGACCGGTCATCATACTTTTCAGGGACGATGGACAACTCAGGAAAGTCGACTGCCCATATACATTCTGGAGCTTCGAGCAGTGTACACTCTGGCCTAAGATTTCCCCCGGAATATGTCGGTTCAGATCCAGTCCGAAAATACCACTGTGGTAGCGTACCTCAACTATCATGGAGGACCGAACATCATCTCCCAGCAATCTCAGCTGTGTTTATTCCCGGAGTCCTCAATTGGGAAGTGGACTACCTAAGCCATCAGGATGTACATGCCGGAGAATGGACTCTCCCTCAAAAGATCTTTCAACTCCTGGTGGACAAATGGAGCCTACCAGACATAGACCTCATGGCCTCACGTCACAATCACAAGGTTCCCAGGTACAGCTCCTGGACCACTGACCCATCAGCCATCTTCGTGGATGCCCTGGCAGTGTGGTGGGTTTTCAATCTCGCATGCCTCTTTCCTCCACCTTCAACCTCCTTTTTGTCGCTCTACAGGCTCCTCCATTTGAACCTCTGGACTCAGTACACCTCAAGTGGCTGACTGCAAAGACGCTCTTTCTCCTCGTTCCCTCCTTTGCCCGCAGGGTATCTGACGTGTCAGTTTTCTTCTGTCTCTCCCCCTTTTTTTTATTTTTTATCCGAACAGAGCTGTCCTCCGTACCCGGGCTGGTTACCTTCCTAAAGTGGTATCCCGATTCCATTTTAATGAAGAGATTGTAGTTCTGGCCTTCCATTCCTCGGACCTCTGCAGGTGAAGCCTCCCTGGATGTGGTTCATGCTCTTTGGATCTACGTGGATTGTACCAACTCCTTTAGGAAATCAGATTCTCTCTTTGTGTTGTATGGCTTTCACTAGCGAGGCTGGCTAGCTAACAAACAAACTCTGGCTCGTTGGCTCCACATGACAGTCTTTCAGACTTACACGCAAGCTGATCTTCTTGTTCCAAACATAATCGCAGCACATTCTACTCTGTTTGTTGGACGCTCGTGGGCGGTTCGACGTGGCGCCTCTTCTGAACAATTGTGTAAGGTGGCCATGTGGTCTTCCATCCACACCTTTCTCAGGTTCCACGCTTTTGACACCTTTGCCTCACGGGATGCTTCCTTTCGGTGCCGGATTCTCATTTCTGCTCAGAAGCGTCCCACCCTTAGGGGAAACTGTTTTAGGACATCCCCATGGTATCCCTATGGACCCTGAAGAAGAAAATTAAGAGTTATGGTAGACTTATCTTTGTTAACTCTTATTTTCTTTGAAGTCCATAGGGTCCACAGGGCGCCCACCCTGATGCATCTGGCTTCATTGGGTATTTTTCTCTGTCACTGATTCCCTCATCTTTTGTGAGAGTGTTCCTCATGTGTACTGTTCTTCCTTCTCCTCTCTCCTGCTCCTGCCTTGGGCTTGTTTACAAAACTATCTGCCTTTGGCTGGATGCGGGGTATATGTGGAGGAGGACCGGTGCATCCTATGAGCTAAGGCTTTGACTGTTTGGTGCCCGGATCACTCCAACCACACACACCCCATGGTATCCCTGTGGATCCTATGGACCTCAAAGAAAAAGAGTTAATAAAGGTTAGTCAACCATAACTATTATTTTTTATTTACCTGTTGAAACTGACTTTGCCATTGCTTCGGCGCTGAATCACTGTCCAACCTCCTCCGTCTGACATGTCACAGTACACCGTGAATGGTTCGATCTGATGTCGTGGTTGTATGCGATAGTAGCCGCTCTCCTTTGTTTTCCTTTCAAACACTGCTGCACAATCTGGGAAATGTCAATTACACTTTATTATTATTGTTATTATTATCATTTTATATGGCGCCACAAGGGTTCTGCAGCACCTTACAAAGTACATAAACAAATGAGAAAACAGTTATTAACAGTACAAAACAATTGCTGCATTAGTTATCATTACACTTAAATAAGAAGTAGGGCATCACCAACCAAGTGTTAAGTCGCATACACACTAGACGATGTGTGTATGCAGCGACATCGTCAGCGACGAGAGTGCCAGCATCGGCAAGTGTATACACATTTGCCCATGCCAACCAGCGACAGCGTGGGGGCATGGCATCACTCACGATATCCCCATATTGAGCTGAATGTACAGCCGACTGGGGATATCGTCAACGACTCGCGGGAGCGCAGTTCGTTGGTCATTTGGGCCTTACACACTAGACTATATGAACGATATATCGTTATCGTTCATAATGTTCACTTTTATCATCTAGTGTGTATGCGGCATTGGGTGCCATTGTGGGAAGTTAGGAGTAAATGATAGTATAAGTAAGGGAAGGAGAAGCACATGAGGGAAGAGGGTCATGCTATTGAGAGCTTACGTTTTAAAAGAAGTGGTGAAGACAGATGGGTGACACAGTTGGGGTAGAAAGTGTGGAAGAATCAAGAAGCAGTGGGTTAGCTTGAGAGCTAGAAGGCTTTGATAAAGACGTGGGTTTTGAGAGCCTGTTTGAAGGTTAGTAGAGAGGTGGTAAGTCTGAAAGAGAGAGGGAGAGAGTTCCAGAGGTTGGGAGCAGAATGGGCAAAATCTTGGGAGACAGGAGTGGGAGGAAGTATTCAGTTGGCAACAGAGGCAGCGTGCATTTGTGGAGCGAAGTTAGCGGGCTGGAGTGTGAAGTGAGATGAGGTCTATGATGTAAATGGGAGAGGATTGGGTGAGGGCTTTGTAAGTAACTGAGAGAAGCTTGAATTAGAATAAATTATGCAATATCACCTACTCTATCCAATCCTTTATACCATAATATTTATGGTGGGCTGAGATGATAGTCGAGGGGGATATTATTTATAGTTTTTGAATCAGTTCTGCCCTCTAGTAGTATAGACGCTGTCTCTTTGGAGGGCGCTTGGTAAGCCAGACAGATTGGTAAAGTCCATAATCTGTTAATGCACTAAAATTGGGAAAGGAGGTAGATCAGATTTCAGTTGGTGACCTTGACCACTCATGAGGCCAATCACTATGACGCAGTTTCCACACATGGACAATTGGATGTCTTCTTGATAGCGTTTGGGCCCAAACATCAGTCCTGTTGGACAGTAGACAATGCTATGGATATTCTTAAATAGGAAGTCAGTCCTACAAACAGGATTGGACTGGGCCGCCTGATTTGTGGCCACGCCCTCAATCATGGGAGGGCATGGCCTATGGCACTGCTCCTATGGCAGGTGCAGTGCAGCTGCTTGCCGGGCAGTCATCAAGGCTGTGACTGACCTAGCCAGCAGGTACACGCAGTGGACTGGAGCACACTGCAGTCATTCAGACTCAGCACTGCAGTGCACTACTGGGTAATAAATCGCAGTAGTCACTGAAGTGGGGTCAGAGGAGCATCTGCTTAGCTCTGATTGGAGAAGCCCATCATATGCTCCTCTAACCTGGAGTTTAGCAGCAGCGCAGCCTCATTGTGAGAATGCCTGTGATTGCTCTGCCGGCTGCCTGAGGATGCTGCTGGTGAGTACACTGTGTGGGCACTACAGTGTAACAAATTGCATGGGCACTACAGGTGGCAAAACATGTGGGCACTATTGGTGTCATAATGTGTGGGCACTACAGTGTAGCATAATGTGTGGGCACTACAGTGTGTAATAATATGATGGTCACTATTGTGCGGCATAATGTACAGGTGGACATAACGTGTGGGCACTATTGGTGGCATAATCTGTGGGTACTACAGGAGGCACAATATGTTGTCACTACAATGTGGCATAATCTGGGGGGAACAACAGTGGGATGCACTACAGTGTGGTATAAAGTGTGGGCACTTCAGTGTGGTATAAAGTGTGGGCACTACGTGTGGCATAATGTGTGGGTACTACAGTATGGTATCATGTGGGCACTACAGTGTAGTATAATGTGAATGCACTGCAGTGTGACATAATGGGGGAACTACAGTGTGGTATAATGTGTTGGGCACTACAGTGTGGTATAATGTGGGAGGCACTGTAGTGTGGCATAATGTAAATGCACTACACTGTGGAATAATATGGGTGGCACTACAGTGTGGCATAATGTTAGTACATGTGTAGTGGTCTCATTTACCCACAACTGACCAGCATTGTAAGGGTTACTGGGTGGCTCACCACTACTTCTCTGCACCACCCTCTTTACCAAACACTACCTCTCTGCACTATCTCCCTGGCCCCTCTATACTCACCACTACCTATCTGCACTGCTCTCTGACCCTCCTTACCAAACACTATCTCTCTGCACTACCTACCTGACCACTCCATACTCATCATTACCTATCTGCACCAGCCTATCTCTGAGTTTTCATTCTAAGATGTCATGAGTGCTGCACCTTTGCACTGTACATTTTTGTAAGGGCACCGACAACAGTTAAATATTGTTATTGGGAGTTCTGGACCAAGGACAAATTTATTTATTTATATATATATATGTATAGATAGATGGATAGATAGATACAACCCCTCCAGTGACTGGCCGCACCCCTTTGTGGACATCTATAATTACGTTCCCCTGTGGGCCCTTTATGCTCCAGTCCGCAACTGCCTACAAACAGGGGTTACTAAATTTAGCAAAATTGCAAAACCAGTGCGCAATAAAATCAGAAGTGCAGCAAGTGGTGATAACACAATAGAGTAAACACCCAGTACTCAATTAGCATTGAAACTAATGTCACCTTCTAGCGCTCTCCCCATAACAGATTTACAAAGGTGAGGGATGATAGATGTAGCAAAAATAATAAGCACCGTTAAATACAGACTCCATTGAACATAGGATCATCCCATTAGGTCCATATAAAAGATTTTTTATTGATCCTTGGTGGAATCTGGAATAAAGTTTTTATCTTCCCTCCTTATGTGCTGTTTAGAGCAACACATGTGTGGGAGGATACAAAGAGAAATATAATATAGTGCAGATCAGACTTGACAAATATACTTTAATAATAGATTGCACTTACAAAATGTAGTAAGAATCAAGCGTTCTAAGATACATCCACAGGGGCATAGTAGCAGCATTTTCATAAAATACATCCTTGTAATCCTAGCTGGTAAATAAGGAAAGGTGATAAACCAGCTCCGGACACCGGGATTCACCACAGGACAGGACAGACGCCCAGCCACTCAGTAATGGATGCAGTCCATAGAGCCCACGCTTAACACGTTTCAGACCATTTTGTCCTTCATCAGAAGCGCTTGTGGGGAATCTCGTCTTTCGCAGTCCTTACCTCCGGCGGTTGAGACCAGCCTGAGGACGCTGTGGTGGAGTGTCCGGTTTGTCCGCACCCCAACTAGACCACCGGGACATATAAGTCTGGCACTGGGGACCGTTGTAGAGGCCAGCAGCCCTGGCGGTTGATGCAGCAGTGGGGAGGTGAGCTCTCCCCCCAGTAGCTTCTCCCCCAGCTCAGAGCGCGATCCATCACAAGAGGCTTCCTGCCTCTGAGCGGCTCCTCACCTTCCTGCCACTGTGAGACAGGTCCAGTCTCCCTGTATACCTCTCCCTGGGGCCAGGTCATGCAGCGCTGAATCCTACCAACCTATTAAGGCTTGAGTAGTTGATTCAATGCCCATTGCAAATATATATATGCATTGTATGTGACTTTTGCTAGTGGTATACTGTCTTCACTTTCTGACTGTCAGTTATCTCTATCCCTCCTGCTCTTTCTTAACCCTCAACTACCAGGTGTGTAGGGGTTGATTTACATTTACCTGTATTTGTGAAGGGTGTCACATTTCATTACTTGCTATACACTTATTGTGTGCTACTTGCTAGCTATTACTATATCTTCTAAAGGCAGGGGTAATAAGGGGGCTGCGGCCCCTGTGCTGGTTACATGCAGATCCTGTTCAGCTGACTTGTCCCCTCAGGATCCTGTGCAGGACGGTCTGTGTGCTAATTGTTACGTTCCACCTCACTAGCCCACCTTACTAGCCCCTGTCCAGGAGCCTCCTTGGGTGTCCTCTTTATCCCAGGTTATGACGCAGTTAGTGGATCACTTATCAGCCCCTGTGCTGCCTCCCACCATGGGTTACCCACAGCAGTTACAGCCAGCTATGTATGTCCCCCCTATTCATCCTGCTTGGATGGATGTTTTTTCCACTCAGTTCAGAATATGGCTCAAACGTCTGCTGCCTTTCAGCAAATGTTAAAGGCGGACAGACCGTTAGCCGCCAAAGCACATAGGCGGCCTGTCCACCCAGCTTTCGGATTCTGACGCATCATCTGAGAAGGGACACCCACTGTTGAAGGAATGGGTATGTTATACCGCCGGCCACATGGCCGGCGGTTCGATTCCCGTCAGCGGCAGCCCGACAGGAGCAGAGTGCGACGCAGTGGAAGCCCGACAGTGCTGGAAATCCTGATCGTGGATAGGTAAGTATCCACTAACCTAACCTAACCCCCCTAACCCTAACCCTCCTTAGGGGTGCCTAACCCTAACTTCCCCCCCAAGTGCCTAACCCTAATCCCCCCCTTCTCCGCTGCCTAAACCCGGGGGGGTGCCTAACCCTAAGTCCCCCTCGGGGGTGCCTAACCCTAACCCTCCCGGGGGGGTGCCTAACCCTAAGTCCCCCCCCGGGAGCCCTAAACCTAACCCTCCCCCCCCGCGCGGCTGTCCGCTCGCTGCACCCGGCATCACTACGATCGTGATGCCGGGCGCCGGTCTCCCGGCGTCGGGTAAATGCGGGCGTCTAAATCGGCTTCCCGATTGCTTCCCCTGTTGAATGACTGTCCTCCTCGCCTGAGGGGAGAAACGTATGCATCATCTGCCTCAGATGATGCACACGTTTCTCGGGCGAGGAGGACCGTCATTCAACAGTGGGTGTCTCTTCTCTAGTGTGGGCGATTAAATCGATCCTGAACATAGAGTATGCGGAACCAGCCCCTAAGCCTAAAACCCCAGTGTTTAAACGTCAAAAGTTGGCTAAGGCTGCATTCCCTCAATCGGACCAGCTCACTAAGCTCCTGGGGGAAGCATGGCGTACTCCTGGCAAACTGTTCCAGATTCCAAAAAGACTAGCTTCTTTTTACCCTCTCCCACCTGACGAGTGTACTAAGTGGGAAGTCCCCCCTACCGTTGATTCTCACGTGGCACACTTAGCCAGAATCTCTACGCTGCCCATACCGTCCGCATCCTCCCTTAAATATGCCACGGATAGAAAACTGGAAACTTGTAACAAGTCCGTTTACTGGCTTTCTGGCGCTATTACTCTGCCGGCTATGGCTGCGGCTTGGGTAACTAAGGCTATCAAAGAATGGATGCACTTGAAGACAGCCTGCCATCAGACGCTACCAGGGAGCAATTGGCCCACATCTCCCATATCCAGGAAGTGGCCTCTTATTTGGGAGAAGCTGTGTTGGATACTGGATTTGCTTCTCCCACCTCAGGCGTCAGGGTGTCAGAATTCTGCCATACCGAGATGACCTCTTAATTTTGGCACCTTCACCAGCTGTTTTACAATGCCATCTCCAGCAGACCATTGCTTGCCTGCAAGCACATGGCTGGCTCGTCAAGTGGAGAAAGTCCTCTCTCTCTCCGACACAGCGGATAGTACTTCTGGGTGCACTCCTGGATTCTCGAGCACAAAGGATCCTTTTGCCAGCTGACAAAATTTCGGCCCTGAACCAAAGGGTATCCATTGCAGGTCCTGGGGTCCATGGTATCCACCTTCGATATGGTGGAGTACGCCCAGTTCCACTCCAGGCCCCTTCAACAACTGATTCTCTCCCAGTGGAACGGGCAGTGTCAACTGATCCGGTCCCAGATGATCCTCCTCCCTCCAGGGGTTCGGCTTTCCCTCTCATGGTGGCTGCAGAAGTCCCATCTGGACAAGGGTTACCCGTTCTGGATCCAAGATTGGGAGCTCCTCACTACGGATGCCAGCCTTCGTGGATGGGATACTTTGACCAGTCATCATACCTCTCAGGGACAATGGACAACCCAGGAAAGCAACCTGCCCATAAACATTCTGGAGCTTCGAGCAGTGTACAGAGTGCTCATTCTGCTGCCAGACCTTCTCCAGGGCAGGCTATTCCAAATCCAGTCCAACAACAGTACTGCGGTAGCCTACCTCAACCATCAGGGAGGCACGTGATGTCGGGCAACCATGCGGAAAGTAGCACACATCCTGGTCTGGGCCGAACATCATCTCCCGGCAATCTCAGCAGTGTTCATCCCCGGAGTCCTTAACTGGGAAGCGGACTTCCTAAGCTATCGGGACATACACGCTGGAGACTGGGCTCTCCACCCGGACATCTTTCAACACATCTTTCAACACCTATAGACAAATGGGGCCTACCAGACGTAGACCTCATGGCCTCATGTCACAACCACAAGGTCCAGGACCAGAGACCCCTCAGCCGCCTTCGTGGATGCTCTTGCATACCTCTTTCCTCTGGTCTCCCTCTCGAGGATTCTCTAAAAATTCAAGCAAGAAGGTGGAACGGTGATACTGATAGCTCCAGCCTGGCTAAGGCGCCAATGGTTCAACGACCTATGGAGTCTCTCCATAGACGCTCTTTTTCCACTTCTATGGCTGGATCTGTTAGTGCAGGGCCCTTGTCTGCACCCGGACCTACCTCATCTGTCTTTGATGGCATGTCTCTTGAGTCATCCCTCTTAAAAGCCAAGGGTTTCTCTAGCTCTGTGGTCCAGTCGATGCTCAGGGCGCGTAAGCCTTCCTCAGCCCGTATCTTTTACAGAGTTTGGCACTCTTACTTTCAATGGTGCTCCCCCAGAGGCTATGATCCTACGTTTTTTAGGGTTTCCCCAGTGCTTGCCTTTCTCCAGGTTTAGTTAGACCTCTGCTTCTGCCTGACCTCCCTTAAAGTTCAGCTTTCTACGCTGTTAGTCTGGTTCCAGCGTAGGATCGCTCCCTTGCCTGATGTTAGAACATTCCTTTAGGGTGTTCTCCACCTTCAACCTCATTTTGTTTCTCCGGTGGCCCCGTGGCATTTATCTTTGGGTCTCCAGGCTTTACATGCTCCTCCATTTGAAACCTCTAGACTCAGTAGACCTCAAGTGCCTGACTGCAAAGATGCTCTTCCTCCTCGCTATCTCCTCTGCCTGCAGGGTATCTGACTTGGGAGCGCTCTCCTGTCTCTCCCCCTTCTTGATCTTTCATCCGGATAGAGCAGTTCTCCGTACCCGGGCTGTTTACCTCCCTAAAGAGATTGTGTTTATGGCCTCCTAGTCCTCGGACCTCTCTGCAGGTGAAGCCTCCCTGGATGTGGTTCATGCTCTTCGGATCTACGTGGATTGTACCAACTCCTTTAGGAAATCGGATTCTCTTTGTGTTGTATGGCTTTCACAAACGGGGCTGGCCAGCTAACAAACAGACTCTGGCTCGATGGCTCTGCATGACAATCTCTCAAGCTTACATGCAAGCTGATCTTCCTGTTCAAACACGGTTACAGCACATTCTACTCTGTCTGTGAGACCCTCGTGGGATGTGGAACTTCTGCTGCACAATTGTGCAGGGCAGCCACGTGGTCTTCCGTCTACACCTTCCTCAGGTTCTATGCCTTTGACACCATCTCAGGATGCCTCCTTTGGCCACTGGATTCTCCTTTCTGCTCAGGAGCATCCCCACCCTTGTGGGAAACTGCTTTAGGACATCCCCATGGTTATGAGGGATGCGATGCTGCCATATTTACCAATATCTGGACTGTGATGCATTCCCGATATTGGTCCCCGCAGCTAACGCGATGTAAAGATGGCATTAGCCGCTGTAGCCTATGGCTACACACCACATAATTAGCCGGCAGATAGTTCCTCCTGAACCCTCCCCCAGCAATGGCCGCCGCACATGTGCAGTCAGCGTGACTGCTCATTCGCAGCAGCTCCGGCACTGGCCAGCAGCTCTACGGAGAGATTGCAGGGAGCCTGTGTCCCTGATGATACATCCGGGCAGGGCCGGCTCCAGGGGTAGCCACAAGCGACAGACAAAATGAGGGCATGTCCTAATTACCATAGGCCACGCCCCCTAAATTACTCCGTCACTAGCTGCGCTTACCCCAGCCCTCTCCCTGCACTGAATGGATGCCACACGCATGCGCGCAGCATCCATTCAGCCACTCCGGGGTCTGCCACAGCCACACAGCTGCCGCGGTGGGGGAGCCCAACCTCCCCACCAGACCACCCGCGAGACACTAAGGCCCACGGGTGGAATAGAGGAACAGTGCTGTCCTGCTGAAATCGGGATGTTGGGAGGGGTGTGCCCTCTATGGGGTGGCGCCCCTGTTTGACCGCACTGGCCAAACATGCCTCGAGCCGGCCCTGCATCCAGGTGGTATGATCGCATATTGCAAAGCAGTCATGGATGGTAATGGAATGCCCTGATTGCATTGCATATGCGATCAGTAATAAATGGGGGCCTAAGTAACCTAAGTTTGGACTACTTAGAAGGCGTTTACAGCAGCAGACACTGCCACCCCCCCCCCATTTTTTTTAAGGTACACTATAGAATTTTGTTTATTATGGTAGGTGGGAAGTGGACTTAGCAGAGACTTCGCTCCAGATTTGAGTTACAAATACATTGAGTGAATAAAACTATACACTAATAATAATTATAACAATAATAATAATAATGTTTTTCCCACCTTCCTCATAAACAATGAGATTCCCACTAGTTGGAGGCATGAGTACATCTTTCACTCCACTTTTAACCAAATTGCTTTTGAAGACCTTACTCCTGACCGAGTGATACTTATTCCCTCTGAGGTCTTTCAGTTGCAGCTTCCCCAGCTCCAGTAGGTTCTCCAGGATTTGGATCCGGTGCAGCAGTTTAGCATTGTCCTGCTGACAGATCTCTATGTCCTTCACCAAGAAACAATGAATCACAAAATTATTTCTTTTTAATGCGAGTGACGACTAGTAAAACATATCAGGAATCCACTAGTGAAGGAATGTTGTGAGAGTTGTGAAAATAAACTATTAATGGTGCAAACAAATGATTAAATGAGAAAATAATTATGGAAATGCCAAAAGTCTGTAAAAATATGTAATACGTATAATTATAGATACCAATATGTGTCAACATTAATACCAAGGTGTATATACAGAAATGTGAACATTTTCTCTTTCCCTTCATAAGTATATAAAGAGCCCAACACTAAGGCTGCTGAGAGCTTGGATGGGCCCCTAATCTGGAGTATGGTTGGTTATTGACTATTGATGGTTATATCCTTGTATATAAATTAAAATTATTACATTCTACATTAAAACAGCTTCTCAGAGCTTTAGATAAAGGATGAGCACATTAAACATATTCCAAGCTTTATGAGAATATTACTGCAGTGCTAGCTCTTTTATGCAAAGCTACTTGTAATTTACGGTTAGTGGTCCTTATGCTTCTATTTAATGTGCAATACTTGCTGTAGCCACTGGATGTCACTTGTTTCTAATATAATGCAAATTGTCATTGGCCATTTAGGTGCTGTAGCAAGATTGTTCTATTTCTGCGACGGCAGGACCAGTCCAGGTAACGTTTACGAGTAAAATGACTGGATTATGGGCCTGATTCACTACAGATCGCTATTGCGATCTTAGCTGCGAATACGCATGCAGCCCCGCTGCAAAAATATGCTAATGAATGCTAACGCGATCCCATCGCACAGCCAGCATAGAGGCGCCCACTACAGCTATCTCACATCCGTAATACTTGCAGTCCTGCGTATACATCGAGTAACATCGGCCCCTCATGCAGAATTGCAGTAGGTCTGACCTTACTCAGAAATTGCCAACCTCGTTGTACTCAAGCTGTTAATTTTTGCTGGGAGCCAATTAACCTATAAGTATATTTTTGGAGTGTGGGAGGAAACCGGAGTACCCAAAATAAACCCACGCAAGCACAGGGAGAATATACAAACTCCACACAGTTAGGGCAATCGTACCCACAACCTCTGTGCTGTGAGGCAGTAATGCTAACCACTACACCGTCTGTGCTGCCCATTACACTCTTCCTGGGGGACATTGTGCATAATGAGCGGCAAGAAGATTTGGGGCAAAAGGTATTCTAAATATGAGGGGGCTGTGTGATTGTGCACTCTGGGCCTGATTCATTATCGTTCACAACTGCGAATATGCACGCAATCGGGCGATTGTTGATTTCTGCACATGCATCGCAGTGTGCACACCAGCCACTGCGATTGGGACTGCGATCGCAGTTACTACGCAGACCCATTGCAGAGTGATTGACAGGAAGTGCCAGGCAGTGACGGGGGGTGGTCAGGGAAACGCAGGCGTTCCAGTGCCTTTATGCACGCAATTGAATTGGCGTTCAAATTATCCACTGTGATGCCCTACGCAGCCTGAGGCCTGATAGCGTGTGATGAAGTTAGCAATATCTGAGTAAGGTCAGCCCTTGTGCAAGTGTGCGTGAGGCTGCGATGGTACTGAATTGTACCGATGGTTTTGCAGTCTTGCTAAACATTACGGATGTGTGTAAGGTAAAGTGGGCGTCTTTATGTTGTGCTGTGGCGGTTTAGCAATCGCAATGGATTAGCATACTATCACAGTTGAACTGCGCGCGTAATCGCTATTGCATTCGCAGTTGCGATCAGCGGTGAATCAGGCCCTCTGTGCAGTCTGAGGGCTGTTGTGGATTTTAGTGGCATGTGGGAGAATCTGAAAGGTATTTTAGAGTACATGGGGATCTATTCTAAAGACATGGGGTTTCTTTCATTAAATGTATTCTTTTAGATTATTAGCAAGATTAGGAATAACGTGTTACCCTCCTGAAAGGTACATTGCCATACATGTGACCCTGGAAGTGTATCAGGTTGCCATCACTGATCCAAAAGTTTTATTTCTTTATTTTAAAGCAACTTTGTTTTTGTTTAGTATTTTCTTATCATTATATGAGTTGCTATTTTGAATACACAACCCAATAATTGTACAGTTACCCTTGTTGTACAGTGGGCCTTATTCAGAGCCGGACGCTCTGACAGAGCGCTCGCTCTGAATCAGGGCCGGCCTTCTTGTTTTTTAGAGCGGCCTCCTGGCCGCTCGCATAGCTGTGGGTGACCACCCACAGCTATAGCGAGCGTCCAGGAAGATGGTCGCGATGGTCAAGACCATCGCGACCATCGGGCTTGCGACGAGACCCTTGTGGTAGGGTCTCGTTGCCGCAAGCCCCAGAGAGATTTTGGCTCTCACAGAGGAACACCTCCGTTTGGGCAGCCACTCCCCCGGCCCGCCCACCAAAGGGGGTGTGCTGTCACTCAACATCGACAGCACGCCCCCTTTGGTACGAGACCCGGAGCGACGGTTTGCCCATCGCTATCCGGGTCTCGTGCATGCGCACGACGGAGCCGGCGCACTGGGCCACCATCGACCCGCTTGAATCAGGCCCAGTGGTCAGTGTGTGAGTTGTATGTATAGATGTGTTCCGGTTTCTTATCAAACCAAGTCATCCAGTGTGTAAATCTCCATTATTTGCACTGACCTGCCTTTTAGTGTCCTGTAACATCTCTAATCTTCAGTGTCTAAAGGCAGGTAATCACTACCCGATTAAACCGAGTGAGTGAACAATAACGACATCGTTATCGTTCATTCGCTCATTAATCAGGCACAAATCGGGCATGCAAATGTTGGAAATGACCAGCGATACGCGCTCCCGACATCAATCATCGCCCGAACATGCTGGTCAATCTGCCGATAACGACAGATTGACCATGTTCGGGGATGATGGAGGGTGCCTGCACTGAATTTACTGATCGTTCAGTGTAGGCACTGCAGGGGATGGGGAACAACAGTACAATTACGATGTCATAATCATACTGTCTTCAGTGGTTTGGGTAGTGGATGTGCGGCTTAATACCTTTTAACTGATAATGATATACTGTTTAACTATCACTCCATATATATGACACTGTCCCTCCATTCATCATTCTGCACACAGAGGCCCTGATTCAGAGCCGGACGATCTGAAAGAGCACTCGCTCTGAATAAGGGCGTCTTTTTTTTTTTTTTCCTATGGAGCGGCCACCCACAGCTAAAGCGAGCGGCCAGGATGATGGTCGCGATGGTCTTGACCATCGGGTTTGCGATGAGACCCTTGTGGTAGGGTCTCGTGGCTGCAAGCCCCAGAGAGCTTTCGGCTCAAACAGAGCCGAAAGCTCTCCCACTGACATCACTTGTGATGTCAGTGGGGCCGCCCCCAAATGGTAGGTGTTCCCATGGGAACGCCTCCGTCTGGGCAGCCACCCCCCCGACCCACCCACCAAAGGGGTCGTGCTGTCACTCAACATCGACAGCACGCCCCCTTTGGTGCGAGACCCGGAGCGACGGATTGCCGTTTGCTCTCCGGGTCTCGCGCATGTGCACGACGGAGCCGGCTCCGTCGTGCGCATGCGCTCTGGGCCACCATCAACCCTGTTGCAAGTGCTCAGCGCTTGCGACCGGGTCTGAATCAGGCCCAGAGATCTAATATCGGCCTCCTCATCTCAGAAACCATTGGGAAAACAATCACTCACCTTTGGTCTTGGTGCAGACAGAGCAGGGTGTGCGATAACCAGAGGAACAATCAGCCACAGCATTGGTGTCATTCCCATGATGACCTGTAGGAGACACCAGGAATGAATCACTTGTCAGAGTACATGTGGAAGTGTATGATTTATCCCTGGTTTGCCTGGAATCGCATGCAGATACAGGAAGCCAGTTGTGCTGTATAGAGGCACAAATGTTCCTTCTATGTACTCTGTCTAGGGACTTGATTCAGCAGCGATCGCAACTGCTAATACGCATGCAATCAGCTGATTGTTGCATACTGCGCATGTGTATACATCGCAGTGCGCGAACCAGCCACTGCGATCGGGACTGCAATCACAGTGACTACGCAGACCCATCGCAGAGTGATTGACAGGAAGGGCCGTTTTGTGAGTGGTGATGGGGGGGTTGTCAGAGAAACGCAGGCGTGCCAGTGTGTATGAACACCGTTGCATGGGCGTGCATAAATTATCCTCTGCGATATGCAGCTTGTGTACTATAGCGTGTGCTGAGGTTAGCAATTCCTGAGTAAGGTCAGAGCTCGTGCAAGTGTGCGGGAGGCCGCGATGGTACTCGGTGTTACCGATGGTTTTGCAGTCTTGCTAAGGATTACGGATGTGTGTAAGGTAAGGTGGGTGCCCTTATGTAGTGCTGTGGCGGCATAGCGATCGCAATGGATTAGCATACTATCGCAGTGAGACTCTGTGCCTAATCGCTATTGCAATCGCAGTTGCGATCGGTAGTAAATCAGACCCTAGGGTCACACCTACTAATATTAGCAGGTGCTGGATTAAAAAATGATAGATCAGTGCACAGTCCGTTGCCTGAGTAACAGGTCCCTGAGTTTTGTTTGCTGATTACTTGTGCATTATTAACTTCTCTCTAATATCCTGGCTTGTTCCTTACCATCCTTGTTCTAGCTGTCTCATTGCTGTTTTGACCACCTATTACCGACTCAATACTAACCTGCTTGTCCTGACCCCTGGCCTGTCTCTAACTATGATTAGGCTTATTCCCCTATAGCAAGGTGTTGCCTATATCAGCTGCTGTCTTGCCTGGCTAACAAAGGTGCTGCAATATGTGTGTACTCCCGAGCTGTCTTTCCTGGCCATCGATCATTGCATCGTCCATCTGTTGTCTGGCACGTCAAATGGGACAATACAATGAATGACGCAGTATAGTTACATGTAGCATGTAACAATACATTGCGCCATCGTACGCTGGATCGTTCAGTGTGTATGGCATGCGCAATGTATCGTTACATCTGTCACCGCATGGCTGGGTTGTACCATTGTATGACGTGTACCCAGGTTAAGGCTTAATACATCCCCCCCAGGATACTGTAATAGCACCAACTGCCAGCAGCAAGGTTTGTTCATACATACATACTGTGACATTAATCACAGTCTGGGACAATATCTAAAAGAAATGTTAATAGTAGAAACTAGTGGTACCACAGGCACTGATATGGCTATTAATAGACTAATTTGTTTATTTAATGCTGCTCTATGTATTCAAAATTATTATGGCTAAATTACAGATCCCTTTATTCAGATGCATCCTTCAGGGCCGCAACTAGGGGGGGGCTGGAGGTGCACGTGCACCGGGTGAGCCGCTGTACCTGGTGCCAGTGACCTCCAGCCCGGCGCTGCAGAGAGGCTCCAAGCCGGACGTCCGCTGGTAATATTTATTACCAGCGGGCGCCCGGCTCCTTCTCTGCAGCGACGCGGTGTAGCCGGAGGCTGGAGTTCTCTCCCGAACTCCAGCTTCCGGCTCTCCCCACGGGCACTATGGGGGAGACGTCATGACATCTCCCCCATAGTTCCAAGGAGCAGCCGGCGGACCGGACGCGACGCTGGATGCAGGAGCGGGGTTCAAGGTAAGTATTTTTTTTTTTAATAAGCTGCACTACAGGGGCATTATTATGGGGGCAGGGGCATTACCACAGGGGCATTACTATGGGGGCATAGGCAATAAGGGGCATTACTAATGGGGCATGAGCACTACAGGGGCATTACTATTGGGGCATGGGCACTACAGGGGCATTACCACAGGGGCATTACTGTGGGGGCATGAGCACTACAGGGGCATTACTGTAAGGGCACTACAGGGATATTACTATGGGGCATGGGCAATACAGGGGCATTACTATGAGAGCATGGGCACTACAGGGGCATTACTATGAAAGCATGGGCACTACAGGGGCATTAATATGGGAGCATGGGCACTACAGGGGCATTACTGTATGATGGGCACTACAGGGGCATTACTATGGGGGTATTAACATATGGGCATTACTATGGGGGCATTACAATATGGGCACTACTGCAGGGGGAATTACATGGGGGGCGCCAAATTACTGTCTTGCCCCTGGTGACAAAAATCCTAGTTTCGGCCCTGCATCCTTATTGCCCACATTACTGTGTGCATTCCAACAATGATCTCAGGCATGTGCCTATACGGAGGTGATTGGGCTAATCACATAGGATTTTTCTAAATAATTCACTTATATTTGATAAGATGGAGTCAAACTGAGCAATAGTTAAAACAGAAAATGAGACAGTTGAGCACACTGAAATTACCACGGACATTTATCTGTCGAAATGAAAACGAACAGAGCAAAACTTTACATCAGAAGTCAGCTTTATTATGTACAGCAGGGGTGTCCAAAGCGGCGATTGCGACCGACTGGTCTCCCGCAGACACTCCAACCAATCGATTGAGTTGGCTCGTCCACATCCAGCAACAGTTAGCAGCGTCCAATTAAATCAGTGTGATTCTTGTTGGCTGCTGCGCCAAACTGAAGCCGCGGCTATCACTGTCACAGCAATAGCCTATAAGAATCAGGCTAATTCTCATTTGCTGAGTCTGTCAGATATAACGGCCTCCATTGCGACGGTTCAGCTGAGGACGGAGCAGAGACTTGAGGTCAGGACACAGGAGATTTTCTACAGTCAGGGAGGGTAGTGACAGGGTAGAGCAGAGCCAGGCTAAGGAGGGGCACGGGGGCAGGTCCGGCTCAAAGGCGCCAAACCCAAAATGGGGTGCAGTACTGCACTTTGGAGTGGACCTATCAAGATTGGCAGGCCTGCACTGCGGCTACTGCTGGTATTGCCCACGACTAGTGCAGGGAGGGACTCGGAGTTCCTCTCTCTCTCAGACAGGTCAGTATTCTGTGGGGGGCTGGGGCAATTTAATGTATGTTTTATATTTTTTGTGAGAGCCAATGCATTTAATTTTTTTAACTGTGGGGGCCATTGTGTGATTTCAGCAGAACTGTCTTCACGCCCCCTTTTTTGCACATCACATCTTTTTTGCACATCACACTCACTTTTTCACATTCGCACCTAAGGCGCAAGCAAATGAAGAAATTCAGTAGTTCACGAAAGATTCTTAGGCCCGTATTCAATTTGGAGCGAAAAGCCGGAATCAGCGAAAAAGTTTCGCTGATGACGTCATTTCGCCAGGCGGAAAAGTATCGCCATATTCAATTTGAAAGACTTTCTGCCTAGGCAGAAAGTCAATGCAATGTAATAGGCGAAAAAGTTTCGCCTGTGAATAGCAGGTGGAAAAAAGTGCAGAATTGGGGTTTTGGGGTGCAACGCTGCGGGTACCCCCATGTAACCTTCAGACAGTCCCCCAAAGGTAAACTGCGTCAAAATAATAATAATAAAAAAAAAACACTTAAGAACACCCCGAAAAATCACTTTCATTTTGGGGGTGAAAAAAATGATGGGGTACAAAGTTAAAAACTAGCGAACTAGACTCTAGGGGGGTCCCCAAGTATGACCCAAGTGTTTTTTTTCATGGCAGGTGCTTGCGGCAGGTGGATTTTTCACGATCTTTTAAACTTAAATTTAGCACCTTTAAAATATGTTGGCCCCCATTTTCAAGTACCCCAAATTTGCTGGGAGAAGTTATTTTCTGCAAAAAAATACTCCTGAATACTATTCTGCACCACTTATACAAAAACGCTATTTAGCAGCTATTGAACCCGTTTAAAAACACCAGATACCTTCAGCAAGCCAAATTGGGGGGTATCCTAGGGAACCCCCATGTCAGAGCATCTTTTGGGGGGTATCAGGCTGATTTCCCCAAATCTGACAGGACTTTCCACTTGTTACAGTTTCGCAGGGTGCCGTTTTCGCGTACTTTCAAATTGAATACGGGGATACGTGGGCATGCGCGCGATACTTTTCCGCATGCAAAACAGACGAAGTAGGCGCAAAGTCCATTAGTGGAAAAAGTATCGCGGGTGCGAATCAGATTGAATACGGCTCTTAGCTTTAAAAGTAGATCACCAAGTCCAAAAGTCTGGCCACCCCTGATGTACAGTATATTCTAAGACTTTCTGAAGGTGAATGAGAATTACTTTATTGTAATTTCCAGTGGTCTGATCACGTTATTGGCTGTAGCATCTCATATGTATACTGTATGTTCACATTGGCATCCGTGACATTCTAGAACCTTAAACAATTACAATTTTGTGAGATTACTCTACGATTGCTGCTTTACAATATTTGTGAACATCTAAATGTATTATATTCTTTCTAGGCCACACAACATGACCTTGCTTAGAGATCATGTTGTGTGGCCTAGAAATAATATAATGTGATTTCCTGCCATCCAATATCCCATTAACTAGTCTTCAGTTTTGTGTAGTAATCCCTGTGATGTCATCACTGTGATCTAGTAGGAGGGTAGATCTGGTTCTGTTAGGGATGGACTCTGATAATGCCACCTCCACAACTCCAGCCACATAGGCTGCTACTATCTTTGAACTTGCTTTTAGCTGTCCAGTATACCTTAGAAGAATCCATTTTGATTTTGGTTTCCTGTTTGGGTCTATAAAGTAGGCACTTAGGGTTTGATTCAGAGCTGCTCGCAAGCGGCTTGATGGTTGCCCACTTCGCACGCGCTGTTTCCGGCGAGCGCGTGCCCCGCTGAGCGACTGAAGTTCAGTCGCTGCGGGGCTCGCAACAAGACGGGGAGGCTGTCGATGTTGATTGACAGCTCGCCCCATTTTGTGGGCGGGTAGGGGGGTGGCCGGACAAACGCAGGCGTTCCCTTAGGAATGCATGGCGTTTGTTGGGGGGGGGGCAGGGAGTCCACTCGGGCTTGCGGCAGCTAGACCCTACCCCAGGGTCTCGTCGCAAGCCTGATGATCGCGATAACCGTGACGGTCTCCAGCCCGCTCGCACAAGCTGTGGATGGTCACCTGCAGCTTTGCGAGCGGCCGGAGTAAAAAAAAAACAAACAAAAAATGCCCAGATTCAGAGCGAGCGCCCGCCAGCAGCGAGCGGCTCTGAATCAGGGCCTTAGTGATTAATCCCATTGCTTCAAACAAGTTAACTCCACTACAGTGATTCCTGCTAGTCTGACTATTCTTTATCTGCATATCCAGCATTGCAATCCCAGCCTGCCACCAACCATTCTCATTCTTCATATGTAATCACCAACTTGTGACTTGTGACTAAGTTCTACATCAGACTACAACCAGGCACACAAGTATTGTGACATCCACAACCATGTTCCCCCCGAACATGTGACCTGATGTCATGCCAAGGATGCGTTGCCAGGATGTAGTTTAGATCCCGGCGTGCGGGATGCAGCACTCAGAATTCCGGCGACGGAATTCCGACACGCGTCAGAATCCGGGCACCATCATCCCGACAGTAACTACTGGTGTTAGGAGGAGGGTTAGGGTTAGTTATTAGTGGGGGAGGGTTAGGTTTAGGCTGTGGGGGGGGGGGTAGGTGTATGCGCTGGGAGAGCGGGGTTAGGTTTAGGCGCTAGAGGGGAGGGTTAGGTTTAGGCTGTGGGAGGGGGGTATGTTTAGGCGCTAGAGTGAAGGGTTAGGTTTATGGTGCGGGAAGGTAGTTGTAGGGTTAGGATACTGAGCACACAGAGCAGCAGTTGTTTGCTTAAGGTGACTCTGCAGCGAGTTGCAATTCCAGGCATCCTGCAAGCCAAATACAGGTACCATGGGGCACCAACAGTAGTGTCCCCTAGGTCTTGTGCCATGAGTCATGGCACTGTTTGCCCACCCCTAGTTACTGCCAATCCCACAACAACTGTATCCGTCATTTGAATTAAATGAAGTAGAAGTTTCTCAACTCTTGCTTGTACAAAGGGATACTTTATGTCACAGCCTGTCAGACTCCGGCGCTCACTTACCGAGTCCGGCGGCACTGGTCTGCAGAGGGGCAGTGGGTGGTGCATCTCCGGCGTTCCCTGCTGGTCTCTGCCTCTCCTTCCCCTGACGGATGCAGGCGGCCGCGGCTCCCTACGGGCGCGCACCCACCTGCTTAAGATTTAAAGGGCCATACACACGCCCTTAGCAACGTCACAGGAAGTGACTGGGGTAGCCCTGCATATTTAAGGAAGTCTCTGGGAGCACTCCAGTGCCAGAGTATAGGCTCATTTACCATACTCCAGCGTTCCTGTGATATTCCATTACCTGACTCTGACCTTGGCTTTGTTTGTGACCCTGATTTCGCCTGACCCCTGGTACTGCATCTGATATCTGGTTTTGACTTCGGCTATTCCCTGTGACCTGCTCTCGTCTGCTCCCTGGTACTGTCTAGTCCGTTTGGTTCTGACCCGGCCTGTCAACTAAGCTATACGTCTTCTCCGATTCATCCGGAGTTTACCAGCACCTGTATAAGGGAACCTATCCTGAGGGCTGCGACCTGTGTGTCGGACGCAGCCAAGCCCATGCCTTCTGGCGAGGGTCCCTGGTGAATACCGCCGGCACATTAGACTCCGCGCCTCAGGCATAGGTCTAGCCAACTCCCTAAATACGGGCTGCATCCATAATCCGTCCGAGACTTGTGACACTTTAATAATAAAAATATTCTTATACTGTCCCGTGGTCCATTCTAAAGTCATTGGGGCACACTGATGTATAAATATAGGGCTTACTGTAGTTACCTATCCATGAAGGTGAGGAAATCCATCATTGGAGAAAGGGCTTTTCTCACCTCTCGTTTTGTGAGAAGGTTACCAACGTTACAATTAGCCCTCACCTATGTAGTGGTGTTTTCTGCCATTCCCATCAACCTCAATGGGGATTGCATTTTACCACTATTTTAGAAAAGCTTGCCTATCACCGTGATCCTTTGATTGCTGCTGTCAGTGAAATAGGTAAAACCTTTGCGGTGGTGGTGGAGTTATTTCAGAGCACCGGATCAGTAAATGACTGAGCTACTAAAATTTGTATTACTGTGAAGAGTGGCAATGCAGATCTTTAGTTAGTACCTACTCTACATTAATAGAACTTTTAATTTAATACTGAGGGAAAGCACTATATTTCCCTAAAACTACCAAACTGACTTGGTGCATTTAATTTCTAACTTTTCCTGTTAAAAAGGATGATTTTATCTGAAAACCCTGCAACTCCAAGTTGTCACAGCTGCAGGGTTGTAAAGTTACTGGCTGGAAATATTATTCCCTTTCAGTGTGTGCAGATTGGATGCTGTGCCAATGCTAACGCTCGCACAGCAACAGAAAAGTCAGCTGAACCCAACACTTGGCCAGTGCACCGTGACACAGTCACAGCTGGGTGTAGGACAACCAATATTAAGCTTTTACAGAATTCTTTAGTTGAAGAAAACACTTGTATCAATCACCATGTAGCAGTTTTCTGTCACACCCTATATAACAGGATTACATTGGGTATTATTATACTCTACACGTCTGCAAACAGCAAACTAATATAAGAGAATACACCTTATAATACAGCTCCTGAAACATAGAATGGAAAAGGCTTCTGAATATACATAGACTGTGAGAGTTTTACTTACCTTGTGTATTCTATGCTCCTAGAGCTTTTATCCGTAGTAAGAGATGGCAAAATAAATAAAAACAGAAAGCCCTGCTATGTATTAGCTATGTGGTAACAACAGGCTGATTGCATCACTATACACCCAGATGGTTTATATTACAGGCTGCGTATGACAGAAATGCTGGAATTTCGAAAGATGGTTTTTTTTAAGTATGATTTCTGAGGAAATTTTGGATACTGCCTCACTATATACAAGGGTGGTAACAAGTCCTCTCATGTGTGTAATGTTCTCTGTAGGGTAACAAGTCCTCTCATGTGTGTAATGTTCTCTGTAGGGTAACAAGTCCTCTCATGTGTGTAATGTTCTCTGTAGGGTAACAAGTCCTCTCATGTGTGTAATGTTCTCTGTAGGGTAACAAGTCCTCTCATGTGTGTAATGTTCTCTGTAGGGTAACAAGTCCTCTCATGTGTGTAATGTTCTCTGTAGGGTAACAAGTCCTCTCATGTGTGTAATGTTCTCTGTAGGGTAACAAGTCCTCTCATGTGTGTAATGTTCTCTGTAGGGTAACAAGTCCTCTCATGTGTGTAATGTTCTCTGTAGGGTAACAAGTCCTCTCATGTGTGTAATGTTCTCTGTAGGGTAACAAGTCCTCTCATGTGTGTAATGTTCTCTGTAGGGTAACAAGTCCTCTCATGTGTGTAATGTTCTCTGTAGGGTAACAAGTCCTCTCATGTGTGTAATGTTCTCTGTAGGGTAACAAGTCCTCTCATGTGTGTAATGTTCTCTGTTTCACTCGAATCTCCCGCCAGCCCAGGCCAGGTAGACCACTGCTTCCCCTCACAGCCATTATTTTATTTATTTATTAACAGTTTCTTATATAGCGCAGCATATTCCGTTGCGCTTTACAATTGTAAGCATTAATAGAACAAAACTGGGTAATAACATACAGATATATAGGTAGGAAGGCCCTGCTCGCAAGCTTACAATCTATAGGGAAATAGACTGCGCCTCATATCAGTCATACTGTGCCAACATCAGCTGTAAGATGGCAAGGCTGGCGGAAACATGGTCACACATTGAGGTGGGTAGTGTGATTAGATTTCTCCATCTAAAGGGAACATCAGCAGCCAAAATTCATCACCAACTTGTCAGATGTTGTCGAGGTGTACGGTGATAAAGTCATGTCACGGAAACAGGTTTGGATTTGGAGCTCTGCCTTTGATAACAACAGGACAGATGTTCATGATGAGCACCGATCCGGCCGGGCCAAGCACATCCACCACAGATGACAATTAGTACCGCATTACAGGTCTGAATCAGGGGGACAGACTCATTCAAGTTACTGATAATGCTGATGCGCTGAACGTCTGATGTGCCCTTTAGACACAGAAATCTAATCACACTACGCACCTCAATGTGTGACCATGTTTCCACCAGCCTCGCCATCTTACAACTGATATTGGTACAGTATGACTGATATGAGGCTGTAAACTCACATTACGGACAGTGGCAGTAGCGTGCTATATTACGTTACTAAATCAAACAAAGGTCGCACATATATAAGTGCCTCTGGAGGTAAGTGAATGTGTGTGTGTGTGTGTGTGTGTGTGTGTGTATTTTACACTGGTAGGGACTGAGGGAGGGGGTGAAGGTTATGTCTAGGGAATAGAGGGCAGCAGCTGTGAAGTTGGAGGGGGCAGGCAAGAGGGAGGAGTAAAATAGATGAATGAAATAAGACAGGTACATGTGGGGGGAGGGGGATAAAATTGCTGCTACAGAGAGGGGATAATGGAGTTAGGTGAAAGGAATGAAGGAGGTAAAGAAGAGGTGAGGGGAATGGAGGGTCATCATTTACTCCCAGACGTTACCAGATTTTCATTCCAACCACTTAACTAGTTGGCTGGTTGGACAGATAATCTTTAGATGTGTGGCCGGCTTAAGTCTCGGTCTTTCACCCCTTAGAACTAAAAGATACAAGTAGGATTGGATTCAACACATTGTGTAGTATACTCCTATTTCCATGAGCTAGTGCTGGTTGACCTGTCTTTTTCCTTTATACAATGTACCCACTATGCGTTTCCGTCGGTTGTCCATCGGGTTGTTTTCCGTCGGCCTTCATGTATGGCCGAGGCCGATGAAACGACCCAGATGCCGTCGCCGGTATAGCGGATGGAGTCGTGCCCGACATATTGGGCTGTTGGTCATCGCATCGTGCAGAGTGTAAAAAGGATGGGGAGTTAAAATATATAGGTTAGTGAAGAGAGGGGAGTAAAGGAAGTTAGGCAGGTAGAGAGTGAGGACAAAGAGACACCCCCATAAATTGGGCTTTTATTGGACTTTTTTCTATGGGTTTGGGCACGTTTTTCAGAGCTGGCAACACGGGTCACTGGTGGGCCAGATGGAGACTTGGGAACAAAGGTGCACAGGTTACAGGGATACTGCTTGTAGGAGAGACGGAAGTTAGAGGACCCTGCCCATGAAGCCTTACATCCTAAGAGATGTAATATAATTAGTCTCATTTACATAGCACAAAACAGCTGAGGAGCCATGCGTAATCCCTTGTATGTGCCTAGAATTCCACCGCAACGCATCGGTTGGAAACCAAGATGGCGGCATTTGTAAATTGGCAGAATTTGCACCTTGTGATGGTAGGAGTTCAGCGGAGTTATGGCATTCTCTGCAAATATAGAGTAAGGGCATCGTTGCTTCTAGTTGATCACTGCGCTTTCAGCGCGTTTTATAAATAAGGTATACTACTATTATGCAAATAGGGACTTTGCAAACGAAGCATGTTAGGCAAGATTAAACCCGCATACAATTCCCCAATATTAATAACCATAATATCTGAGTGAAGCTTGGCCACAGCATTTTATCTACAAGAGGACATAACAGACATACTGTGTCCTTGACATGATATGAAACCATTTATTTGAATAATATAACATACCTAGTGATTGCATGCCAGCCACCTTAAAGTAAACGAAGGCGATTGTCGGTCAATGATATGACCGTCAACTGTGACTAAACAAAATTGACTATGGGCTAAATGTAATAGCCTCCGAGTTTCCGATGCTGTGGGGATTTATGCAAGTCTCCACATATTTTTTTAAGTGTCAATCATTTTAAAGGCTAGCTGGTTTAGCCTCTATAATGATTGCCACTTTAAAAAAACAGGGCGACTCTCATAAATCCCTGCAGCGTCGGAAACTCGGAGGCTATTACATTTAGCCCTATGTAATGTATACTTCCAACACTTGTTCTAAGGGAGGAATATACTTTACTGCCAAATCCAGAGGAAAAAGAGAACATCAGGAATTGAATTTAGTTTTTTCCAGAATTCTCAAAACGACCCATTAGGTGGCGCCATCGTTCCAGCACTACAAGCCTTCATTTTACACTAGTGTCACAACAAGAACAGTTTGTATTGAATCAGTGCGTTAACCAAACAATGCTTTATTTAACAGGGATCTCAATCACAGTACTCTCACAAACAATGTCTTCGGTGACGTATTAGTGGAGAGCTGCAGCTATTGGATTCTTTGCTGAGAATTATGCTGTATTGTGTCTTTTTTTTTCTCTGCAGCTGTGTCACTATCTTCTCTCTGTACTTTGCAGCCACCACTCAATTTTCTCTTACTCACTTGTCTCTGCTTTGTTGGTGTTGCGCCTTTCGTCTGCCTCTTACATTACACTGTCCTGCTCCTCCCCTCCCTTCTTGCTCTATTCCTAGCCACTTAACAATTCTTTTTCTACTTCACATCCTCCTCAGGGTCATAAAACACTCCAGGGGGAGATGTATTAACCTCCGAAGCTGCATCAGCGCACGTTATATGCGTTGATACTGCTTCTCCCCCCATGTATGATTGGGGGGCTGGGCGGTAAATGGAAGATAGCAGCGCTGATCGGCAGGGTTATGTATGAACGGTCAGTTCGCCTGACCGTTCCGCCCGATGCAGCTGTCGCTATTGACAGCTGCAGCCTGGCGATGCCCTATCTCCACAGCAAGGACAGCTCTGTCCATGCTGCGGTGGCTGCCAGCTGCAGGGCTGCACGCGGGACCTCGCGATACTTGTGAGATCCTGCGCATGCTCAGTGGAGCCGGCCGGTTGTGAGAGACAGCGCATCAGCACTAGGCTGTATGCACTGTGTACTCAGACAGGGATCGCCGTAGGGGGAAGTTATCACTCCCCCGCTCTGGCCGATGAGATGTTAATACATATCATCGTTAGTGTTTCGCCTTGGTAAAGAGGCGGAGCAGGAAGCGATATAGCGGCACGTTAAGTGCTGCTATAATACGTATGCCCTGGGACCTTTAGCACCGATCTTCCGAATTAATAACAAATTGCTTTTTATTGTGCTTTTTCCTTTTTTGTTTCTTTTGATTTTTTTTCATCTTTGTCTGGTATGTATCTATGTCAATATTACAGTATGTCCATTTATTGAGATCAAGTGTAACTATTCATTGATACTTGCTGCAGTCGTATGTTTCTATAATTTAGACACAAAACCAAGGGGTTATTTCTGAATGCATAGTATGTTTATAATTATTGACATGTGCTGCAACCTGAATTATTCCAGATCCCAATAAGATACATTTAGGCTGGAACCTAGCGCAGTATATATTTTTCTCGTTTTCTGTATGATTTGCATCCTTTTGAAGTTAGCACTTAACTTCTTATACTTGCTGCTGGTTGTTTTGAAGCCGAGTATAGATTTAATTTGCAGAAGTGTCGGGGGTTTGGCAGTTTTTCTACCTTTGTGGTGTTTTGTGATCCAGAGACTGTATTTATCTGTCTCGTTATTATATCAACACAATCACAATAGATGCAAGAGCCTGGATTCATTATAAAATTAATATTGTGTCGCCTATTTACCATTGGTGGCAGTTGGTGCTCCAAAAATGATCATTCCTTATCCTAGCAATCACTTTTTTATTAAAAATAATATTGATAAATAGGGCCCTAAGTATTTAACTTTCGGGGCTATTTATCAATCTGCTCTTGCTCCAAGACTAGCTTCAACCCGGTGAAGAGTAAATAGTAAAGTGGTACCGTAAGCTATAGCTGCACTACGGGGTTGGGACCCGGCAGTTCCGTGGCACATGCACACCTGTCAGGCTATTCTACGTAGCCCTGATAAAACACTTCTAATGCAAAATTGCAGGTTTTCATATAATGGCCCCTTACAGTACTCAGGCCCTGATTCAGAGCCGGACGCTCTGACAGAGCGCTCGTTCTGAATCAGGGCCGTCATTCTTGATTTTTAGAGTGGCCTCCTAGCCGCTCGTATAGCTGTGGGTGACCACCCACAGCTATAGCGAGCGACCAGGAAGATGGTCGCGATGGTCAAGACCATCGGGCTTGCGACGAGACCCTTGTGGTAGGGTCTCATTGCTGCAAGCCCTAGAGTGCTTTCGGCTCAAACAGAGCCGAAAGCACTCCCACTGACATCACTTGAGATGTCAGTGGGGCCGGCCCCAGGCGGTAGGCGTTCCGATGGTAACGCCTCCGTCTGGGCAGCCACGCCCCCGGCATGCCCGCCAAAGGGGGCGTGCTGTCACTCAACATCGACAGCACGTCCCCTTTGGTACGAGACCCGGAGCGACTGTTTGCACGTCGCTATCCGTGTCTCACTCATGCGCACAACGAAGCCGGCTCCGTCATGTGCACTGGGCCACCATCGACCCGCTTGCGAGCGGGTCTGAATCAGGCCCTCAGATCAATGTGGCTGGGTTTGTCACTTATCTAACGGCAACTCTCTATCAAAAGGAAGATTAAGGCTCACTCTAAAATTAGACAGACAGTTATCTAATAATTCTCAGATGTTATATGCAGAACTATTAAGGATAACATATCCAGCAAAGGGCCTGATTCAGCAGTGGATACTAATGTGTTATCGAATGCAATTTAGCTGATTATTCGCCACTGCGCATGCGCGTACCAGGTGTAATGTGCCTGCAATCGATCATGCACACATAGAGAACCAGCCACAACTTGACTGACAGCCAGCCAGCGATTGTGGGGAGGTGACGGGGAGGGCTGTACGAACACAGGTGTGCTGGGCCATTTAAACACCATTTCTAAGGCATGTATAATTTAGCCTTTGTGAAGCTCATTGTAGCAGGAGAGCGTGATAGGATTTAGCAGAAATTGAGACAGGTCAGACTCACTCAGAAGCTGCTGGGCTGGACAAACTGCGACGATGTTACCGATATTTATGGAGATGGACGGATATGTGTATGTACCAGAGGGCATTTTTATGCACTGGTGAGCTTGGTGGCTATCTGCGTTCCTTGAAAGTGTGCATTACCAACCACTGCTGATCAGGCGCAAAGAGCACTAATGACTAATAATAAATATAAACCATAGCAACATGATACGTAGACATAAAGTTTATTAAAAAATAAAAATAAAATATATAAAATACATATATTGAATACACATGACTAAATACAAGCCTAAAACTAATACCTATCAGTAGATGATTGATAATGGAGGTGAACCTTGGCAGAAGGTTTCTCTCGTCTGACAATGATGTCTGATGCAGGCAGTGACCTCTTCTTCAAACCCTAGCATGAGCAACCAAGTGAGAGCAACCAGGAGTAGGGATGGCCACTGGTAGCTTAGCTATTGATGGTCACCATTGTTGGTACCATTTGTGGTTAACGTTGATGGTATGAAACCGTCAATGGGAAACCATCGATGGTTTTCACCCACCGATGGTCATCCCCAGTCTTTTACTCATGTGGCAGCGGACCAATCACAGTTAGGGGTGTGGGTTGGCGGAGTTTGGTGTCCCAGGGTTGGGAGAAAAAAGATATATTATGATGCTCTGTACCATCAGTGGTGGAGAAACCCTGGATCTCTACCATCAATGGCAAAACCATCAGCCATTGGAGGTTAACCATCGATGGTCGATGGCCAACCCTAACCAAGAGGCTCCCCCAAGTCTTCCACTTGCTGACTTAGCAAAAGGACAGGAACTACTTCTCTAAGTACTCCACTGTCTCCCTCTCACTGGGCCTGATTCAGAGTTGTACGCTTTGTCAATGTTTTCGTAGTTGAGTTATCAGTAAACTGCGCATGCGTCTGAGCCACACTGTGCATACAAAAAAGTTCAGTACCGTAGTCGCAAGCAATTTGCAGAGTGATTGACATTCAAGGGCCGTTTGGGGGAGGAAACGGTGTATGACATCATAAACACAGGAGCAGGGCTGCCATCATAAATTGTGGGGCACGGTACTGACAAGATAGGAGGCACCCCCAGGGGTATGGGGCGGATGTGAGGATAATGTGGCCAGTGCTACTTTGGGGTTGGGGCATCAATTGCTGAGTAAACCACCAAAACAGCTGTTGGGACTATGAGCTGGGTGTGATGATAGACCCCAGTTATACTGATCATGCCTGACATGTAATGTATGATATGCCGAAGATGTCTGAACATGCTACTAATTATTGTGCTGTAGTGTAGTATATGTGTATGTGTATATATATATATATATATATATATACATATATATATATAATGTAGTATATAATGTGATAAAAAAATTTTTTATTATTGCACTGTAATTGGGGTTATTGTGCCCCAAGAGGCAGTGCCATCCACAGCGTCATTTGGACACTACAGACAGGCACCCTGCACAGAGGGTCTTCTAGACGCTCGGTGCACTGCCGTGCTTCCGGGTGCTAACTGGCCCCGCCGCCTATATGCAATGTCATAGCGTCATCAGCAAAAAAGAGGCTGCCCCGGCACAGGGCGCATTAGAGCCCTGTTACAGCCCTGAATAATAGCGTAGAGAAAGTGTTGGGAAAGCTTGGATACTTCACAGTGTTAGTAGTAAAAGATATATAACCCTGTATGTACAAAACATAATAATGCAATGCAGTATCATACGGTATACAGAAGATTAATAAATGAAAACGTTATTAAGAAATGTGAGTCACATTGTCAATATGAAATGCCATTAAATACAAACACAAAATACAAATGCAAATTAAGATATATTAAATTAAAATTGAATAATAAGTACATCAAATAAATGAATAACACCCCCTTTAGAAATCAAATGGAATTTTTATTTCCGGCAGTATTCACAATTAAAATGTCTATTAAATAATGCCTACAGACATCTGCAACTTCATATAAGATAGCCACAATCCTGATGAATTAAGGAAGGGTCAATGCACAATCAGCTGACTAAGGGCCTGATTCAGAGCCAGACGCTATTTGCGGTCGTTAGTCCAGAAAAAAGGGGTGGCTATTCAAATGAACCGTTCGCTCTTTGCGGTCTGTTCACGCCTCTATGTCTGAACGAGCGAACAAAACTTGCGGTCGTTTTTTTAAAAAATACGCCCCCTGGCCGCTCGCATCCTACATCATGTCCGCTGTTTATTAGATTAATCGAGTACATCGACCAGCGTATGAACTGCTCGCTATTCTTGGGTTGGTTTTTGCTACCACAATCTTGCGAGCAGTTCTAGCTATAAAATAACCCAGTGACGTGGTCAATGACGCTGCTGTATTACTTATGCACACCCTTAAAACGCCCGTTTTGACCTTTAAGCACACCTGCGTTCGGATCTCCACTCCCCGTTTTCAAGCACCTTCCCGTTACCACCCACATACGCCTCATTCTGTCACTCAAAATAGCAGGCACTCGCTATTTAGCGAACAAACGATTTTCGGCCGCACTGACTGGTTTGCGCATGCGTATTATGATCCGTACGCATGCTCAGTTGGGCAAACATCGTTCGGAGCGAACGAGCGGCCGCTTACGAGCGGCTCTGAATCAGGCCCTAAAGTTGCTGAGCGTAATCATCATTACAACATATTGTTGCACCTACATTACAGTTATATGGCCTTAAGATATTCGGCCTTGCTCACCCCTGCCAACACAAGCCAACCATAGGCAGAGCGGTATGTACAAACGTATGTTTGTGCATTTGTGGTGCTTATGTGTAAAATGAATACAGATGTATGCCATTGCCCAACCCTAACTGAGCCCCATTATGTATTTCAATAAAAAATTTGACAGTTTTAACTACCACAGAGCACTCAACCCAGTTGTCTCCTGATTCCTGTCATCCTGGATTTCAGCTTCGCAAGGACACGGTAGGACGGGCTTCTCTTTGCCTCCATTCGCCTGTGGATGCTGAGAAATATAGTCCAGGAATATCTCTGCTGGAAAATCTCCGGTGACTGTTGGCGCTTGGTGGATAGTCAGTGTAATGGTGCGTACACACGGTACGATAAAAATGCACTATATGAACGATAATGATATTGACCATATCGTTATGGTTCAGATCGTTCATTTTTTGGTGCCCAACGACCATCGATGCTCGGGCACGTATGGATGATAACAATATCGACCATCACCAGTGCATACAGACCAACCTGGTCGATATCAACCAGGTTACATAGGGACCGTTGGTTGCGGGTCGCTGGCCCGTCGTTGGTGGTGTGCTGGATGAACGATAATGATCATCCAGCACACCTGGAAGGTGCAGGATGATCAGTCAGCGATATCGTTATCGTTGACTGATCGTACCGTGTGTATGCACCATTACACCAAGTAAGTGTCAAGGAGGGCACACTGCCAATAGGAGATAGGCTGGGTACACATTAGACAATATATTGTCCAATATATTGCCTTGAGGTGGATCAGAACGATATATCGGACACATCGTCTAATGTGTACCCATGATTGCATGCTCCCGCGGTTTGCATGCGATATCGTGTGATTGGCTGTGAAAGATTGCCAGCCTTATAGTGTGTACCCAGCATTACACTTAGATAGTCTTGGGGCTTTGGTCTGTACTGTACATTAACGGTATAAACCAGTGGTGTCACCCAGTGCGCTAGTGTAGACTCCTTGCATGTGTGGAAGGGGCGTAGCCTTGTGCCCGCAAAGCCATGCCCCCTGATGTATGTCATTTTGGAGACGTGACCGAATGTCACGCCCCTGTTCTTGTCACGCTGGAGGCTTGTCCAGCACTCCAGGAGTTGCTGGGCAGCCCATAGCCTCTCCAGACTCCCTGCACAGCTGCTCAGTGACACCATCCGAGGGAGTGACACCAAAATAGCAAAGCAGCTCGGATGGTGTCAACAAGTGTGGTCCACACCCCCTGCACCCAGCAAGAGACCACCAAGAGACACACACCCACACACCCATTTATGCTCACGCAGCAGCAGGGAGGGGTTACTACAATTGCGACAGGTATGAGGTGATTTGAAGGGAGGTTGCCATGGCAATGCAGGAGGGGCTATAAACATCAGTTAGGCCGGCAGAGTGACAGTTGGTGTGAGATAACGGGACAGTCCTTCACCTACATCTAGTGAGGGGGAAAGAGAAGGAGAACAGTGGTAGTGAGAGAAAGGCAAATACTGGAGTCATCTCAGCTGTAGCAGCTTAGGGCGAGGAGTTGCTTCTGAGGTAACAAGTGAAAGGCAGGGTGAGGTGTAGCCAATCAGAGGCAAATAAGGAGAACGGGCCCCGGGTATTCAGCACCATTGGCCAGGAAAGCTGAGAAGTGAAGCACAGTTTGGACAGCAGTAGAAAAGGTGAGTTTATTGGGAAAACCTGAAGCAATCCTGTGTTCCTGCAAGCTGCAGCCATTAGCAAATCCTTCAAGTATAGTGTCTGCATGTCTGTCTGTTTGTATTATAAGGGCACAGTCGTGCCCTTATATTAAGGCTGCATCTAAATAAATCGGATTTCACCATAGAGAATTCTGGAGGGGGGGGGCATTTTGTTTAAGGGGCTACACCTCAAAAGCTATAAAAGGTACTGAGCTGAAATTTGGCATGGGCAGGTAGAACTGACGCTCGGTGCTGCATGCCAAATTTCAGGGCAAAAACATAAAAAATTAGGATTTGGGAGTAATCTAAATCTCCAACTGTCACTTTTTGCTGACATTCTCAAATAGGACAACTTTTCTGCTGTTCTCTACGGGTTTTATTTGGGAAGGCATAACTCAGGGTAGGGGGCGAATTTAGTCTTGGGGTTTGTTTTATTAGCTAGCTATTGTTCCAGAATAGGGCCTTTTGGGGTTCAGGTAAATTAGACAGCCACAGTTTTTAAACTATTACCTCAAGAATGCGCCATTGAATAGATAGGAAATTTCAACTTGTCGCACATCCGCAGTAGGAGCCTTCAGCAGGTGTATTCACTATGGCTTCATTTGGGTGCTGCCTTTAGCAGGTGGTAGCGGGGGTAGCAGGTATTTGTGTATTCCAATGAGCACACAATTCTGTGAATTAGTAGCTCCACCATTTTGTGAGTGACAGCAATCTCATTCTGTGAGAGTGCTGAATCTGCAGTGAACCACAGGGTGTGATGGCATACCATATCTGTATTGCGCAAGGAACACGTCTATTAAGGTGCCAGACTTAATGATCCTAATTTCAATGTTTTTTTTTTAGTTTGAGTGGCACAAATTCAGTAGGGCTTGTGAAATTTCAGATCATGTCTAAGAAGCCTCAATGGGACATGTAAAACCGTAAGGTTTTTTGTCTATGGAATATATATATGGCTATCCAAAAGGGTTTGGGTATGGGATCGCAGCGGTCGGGATGCCACTGGTCAGAATACAGACAGCGGCATCCCGACAGTCAGAATCCCGACACTCTTAGGTAAGTAAGGTCGACTAACCCTTACTCCTAACCCTCCCTCCCTAGTGCCTAACCCTAATCTTCCCCTCGCCAGTGCCTAACCTTAACTTCCCATCTTAGTGCCTAAGCCTAACCTCCCCCTGCCCGGTGCCTAACACCAACCCTCCTCTTAACCCAAGATACTTACCTTCAGGATGAGTGCCTCTTAAAGAGGCACTCACCAGACTTCATAAGAATATACCTTTAATCCATCATCAGTGAAGACATGTTCTACATCAAGCATAGTATCTCCTCTCAATGTTTTGATCCCCTTTGGGATCTTAGTCATGAGAATCAGAGACCAGGACAGAGTAAATAGATAATGCCCAGAGCTTGTAATCTACATCCCTGCATTGTGGGTACCCAATAGAATCAGATACCCCAACAGAGCAGAGGTGCCATTGCTTGACTTTAAGGGGTAAATTTACTAAAGTGAGAGTTTTTAGAAGTGAGTTTTAAAAGTGATGTTGCTCATAGCAACCAATCAGATTCTACTTAACATTTAACTAGCACCTTCTAGAAGATAATAGCTAGAATTTGATTGGTTGCTATGGGCAACATCACTTTTAAAACTCACTTCTAAAAACTCTCACTTTAGTCAATTTACCCCCTAGTGTTCTGCCAGAATGCATCCTGTATAAAACGATTTGTTTTAGGCATGATCCGATATTCCAGCTGCCCCCCTCCGGGAGGTCTGGGGAGGGTGTGCTTGGCGCAGGCAGGTGGGTGGTGTGGGGATGTGATACCATGATTGCGTCATGATTCCCCGCTATGCAAAGCTGTGGGTCTGGGCATTATGAAGCGGTGGGCTAGGCTAGGATAATGTGATTCACTGCGAATCTCATCATCAATCCACCCAAGACCGCCCACTTCACTCGGGAGTGGGCAATGACAGCAGAGGGTGGCCTAAAGGCGTGTATCCACTACACGAGAGTGGAACGACTGTACGATTCCAACATTGTAATCGTGCAATCGTTCATCATACTGTGTATGGGGATAATGTGCCCAGAGTGAACGATATGTCGTTCAGTGCAGGCACTCCCTCCCTCATCCCTGAACATGCACAACCTGTCGATATCGTCAGGTTGGCCTGCATGCTCAGGCGATGACAAATGCCGATAACGACCAGCGGGAACGCACATCGCTAGTCGTTTTCAACATTTTACTGCACGATTAATGAGTGATTACGATGTCGTAATCGTTCAATCGCTCATTTTTCTCATCTAGTGGATATGCGCCTTAGGGTAGACTTGCTGACTTTTCCGGGCATCCGGGAGAGCCACTCAAGATTTGGGAGAGTAGGCAAGTTTGATTTTAGGGCAGTGTCAGATGGGTGGTTTGAGAACTGGAACAAAGAGCGCTTGTGAATAGTATGTGCTTTTTGGAATAAAACGTGAATAATGTGTAAGCAACATACCTGTAAGGTTAGTACATAGCCATGTTTATACAGCTCTATTGTTTGCACATGTTTTTATAGTCCTGAGTGAGGAGATCAAGGTTCCGATATTGCCGGCCGGCCGCCTCAATTAGGTGGCAAAAGAGAGCTGTCTATCTGTACCTATGTCTCCCTACCTTGCCCGTGATGTGCTGATCGCGCCGGCTGGTTCCTTTGTCCCTAGAAATTATTGACGAAACAATGAAGAATACAGAAAAGAAATTGGAGCCATTGAAGAACATGACAGAATACATTAACCTCATGACAATGACAAACAAATAATTGGAAGAAGACATCATACAACAGACACAAAGAAAGTTACATAGAGATTATTTGGAAAATTTACATATTTCAAAAAATGAAAGTAGAAAAATGGGAAATCCTTCACATATGGAGAGAGAGTTTGAACCAAAAAAATCGTTTTGGATTAATAATCAAAAAAATACAGGAAGATTATAGAAGAAGAAATGGTGTCTGTGGTTTGTATTTTAACAGAGCTGCTATTAACCAAACATTAGCGCAGTATTTCATAGATGGGTGGTTTGGACAAGATGTAGTCAGAATTTTGACATTCACAATGTCGACAGTTATGAAGTTGACATAATAAAAATGATGACATTGAAAATGTCGGCATCTGCAGAATGTCAACATTCTGAATAGACCAGTAGTGGATGGTTTAGGGCTAGACTGTGTGTGTGTGTGTGTGGGGGGGGGTAAGGGTTTACAGGGTAGTCATAATCACAGATGGAACCGCCACAGGATCTGCTGGAAGTCGTCGTGATGTTACTGCCAGAGCGGAGAGAACACCGCTGGAGCTGCTGGACCCGCCAGACCATGTAAGATACAGTTAAACCACCAGGAACCTTTTCTCAACATTCTAATCATCAGTGTTGACTTGATGGGTTTCACCCCATTAGGTGCTATTAGGTGAAAGTTGGGTCTTGCGAGATGGTTTCACGGCGAACTCGCACTGTGAATTGCATTTGCTGTCTAAGCCCATTGATTTTTCAGAGGAAAAGTATGGAAATTTTTTATTTTAAGGTAAAAATGTTGCATCACAATAGACCTTTTCAAAAGGGAATGTGTGAAAACCCAAACATGTTTGTGTTTCAGTGGTTTGTCATGTAGTCCATTGTGAATACAATACATGCTTTATAGCTACTGTGGTAACAGATGTGTATTGTTTTCTATATGATTATATGTAAAGGTGAAACAATTTGCTAAAGCACTTGTGAATGAAACCTCAGGAAGTGACATGCATTCCCCAGATGCCTGGCTACATTGTATAATGATGATAAAGGTCTCTTAGGATCTCATTCAGAGTCGGATGTAAATGTAAAATTCGACCGTAGGGGAAAAATTCTTTTTGCTACCTATTCAAACTTGGACGCAAATACAAGATGCGACTAACTGTGCATAAATAGCAAATGTGCCCCCCCCCCCTTACTGCAAGTAACAGGAGCAGACGTGCCAGGAATACAACAGGTGCAATGTGGCTTCACTGTGAGCACAAATGATACTCAAAACATAGGCGCTGATTCTGAGTTAATGCAAAGTGTCTGTATTTGCAAGAAGCCAGATTTCCGCTAATGTGGGTTTCCGTAGGGCAAATGCGGGGATACGGCAACTCGCGGGAAGCTGTTTTTCCTTCCACAGCCGCAACTGTCATCAGTATTGACACATGCCCCATGCTAGGAGCAAGAGAGCGTCAGAAACAGGCTTCCCTTCACTGCATGCACGATTTAGAATAGCACAGAAGTATGGCTACACTCCCCAGACACTTCCTGGAGACAGAGCTCTTGTGTGCGTGCGTTCCCATGTACGCCGCCCAGTTGCCTCTCAGTGTCTCCTGCTTACCTGTCTCTCTCACAGAAGGGCCCACTGTCCCCATACACTAATATGGGACAGAATTAGTAAAGCTTCGAAAATACAATATTTTCGGAGCTTGAATGCGGGCGCAATCGCCATCTTCGGCGGCTGCGGGGTCCATTTTACAAAACGGGTAGTGTTACCCCCATTTGTAGGCGTGCCGAGGTCAGGGTCTTCCAGCGTAGATCTCATGGTCCCAACTGAGGAGTTTTGGAGGTCATTCTGAATAAGTTTAGACTTAATGAAATGGCCGATGGCTATGACCATCACAACTGATTGTTGCGATGGTTTTGCGATGCTGCATCTTCGGGCGTAGCATTTGGATTTATGATGCCAGCATGAGTTGTCTTTTTTTTCTTCAGGTGCCTCCTGCGGCATCACCATATTTTCACATTGCAATGATGCGATCGGCGTACAACTCTATATCACCCCCCGTGTACGCTAACTACAGAATAGGCAGCAATTCTGTCTACACACCCAAGACATGCCCAAGGCAAACTTACGGTAAGTGTGAACTCTTTGGTGCCGCCCCGTTACACCCAATGAGCTGCAAGGGTAGATCTGGGTGACTTCTGTGCTACTCTGAATAGCCCCGCAGATCCGCTAGTGGGCCTGATTCAGAGGTGGATGCAGTATTGTAGCGTACACTTCTATACCTGTATGGTAATGCCGTGGGCGATGGACATCCTATTGAGACGCCCACCAGCCACGGCACCAATCTGCCCATGTGCATACAAAGACACACTATTGGCAGATCCATTGGCAGCACAATCAGACATTGCACCTGCCTATGGCAGAAGCAGAATGTACATGGGTCTATGGCTGCCAGTGTCCGTGGAACTGCGTCTTTAGCCACAGTCCCTGACACCGAGATGCCTACGGTCATTAGCCACCCTCCCCGATCACCACCCAGGATCTCCGTGCAATTTCCATATGTGTCCCACAGCAATAACCATCGGGATGCATGTGCAGAAGTAAAATATGGGCGCCAGTGTTTTACTGGCGTCCAACTCAGAATCAGGCCCAGTGTGTGCCGATCCGATAAACGCTTTGATCCGACAGAACGATTATGGGATCGGTGCACACCCGTACACAATGAGCAATCTCTAGCACAATGTGTACTTTTATCTTTAACGGGATTGTGAGGTCAGGAACGATATAGTGTGTGCAGCACAGGCTATCCAGATCTCCCCATCTGGATGGGGCGTTTGAAGCCATTTATTTATTAACGCTCCTGTAAACACACTATCCAATTATTGGGCCAATCAGCCATGTCTAGTAAGCTGGTATTTGTAGTTCCACAAGTTACTTAATCGTGGATGTCCGTGAATGCTGGCACTGTAGAGCCACAAGTTGTGTAAAACTCTGCTGTGCATATATGTATTTCCTCTGCAACCACAGCTGGGTGCAATACACACAGCAGCCATGTGACCAGGATTACTGCTCACCAGATGGAACATCATGTAGTTCCCGGAATGTAACTTGGATGTAACCTTACAGCACTACAAGGGTTAAGGATAATTTTCTGATAATGATCTCCATCTCAGCAGTTGTATTCAGGCTTACTACAATAGTGTTACACAGTGTCAGGGGACAAATATCATCAGAAAAAAAACACATTACACAGCAGAAGTCAGGCTGTACTCCCTCAGCCAGCGGGGGAAGTGGAAAGTGCTGGGTCTGCATAGGAGAAGGGGAGAAGTTGGAGAGGAAGAGGGAGATATTAGGGAAGAAGCACAGGAAGCCGGGATAACTAGGAGATACCACATGAAGACAGTATAGAAAGTCACTGGAACAAGTAAAGCAAAGAAAAGGATTAAGGAAAACAGATCTGGCAGTAAGGTGAGCGGAGACTTGTGCCAGTGTTTTGTGTATATGCTCATGCAGTGCACCCTCCCCTCCTATCCCAACTCAGTTCATTCAAGAAATGTGAGGAGGTGACAGAGAGCTGGAGACAACTGGGTACAACCTTCCTACACTTCACTTTCCTGATGTGCTGGGTACATGTAGAGGGGAGTCGGTAGCTGGAGCCTCTGGAGGTAAGACACACACACACACACAGTATATTACACAGCAAACACACACTCACCACATCACACATCTAACACACACACACACACACACACACTACTAACACAGTATAGTACACACTGAACACACAGACACTCACTACCTCACAGTGATCACACATCTAATACACACACACTATAGTACACACAGGCACTCAC
The DNA here is from genome assembly GCA_031769625.1 of Taudactylus pleione. Lineage (NCBI taxonomy): Eukaryota > Metazoa > Chordata > Amphibia > Anura > Myobatrachidae > Taudactylus > Taudactylus pleione. The sequence continues at coordinate 304,258 of JAUIMM010000088.1, read as the reverse complement.
TACACCACACATATCTAATACACACACACTATAGTGCACACAGACACTCACTACATCACACATATCTAATGCACACACACACACTACAGCACACGCCCAATACACAAACAAACACTAACTATAGCACACATTTAACACACAGACACACACTCCAGCACACATATAACATACAAATACACACTATAGCACACATATCGTACACACAGATACACAGTACAGTACATACCTAACACACAGTAACTCACTACAGAATACACCTAGCACCAAGACATACACTACAGAACACACCTAACACACAGACACACACTACAGCACACTGAACACACGGATGCACACTACAACACTCATTTAACACAGACACACACTACAGCAGACATCCAACACATAAAAGCACACTATAGCATACATTACACATAGACACACTACAGCACACATCTAATACCCAAACACACTACAGCACACACTTAACACAGACACACACTACAGCAAACATCCAACACACAGAAGCACACTATAGCACACATTACATAGACACACACTACAGCTCACATCTAATACCCAAACACACTACAGCACAAGCTTAACAGACACACACTACAGCAGACATCCAACACACAGAAGCACACTATAACACACATTAAACAGACACACACTACAGCGCACATCTAATACCTAAACACAAAACACACTCTTAACAGAGACACACAGTGCAGCACACATCTAACACACACTACAGCACGCATTTAACACACAGAAACACATACATGACATATATCACACAAGCACACAGACACACACTACAGCACACATTACACAGAGAAGCACACATCTAACACACAGACGTTCACTACAGTGCATATCTAACACACACTGCACACATTTAACATACTGTAGTCACACACTGCAGCACACACCTGACACACAGAAACACACTACATGACATACAGTATATCTAAAACACAGACACACTATAACGCACATGTAACACACAGACATACTGAACAAAATGCACCTAACACAGACACACTCTAGCACACACCTAACACTGACATACACTACAGCACACACTTAACACACAGACACACACTACAGTGTACACCTAACACATCTGGTGTCACTAAACTCTACAGTACTGATTCCTTTTATTTAGAACTTACACTCTTTGTGTGTAATAGAAGCTTTATAGCAGCTTTTCACCAGTGAGACACTTAATTAGGGTATAAATGTCACTTTGTCACCTTATGTACCAGGCAGTCCTGCATGTAACTTGAGGCATGGATGCTATTCTGTATTACCAAGGTTTGTAGCACTTCATGAGAGCCGGTTATTTCATATTAGGGGCATGTTGCCTATACCAGTAATATTATATTGTATAGATCATACACAGGCAATTTAGGGGGCTCTGCAGCTGGAATTCAACCATGGAATTATATATTAGCTGAGAAGTTGGATGATAATAAATAATAATAATATATATATATATTTTTTAAAGCTACACAGTGCCAGTTGTCTCCAAACAAAGGCATCGTTTATTAAACTATTTTAGGACATAATATTTAGAAACTGTAAGCTTAACTATATGTATGCTGTATTTTTACTTTTGCAAATATTTTGTTATTATGTTATACGCAGTTGTAATGATATCATAATCTGGTATCATTGTTGGGAATACGGAAAGATAATTCAAATATAAATTTACCAATAAATATTGCAATGGTTCTGATTTATTACATAATGCGACATTTAGCCTTCATTTCTGAAATTAAATAAAGTGAAGCATATCTAATAAATATAAATAATGAGCCAATGCTTATAACATGTTTTTTTAACACAGGGAAATCCTGAATGGGTGTCCTGCTTATAGTGTAACAGTATGTACTAGATTGAGCAAGTGTGATGTATTGCTATTGATTACCCTGAGCTGTTTGATATTATTATACTAGTACCATTTTGGTACAGTGTGGAATCTATGCCCAATAGCACCTGATAGGAGTGTGTATTTCACATAGGCCTGTACAGAGTCACTATCAGGTGTATTGTTTGCAGAATGACACAGTATTTAGTTGAGGTAATTTAAAGTCATAAAACTTGAAACAAAATAGGCTGGTACTCTGCTGAGAAACAGATAATAGATAACACAGATTAGCTGTCATTGAAACCAGACAGTATTTGATTTGTGTTATGGGTGTTACACAAACTTCCATTGTTAATGGCTTAAGTATCAGTCACTGTACAGCAATGCGACATCCTCAGTGCCAGGTGTGTGTTCTTTTAGATGGACTATAAATCCATCCCTGAAGCACTGCCCCAATACTCCTATATACTTCACTCCGGCTACGGACAGCCTTCAGAAATCCAGCTATTGCTGTGGGAATGTAGATCAGCAGTAATTGCTTAGTGTGCCCATAACTATGCTTATCTGGGTGACTACCTAGTATCGGGATGTAGTTATGATAATCTCAATACCGACATCTGAATCCCAACAAGGGACTTAAGATAGGCGTCGAAATCCCGACACCGGAACGCCGAAGGACACCAGCCCAAACGAGGTAAGTCCAGGGCGCCTTTAGCGTTAACCGCGGGGGGACGGGGATGGGAGAGTTAGGTTTAGGGAGCGTAGCAGGGTTAGGGTTAGGTTTTTTTGGGGGGGAGGTTAGGGTTATGCACCCCTAGGAGGGAGAGTTAGGGTTATACACCCTCGGGAGGAGGTTAGGGTTAGGCACCCCCCCCCCCCAGGAGGGTTAGATTTAGGGTGCGGTAAGGGGTGGTTAGGGTTAGGCATCCCTAGGGGGAGGTGCGGGGTAGGCACTAAGGGGGAGGTTAGGCACCACTAAGGGAGGGTTAGGGTTAGTGGGGGGGACTTCAAACCAATTCCCTAGTATCTGCCACAGAGTCTACAATGCTTCCAACATGACATATATTACTAATTATAGTATAATTAAGGGAGATGCACACACAAATAAATGCAGTACCATCCCCCGCACCTTTATGCCAACCAGAGTTGAGTAAACCCATTTTCCTCTTGAACATACCCCAAATTCGCCCCCTGCCCCCATGGCTCTGTAACATCTAATTTTCCTGCCATGGCTGGTCGAATAACTTCATCCTACTGAGCATCTATCTACATTAGATGGTTATTATTAATGTAAAATACAGTGTATTAGACCCATACTTCCCAATCATCACATTTTTTACAAGACCGTTCCGACTTTGGAGGACTGTCTGACTGTCCTACGATCAGGATGTTTGTTCCAATTTACAGGGGTTTGGCAGGTGCTGTACTGCCCAGTGTACCGTGGTCATGCCACTGTCCTGCTCTGATGTTGGGAGGTTTATTATAAACTTTCCTAGCTTTATTTTACAGATGTCTCTTTTATTAAATGGATTGTTTTAATTTGTTACTGAGATTGAGGGGCATATTTATCATTCAATATTTGTGGCATATCCACCGCGAAAATTAAGTATTACCCTGATGTGCAGATATCTCAAAGAGCAGTCCCTTAAATTTCGACAGCATTCACAGCCACCATAGGTTTCTATGTGAAGCATTCCGGAGTTTGGCCCTAGCAGCTAACAGCATATGAAGATGGCGTTAGCCGGTGTGGCCTCACTATCGGCATTGTGAGCTGAGGTGCGTGGCCATAATGACTTGATTTAGAGCGAATCACGTCTTCAACTGCCCGGAACGGTCACTTTTGCTCGTCCCAGCCATTCCAGGAGAGTTGGCAAGGATGGGTAGTGGGGCCCTAATTATGCAATTCATTGCATATCATGTCATCAAGGGAAGCTGGTCGACTGTCTCTGGAGTATAGGAGAGCTCCCCGAAATTCAGAAATCTTTGTGGAATTCAGGTAGAGGAGGCAACTACTGTATTCTCTTTCCTTGTATCACAATTATTTTCTGTGTATATGCAGTGTCAGAACTTGCCAGTAAATTGTTAGTGTTCACTATAATATTAATGCAGATTCTTCGCTGGGACCGGCCTTTGTCGAAGCTGCTTTTCTGAAAAGAGTTTGTTCATAAATTGCTCCAGAAAATAATGACTTATCACTGCAATATGCGCCAATAAGAAATGTTAGCTCATGGGGTTCCACAGTCACTTTTATATTATTATAAAAGGACTCCTGCATTCCTAAAATACTAAGGCCCGGATTCAGAGCCAGACGCTCTTTGTGAGCGCTCGCTCTGACTCAGGACGGCCTCTTTTGTTTTTATGGGCAGCCTCCAGGCCACTCGCTAAGCTGTGGGTGACTACCCACAGCTTTAGCGGGCGGCCAGCTGATGGTCGCGATCATCGGGCTTGCGACGAGACCCTTGTGGTAGGGTCTCGTTCTCGCAAGCCCCAGTGAGCTTCCTGCTCTAATAGAGCAGGAAGCTCACTACTGACATCACGAGTGATGTCAGTAGGGCCGCCCACAAACGACAGGTGTTCCTTCAGGAACGCCTCTATTTGTCCAGCCACCCCCTACCTCCCCGCCTACAAAACGGGGTAAGCTGTCGTTCGACATCGACAGCCGCCCCGTTTTGTTGCGAGCCCCGGAGCAAGTGAGTTCTCGCTTGCTGCGGGGCTCGCGTGCGTACTGCCTTGCCATCGACCTGCTTGCGAGCGGGTCTGAATCAGGCACTAAGGACATACTTTCCAACTCTCACTGATTGTCAGGGAGACTCCCTGAAATAGTAGCAGTCTCAAGGAAGAGTCTAGCAATCTCCCTGATTACCCCCATTAAAAAGCGGTTATATAAAAAACCCCAGAGATAAATACATTCAAATGAGGTCATTAGTATAATTTCCCTGCATTGGTTATAAGGCACAATGATCCCTATGGCTACATGCATATTCTGAGAAGTACCAGTGTGTTTTCATCAACAAATAGATCTTACTAATGGTGCGTACACACGGCACGACTCGTTCATATCGTTATTGCTCATATCGTTCACTTTTTTGCACGTTCCTGCATGGAGGATAAAGATATCTTTCATCGTCCGTGCATACAGGACAACTTGGAGGATACCATCAACTTTGCCTGCTCAGAGATGTGGCAGGATGACTTCACTGAAAGATCTCTTTCAAGTCGTTGGTGGTACAGATGGCACCGTGTGTATGCACCATAACTGTTTTGGGGCTCTTTTACATTTGGATGCAAATATGACACGCCCCTCAGTTATATGACACGCCCCTCAGATGTAGCAGTACACGCCCACTTTACCGCCGCGCTCATAGACGTTGCTTTCACAATCTCCCTGAAATGCTTTTTCAAAAGTAGGCAGGTATGACTAAGGGCCCCATTTAACAACGATGCATAACCGGGTTATGTCATCCTTTCTGTAGTTAACAAACAGCTGTAATCTAAAATTTGTCACTGCATCACTCTCGCCATCTTTAGGTGACGAGAGCGATGCTGTCCCCATTGCTGGTGATGGGGACTCAGCAGCAGCCTTTCCGGCTTCAGCGAAGCTTTCCAAACACTGCTGGGGTCCCACCGGTAAACTAAGTCAGGCACATGCGCTCGTGCATGACAGCGTATCCCGTCACTGGCAGCGATAGGCTGCCAGCAGCTGAACGGAGGACCCTGATGACGAGGAGGACATCACTGGACCTTGCCGGAGGGGTAAGTAATGATGAATACCAGTGGCATATCCATTTGTATCACTGTGATACTAAACGAAATATGCAGCTGGGGTCACTTACCTACTTTTGTAAAAGCATTTCAGGGAGATTGTGAAAGCAGCACCTATGGGCGTGGTGTTACAGAGGGCGTGTACTACTACATCTGAGAGACGTGTCATAATACTGACTTATATCCACATATAAACAAGCCCAAAAGCAGTCAGTAAGATCTACTTGTTGATGAAAACACACTGATACTTTTCAGAAAATGCATGTAGCCATAGGGATCATTGTGCCTTATAACCAATGCAGGGAAATGATACTAATTATCCCACATGAATGTATATATCTCAGATTTTTTTTGTCATATAACAGCTTCATAATGGGAGTAGGGTGCAATCAGGGAGATTGGTCGACTATTCAGGGAGTCAGGGAGACTCCCTGACAATGAGGGAGAGTTGGCAAGTATGAGCTGGGGTTTAGGGTTGTTGTTAAATGTGGCCCTAAGTAAGGGCAGCCATGCTGCAGTATTGGGAGTACCATCATTAGAGAAGTCTGCAAAATTCCTGCTTGCTTTTTGTATTTTGCTCTGATTAGTTACCCTAATGTAACAGGACTCATTGATCCATTTAGTTCCCTATAACATGCTAGCTTTTGCTTTCATGTTTGAGTCCAGCAAAATATATATTTTGTATTATTAATAAATAAAGTTATTATTATTATTATTATTATTATTATTTTAATATTAGAACTTTCTGTTCGTTGTATGTACACACGAGTACAGGAAATGACTGCACAGATAACTTGTGACCTAGAACAGCAGTGACATGATTGTTGCTTTATGCAACATAGATTATATGATAAAACTTGAATCAACATGGTAAGTTCACTTTACAAGCGCTCAGAAACAAAATGTGCCTAATTCCCATTGTCTGACTCCAGTGCTGACAGATACATTGCTGGGAATCTACTTGTACGATTTTCTGTCACTAGTGAAGTTGGATTTCAATAAAGCAAGGTACACGACCTGCCGACCTATCTAATGATTGGTAAGTGCAAGACATATCCGCATCGGCTGTGCTGCAGGACAGATGCGATACGGGATGTAGTTATAATGCCAACGCCCATGAAGCCATCTGACTGAATCCCGGCGTAGAAATCCCGACATAGGATTAAAGATAGGCGTCAAAATCCCGACACTTATATTTAGCCTTACGACGGAATCCCGACAGATGCCTTCCCGAATGAAGGTAAGCGGGGATAGGGTTAGCGTTAGCCTCTTGGGGGGGAGGAGGGTTAGGTTTAGGGTGCAGGCCGGGGGGTTATGATTAGGTACCCCCAGGGGGACTTAGGGTTAGGCACCACCCCAGGAGTGTTAAGGTTAGCTACCCCTAAGGGAGGGTTAGGGGGGGAGAGGGGTAGGGATTCGTTACTTACCTTGTCCGTCGGGATTCTGACTGTTTGGTCTTCTGGCGGGATTACATACCCAACCCCTGTGAACAATGTCGTTCACAGATACATCATCTGTACACACCCGCCGATGCACTACTTAACCCCACTTACCACCCACAGCTTATGCGAGCGTCCATGATGATGGTCGCGATGGTCAAGACCATCGCGACCATCGGGCTTGCGATGGAGACCCTGCAGTAGGGTCTCGCTGCCGCAAGCCCTGGAGTGATTTTGGCTCTATCAGAGCCAAAATCACTCCCACTGACATCACTAGTGATGTCAGTGGGGCCGGCTTCAGACGGTAGGCGTTCCCATGGGAACGCCTCCGTCTGGCCGCCACGCCCCCAGCATGCCCACCAAAGGGGGCGTGCTGTCAGTCACCATCGACAGCACGCCCCCTTTGGTGCGAGACCCGGAGCGACAGCTTGGCTGTCGCAGTCCGGGTCTCGCGCATGCGCACGACGGAGCTCCCTCCGTCGTGCGCATGCGCAGTGGGGCAACATTGACCCATTTGCGAGCGTCCTTTGCTCGCGAACGGGTCTGAATGACCCCCTCAGAGCTGTGCGGAGGGTCCATGTCGCACACAAGCGGCCAATGTTTTATGCCTGCTCATGCATTAGAGTCGCAGTGCGCCTGCATCCCGATGGTTATCACTGGGAGATGCAGAACAAATTTGAACGTAACAGAGTGAATGTCAGTGGGCGTTCCTGAGAGGTAACAGGGGCTGGCTGGCCAGACACGGAGTGTCGCTAACAGCAGCTGCACAGAGAAGTTACATCTGCCATAGAGCAGATGCACCGGGACGGATTAGCGCTGCAGCCAGTGGGCGTCTCAGTAGGAAGATCATCGGTCATGGCATTATCATAAAGACACAACTGTTTCTGCGTGCACCTCTGAATCAGGGCCCTTTCGCTGTTACCTCCCTGGAACGCCCACTGCAATTCACTGTTCCTGCGTCCAAATTTGTTCTGCGTCTCCGATTGCTAACCAGGCCTGATTCAGAGATGGGCGCTAATGCTGGCTCCGGCGTGCGCATGTGTGAGACCCGGCCAGTGACGGGTGCTCCGTCGCTAAGGGTCTCACACCAAAGCGGGGCAGCTGTCGATGGTGATTGACAGCTTGCCCTGTTTTGGAGGCGGGCAAGGGGGGGTGGCTGCAGGAACACCTGCCGTTTGTGGGCAGCCCTACTGACATCACTTGTGATGTCAGTAGGTGGACTTCCTGCTCTATTGGAGCAGTAAGTCCACTGGGGCATGTGGCCACGAGACCCTACCACAAGGGTCTTGTCGCAAGCTCGACCATCACCTGGCCGCTCGCATAAGCTGTGGGTGGTCACCCACAGCTATGCGAGCGGCCAGATGGCAGTCTTAAAAAAAAAGGGACACCCTGATTCAGAGCGAGCACTCTCAAAGAGCATCTGGCTCTGAATCAGGCCCACAGCTCGGTCGCAGATCAGTCAATTATTGGACTGTGGAGTAACCCTATGGTTGCGCAGAATGGCCAACGGGACTAAGACCCCGGAGCCATCTTTACTGCTTACGGGATCACAGTCACCAAACAGTCCCTGCCTGTCAGTCACTTGTGAATGAATCCTCACTGCAAGTGACGATGGTGATGGAAATTGAGACATGCGCAGTGCGACTCAGACGCGTGCACAGACCACCCATAATCGCTCATCTGTGTACAAATTGGCATTGCGTCCATCACTGAATCAGGCCCATTATTGGGACACATGCGCAGACATAAAACATTGGCCACTAGCGAGCGACATTGACACTGCTTGCACCTCTGACGCACGCCTTATTCTGTATATTATTAGCATGTGGTGTACTTTTTTATTTTTTTTGAGAAAAGTTTTTATTAAATTTCTCCGAGTACAGATTCTAAAGTACATCCTTAAACACATATAAATCTACACAAATTAATATAAAACCAAACATACAGACAGTATAAACATTAAAGGAATATACCTCTGCTTAGAAGGGCATATAATACCCGGTAATTTTAAGAAGGGTTGAGAAAGAACAGCACGAGTAGAAAAGGGAGAGGGACCACAAAAGGCGGGATATTGGGGAATGTTAGTAGGGGAAGACTGGTAAGGGGAAGGCAAAGGGGGGGAAAGGAGGCAAACAGAGCGTCCACTGAGAAGCCAATCAAATTCAAGAATGTGTCTCATGGTAAGCTAGCCAAGGGGACCAAATTTCAGTAAATTTATTAGGGCTTTCATGTATGTGGCTAGTGATATATTCCAAACTGTGCACACGCCAAATGGTATTAATCAAAGCAGTGTGGGAGGGAGGGTCTGTTTTCTTCCAAGAGGCCGCAATCGTACAGTTAGCTGCGTTAGTAATGTGCCTTATGAGTGCTTGGGTATATTTGTCACAATTATGGATAGGTCTCGGGAGTAAATAGTAAGACATGCAAGAGGGGGAGTGTGATACTGGTGTCCGAAAGAATTAGGTGATGAACTTTTGCCCAAAATATCTTAATCTTGGGACAGTGCCACCAAATATGTGCAAAGGTGCCCTCCTCCCCACAGCCTCTCCAACATGTGCCAGAGTATTTCCTTTTATTCTGACACATATTGAAGCTTTTGCCGCCAGCTCACGAATTTTGGACCACTCCCTAGGTTCCAGGGACTCCCCCATATCCTTCTCCCAAGCTAATTCATGTGGATCTTTAAGAGGGCAATTGTGAACAATTAATAAATTATAAAGGGTAGAAATAAGGCCTCTGGAGGTAGATCTTTGTAGACAGAGGGATTCTAAGGGAGAGTATGACGGATGAGACTTAGAGCCGATAGTTCAGGAGAAAAGATGGCGTATTTGAAGATACTGATGAAAACATCTCGTTGGTAAATTAAGTCTGTCTTGCAACTCAGAGAATTCCGGGAATGGGCATAGGGGGGAAATATCCCTTAGAAACTTAATGTTATGGGAGACCCACGGAGCGAAGGTCCCAGGGTCTAAACCCGGTAAAAAACCCTTGTTGTTCCACAGAGGGGTCATAGGAAGATGATTTTGAATTAGAGAAAAGGTTCTTTTGCAATAATCCCATATAGAATCGGAGAGTGGGAGGGATGCAGGAGAAATGTGGTCTGTGTTTATGTTCCATCCAAAAAAGGGAGTATGGAGAAAGAAAGTTAAGTAGTTGAGCTTCCAGATCTACCCAGTCTCTAGTGTGTGCAGCAGCGTGTGCAAGAACAGTCTGGGATAGATGAACCGCCAAGTAGTATTTGTGGAAATTAGGTAAACCAAAACCTCCCTCCTTGATATGATAGCAGAGAGTACGAAATCTGACCCTGGGTTTGCGACTCGCCCAAATAAATCTGGAAACTAGCCGCTGAAGAGAAGTTAAGAAGTTGGAAGGAACTCCAACTGGGAGGGTTTGAAAGAGATATAGGAATTACGGGAGTACGTTCATTTTAATAGTGTTAACACGCCCTATCCATGAAATAAAATGTGTCCCCCATGAATTAAGATCACGGCGTATCTTATCAAAGAGAGGCGGAAAATTTGCAGAAAATAATTTATCATAACAATCAGTTAGTTGAATCCCTAGGTACTTCAAGGAATGGGAGCACCATCGAAAATTATAAGATCTGCGCAGTTGAACTATTGTATTAGGTTCTAGAGATAGAGGTAAAATTTCAGTTTTATCGCTATTAATTTTGAAGTTCGAGAAACGTCCATATGTTTGGATTTCATCAAAGACTGCAGGGAGAGAAGATAAGGGATTAGACAATGTAAGCAGAACATCGTCAGCATACAAGGCTACGGTGTGATTTGTTTGACCTACTTGGATACCTGTAACAGTAGGATTACCTCTGAGCTTAGCAGCCAAAGGTTCCATAATTAAAGCGAAGAGGAGAGGTGATAAGGGGCATCCTTGTCAAGTACCATTTTGGATATCGAAAGGGGGGGGGAAGCAAATCCATTAGCCAAAACTAGGGCAGAGGGATTATAGTATAGAGAGGCCACTCCATTTAGAAAATCTCCGTGAAAGCCAAATGCGTGCAAGGTAGATTTCAAGAAGGTCCAGTCAACCCTGTCAAAGGCCTTCTCCGCATCTAAGGCCAACAACAGGGCGGGGAGTGATTTAGTGTTAGCAAAATTGATAAGATCAATAATTTTACGCGTATTATCGGAGGCCTGTCGACCCGGTATAAAACCCACTTGATTTAGATGAACCAGGTAAGGAATGACTAATGCCAGACGGGAGGCAAGAATTTTAGCGAATATTTTTAAATCCACATTTAGAAGGGAGATCGGCCGGTAGCTAGAGCACAGACTAGGTTCTCTGCCTCCTTTGTGTATGACCACTATTTCCGCCCTGGTGGTGGCCTCGTCAAACTTCCGGCCAGACAAAATTGAATTAAAAAGGTTCAATAACAGGGGAGACAGAGAAAAAAATTAATTTCTTATAGAAGGCCGCAGGAAAGCCATCTGGGCCAGGAGCAGAAGAGGATTTCATGGACTTCACAGCACTTTCAAGTTCCTCGGCAGTAATCGCTTCGTTAAGAGCGGACAGTTGCGAGGAAGAGAGACGGGGTAGATCACAAGAGGAGAGATATTCCCTAGTAGCATACAAAAGGGAGGAAGGCAATAACTCATGATTCCGAAGGCCGTAGAGAGAGGAGTAAAAATCTTTAAAGCTATTTGCTATGGATTTCGGGTCATAGTGTGTTTTACCAGATGAATCTTTAATGTGCATAATTCTATTTTTAGTTAGTGTAGTTTGAAGCTTACGTGCAAGAATGGCGTCAGCTTTGTCTCCCCGTTCGTAAAATCTTTGCTGTAACCATTTAAGGGTTCGAGAGGCTTTGGACGAGAGAAGTTGATTTAGTTGGCCCCTGTATAGATGTAGTTGTCTAAAAAATTTGTCTTTAGGGAATTGTTGACATTTTTCTGTCATAGATGTAATTTGAGCTTCTAAGTTCGCCATCTTTTCCCTCTCAGCTTTTTTACGGGTGGAGGAGATCTGAAGAATATGGCCGCGAAATGAGGCTTTAAGAGCCTCCCAATTTATGTACTTCCTCGCGCAAAAGAAGGAAGCCATCTAATCTCCATTTAAATCGATGAGGGCTAATAGTAGGGAAAGTTAAGTCTAGTAGGACAGCAGAGTGATCGGACCAGGACACAGGAGAGATCTCTGAGGACCAGAGGATGGGGGTGGAGGTATGGTCAACTAAGAAGAGGTAAATTCTGGAGAAAACTCTATGTGAGTGGGAGTAGTGGGAGTACTCACGAGCTGACGGGTACAAGATCCTCCATGCGTCATATAAATTATGCAGTTTTAATAAAGAAATGAATTTAGTCGATTCACGTACCTGAGTAGGAGAAAACTTGGCAGGGCCAGTGCGATCCTTGCAAGCAGAGGGAATCACATTGAAGTCTCCACCAATTATAATCTTACCTTTAGCGATTTTAGACAGTTTAGAAAAGACCGTAGAGAGAAAAGCACCTTGAGAAACATTAGGAGCGTATATGTTAGCAATCGTCATTGGGACGCTACCAATAAAGCCTGTAAGGAAAAGATAATGGCCCAAGGGATCAATGTAAGAGGAGTCCACTACAAATGGGGAAGATTGATGTAGGAGTATTGCAACTCCTTTAGATTTATGGTCAGTGGAAGCATAATAGGCATGGGGGAATGTTTTGTTCGTCAAATTTGGATGACTATTAAGAAAGTGAGTCTCTTGGAATAAGGCTATGTAGATTTGTCGTCGCTTAAGGTACTGTAGGGTCATGGTTTTTGGGGGGAGTTGAGACCATTTACATTAAGAGAGATTAGTTTCAGCGACATCGGAAGTTTGTTAGGAAAGCTCTTAGATTGGGATCGCAGGCCCAATGAACACTAGATGCCAACGGGGATGTAGGGAGAAAAGGGTGAGGAATTGGATGGATTGTTAGTATGGGACGGGGAGTGGAGATAGTAGGAACTGCATCCGTTTCACAGAACGCAGCAACAGTGCAATAGAAACAGCACATCCTGTGCACTTGGGGCTCGGGGGTGGTAGTGCAAAGGACGTAAAACATGGATAATGTTATGTGACAAACAGAACTAGCGTGGGGAACCTAGAAGATTCAAACAGCAACTATCCAATTGAGTTTATATGAATCTCGCGCTCTTAGCACATCAGCGAAAAAAGAAAATAAGAATATAGTTAGGAGAGGCAATAGGCCCATAGGTTAAGAGAAGAAAAATAAATAAATAAATAAATAAAAATTAGAGAAAGAGTGGAGACGTTTTGAGAAGGACAGGTTTGAGAGAAGTGGCATCACAATATAGTCTTTAAACAGCAATGACAGTTTAATCAATATGGATAAAATATAGATCCACTCTATGAGGTTGAGGCTAGAGATAGCAAGAAAGGACCATGTATATAATAGGTGTTTCATGGGTATCATCAAAATAGATGCAACATGGACCAATCCCGGTCAATCTCCAGACACAAAGCTCACTATTGAAAAAAAAAACATCTCAGTAAACATAAAACAATAAATCACTTAGCAAAAATAAATCTCTTATAAGTTGGGAGACTTGCCATAGAGTGCATAGATCTAGTTTCTAATGCTCCTCCCAAACATCCAAAATATCTAAATCAGAAAAAACATCAAAATATTCCTTAATAATAAGAATCCTAAAATGCAAAGATCCGATCCAAAAGAAAGAGGGAAAAATAATTGAGTCAAGAAAAAGAGAAAATCTGGAACCACTGTATGGATGAGAGTGTCTCAGGCTTTAGACCATTCTGGGGACGGGGATGACCGTCGCGTAGATCCTCCATCAGTTGATGTAATAGGTGGAGGAAGTGCGATGCCCAGAGTGGAAAGCAGAATAAGTCCCTCTTCTGGTGTCTTGATTTTATAGGAGTGGCCGTCATGAGACACAGAAAGATGAAAAGAAAACCCCCATCTATATTTGATTTTGTTGTTTCGGAGGGATTTTGTGACATTTAAGAGATCTCTGCGCTTCTTCAGAGTGGAGGGGGCCAGATCTTGAAACATCTGAAGATTATGACCACGGGATGAGATGGTAGGTGAGAAACGGACTGAAGAAAGGAGCTTGTCCTTGGTTTTGTAATAGTGAAAGCGGACTAGTACGTTCCGAGGAGGTTGATCAGGTGGCAGCTTGCCACGCAGAGCTCTGTGGGCCAACTGTAGAGAATCTATGGAGGAATCCGGCAGGCACAGAAGGAACAATCCCTCTAAATATTCAGGGAGCGCATCGGAGTCAATTGATTCAGGAATGTTTCTGAAGCGGATGTTATTGCGTCTGGATCTATTCTCTGCATCTTCCATCTGTTCCTTAAGAATGTCAATTTCAGAACGCATATCTGATATTTCCTGATTGGTGACATCCTGGAACTGACAGATCTCATCAACCTTACGCTCAAGGGAGTCCGTTCTTGTACCCAAGGAATCTATCTCTGTTTTCAGAGAGGAGATCAAAGAGCGGAGTTCGGTTTGTATCGTTGTCTGTATCATTTTAGTGAGAGACACTGTCGAGCTGTCGTCTGGGAGTCCTGAGGTTGTTTCTGAGGAGTGCGGTGAGTGAGCAGACATAAGGCTGGATTTGCTCTCATCTTTGGGTCGAAAAAAAATCCGTCGACTCACTCGCAGCAGACTTTTTATGACGATTAGACATATTGAGTAGTCTGAGTGTATAGAATCAAATGAGTAGTTGTATACGGATTGTAGAGAAAAAAATAAATAAATAAAAAATCGCTGATGGCGAGTACGAGGGGTTCAGAAAGAGTAGTTGAGGGTGTACTACATAGGAGAGGTACCCTTTGCTAATAATGAGCTAAGTAGCAGGTTGCATCTTTTCAGGAGAGTAAGAAGAACATACAAAACATCACAGGTGAGGCGGAAGCCAGTGAGGCCAGTTAGAAACTGGTTTGGGCTAGACAAATCTTAAATGAGATAATTTAATTGGAGGTCTTGTCGCTTATATAGGATGAGGGAGTCCCCAATAAGTTTCCCTCATTTATAGAACACTAGTGCCTGATGGAGGAAGAATTCTGGGCTAAGCTTCAGAAGCCACTATTATGGAGCAGGCTATTAGGCTGTAAAGTGCTTTGTAGCTCAAGGAGGACTCACCAATTCAGCTGTGTGGGTCTCTCAGAAGAAGGCCAGCATTTAGTAAGTGGAGGAAGCTGTTCTGGCAGTCCAGATATCGATGCAGTCAGGGCAGTGTTGGAGGTCGTGATCAGCTGAGCCACCAGAGCATGAGTAGTTAAAATAGCGGACTGGCGCGACTCACAGCACTCTATAGGGCCGCCTTTCGGTAATCCAGAGGAGGCAGTGGGGCAGTCTCCAGGAGGGCCCCCACGGGAGAGGGCAGTGATGTGCTGCAGGAGGCAGCGGATGTCAGCGGTCAGCGGCGGCAGCCGCAATGGAGAAGCGGCTCCTTACAGGTCTACCCCAAGGACTCCGGTAGAGGTAATAGGGGAGCCTCAAACGGGGGTCCCCACGGGAAGAGGTAGCGGCACGTCTCGGGAATCAGCGGGGGCAGTCGCGACGGGAGCGCAGCTGATGGTTTGTGCTGCTCCAAACTCGAGGCCGCGGCTGCAGAGAGGAAAACAGGCCTCACTTGGGGATAGGGCTCAAAGTCTCTCCAGAGCTCAGAGAGCGGTACCAGGGTGGCCCGGGCACTTATTGACCACTGAGGGTGGGTGATTTAATGTGCTGCTTATGCTCTAAAAAACACAGGTATGGCAGGAGCTGTATAACACCACGTCTGTATAACACCACGTCTGTATAACACCACGTCAGGTATGGCAGGAGCTGTATAACACCACGCCATCGACAGCTCGCCCCCTTTGGAGCGAGACCCGGTGCGTCCGTCGCTAGCCAGGTCTCGCGCATGCGCACAACGGAGCCGGCTCCGTCGTGCTCATGCCCAGTGGGCAAACATCGACCCGTTGCGCGTGCTCAGCGCTCGCGACCGGGTCTGAATCAGGCTGCCGATCACTGCTGAACTCCCAACCAGTGGCTGCAAAGATTAGCAGGGAAGGGTAAATTAACCCCACCCCCACACCCTAAAGTGTACCTGGTGCCCGAGGCAACTATGAAATGGAAAGTTGCTATGTTTCTGATGTTCCGATGGTGGTGATCCAATGTGCTGATGTTCCAAAAACAGATTTTTTTTTATGAAATCATTTTGGATAAGTTGTAATAGATGTTCTTCACCTAATTAATTCATTAAAAAAAAACGACAATTTCTGAGCGTTTTGTAGAAAAAAAAAAAAAGGTCAGTTAAGTGGTTAAAGAGCTAACATTAAAATAGATGATTAAAAAAAAAATCAAAGGAAGCATCAATTTGCCTAAAAATTTTGTAAATATGTTTAATTAAAATGAATGAATAAGAAAAAAAGAATAGTATATAAACAGTATTTACAATGCAAGCACATATCTACTAATAGAATGCCAAAACTAAAACAATAATCTGCTCATGTGACTGTCTAATTCTCTCCTGTGCTGTCCTTTTCTGTGCTATTCCTCCAGTCACATAAATGGTTATGATCTAGCCTAAGGGCCTGATTCAGGTTGGTTCGCAAGGCTGCGTTCGCATGCAACCTGCTCGCTGTGAAAATATACTAATGAATGCAATCACATGGCAACCGCAGCACTATACCAAGACGCCCATCACTGTATAAAGCCTGCCCACTTCCCATGACATGCACCCGCAAGTCAGCGAAAACATTGGTACCATCGAATAACACACAGTTGTGGCTGACCTGACCCTACAGCAGAAACGACTAAATTTCCTGTTGCCATCTAGACATCTGCCAGCGTATATTATCGCAGGGGCTTAATTTTGCATGCCCCTGTAACGGCGTTTACATGCACAGGCACGTATGCATTTCTCTGACCCCCCCCCCCCCCCGTCACCACCCTCAAACGGTCACTTCCTGTCAATCACTGTGTGAAGACTCTGCGTGCTCACTGCGATCGCTTCCCGAACTCTGTGGCCGGTTCGCGCATGCGCGCTGCGTCTTATACGCATGCGTAGAATGCAAACATCGGCTGGCTGCGTGCGAACGCAGCCTTGCGATCCAACCTGAATCAGGCCCTAAGTGTAGAGAAAAGTGCAATGAGTTACCAGTATTATAAACCGGATCATCTATCAACGAAAATGATACAGTACATCACCCTCTCATCTGTGGTCCAGTGCTTTGCAAACCACAAGGGTTTTAAGGGTATAATATTAAAAAAAAAAATTTTCACTGTTGATATTATTGTCAGAGAGTGTCTCAAAAATAGTTTTTTTTGTCTTTGTTCCTCAGCTAATCTATGTAGTTCATGTCTACAAAACGTCTGGGAGCACCACTAATGGTGTATGGTCCAGCATTTATTTACATGTGACACATCTGTATATTGGTCTATTAACATACTCTGCAATTCTTTTCTGACTTACTAGTGCGGACCCAATTCCTTTTGAATAATATATTGGGGCACAGATGTGTAGAATAAATATGTATTGGGGCACTGATGTGTGGCATATAAAGAATTTGGGGTACATGTGTGGCACATGTATTGGGGGCATTGTATGGCATAATTCAACCCTGAAAGGGGCATATTATGAATGGGCGGCAGTGTTATGAGGTGCATTATAACTTTGGTGTTCTGCTGTGTGCATATTCTATATAGTATATTGCAGTGGTCGAAGTGGGAATTTGGAAGTGGGGGTATGGAATATTTATCGTCGTACTTATGCGTCAGAAAAGGGGGCGTGGTCACTAAAAGGGTGTGTTCTTAAGACTCGCCCCTTTTCATCAGTGTAGTGTATCACATTGTACTACCCCTTATGCACATTATGCCATGCTGTAGTAATGCCCCTTACACATTATGCCACACAGTAATGCCTTTTACAATTGATGCCACACAGTAATGCCCTCTACAACTTATGCAGAATTACCCTTGCCCCTTCCCCGCAGCCTCTTACCTCCCCCTGTGTCCCTCCAGCATCATCTGACCTCCGCATCATAGGGAAACCAGCAGCAGCCTCAGACATGTAACTTTTTAGGAGGGGGAAGGAAAGCGGCACACTTGTAAAGGCTACTGTAACTGGCTGTCTGTGAGCCTGATTCAGACCCGGTCGCTATCAGCCGTCCTCTCGCTATTGCCGATGTTTGCTAATCTGCACATGCATCGCAGTGCGCGAACTACATAGTGCGATCGCAGAGCGCTTGCTCGCCAGCAAAGCCAGCCCAGCAGAGTGAGTGACAGGAGAAGCAGAGTGAATGACAGGAGAAGCCGTTTATAGGTGGTAACGGGCAGTCCAGTAATAACGGGGGAGTGGAGGTGCGAACGCAGGCGTGCCTGAGTGTTTCAACGCCGTTTTAGAGGCGTGCATAATTAACAGGCAGCGTCATCGTACACGTCACTTGCCTTTTTTTCCTCTGATTTCCTCGCAGAGCTTGCGGCAGGGTCAAGGCTCCCGCTAGCACTACGATCGAAGCCGATGGTGCTCGATGTACCAATGTTTTAAGACATTTCCTGTAGATGACGTGTTGCTGGTGGGCGGCTCTGCCTGTGCGATTGGGCATATGCTCAGAGAAATTGCCCGCTCGCTAGAACATGGTGGGCGTGCATATGCCCCAGTGAGCGCTTCCCGTGGCGTCTCTCTGTTGAATCTGCATGCACTCAGTGCGAGCGTATGCATCGTGCGAGCGGCTCTGAATAAGGCCCCCTGTCTTTCCAGCCAGACCCTCACGGAATCGGTATGAAATACCGCCGGCCGCAAGTCAAATACCCCCAAGTGCCTAACCCTAATCCCCCCTCTAAGTGTCTAACCCAAACCCCCCCTTCCCCGCTGCCTAAACCTAAGTCCCCCGGGGCGGTGCCTAACCTAAGTCCCCCCCGGGGGTGCTTAACCCTAACTCTCCCTCCCCCTAGCCTAACCCTAACCCTCCCGGGGGGTTCCTAACCCTAAGTCCCCCCCGGGTGCCCTAAACCTAACCCTCTCCCCCCCGCGCGGCTGTCCGCTCGCGGCACCCAGCATCCCTTCAATCCGGATGCTGATCTCCCGGCGTCGGGGAAATGTCAGGCGTCTACATCTAGACGCCCGGCATTTCACCCTCACCAGGATATGACAGTCGGGAAGCCGGCTGTCGGTATTAAGGCAGCCGGTTTCCCCATTGTACACCGACCCTCACAGCACAGTACAAACATGGCAGCAGGGAGCGCGTACACTACATACACACATGGAAGCAGGGAGCACACACAGTACATACAGCACATACACACATGGCAGTAGGGAGCACACACACTACATACAGCACAGTACACACATGGCAGCAGGAGCACGTACACTACATACACACATGGAAGCAGGGAGCACACACACTACATACAGCACAGTACACACATGGCAGTAGAGAGCACACACACTACATACAGCACAGTACACACATGGCAGCAGGGAGCACATACACTACATACAGCACAGCACACACATGGCAGCATGGAGCACGTACAGTACATACACACATGGAAGCAGGGAGCACACACACTACATACAGTACAGTACACACATGGCAGCAGGGAGCACACACACTACATACAGCACATACACACATGGCAGCAGGGAGCGCACACACGCACTACATACAGCACAGTACACACATGGCAGCAGGGAGCACACACACTACATACAGCACAGTACACTCATGGCAGCAGGGAGCACACACACTACATACAGCACATACACACATGGCAGCAGGGAGCGCACACACACACTATATACATCACAGTACACACATGGCAGCAGGGAGCGCACACACTACATACATCACAGTACACACATGGCAGCAAGGAGCACACA
Organism: Taudactylus pleione; assembly: GCA_031769625.1. Classification (NCBI taxonomy): domain Eukaryota; kingdom Metazoa; phylum Chordata; class Amphibia; order Anura; family Myobatrachidae; genus Taudactylus; species Taudactylus pleione. Next base: position 284,365 of record JAUIMM010000088.1, on the reverse strand, counting down.
CACTACATACAGCACATACACACATGGCAGCAGGGAGCACACACACTACATACAGCACATACACACATGGCAGCAGGGAGCACACACACTACATACAGCACATACACATATGGCAGCAGAGAGCACACACTACATACAGCACATACACACATGGTAGCAGAGAGCACACACACTACATACAGCACAGCACACACATGGCAGCAGGGAGCACACACACTACATACAGCACAGTACACACATGGCAGCAGAGAGCACACACACTACATACAGCACAGTACACACATGGCAGCAGGGAGCACACACACTACATACAGCACATACACACACGGCAGCAGGGAGCACACACACTACATACAGCACAGTACACACATGGCAGCTGGGTAGGACTGGAGTGACATACAGCCACAGAGAGGCCATGGGTGGCAAGCACAAACAGCATGTAGAGAGAGGTGGCTCACCTGCATGGTGCTATACAGAAAGCAGCTGCTCCTGTCGGGCTCATTTAAGAAGCCTTTGGCCGGGGCAAAGAGAGGATCTTCCCCAGGTCCCGCCCCTGCCTATTGTCTGAACAGCTTCATCCAAGCTATGAGATCCCCGGCAACGTGTGGGATGTGCAAACATTGCAGCACCAGACAGGGGCACGGCAGCAGCAGGGAGAGAGGCACTTGTCCCGATCAGTGTGACAGCAGCGGGGGATGTAACTTTTGGTGCAGAGTGAGTTCCTACAAGTAGAAATCCACGTGACCGAGCCCCTCTGAAGTAAGCTGCTGCTGCTGCTCTGCACTTTTTCTCCTCCTGCGGTCTGCCAGGGCTCCCAGATCAGCAAACTCCAAGTGACACACGGACATGTCAGCCTGGCTGAGAGCCCTGGTAGAACGCAGAAGGAGAAGTGCAGAGCAGAGGACCTGTCCAGAGCGCTGGAGGAGAAATGCAGTATGGCAGCAACTTACCTCTGGGGAGAGGGGGCTCAGTGTCTAATTCCCACAGTAGGTACTCAGTCCCCCGGATTTCTAGTTGCGGGGATTCTCTGCACCAAAATTTACCTACCCCCCACACCTCTCCCACTGGTTTCTCCTTCCCCAGCTGCTGCCACCACCGGATCAGGCCCAGCGTCTCCCTCGTTGCCACGTGTGTGTGGTAGTTCACTCCTGTTAGGGCAGCGGATGTCAAAGCAGGGCTCAGTGCTTGAAGTGCCGGTATACTATACCGTTGTATACCGGCACACTTCGAGCACTGGTATATTGTGAAATTGGGACACTGCTGTGTGGCATATTATAAACTGGGAACACTGATTTGTGGCATATTATGAATTAGAGGGGGTAGGGGTGGTTGGTGAAATGTTGCCTAGGGTCCCTGGAATCCTTGCACCTGTCCTGCACTCTAGGCCAACCCTATGTCATTCCTACCCCACCCCATGTCACCCATCTGTGTCTTTCCAAACCCCCCATGTGTCTCTCCAGGTGCCCCTGATCCCTGCTCTCAGTCCTAGTCGCAGGGAGTCAGAAGTCATGACATATTGAGTATACCCAAGTTCTTACACCCATATTCTATACCAGTGGTTCTCAAATTCAGTCCTCAGGACCCCACACAGTTCTCGTTTTCCAGATCACCAGGCAGGTGCACAGGTGTATTCATTACTGACACAATTTAAAAGATCCACATGTGGAAGTAATTATTTCACTTGTGATTCTGTGAGGAGACCCGGAAAACATGCACTGTTTGGGGTCCTGAGGACCGAGTTTGAGAACCTGTGTTCTATACTATGTATATCCACCTTCTTCCCCCTATTCTACAATATGTATGTTCACCTTCTCCCACCCATATTCTACGCTATGTATACTCACCTCAATTCTACACTCTGTATACCCACCTTGTGTTCTTCTATTCTACACTCTGTATACCCACCTTGTGTTCCAGTATTCTACTCTATGTATACCCACCTTGTGTCCCCCTATTCTACACTATGAATTACTAGTGGTTACTTACTGTTTCACTGTGTAGACTCCCTGTTTCTGTGACAATACACTTGCTCCCCCAGGCCTCAACCCACATGCTGCAACACCCACCGCCTTTCTCCCCTGCAGTCTGTGCGACTAGTGTTTGTACACTGAGCCTGCGCAGGGTGCCACTGCATGCTCACTCATTGGCTGGTCACACAACAGCAAAGCCTAGGTGCTCAGTAATCACTACTGGGGGTACTGTATAAGGGGCACTACTGGGGTCACTATACGGGGTACTGTATAAGGGGCACTGTATAAAGGCACTACAACAGTGGGCACTGTTTAAGGGGCACTATTACAGGGGACACTGTATAAGGGGCACTACTGAGGCACTGCGTAAAAGGCACTACTGGGAGCACTGCATAAGGGGCACTACTGGGGCCTCTACTACAGGGGGCAGTGCATAAGGGGCACTACTACAGGGGGCAGTGCATAAGTGGCACTGCTACTGGGGCATTGCATAAGGGGCACTACTACAGGGGGCATTGCATAAGGGGCACTACTACTGGGGGCACTGCATAAGGGGTACAGCTACAGGGGGCAGTGCATAATGGGCACTGCTACTGGGGGCATTGCATAAGGGGCACTGCTACTGGGAATAGACAGATACTGACAGCGGCTGCCCTAAGGGTCGAAATCCCGACTGCAGCAGGTAAGTACGCTAACCCTCCCCTCTCCCTACCCTAACCCTCCCTTAGTGGTGCCTAACCCTAACCTCCCCCTAGTGCCTAAACCTAACACCCCCGCCCCCCCCGTTAGTGCCTAAACTTAACCCCCTTCCCTGCAGCCTAAACCTAACCCTCCCGGGGGAGTGCCTAACCCTAACCCCCCCTTTCTCTACCCTAACCCTCCTGGGGGGGTGCCTAACCCTAAGTCTCCCCGGGGGTCCAAAAAGCTAACCCTCCCCCCCGCGGCTACACGCTAAGACACCTGGCTTACCTTCGTTTGGTATGCCGGGTGTCAGGACTTAGTAGTGCAGCTAATGATAGGCGTTGGGATTTCGATGCCTATCTTTAGTCCCATGTCGGGATGTGGGTGTCGGGATATCGGCAGGCGGGATAGCGCCGCCGGATACTGACTGCATCCCCTGCTACTGGGGACATTGCATAAGGGGCACTACTATAGTGGACATTGTATAAGGGACACTACTACTGGGGGCACTGTATAAGGGGCACTGCAAAAGGAGCACTACTGGGGTCACTATAAGGGGCACTGTATAAGGGGCACTACTACAGGGGGCACTATATAAGGGGCACTACTGTGGGCACTGCATAAAGGACACTACTGGAGGCACTGTATAAGGGGAACTACTGGGAGCACTGCATAAGGGCCTGGTAACATAAGGGGCTCTACTAACGGGAGCACTGAATTAGAGACACTACTGGGAGCACTGCATAATGGGCACTACTGGGAGCAATGTACTGGGGGCACTGCATAAGGGGCACTACTGGGGGCACTACTTCTGGGAGCACTGCATAAGGGGCATTGCATAAGGGGCACTACTACAGGGGGCATTGCATAAGGGGCACTATTACTGGGGGCATTGCATAAGGGGGGCACTGCATAAAGGGCACTACTACTGGGGGCATTGTATATGGGGCACTACAACTGGGGACATTAAGGTGCATATGGAATGGAAAGCAATGTTCCCAGAGTGACGAGAAACGGTGGAGTGTCATGTTGACATGCCCCCATTTTCCAGTGACCGCGCCCCTTGTGGCATGTGGCCACACCCACTTTTTGGTGCACAAAGTGGGGGGAAGGGGTGTGACATTTTTCATCTTGCCTTGGCCACAAGGTTTTTTTTTAGCCGATTAGTCGATGATTACGCTCTAGTTTCAATTTAAATATTTATAGAATTTACAGGAAATAATGCATTCTGCATAGAGAGTGAATGCAGTCTGATATCTTGCACTTTTAAAATAATGTGTTACAATACCTAAGTACCTAAATTGTTGTGAGTCAAAAATACTATTATATTTTTTTTAAATGTATTTATTTTTGTAATTTTAGAAAAAAATTAATGTACTAAAGATTTCTGGGGTCTTTACTTTTTATTTGTACTTTTTATATTTTCAACTGGCTCCCAATAGCTTAACTTCTCTGTTTAACAAGTGATACATTAATTGCTGTCAGGCCAATGTTTTTTTTTATCATTCATTAAGCTTTCTTAAAACAACCAAGGAAGATCATTTACATTTGCTTGCAAATTAACTGGGACATATAAAATAATGCAAGAATGCAAAATATCACAATAATTGTTTAATCCGGAGAAAACAGCTGTTTTAGCTGGATTTAGGGACTTTACCTAATTACCAAGCCTCCGCAGTAGTGACCCCATCATGGGGTCTCTCCTGCAATAGCTTCAACATGCAAAGCAAATTTAATAAGCACAATCCCCTTATCTGTACTGCCGACTGTCCTCAAGTGCTGTTGAGCTGAGGTAAATTGAAAAAATCTTTATTATTCAAGTAAAATAATTTTTCCTGATTAAGTTATATAAAAATATTTAGTTTTGTTCTTTTTTTTTAATCAGTTTTTAATTTAACTATATATTTTATTTTTAAAAAATCTGCACCTAGATGCCTGAGACTGGGCTTCTAGGCGCAGTACTAATGCGTGACCCGGGTCATGCTTGTGCGGTAGGGACCCTGACTGACCTGCAATGTGCTAAGTCTACTTGCTCCCCCAGTGCTCAGCTCCAGGAGGAATCACAAGCTGCTAACTACACCACATTGAATAGTACGCTGATCTACAAGAGCACATATGGATTCATCTAGAAGTGGACACATATGCGCACAAATCATTCGCTGGTTAAAACTCCAAAGCATATTTATATGCATATGTTCAAGTCAAGAATAGTTCAGTTGAAAGAACATATATATCAAGAGAAGAAGGAGGGAAAAGACAAAATTTCTCTGGTCCGGTGCACTAATAGGTCTCAGTATAATTGGATTATATATTATCCTCAAAAAATTCTTTAAAATATAACTTTTATTGAATTTATATAAGACATATAGGGCTGTATTCAGAGGCGGCTGTTCGGTCTACGTCCGCACGGCCGCCTCGATGTTTGTCTAGTGCGCATGCGCATGAGGGAGCCGGCTCCTTCGTGCGCATGCGTGAGACCCGCTACGACCGACAGCGCCGGTCGTAGCGGGTCTCTTTCCAAAGGGGGCGAGCTGTCGATGTTGATTGACAGCTCGCCCCGTTTGGAAGGCGGGTCGGGGGGGTGGCAGCCCAAACGGAGGCGTTCCCATGGGAACGCCTCCCGTTTGGGGGAGGCCCCACTGACATCACTAGTGTGGAGAGCTTCCGGCTCTGACAGAGCCAGAAGCTCTCCGGGGCTTACGACAAGTGAGACCCTACCCTAGGGTCTCGTCGTAAGCCCCGATGGTCAATGACCATCGTGACCATCACCCTAGCGGTCGTTAGAGCTGTGGGTGTAAACCCACAGCCTAACGACCGAAACAGAGGCGGCCGGTCAGGATGCAAGCGGCCGCCCAGTTTCTGAGCGACCGCTTGCATCCTCCGACCGCCTCTGAATGAGGGCCATAGTGTAATCAAACGTAAGGCGAAATATAAAATGAGTAAAGAAAAGATGTGAAGATATACTGAAAAATAGCGATTAAAAAAAACCTCCTGTTGCTGCCGATTGTTTGGATCCTATTATAAAGAAATATTACAGCAGTATCTGTATCATTTTCATTACTGCGTATATGATTACGGCAATATAGACACCCTTATCTATGATGTACTTTGTGTGTGTTCCCGCTGTATATCTGGGAATTTAGATACTTAAGGAAAATGCCTGTGATAGTTATTCAGTCCGTTTTACACAGTGTCAGTTTATTGAAAACAAAGTGCATTCATTAATATTTGCAGTGTGAGCCGTGCCTTGAAAAAGCAGCCCCAGACGAAACAGCTTGTGCAAGCGGCCTGGAGTCCATCACGATTATCGCGACCATCGGGCTTGCGACGAGACCCTGTGGTAGGGTCTCGGCTCCCGCAAGCCTGAGTGGACTTCCTGCTCTAATAGAGCAGGAAGTCCACTACTGACATCACTAGTGATGTCAGTAGGGCCGTCCACAAACGCCAGGCGTTCCTAAGGGAACGCCTGCGTTTGTGCAGCCGCCCCCCTCCCCGCCTACAAAACGGGGCGAGTTATCACTCCCCATCGACAGCCACCCCGTCTTGTAGCGAGACCCGTAGCGACTGAGCTGCAGTCGCTGGACGGGTCTCGCGCATGCGCACGCCGGAAGTGGAGCATGTGCAGTGGGGGACCATCGACCCGCTTGCAAGCGGGTCTGAATCAGGCCCTTTGTTTTCAATAAACTGACACTGTGTAAAACGGACTGAATAACTATCACAGGCATTTTCCTTAAGTATCTAAATTCCCAGATATACAGCGAGAACACACACAAACCACAATACGACATCATAGATAAGGGTGTCTTTATTGCCATAATCATATACGCAGTAATGAAAATGATACAGATACTGCTGTAATATTTCCTTATAATAGGATCCAAACAAACGGCAGCAACAGGAGGTGATTTTTAATCACTATTTTTCATTATATCGTCACATCTTTTCTTTACTCATTTTATATTTCCCACTTACGTTTGATTACACTATAAATCCTCCTTCTTCTCTTGATATATATGCTGTTTGAACAGAATATGGTCTGGGGGTACCTCTAGAAATAAAATGTATCTATTGACAAGAGGAGTTATATAGGTCTATTAGTAATACGATATACAGAGAATAAGAAAATAAGCAATATCATCAGTGCGGGACCATTATAGGTTTTGTTGCAGTTCAAACAACGTAGCACGTGTGCCAGGCGTACATGTTTTTATACCACATGATAGTGTAGAGATGCTTGACAGTGTTAGTAGTAAATGATAGTCATATTACCCTATTTGTATACAATATATACACAAGAGGGACAAATGTGTTATTAATGAACACAAGTTGCATTCTCAATATAAAATATAACTAAATACAAAATACTAATTAAATTATACTAATTAAATAGAAATAAAAAATAAGCAAAATTAAATTACATCTGTTGTTTTCGCCTTTGAAAAACCAAAGACAATATACTTTACTGCATTAGTCCAAATGTCAATGAAATAATTCGAATAGACAACTGTGACTAACACTGAAGTGCCAAAAGTCATGGGATAGCAGTATGCTAGGTGGCGTCACCATACTGTGATGTCTTGGAAATGCCCAGACCTGCTTCAGTTGTAATCTGACATGTGGAGAGTCAGTTTGAACACCGGCTAGGCTGCTCATGGCAAGGTGACGTGAATTATCGGAGTTCAAATGGGGCATGATAGTGGGTGCACGACAGATGGGACATTACATTTCCGAAGTTGTGCGGACATTCAACATTTCTCTTATGGCGTCACATGTGTACTGGGAATGGGTTGGGTCCCGGCGGTCAGAATCCCGACGCTGGCATCCTGACAGGGTTGGGATACCGATACCTGACGGTCTGTATCCTAAACCTCCCCCTCTCCCTAACCCTCCCTTCCCGATGCCTAAATCTAACCTCCCCCTCCCCGCACCCCCTGAACCTAACCCTCCCCCTTAGTGCCTAACCGTAACCCTCCCACTAACCCCGCTACTTACCTTCGGGATACCGACGGTCGAGATGCCGACGCCGGGATTCTGACAGGTGTTAGGATTCCCGTCGCCGGCATTCTGAGAGCTGGGAACTCGCGGGCAGTATTGTGACCACATCCCCTGAGAATACCTTATGGAAGGCATTACCACCCACCGTGGACAGCGCAGTGGCCAACCATGGGTGCTTAATGATCGTGACCAGCGACAACAGAATTGCCCGCGGTAACAGACAAGTGACACTGGCTTAAATCACTTCCAAATCAAATACAGGAGGATAGCAGATGCATATCCACAGGGCCGTAACTAGGGGAGTGTGACCAGTGCCATGCCACAGGGTACCGCAGGGCAGGAGGCGCTGTTTGGGCCTGTCAATTTTCCTGTTTATAATCATTCTTACTTGTAGCTTCCTCTTTTTTTATCCCCAGCATCTCCTGGCCTCCCCTATCTCTTCCCTGGCCCTTCTCCATGAGGCCATGCCCTTTTTCAGGTGCATCTCATATCCCTATTTAAAAAATGGGGAGGGGGGGAGCGCCAATGCTCTCTCTGGCACAGGGCACCAAAAAGTCTAGTTACGGCTCTGCATATCCAGCAGGTTAGTGCAGCATCCTTTAGCTTCCATGGGATTTGGGGACAGAAAATCCTCCACATTGCACCTGTTAACACTACGACCCCGGACACAGTGCCTCACCTGGGCTCATGACGTCGCTACTTGGACCCTGGATGACTGGCAACATGTGGCATGGTCCGATGAGTCACAGTTCTAGTTGTTTCTAGTTGATGGTAGGGTTCAAGTGTGGTGCAGACCACATGAGGCCATGGACCCCAGTTGTCATCGAGCAGGCTGGTGGTGGTTGCTTAATGGTGTATTCATGTGGCATGGGTTGGGTCCGCCTGAACACATTTACCGGTAACCCCTAAGCTATATTGCTTGATGACCATTTGCAGCCCTTAATAGACTTCATGTACCCCCAGGATAATGCCATTAGTCCCAAGTTGTCCAGAATTGGTCGAAGAGCATTCTGGAGACTTCGGGAACGCCCAACATGATTTCAATTGAGCATTTATTGGACATGGTGGACAGGTCCATTCGCACCCAAGATCCTACACCTACAAATATCAGGAAGCTGTGGGAAGCTATCCAGACGGCATGGGTCAACATCTTTCCAGAGGTCTTCCATCCACTTGTGGAATCGATGCTACAACAAGTTGATGCACTTCAGGAGCTAGAGGGGTCCAACACGATACTAGGCATCTATCCCATGGCTTTTGGCACTTCAGTGTAATATAATGTAGTTATGACTGTAAGGGTCTGCTTCTGAGTCGCATGCAGTGCTTGAAAATAATTTTTTATTTTGGAGTAGAAGAAAGAGGTGAAGTCAGAGTCACAGTGGAAAAAGGGAGAGGAGTGGGAGTAGGGCAGAGAAGGGAACTGAAGGTGGCTACGATCTGCTAGGAGTTGGAGGATTGGGAGGAGAAGAGAGTCTTGAAGAAGAACTGTTTTAGTGTTAAGGCTGGACTATATGAAGAGAAAATTAATTTACGTAAAGTGCGGGAGGTCAGCAAGAGAGCGAGACTTCGAAGGGTATTCAATTAGATACGAAAAGTCGGAAAATTTTCGCCTGTCCGACTTTTCGCCTAATTCGCCTGTTTCAGAGGCGAAATCATTCCACGGAATTAGGCGAATGCGGAACAGGCGAAAAGTACTGAAAGAATTGGGGAAATGAGTCTGTACCCCAGAAAAAGATACATTAACATAGGAAATCAATATATATGTGTACTAATAGCCCTAATAAAACTATTTTGCGTACTTAAGTTGTGTAAATTGCTTGCTATTAGCATCTTTGTAAAAGTGGTGAAGAATGGCATAAAGCAGTATTTTTTGGTGAAAATAAGTAGTCCTGTCAAATTTGGGGTACTTGAAAATGGGTTCTAGCATATGTTTATGTCTCTAAAATGAAATTTTAAAAAACGTGAAAAATCCACCTGCTGCATGCACCTGCAATCCGAAAAAAACCCTGACCCATCCTTGCAGCCCCCCAAGAAGCCTATTTTGCTAGTTTTTATGCTTGTCCCCCCACTTTCTACATTTTTACCCCAAAAATGACATGTCTCTTTTTGGGGTGGTGTTTTTTTTTGCAGATTTGTCTTTTGGGGGGCTGTCCCAAGGGTTCTGAGTCGTTGCCCCACGTTTGCACCCCAAAATAAAGATTTTGCACTTTTTTTTTTTCCCCCTGCTATTGATTGGAGAATCTTTTTTGGAGAATTCAATGCATTGAGTTTCCGCTTAGGTGAAATTGTCCTAGAATTGAATTTGGCGAAATTTTTTAGGCAAAATGTTTAGGCTGGCTTTTCTGTCTCACACATGCACACTGTACACACTGCTCCAGACTTGTTTTAAAATATGTATTATTTTTATTTAAAATAAATTAAATCTATTATAAACAGTACTTTGTTTCTCACAGAATTTAATTAGAGATTTTTTTTTAAATTAGAGATTTTTTTAAAAAAAGCATGGTTGGTGGGCACACAGAAGGGAGTTCATTTTGCTAGAAGTGCTGCCATGCACCTTAGTAGCTGTGCCCTAGTTGTAAAGCCACTTGAGCGACTGACTTGCACTGTGACACGCCTGTGATGAGGCAGTAATAGCACTGCCTCCTAACTGCCTCCGTTTTGTGGGTCATAAAAGGGGCGCAGTTTCATCTAACAGTACATATATAGGTTTGGGGCGGATCAGGGTATGTCCCAATTTCACATGTGAGAGCATTGGTAGTTATGGTACTAGGTAATAAAGATCACATAAAATAAAGACTGTTATCTGGAATACATGAGGTTTGTCAACAGTGAATATATTAACAAACTGCATGTGGACACAATGCCGACATCACATCAGCATGCTGACAAGGTTCTGTGTTTATGCTTTACGTTCATGTTTAAAATGATACTGCCGATATGGTTTAATTAAATTAACATTAGAATCGTTTCAGCATACTGATGTCAGCATTGTCATGTCGGGATGTAGTCTGCATCCCGGTGGTCGGAAGGCTGGCGGTCAGAATACTGGCGCCTGAATCCCGACAGCAGTTGGAATCCTGGCTTCAGAATACAGACCGCTGAGATCCCAATGGTAAGTATTAGGGGGAGGGTAGGGTTAGGCTGCTGGGGGGAGGGTTAGGGTTAGGCCACGGGAAAGGTGGGTTACGGGGAGGGTTAGGGGTTAGGCTACTTACCTATACCTGTCGGGATGTCGCTGTCGGTATTCTGACCCCCGGGATCCCGTGCCCGTCATGTCCACATACAGTTTGTCAACAAATGAATACATACCTTAAACCAATTATCCCAGACTCCTATACTATGATTGTGTAGTTAGATTATTTAGGTTTACCAGCCCTCATTTGAGTACAGTATATGTAGATGTAGACAATTGCACTTCCCATTCTTGTCTGGGAACGTTATGTTCACATGAAGACCTATGTTTAGTATAGGGTGTTTGCATGACCTAATTACCATTGATTCAAATATGAGAGTTTAGCCATAATGAATATGTAGGTATCAGCCATGGAATTTCCCATTTATTACCAGCTGTAAGGAGTATCTGATATGATACAATAATCTACTGTATGTATGTCATCCAGTAGCCAGTACGTAGTACAGTATGTGCACGCTTACACCACTTATCTAAGTAATGTGACTCAGTCCAGCTTCTGTTGGTGACTAATTTGTACAAAGGCTTTTGTATGAAGCAGTGGGAATTTAAAGCTCCTCGATATCTGTGTGATGCAGGCAGAAGCACCCTTTATCTAACTCTAAGTAAGGTGTAAAGTGTACAAAAACCCAGACAGTACATCTCATCTCATCTGGTGTATCTTGTTACATGGCACTGACTGTCGTAACAACACAATTTGTTTTCTGTACTACTGTGCCACTAGCAACATTAACTATACAAATGTCATACCTCCCAAATGTACCGATGGACTGTATGTGGAGCATTCCAGCTTTACTGGACTATCCTACCAATCCGTCCGTCAGCATGTTTATTCATTAAAATATATTTATATAGTATAAGCATATTCCGTCTAACTAGTAAGAGACAAAGAGGTTTATCACAACTTCCACATAGTTGTGAGGTATATCCCTGTTCCGTATATTCAGGGTAACTGTGCTGGGGGTTGGCCTAGCTAGCACAGTGATTTCAGAATCCCTAGGCATGCCCCTATAAGATGTGCTGTTTGGCCACACCCCATTTTGTTTGCAGTGTCACACACAGCTTGTCCCATTTTCTGACTGGGCAATGTTGGATATGGAAAGCCATTGGAAGGGTAACCATCAATGGTCACCATCGATGGTACCATTGGTTAACATTGATGATATAAAACCATCGACAGGGATCCTTTGATGATTTTGCCCACCGATTGTCATCACAACTCTATTACTCTCTCGGCAGCTGGCCCTGTGAGTAATAGGTGGGGACAAGGCTTTATGGGGCACATCGGGGGTCGTAGCTAGGCTCCGTGTCCCGGTGCCAGGGAGAATCAAAAAAATGACAGGACTCTGTACCATCGATGACAGAAGACCATTGAATCTCCACCATCGATGGCTAATCAATCAACCATCGCTGGGGGCAAGGGGTGCTATTGCTATGGGGCCCAGAGGTTTAGATGGCCCCGGACCCAGGTCATATAGTTGTCTGCCAAGTATCCAGAATTGCCTGCTAAGCCTTTGGATCTGACCCATTGCCTAGGCTGAATGGAATGACATTCCATTTTCAGTGAGTGTTATAATGGTAACAGGGTACTGTAATGTGGCATAATCTGAACTGGTGACTGTAGTGTTATATAATATGAACTGGAGGTACTGTAATGTTGCACAATATGAACTGTGAGCACTACAATGTGACAAAATATGAACTGGGAACACTACAATGTGGAATAATATCAAGTGGAGGCACTACTGTGTGGCATATTATGAACTGGGGCACTTCAATGTGGCAAAAAATACTCTGGGGACACTGTATGGCATAATGTGAATTGGGGCACTGTGTGGCATAATGTGTACTGGCAGCAATACAATGGGCTTGATTCAATTCAACGCGAATTGAATAGTGCCGGGAGGGAGCTCCCGGAGCTATTCAATTCAGCGCACTGCTAAGGATTTCTTCTCGCATCCCTCCTGGGGTGTGAGCAGAAATCTGACAAAACTCCACGCGGGATGCTGTTTTCTGCCCTTAGCTCCACGGAAGAAGCATAGCGCCGGGCAGTTTAGTCGGAGAATGCCGGTTCTCGTGACTAAACACCATGTTTAAGGCACGAGAACCGGCATTTTCCGACAATACAGCGCACTGAATTGAATAGCTGAGGGGGCTCCCTCCTGGCGCTATTCAATTTGTGTTGAATTGAATCGAGACCAATGTGGTATGTTGTGAACTGCTACAGTACTATTTATGGTGGATAACTAACTAGGAACTACTATGGGGCATAAAATTAACAACTGATGTGGAGAGAGCTGTCTGCTAGAAATATTTGGGTAGGGGCCCCTTCAAAATTTTGCTATGGGGCACACGAAATTCTGGCTACGCCTCTAGTCCACCCTCCCTGCAATCTCACAGCACAGAAGTGAAGGAGCTTTATTAACATTAGAGCTTTTCTGGCCCATTGTCTTTTAAGTTAGCTGCAAATGGATTGTATGCATATGACGTTGTTTGTGTGTGTGTGGGGGGGATTTTTGTTTAGTTCATGTTTTATCTACAATTGTATGTCTGTACATTGTTATGTATTTAATTCTAGAATTCGTAATAATAACAAACATATACACAATGTCAAAAATGTTTCATTAATCAGCTGAGAAACTATGTTTATTAGCAGTTTCATGTAATTTGTTAAGACTATCAAGTTAACATACTTGTGTTTTTTTTTGTTTAAATAAAACATGTTAACTATTAGCATTAGTCTCTGATTTCTGAATTGTACATATGAAGTGAATCATACTGGGCCAGATTTGCACCTGAACCAATCAGATTAGCACACAAGAGGTGCAAATGCAAATTACTTTCTTACTTTTTTTTTGTATGCTTAATACATGCTGCCTGCTTTTCATGTAGTACACAAATACTGGGCACCTTTATTTTTGGACTGTGATTTAAGAGCCTAGTAACGAGAGATTCCAAATATGGTGGAAGGTATGAACTGCATATTTTGTGACCCGGCATTTGTCAGTGAGGTTACTCTGGCAGTGAATCAGATTGATTACCGGCAATCTTCTCCTAATACCGTGTACACACTAGACAATGTGTGTACCCGGCTGACGCACAATGCAATGAACGACATATCGTGCCGTCGTTTGACACCACACAATCTGGTGAACGACAGCACAATATGTCGTTCATCTGCCGCCTCCAAAAGCATGGGGTCATTCATTTAATTGACAAATTGAGCAGCCTATAGGCTCAATCTGTCAATGCGATAAACAGCTCCACAGGAGCACGCATGGTCATTCATAGTGCTTACACACTTGCCGACATGGACAGTATGTCAGCGGTGACGTATTATCTAGTGTGTACCCAGCTTAAGTCTTGAGCTAGGACACACAACTCTACCAACTCTAACCTTGGGGGAGATGTATCAAAGCTTGTAGAGAGATAAAGTGGCCCTACTATATGTACTTTATAAGAAAAAGAAAAGTTTTGCACTAATATATAAATATAAAATCTTGACCAAATATATTCGATGTGGCAGAAAAAGACGCCAAGTTTATAATAATAACATTATTTATAGTGTATTAAAAAAGCAATACAATATAATTGATATGATCAGAAAATACATATAAAACAATTTGCTTTGGAAAAAATGTATAAAACAGATGTAATTCATTGGACTATAATTCATTGGGATGCGAAACGCGTCAGTAAACTTCTTATTGCTTTTGCATATTTTTGGAAAAGTGACCTCCAAGCTTTTACTCCACATCTCTCCGGGTGTTATATTCACAACGGACCTAACTGGAGGTTTGTACAGCACTGCAAGTGCCTTCCTTCACCGTCACCTCCTGGTGCTATTGGATATACGTACCTCACCGGAGCTCCACCTTGCACGGGACTGCCTACACAAGCGCAGCCTACGTCACGAGCTGACTAAATTACTGAAAGCAAAGCTGCCAGAACAAACAGACACATAGGGCCGTATTCAATTAGTTTTGCATTGGCGAGAAAGTTTCGCCTGCCTGACTTTTCGCTGCTTTCGCCTGTTTTGGCCGCAAAAACTTTTTGTGCGCGCTCCCAATTTACTCCGTATTAAAATGCCAAACAGGCGAAAGACGGGACCTGGCGAATGTGAAACAGACAAAAAGTGCAGGATGAATTGGGGGAATCACCTGTACCCCAGAAAAAGATGGGCTGACTTCGGAAATCATTATGGTAGTTTAGTATTAGCCCTAATTGAACTAGTTAGGTTACTTAAGTGGTGGTAATTGCTTACTATTAGCGTCTTGGTAAAAGCGGTGAAGAATGACATAAGGCAGTGTTTTTTGGAGCACATAAGTAGTTCCATCAAATTTGGGGTGCTTGAAAATGGGTACTAGCATATTTTATCTCTCAAGTGAAGTTTTTGGAAAAGTGAAATTCCTCCGTCATACAAGCATCAGCAATTCCAAAAACACTTGGCCCCTTCTTAGAACACCCCCAGAAGCTTATTTTGCTAGTTTATGAAGTTGTCCCCCCACTTTTTTCATTTTCGCCCCAGATTTGTAAGGTGTTTTTTTTGGGTGTTCCTGTTTTTTTTTTGTTTTTTTTTGGGTGAATTGTCCTTTGAGGGGGGAAGGTGCACCAAGGGTCCTGAGTGGTATTCCAACATTTGCACCCCAAAATATAGATTTTGCACTCTTTTTCTTCTGTTATTCTGTGGAGAAAAAGTATCGCCTATTTCAATGCATTGACTTTTCGCATAGGCAAAAACTAACTAAAATTAAATACGGAGATCATATTCAGGCGAAGTTTTCTCCAAAAAATTTGCAAAAATGGCTTTTCGCACCTAATTGAATACGGCCCATTGTGTCACGTACACGCAGCGCTACCGCAGCTTGGCTTTGAACTGCTGCAGACTTTGGAGCCCTGCACGTGGATGATTCAGTATATGCAGTCTACCTGTGACGGGAATGGGTGAGGTTCCAAATGTGGACAGACCATTTGTGATTTTTCCCATCAAGGGTTTGGACGTGGAGTTTATGGGTCACTGAATTATAGCTGTTTTATAATTTTTTTCCAAAGCATATTGTTCTATATGTATTTTCTGATCATATAAATTGCTGCTATATTAATGTTATTGTATTGCTTTCTATATTAGCGCAAAACGTTTCTTTTTTTTGTACTTGTAGCGACTATTATTAGTCATATTGAGCTTATACCGGGTCATTTGTTTTGCTGCTACATATTTACAATTATATTACTTTCGTATTAGCGCCTCCTCATTTTTTTTAGTTCTATATGTACTTTATCTCTCAGACTTCTCAGTGATTTCACATTGGTTAAGTGATATTTTTTTTCCATTTTGTCTTAGCTCCTGGATTCATTGAAAAGATGTCGAGTGTAAGATTTGAACCCAGGCCAGAGGGCGCTGAAATCAATGGGTGAGTGGTCAGCTGAGATAATATGTAAACAGCATTTGTGAACCATTAACACTGTTTGCTTATCTTGTACAAACATAATGCCATTTTCTTGTCACTTTGTATTCCCTTTCCAAATGCCAAACGTTTGTGGGCACATGTATGACACCAGACATGCCAGGAAATTGGAGTATAATAAGTACCGTTAGCTACTGGGTGCACATGGCAAAGACTTTGTACAAATATTACCCAATACATAAATACGCTGTATGGATGAATCTGCATCAGATTGATTGTATTTTGTAGAGATTCATTTACATCGCAGTAGTGCTGACCCCTGTTCACATTTCGCTAATAGTGCTTATAATATGTCTGAGGAAACTGGTAAAGCTTATTTACATGTTAGCGCATGTCTGGTATTCAAACAGTGATGGCTAGTGCTCCGGCATCCAGCGCTGTGATGTACAAATTTCTTGGGTTAGGTGTTTACTGTACATAAGTACACTCTGTACTGCCCTTAATTTGTATTAGACAATGACTGCAGCCAGTGGTGTCATTCTCTGCTGCTTTGTTCTTCATTCCAGATGCTATAAAAAGAAAAACCCGAAGCCTATTGTCAAAGGGCTAGTTTGTTGTGGTTAAATCCAAGACATATGGTTCAGGATTTTCCTTCACTTTTTTGTAAACAGATGTTTCAGTAACTTAAACTGACCATATATATGCAGATGTAGTCTTTTTTGTTAGTAATGAGAAATGTTATGAACACTTTTTTTTCTCCCCCCCCAAATGGATGGCAATTATAGACTAGTCAGACATTATAAAACCTACTATATGGCAACCAAACTAGAAACAATAGGTGTATGATCAACACCATAAACAAAAGATCTTTGTTTACATTTAGAGTTACCTTTAATAACTTGTCCGTTTAATGAGGAACACAAGGTATTGTAGCTTTTGAAACATGCATCTCACCTGGGGTATTAAAGTCCATTAAAACTAGATTGTAAGCTATTACGAGCAGGACCCTCTACCCTCTTGTGCTTCTCCCTACTTTAGTTTCATCTACTTCTTACTCCCCACTAGGGCACCTAACACTTGGCTGCTTATGCTCTGCTGCTTATCTGGGTGTTATGGTCGCTAATGTAGCAATATATATTATCCATGTCCTGGTCCTGTAGTGTATTGTTCTGTAAGTCGCTTGTCTACAACTTGTTTATGTACTTTGTAAGGCGCTGCGGAACATTTGTGGCACCAGATAATAATAATAATAATAATAATAATAATAATAATAATAATAAAAACTGACCATTAGTAAATTTACCCCCTGGAATCAGTCTGCCTCAAAAAGTATATATTGTGGCAGGATAACCACGTAAAGCCGGATACATACTAAAGGAGAGCACTAGTCGATAAAGGAAAACCTGCTCAATAACTGCTAGAAGTACAGTGGTGTCCATTTCCATAACATTCAATGTCCAGCAAATCATTCGTATGCCAGGAGAATTTTGATGGTGAGTTGTACTGTGTAAGCTTGTATTACACTTACCTTCCAGGTACTGATTTAGGCTTTTATGTACTAGCGGCGCCATGTAAGAAATATTTCTTCCATAAAAGCACATGGATAGATGTATTACCCGGCGATATGGGAGAGGAGCGCAGATTATGTGCACTGATAGAGCTTCTCCCCCTTGTATTAAAGTAGGGTACGGTGTTAAATGACAGGGGTGCTATGCGCCCCTGTCATTATTGGCGCTGCTATCTACAAGATAGCAGTGCCGATATGCTGGGCAATGTATGAACGGTCAGTGTCACTGACTGTTCCGATAGCTGCAGCTGTCATTGCCCTATCCCCACAGCATAGACGTCACTGTCCCTGTTGCGTCTCTGGGCTGCACGCAACATCTCGTGATGTTGGAGAGATCCTGCGCATGCCCATTAGCGCTGGCCAGGAAGGGAGACACAGCACGTCAGCACTAGACTGATGCATTGTGGGCTACGGCAGGAATCGCCGGAGGGGGGCAGGTTTCACTCCCCCACTCTGGCTGACCAAGATGTTTGTGCATCTCATCGGTAGTGCTTCTGTAAAGAGGCAAAGCAGGAAGAGTTATAGCGGCACAATGCGTGCCACTATAATACATTTACCCCAGTTTTCCCTCTAACCTGAGTTACCTGGAAATTAAACATTGAAGGCCGAATAATCTGAAATCAACAACTCTATAAAAAGCTACATTATGAAGAATGGCTGAACTCAAAAGTGGGAACACAGATATACCTTCAGCTCCAGAGTAGCCCAGTCGACGGTGGACTGGCCCTGAGAGGCTGTATTGGGTTCTGGCTTATGCACAATTGAGCCCCTTAGTAACGTCAGTTTCATGTTAAGCAGCCATGTCTTGCTAAATATAACGTGATTAAAAAAAGTGAAAAGTGGAAAATAAAATTAATCAAATAATTACAAATAAAAGTGGTCATGGCAGAGGGTGGGAAGGATTTGATATTTACACACAATGGTTGTTAGTATCTGTGGATCCAGGCCCCAAACTGTGCTTAGGGACATTTGAGCGGCTAGATATACAATTTTATAGGTTATATTACACTTTTTTCTCTTGAGATCTTAGTGGCTCTTGTTGCTATTGTTAATTTTTTTCTAGTAACACTAGCAGGCCCCCCTTCACTTCACAAAAGCAGGTGGTACACATAATACGAGTGTGGTTCAATAAATAAGGTAATAAGACCTCTCATTGCGTAAATTTATTCAGCTCGCACATATACGTATCAATAGTACAGATTATTTTTCCAAATAGTCCCCATACCTGTCTAAGCATTTGTTCCAACGGTACACCAAGGCATCTAACCCAGCATAGGAGAAATCAGTGTGAAGCGCCTGAAGCCAGGACATGACGGGTTGCTGACCTTCACCGATGGTTGCGAATCACCTTCCACCCAGTTGCTTCTTCAATGGTCCAAAGAGATGGAAATCACTCAGTGCCAGGTCAGGGCTGTAGGGAGGATGGTCAAGTACCTCCCAATGGTAGCGCCATAACAACTTACGCATACGGTTGGCTGAGTGTGGCCTGGCATTATCGTACAGCAATAAGCCTGTTCACAGCAACCCAGGTTGTTTTCAATAAATTGCCCTCCGCTATGTGTCACAATAATGGACAGCATTCACAGTATCTCCCTCGGTGAGGAATTCATCAAGAAGCACACTCATGTGGTTCCAAAACATGGTCGCCCTGACCTCCTTTGCTGATGGAGTTGTTTTGAATTTCTTTGAAGGTGGGGATGATGCGTGTTTCCATGACATGGATTCTTGCTTCGTCTCCGGTGTCACATGAGGCACCCACGTTTCATCCCCTGTAACAATACGCTGAAGGAACTGCACTCCCTCCTCATGGTACTGTGTCCAGTGCACGAGAGACATTCCTGTCCTAATAGTTTTGTGCACTTCTGTGAGTTGCTTCGGTACCCAGAGTGGACACTTTTTCCTGTACCCCAGTTGCTCATGAACGATGCTGTGCACAATACCCAGTGTTCAGTTCATCAGCAATATCGCTAACGTGCTTTGCAACTTGCATCTTCCCTCCTGAATCAGATTTGCAATGCGGCACAATTTGTCATCTGTGGTGGACGTGCTTGGCCGGCTGGATCGCTGCTCATCTTAAACGTCTGTCCTGACGTTATTAAAGGGACGTGCCCCAAACCCAAACCTGTGTCCGTGACGTTATCACCATACACTTTGACAGCTGCTGATGTGCCCTTTAGACGTAGAAATCTGATCACACTACACACCTAAATGTGTGACCATGTTTCCGCCAGCCTCGCCATCTTATAACTGATTTTGGGACATATGAGGCGCAGTCTAATGGCCGTGAGGGGAAGCAGTGGTCTACCTGCTCTTGCCTGGGGGGAAATTAGAGTGAAATAGAGAACATTACACACGTGAGAGGTTTTGTCACCTTACTTAATGAACCACCCTCGTATATTCCATAAACAGTGCTGTGTGAATTGAAGAATTTTTATTTATTTATTTTAAATCCGATATGGCCAAGCACCCAAGTTCCTAGTGAGTTATTTGTGTGTTTTTGAATGCAGAATTTAGTTTTTTTTATAAAAATGTTTTTTTTTTAAACTTTATATATATATATATATATATATATATATATATATATATATCCCACACAACCAATATAAAAAAGGGTGCGCTTCAAAGATAATTATAGACACTTTTATGTGTATAGTCCTTATAGTATCACTAAACCTTGAATATAAGCCCAGTTAATAATTGGTTAAAATTGACATAGATGAAAAAATGTTATAATTTCAAATAGTCACTATAGGCCGAAATCCAAACAGTCATTCACATAGAAATGTCCTCCAAAAGTCAGACGTTAGACTGATCTTCTTTAACGATGTTGATCCAGAATGAATCTTTATGATATTGGTGAACAAATGTAGTACTCCTCTCTAGGGTAGTGGAACCTTCCTTTATACGTGATCTAGAACAAAAAACCCTCGCACCAAGAGAAAATCACCCAAGAAAGCCAAAAGGCCACTATTAGTGTTGTACAAATATAAAATTTATTATAACACAATAATTAAAAGTCCATCTTTAAAAGAAATTTTTTTGGAAAAAGGTGGTCAATAATACTGTCCCACCTTATGTTCTCCCACTGAGGTAAAGATGACTAACAGTAACACCCAACGCGTTTCGTCCCTGAAAGGACTTCCTCAGGGGTGGATCAAAATATTTTTCCAAATATGAAAATTCATAAAACACGAGGCTCTCAAGTGGACACTTTCCAATAATAGTAAAAGGTCTGGATTAATTTTCCAGACACCAAATTGTCTACAAAATCTCACCAAGTTTTTTTCCAAATGTGAAACTCACAGATATGGACAGTGCTTCCAGATAATCAATCTCCAAAATTCTGGATAACACTAGTTTAACAATTGCTCTGGAATAATCTCACTGACCGCTCCTCTCCATGTGTGTGTGCATTTGGAAAAAAACTTGGTGAGATTTTGTAGACAATTTGGTGTCTGGAAAATTAATCCAGACCTTTTACTATTATTGGAAAGTGTCCACTTGAGAGCCTCGTGTTTTATGAATTTTCATATTTGGAAAAATATTTTGATCCACCCCTGAGGAAGTCCTTTCAGGGACGAAACGCGTCGGGTGTTACTGTTAGTCATCTTTACCTCAGTGGGAGAATATAAGGTGGGACAGTATTATTGACCACCTTTTTCCAAAAAAAATTCTTTTAAAGATGGACTTTTAATTATTGTGTTATAATAAATTTTATATTTGTACAACACTAATAGTGGCCTTTTGACTTTCTTGGGTGATTTTCTCTTGGTGCGAGGGTTTTTTGTTCTAGATCAAGTATAAAGGAAGGTTCCACTACCCTAGAGAGGAGTACTACATTTGTTCACCAATATCATAAAGATTCATTCTGGATCAACATCGTTAAAGAAGATCAGTCTAACGTCTGACTTTTGGAGGACATTTCTATGTGAATGACTGTTTGGATTTCGGCCTATAGTGACTATTTGAAAGTATAAAATTTTTTCATCTATGTCAATTATAACCAATTATTAACTGGGCTTATATTCAAGGTTTAGTGATACTATAAGGACTATACACATAAAAGTGTCTATAATTATCTTTGAAGCGCACCCTTTTTTATATTGGTTGTGTGGGATGTGTAGACCCTTCTAACAGGGGGTCAAGGAAAAAGGGGTTGCAGCTATTATTGATTGGAGTTCATTCTAGTTTTACGTATTTATATATTGTGAAATTTAGCGCAGTTTAAAGGCTTTCTTTTTGTGGAATATATATATATATATATATATATATATAAAATCTAGAAAAAAAACAAATCCAAGTGTACAGTAAGAAAGTTTGTGGATACTGGAAAATTATCTATTTGTCAGTCTTTGGACTGTGGGCCTGATTCACTACGGATCTCAATCCTGCGTACGCATGCAGTTCAATTCAGATGGCAAGCCAAACCACTGCGATTGCAATGCAAACTCAGCACCACATAAGGACGCTCATTCCACCATACGCACATCCTTAATGCTTAGCAGAATAGCGAAAACATTGGTACAGTCGAGTACCATCGGGCCCATACGCACACTTGCACAAGCGCTGACCTTACTCAAGAATTGCTAAGAGCCACGCACGCTATGAGACCTCAGGCTGCGTATGGTATCGCAGTGGATAATTTATGCATGCCCCTGCAAGGGCGTGCGAACGCAATGGCACGCCTGCGTACGGCCAACCACCCACCCACTCATTACTACCCACAAACGACACTTCCTGTCAATCACTTTGCCATGGGTCTTCGTAGCCTCTGCGATCGCTTTCCCGATCGCAATAGCTATTTCGTGCACACGCACTGCAATGCATATCCATGCACAGAACGCGACAGTCGGCCAGTTGCCTGCGTATTAGCAACTGCGATCCAAGCTGAATCAGGCCCTGTGTCCTTAGCACACCCTGTACTTTGTTCAAGAAGCTGAGTAATATTCCATTATTAGAACCTCAGTGACTTATTATGCTGATACAGCTTTTCCGAGGTCTCACATCCATTAAAGCAAATGTTATTCTGCAACAAGAACTACAAATATAAGTCTGCAGAAGTGTACAGTCTATGGAACTTATTTTGAAAGTGTTTGGGTGTGGGGTGCTATATACCTCAATGTGGTTGCTTTTCTTATTTGAAGATCCATATGTCTATTGCACAGCATAGTAACATAAAATAACGCACAACAATGACCAGCATATATTTGCCCAGCATTCCAGGATGTCAGCATATCCTACTCCTCAGTACCCACCATTTAGGTACAATGCGTCCCCTCTCTTATCTTCACTCATTCTTACAGTAAATAATGAGAAATCCAAAATATTTTCCTTATTCCTTCATAAGCTCTGTTAATAAGTGTTATAGAAACCATGTTGCCATACTTTTAAAAAGTTGGGGTTAAAAACTAATACTTAAAAGTAGGTTATTATACACAGTAGTCTCAATTATACATATTTATAGTCATGATAAACACAATACAGATGATAAAGGCTGAGGAACATGTACATTTGAACAATTCTAAACTGTTTTATGCAATGAACCCAGTAGTTAATGAGACAGTCTTTACATAGGAAGGTCTACAAAGAACTCAAGTAGATGTATAAACAGAACAGAGACCAATTTATAAGACAAATAGTGATGAAATGTTCATATTGACTATAAATACTGATCTGTGTTAACATTCATTACAATGTTGTCTTTATTTTGTTCAAGAGAGTTGTTGTTATCAGTGTCAGGGGTCCCTAATCCCCTGTCACACCAGCATGGTAAATTTGACAGGTTATTAGGAGAATTATACACGCTAACATAAATGCTCTAAATTTCTACATTTCAACTCTTGAGTGCTGGGGTTATATGATTTAGTGTGACCCCCCCTCCCCAATCTGCGTATGCAACTGGGGTAGTCCTAAAATGGTAGTAGGTTAGTAACTTGAGGTCATGTTTTTATCCAACGCCTTTACCAAAGTACCCACCAAGCCTCAAAATTTCGCTTTTAAGCATTGGAGGGGTTCCAAAGACCGTGATACAAGTGTGGACCTTGGAATGAGCTAAGTGGATATGTATATAAACCTGCGTGCATATAAAGAAGCATTACGTGCCCGCAGGTTTTGGGTATCTAGAATTTGATTGGTTGCTGTGCTCTTTAAATGGTATAATCTCCCCCTTGCTGTGTTACGCAGATAGTTCTTAGCACTTGCCCCAGGCAGCTCTGGACCACTAAACACTTTAAATTCACATGATACAAATCTAATCACGTACCTTTATTTGCTGATGCAATAAATACTTGGGATGGGAAGGAATAAAATATTTATATTCCAGACATACTGGTAGGGTCAGGGCTGTAGCTATGGTAGTGCGGCCGGTGCCATGGCACAGGGCACCACAGGTCAGGGGGTGCTGTTTGGGCCTGTCAAATTTCTGTTTATTATCATTCTTGCTTGTAGTTTCCTCTTATTTCATCTTATTTGATCCCCAGCATTTCCTGGCCTCTCCTAT
Organism: Taudactylus pleione; assembly: GCA_031769625.1. Classification (NCBI taxonomy): domain Eukaryota; kingdom Metazoa; phylum Chordata; class Amphibia; order Anura; family Myobatrachidae; genus Taudactylus; species Taudactylus pleione. The sequence continues at coordinate 260,055 of JAUIMM010000088.1, read as the reverse complement.
CTCTTCCCTGGCCCTTTTTTGGGTGCATTATGTCCCTTTGAAAAATGAGGGGGGTGCCAATGCTCTTTCTGGCACAGGGCACCAAAAAGTCTAGTTACGGCTCTGGGTAGGGTAAACAGCTTATGATTAAATTGGTTCTGGTGAGTGTGTGTGTTTGGTTGTCTGTGTGGAGCAGTTGGGAGAACTGATCGTACACTCGGGCAAAGACTGATTGGCCTGAATAAAAATTGTACAATGCTGCAATGTACGTAAGTCACTGCTGTATAATACATATATATGTTTAAACAATAGGTTCAGCAAAACTGAGGAGAAAGTGCAGATTGATGATGGGAAGAATGAAGCGGAAGAGCCGCCAACATGGAACAAGTAAGTTCTATATGACACACAGCACAATAATGGTGTTGGCGCAAAGTAGGACTTTGTGGGTGAACGTTACTCTTCTATTTGCTATATATATATATATATATATATATATATATATATATATATATATATATATAGGGGATGTGTTTGTGATGGAGTGGTGGTTTACAACACGCTGGAGGCCATTATGCAGATATCAATGAATGTAAGGTCTCAGGTCTCTCTCTGACACATGTCAGGCTGTAAACTCCTCAATATCTAAGGGTATGAGAAGAGACTTGTTTGTTTGCTAAGTCCATGTAGGAAACAGGGGACCTGATTCAGTAACAATCGCTATTGCGATTGCAGCTCCGTAATCGTACGCAGGTCTGCTGCGAAATATGCTAATGACTGCAATCGCAATGGCGTCACACTGCCAGCATAGAGACACCCACTACCGCTATCTCACATCCGTAATACCTTGAAGTCCTGTGTATACATCGGTATCATCTCGTACCATCGAACCCTCGCGCAGAATTACAGCAGCCCTGACCTTACTTAGAAATTGCCAACCTCGTTGCATGCAGTAAGTACTCAAGCTGCGTATGCCATCGCAATGGCTAATTTATGCACGCCCATGCAACAGCGTTCAAATGGACAGGCACGCCTGCGTTTCTCCGACCACTCCCCCGTCACCTCCCCCAAACGCTGACAACCTGTCACTCACTCTGCGATGGATCTCCATGATCTCAGTGGTGCCTTAGCGCACGCGCATTGTGATGCATTCGCATGAGCAGTACGCAATAATCGTCCAACTGCCTATGTTTTAGCATTTGCGATCATTAGTGAATCAGGCTCTGTGATTGGAGTAGAATAGTGGCTGCCATACTGTCCTGCCAGGAGAGACTAGTAATTTGGGACAAAAGCTGGGCTGCAAACGACAAAGGTCTCTGCCCAGGTAACACAACTGAAGTACTTGTTTGGGAAAGTGTGAGGAAGGGAAGGTAGGAGGCTGGGAGAAGGGAAGTCCTGTCATGTCATGGAATTATACAACAACCATACTGCATTTTATCATTAGAGATTTCTAGAGGTCTTGCTTCCATACTATTCTCTAACAGTTTCTAAACTGTTTAAGGGGTTCTCTAGTTAAATAAAAATAATTTTTTTCCATCTGGCCACTTATTATTCTCTTTTTGCCCACTATTGTGGTCTTTTATGTCTAATTTTTACATACTGTACTTATCTGGCAAGTTTATTAGGCAATCTCCATCTCTCTGTACAATTACAGTCCTGCATGGTAACAGATATCATAGGTCTGTAGGCCGTGCGCCTCTCCTGCCTTATAATCACTGTAATATGCTTTATGTTTTTGCACGTTAAAGTGATGATGAATTATGAATACAAATCAGTTACCTTGGAGAAGACAGTCAATGTATGGGGTCTTTACACTGCCCGGTCAGCACCAACTGCGATGTGTGGTTGCATGCAGGAAGGAAAAGCGGCACACAGGGACTGAAAAGATGAAACACAGAAATATTATTGGTCATTATACTTCTAAATTGGGATAGTTTGTTGAGGTCAAAAAGTTAAAAGGATTCTTCTTCCACTTCGTATGTGGATCTCCCACAAGCTATATGGCAAAATTGCATTTTTTTCAAGAATATATTTTGCCCTCTCCCCATAATGTACAGAATTGTGAAGTGCCCTGGCCAGTGTCCTATGGACAGTTTCCATCATCTCTGCCATGGGAGACTGTAACCAAGTTTTCCTCCTGGTGGCCTCCCTAACAAGTTCCATTCTCGTGTAGATGCTGAATTTGGAGGGCAGCCTGTTCTGGACAAATTCACAGTTGTGTCACTTTGTAAGATGTCATTAGTGCTCTGGGCAATATTAAAAGTCTTTGAAACTTACTAATGGCTTTCCCTGCTTTTCAATAACTGAAATTTGCTTTGATTTATTCTTTAGTCATTCATGATGAAGCTCTGTAGGACTTCTCACAGACAGGGCTATTTATTTTGATCTATAGACACACTGTAATTGTACACTGGTTGACTCCAGTCTACGTATTATACTGTATGACCTCTGAATAGCTTCTCCAGGGTTTATTTTGTTATATTGCATACTTATACAACCAATTATTATCTCTTTTTTTATATGCAATTAATTATAATTAAGTAAAGTTTGGAAATGAGTAGATACATTTAATAGCCACTGTATCCTGTATGGATTTTTACTGGCTTTTCTCTTGATTTTCCAGCAAGCTGAAGAAAGTGATCTCTCCCTTTGTGATGTCATTTGGATTCAGGTAGGAAATACAGACGTTCTGTGTGTTGTAAAGATGCAGAACTCTTTGAAGTAGATTCCAGATGGATTAACCAAGTGACAGTAAGGATTTAAGTTACAAAAAGATGAGTTTGTAGATTTGGGATCCCATATGTGTCTATCTTTCTCAATATCTTAACACTGTTACATGCAATACCCGGCCAATATAAGAGTTGATCCAATTAGCCGTGAGTTCCATACTGTGATTCCCACGTTAATTTTCCATGCATATCAGGACCAGATTAAGTTTTGTGAGGCCCCAGGCAGAGCCATAACAGGACAGCACTGCACCCTGTTATGTGTCGAACCAGGGGATCGGTATGATATCTCGCTGGACGTCAGCCGAGCAGCTGTAATACCGACGCCGGAAGCTCAACAGGACTAGATCCCGACACGATAAGTATCTAATCTATCCCTCCCTCCCTCCCCTAACCCTTCTTTGGGGGTGCTTACCCCTAACCCCCCCTCAAGTGCCTAACCCTAACCTCCCCCCAGGGGTGCCTAAACCTAACCCCCCTTCCCTCACCCTAAACCTAACCCTCCCAGGGGGATGCCTAAACCTAACCTCCCCTTCCCCTAGCCTAACCCTCCCAGGGGGTGCCTAACTCTGTCCCGCCCAGGAGCCCTTAACCTAACCCTCCCCCACCCCCCCGCGGCTGTCCGCAGCGCCGCCCAGCTTACCTTCGTTCGGTATGCCGGGCGTTGGTCTCGCAGCATTTGGATTTCGACGCCTCATTAGTACCTTGCCGGGATATGGCAGTCGGGAAGCTGGCGGTCAGCATTTCGACCGTCGGCTTCCTGACTGCATACCCGTACCAGGTGCCCCAATAGCCAAATGCAGAGACCGTGAGGCAGCGACACACTGTAGTATACCCAGGACCTGATTCAGACCCGTTCGCCAGATGCGTATGCAAATTCTTCCTGGGAGGCGAACACACGGCAAGGCATTAGCACGGCCACTATGTCTTAGCATGCGATCGCATTGTGTATGCAGACACCCACCAGCCTGTCTTAAGACGCCCACTTGAGCACGTCATCTCCAGGAAGTGTATGCAGCCATCGGTAACATCGAGTACCATCGGTTGCATACGCAGCGCTTGTGGTTGACCATACCCTACCGCAAACACTACGAACTGTTCAGTGTAAAATACAGCCAAGTGACGTGTACTATGCCGCTGCCTCTTAATTATGCACGCCTCTGAAACGGCGTTGAGACACTCAGGCGCGCCTGCGTTCATACCTTCACTCCCCCGTTTCTAGTGGCCAGCCCGTCACCACCCACAAACAGCATCTCCTGTCACTCACTCTGCCGGGCAGTCTATGCACAGTGAGCGAACGCTTCCTGATCGCTCGCACTGGTTCCCGCACGCGCACTGCGATGCATGCGCAAACAATCGGCTGGCTGTGTGCGAACACATCCTAGCGAGGGGGTCTGAATCAGGTACCCAGTTCACATTATGCCAAAAAGAGATCCCAGTTTATGTTATGCTACAGCTCTGTGTGGGGGGCCCCTGTGTATGGGAGCTCCTGGGCGATCGCCCCAGCCGTCCTGTTGTTAATCCAGCACTGATGCAAATCACAGGATATTTTTACACAAAAAACTGGAATGGCTTGGGTAATTCAAATAGAAATGGCAAGTTGTGGGCATTGCGTCGATGTGTGTTAACTCCACGCAAACTTTGTGAAGTGCATGCAAGAGTGGGGAAGTCATCCAGAACCATAAAAAAGTGGCACATAAGATAACAGGTGTCCATTAGTACAGTGTAGGAGGATGTTAGTGGCCATAAGCAAAGTATTGGAGGCTGTTAAAAGGTGTCAAAGGATCAATTAGTACAACTTTTATAAAAAAACAAAACAAAATTATAACCAGCAATTTTATTTCAGCTAATAAAAATGCTTAGAGTATTTTGGGGTAAATTAATGTGTCTCTATTATCTTTAAAGCTGGGTACACACCTGCTGACCTATCTAACGATTGGTAAATGCATACACACTTAGCAATCGTCTGCCCAATGTGTATGTCCAGCAGAGCTGACTTGTGATGTCATATTCAATGGCTGCTGCAGGTGACATATCGTGCGGTCAGCGGATCGGACGTACAGACAGCCAGATGAAACGATATATTTGCTAGATATATCGTCATTGGCTGTGCTGTAGGGTCGGTCAGATATGTCTGTGAACGACATAGTACACAGACATATCGGATGTGTGAATCCGCCGATGCACCATCGATATATGGTTCATAGCACGGACGAATGTTATATCGTTCAGGTCTGTATCCAGCTTTAGTGTTTTTACACAAGTCTGTAAAATAATAGAAAAAAAACTTGCAACTCCCATATGCAAGTTCAAAAACCCATCTCCCATCAATACAACACCCCATCATACATGTCCTACATCATTACACAAAAAAGTGGCGTCCCTCCCCATGGTGTCACCCAGTGCGGGGAGGGATTCTGTGTGCACGGCGAAGTCGCGCGCCGCTGAAAATGGGTTTGGCATATTGGGCAGGGGCGTGGTCATGTGGGAAGGTGGCATGGCCTTGTGGCCGAACCCTCGTGGTCCCGTCACCATGGTTATTACTGGGGGAAGGGGGGGTGCCGGAGCTTCGGACTACCCTGTGTGCAGTGCCGACCGGCTCCCTCACAGTGCCAGGAGCCGAGTGCTGTACTTAATTATACAGTGCAGCACCCGGCTCCTGTCACTGAGGGGGAGTCTGCACCTTCCTGTCACCCCTCTAACACCTCTAAATACATTATTATTCATCAGGAGGGGTGTACCAGTATATTCTTACATTTTTACATTAAAATAAGGACATTTTCATAGTTATCACATAGCCTGGAAGTACAAACTATAAGCTGTCAGTTCATTTAGCATGGATTTGTAGTTGAATAGCAAAAACACATGGCTGCGGGTTTTACCCGTGGTAAAAAGTTGCACAACCTAGTTTGCAGCTACTTGACTCTGGGCCTGATTCATTACCGTTCGCAACTGCGATTACGCATGCAGTGTGCCGATTGTTGCGTTCTGCGCATGCGTATGCATCGCAGTGGGCGTGCGCGAAGTGGCCACTGCATTCAGGATTGCGATCGCAGTGACTACGCAGAGCTATCACAGAGTGATTGACAGGAAGTGCCATTTGTGGGTGGTGACGGGGGGGTATGGACGGCAAAACGGAGGCGTGCCAGTGCTTTTGAATGCCGTTACATGGGTGTGCATAAATTATCCATTGCGATGCCTTACGCAGCCTGAAGACTCATAGTGTGCGATGAAGTTATCAATTCCTGAGTAAGGTCAGAGCTTGTGCAAGTGTGCGTGAGGCTGCGATGGTACACGATTGTACCGATGGTTTCTCAGTCTTGCTAAACATTATGGATGTGTGTAAGGTAAAGTGGCGTCCTTATGTTCTGCTGCGACGGCATAGCGATCGTAATGGATTAGCATATTAGCGCAGTGAGATTGCATGCGTAATAACCAGGGGTGTATTTATAATGGGTGCGGGGCACACGGGCCCCTGGGTCCAGGGGGGGCCCGCACCGCACACCCTGCACCCATAAACTTACCTCTCCTGAGTCCCACGTTGGCTCCGGTGTCAAGCCTGTAAGAACGACTGGAAAATGGCCGCCTCAGCCATTTTCCCGTTGTTTGCGCATGCGCAGTACAGGGAAAATGGCCACCACGGCCATTTTCCCGGTGACTTGTGTATGCGCTTTAGACTCTGGGTACACTCTAGTGCCCAGAGTCTATAAGTGCGGTGCTGGGCGCGCTCCGCTCAGTGCGCAGCCGGCCACCTGACGGAGAGGAGGGGGGCCGTGTCGGAGCGCCTGGTTATAGCTATTGCAAACGCAGTTGCGATCTGTAGTGAATCAGGCCCTAAGATTTTCCAGTATGCTGAGAATGAGCTGTAGAGCGGCTCCCTTTCCCCTAGTCAGAAGTCACACTTCTCTCTGACATTTATTATAGGTATATACACTGTCTACTTTGACGCTGTCATTGTTTCTAATAAATGATCAGAGTGGTGGAAACCCCAACAGCTGCAGTCAATACAACAACATGTTACAGATAAGGAATGTGCATATGTCAGGAAGCCCTGGGATATTTTGAGTTAGCAATATGTCAAAACAGAGAAAAAAATATTGCATGTGACATTTCAATCAGCTTTTGTCTGCTTTTTAGCAAATAACAATAACTTTAATCTGATTTATAACTAGTACCCCATTCACACCAAGTTTCTCATATGGGATATTGCAAGGGGCAACCCTGGCCCTGGCTTGGTGTGAAAAAATCAACGCAGGTTCTGTGTCCCAGGACTTCAAATCAAGGCCTGACCCTGATAAACTGCAGTCTGAAAGGGGGGACCCAGGTTATTCTAACCGGGTTAAGTTTAAAATCTGCTTATTGGGTGTGGATGCAGAGGCCCACCTCAAGGGAGTGACATGCAGGGTAGACACAGGTGCAGTGTGAACGGGGACGACCCGGGAATAACCTGGGTCTAAGGTGCACTGTGAAAGTGGTGTGAGCAGCTGTGACACGGGTTGAAACCGTGTTCTTTAACCTTGGTCGGACCCAGGATTTTGCTGTGAAAGGGGTATAATAAATGTGCATGGATCTTGCAGATATCTGCAAACTGCACATACTCCATAGTAAGCAAATGGACTGTGCATGGTGAGGCATGTACATACGGACAGAGACAGAAAGAGCGGACGGATTGATCAGTCTATTGAAGGACCACTCTAAGCATAAAATTAACATTTCTGGGTGGTTACCATGCGACACCTGTTTAAGACAGATATTTTTCACCCAGCATGGGTTGGGTACAAGTTAAGATACTAATGATCGCAGCTAGACTTGAAAACAGTGGTCAGGATGGCCTTCCACATGTAGGTGCTTGGATAACTAGCATTAGCATAAACTAGTAAGCAGTATGCCGTGGCCGGACAGAAAAGCGTCCGCAGATGCGTCCGTCTGAGAGAATCAGGCCCATTGTGTGCATTTTCAGGTCAGTGATGTCCCCATTTTAGCTTTCCACATGCATAAGGATGTGTGTTTCTTTTGAATCTAGGAGGAGTCCTGCAAATATTCCCCAACACCTGCCTGCATTCAGCATGTGATCTTATGCAATGATAATCTGTGTGCAGGTGGATTACATAAACAAAAAGTTACAATATGTTGAGTTAACATTAACCAGTGCTTAATAAAGTATTTGTAGCTTTGCCAGACAAATGCTAAGCCATGTATTCACGGGAAGCAGTCAGGAAGCAGATGGACGGAATCCCGACCATCAGCTTCCTGACTGTCTGATCACGGCAAGGGGTTAAATGACAGGCGTCGATATCCCGACCCTGTCATTTTACCTATGCCAAGCGGACAGCCTCGGGGGGTAGGGGGGGGAGGAGGGTTAGGTTTAAGGTTCCCAGGGGGGCTTTAGGGTCAGGCACCCCCCTGGGAGGTTAGATTTAGTCTAGGGGAAGAGAGGGTTAGGGATAGGCACCCCCGGGGGGAGGTTAGGGTTAGGCAGCCCCCTGGGGCACTTAGGTCTAGGCGGCGGGGAAGGGGGGGGTTAGGTTTAGGCACTTAGAGGGGGGTTAGGGTTAGGCATTTGGGGGGGAGGTTAGGGTTAGGCACCCCTAAGGGAGGGTTAGGGTTAGGGGGAAGAATTAGGTAAGTAAATACTTACCTTTGACGATCGGGATTTCTTCCTCTGCCGGATTGCCTATGTCGGGATTAGAACCGGTAAATCGTATGTATTCCGTATTCACAGTTTCACAGCCGAAGGGGTATATTTACTAAAATGCAGGTTTTCAAAAGTGGAGTACCTTCTAGAAAATTATAGCTAGATTCTGATTGGTTGCTATGAGCAATATCTCCACTTTTAAACCCGCACTTCAGTAAATATACCCCTAAGTATTAATCTGCTCCATAGTATACCTACTGTATATTGGAACGCTACTGTTCCATCAGGCAGCTTAAACTCTATTCCGGCCTGTCCATATTTAGACCCCAGGTAAAAGTAGGTTATGATTGGTTATCTTGATTAAATAAATGTAGGCATTGAAAAACATGGTTACACGTTTATATAGTTAAACAATTGTGTCAGGACAGAGAGTTCAAGGCGGACAAATACAGAGAATGAGCATGTACTGATTACCTGTGCTGTTCCAGCCGCACCAAACAACATTCTGTCAGTGTAGGAAACATATTCAGTTTACAAAACAGACTAGTGTAGATTTAGGTGGAGCTGTGATTTCAATAACATTTGAAAACAAAATTTAAAGGTCAGCAAAGTTACTATTGTTGATTATAAATGATGTCTCAGTGATTACATTTCTTAAAATGGTGATTTACGTAAAGACGTAATTGGCAAGATGGGATAGCTGTCGTTGGGTGACACTTGTCAGGACAGATCTTGTCACTTGTAAGACAAACTACTGTACCCTCTCGCGGGCATGTCCATTACATACCAATTCTTCCTGGTGAGATATTTTCTGGTTATCCATCTTTCTTCCATTCATAGGGTCTTACAAGACTTACAAAGTTTTGCACTAATAAAACATTAGCTATTTGAACCTATTACTTTCTAACATTGTAGTGTTCAGAGTTTGATGTTAAAATATATTTTTATTAAATAAAAATATTTAAATAGTACTGTAAAATAGTTAAAACACTCTCTTTATGATGTAATGATACGTCTTGCTTCAATAAAAACAGGTAGAAAAAAAAACAAAAACACTCTTTTAAAAGCAAGTGGCGATCCTCAAATGTGGCCTGGAAAGCAAACCTTGACCGGCAAGTCGCAAATTTGAAACCAAAGACTATTTCACAGTCTAATATTTTGTGCCTCTCTAATAAATGAATGTTAATATTTTATGTGGCTTTCCCCACCTTGTAGTGCTGAAATCCTTTGTCACCTCTGCTCTATATTAGAGTTACGTTATATGTTATATCTCAGTATTACATATGGCGATCCTGTGAACCAAACACAACATCAATTTCCTATAATCATCAGTTTCCTATAATCCTGCAAAACAAATGATGCACAAACCTGATGCAAGCAGACTAAAAGTATAGATCAGAAGTATATACAAAATGCGAATGGTTGCTACTAGTTAAAGGAATACTAATAATCGCTTGCTCACTTATGTACGAAGCAGTGTACATACCATCAGCTAAAGAATTCAGAGTAGCTGACAGGTGTAATGATTGTGCAGTATAATCAGTGTGTATTATGCCCAATTATATGTAAGTGTTTAGGAATCGTCTTCAGTCACTATTATCATGGGATTGGGCATATGCTGCTGTATTCTGAGTATTCCCTTACTTGTCCTTGTTTTCATTCCAGGGCATTTGGGGTTCTCCTCATCATTGTGGATTTTGTATTTGTAATTGTGGATTTATCTGTGGTGGACAAGAGCAAAGAGACAGCGGCTATAATTTCTGCCATTTCCTTATCTATTTCCCTTTTTTTCCTGATTGATGTTCTGCTGCGGATCTTTGCGGAGGGGTACGTGACAGAGCCCACATAACCGTAATGATATGTTCAATGTATAAGCAAAGCACTACTGCAGTGAATTGTAGCTATTAATCCTAAACAGTTTATAAGCACAAGCTAAACACATAGAATATAAAAACCAAAACAAATTTGTTTTAATATGTTGTGCACTTTTGGATTTCGTCATTTGACTTTAGTGACTAACAGCAACAGCAAAGTAATTCCAATGGGACCAAATTGTGTTTCTTCTTGTGAATGTAGAGTTTCTGATAAAGAAGTACATCGACCGAGGTTCTGTCCTTGGCCTCCTTCTCCTTTGGACTTTGCTACCACCTCTATGCAGACAATACCCAAATTTACTTCTCTTCGTCTGTCCTCCTTCTTTGTGTCATTTCAATGTTTCTAAAACTGAATTCATTGTCTTTCTCACAGTCAAGGCCCGCTATACTTTCCCATTCTCCCTGTCCATTGACAGCGTCTCACACTACTCCTCTCACAAGCCCTTTCCTACTTCCCCCGCAATATTTCCAGAATCAGGCACTTCCTCACCCTGAAAGCTACTAGAAGGGTTCAGTATGAGATGCCGGCGGTCGGGATGCTGCTGGTCAGAATACCGACGGTGGCATCCCGACACCCATAAGGAAAGAATATAAGTCTAACCCCTAACCCTTATCCTCCCTCCCCGGTGCCTAACCCTAACCTCCCCCCCTAGTGCCTAAACCTAACCTCCCCTTCCCCACACCCTGAACCTAATCATCCCCCCTAGTGCCTAACCCTCCCCCTAATGCCTAACCCTAACTCCGCACCCTAACCCTCCCCCTAACGCCCGATACTTACCTTGAGGGATGCCGGTGGGCGGGATTCTGATCCCGGGATCTCGATGCAGCCGGGATTTTGGCGCCGGTATTTCACCTGTCAGCATCCCGCACGCCAGGATGCTGAGTACATCCCCTCTCATTCATGTCCTCATAATTTCTCACCTCAATTACTGCTCCTATCTGGTCCTCCTGCCTTGCCCCTCTCCAGGCTATCATCAGCTCTGCTGCCCACCTGATTTTCCTCTCTCGTCGCTCTCCCTCTGCTGCCCCCCACTGCCAGTCACTCCACTGCTTTCCTATACCACTCCGAATTACATTCAAATTAATCTCCCTGACATCTTCAAAGTTCTCAACCATAACGGTCTTCTCTACTACTCCAGGCTCATTTCCTCACATACTTCTTCCTTTCCTCCTCCCTGATCACCACTTCACACTCTAGGATTCAGTATTTCTCCTGGGCTGTGGGCTCTGCCCTCACTCACTGTCATCCAGCCTCTTGACCTTCTAGCATTCCATTAAAACTCACTTTTTCATTCTATCTTTATATCCATCCTCCTAACTCTATAGACTCTGCCCTCCTCTACCCTCTTTTCTCCATCGTTTCCACTAGTATGCCCTATAGACTATAAGCAGGACCCTGTAATCCTTGCCTCCGCTACATAATGATGCTAACTGCACACTTTAATTATACATCTATGTGTGTATTGTTCAGTACTTACATTTCTTGTTGTCAGTTTTATACCCCTTGTACAGCCCTACAGAACCCTTGTAAATAAAATATAATAATACCCTTTTCACACATACATCAAAATCCCTGGTTTTTGCACGAGAAGGCGCATCGATCCAGGATTTTGGTATGTGTGAAAAGAAACAGCCCAGGACCAAGTCCTGGGTCCATGACCCTGCTCTTTACCAGGGACGGGCTTAGACCCGGGAATCCGCCCGTTTGATAGACCTGGCAATTTCCCAGATCTTAAGTCTGATAGGGGTATAACAGTAATAAAAATACATCATGGTTTAAATTCATACAATCTGAGCGAGAATGGGGATGATGAGGATACTGAGGAAAAATATTAGGTCACATGTATCCCAGTTTACTCAGGGCTGTCCAACAGTGTGGGCCTGGGCAAAGCAATGCACTGGGGCCCCTACCCACCCATTCACTGGAAAAAAATTTAAATGGTCAATACAATTAAACCCTCCTCCATCAGACCTCTCACACATGCTCATCTGATATTGTCTCATCATGCCCCTTACATGCTCATCAGGCTTACCAACAGGCTTATACCATATCATAGTATGATGTGGTATTATTGCAGCAATAAGCCCAGTCATAGTGAGAGTTTGTTGGTTATATAATTATAGCCTAGGATTGCGCTGTCATTTGATTTATGCTGCGCAGCGCAGCCCTTTCCGCTGCGGGTGGGTGCGCCTGTGGCTGGGTCGGGAGTCAGGCTGGCAGAGGACGGGTCCTCCTGTCTGGGACCTGAGTCTATGCAGCAGCGTCTGAGCGGCACACACAGCACCAGCCAGCAGCAGCTTCGAAGGCAAGACAAGGCAACGCCCAAACTGCCTGGCCTGGGCGGAGCTGCTGCTGCTCGCGCATCAACCAGTCAGCAGTCGTCTCTCATACTAAGAGAGACTCTGTCTGACTGGTCTGAAGTCGGCAGATTAAGTGAAACTGGGACTGAGATGATCTCATAGAAGTCAAAATTGTCTGTAATTTTATGATTAAAAAAGGAACTTTAATCGGCTATGGTGTGAACAGCATCCGTATTCTCGCATAACAGTGGTAGCACGCTATAATATATATACCTATACATATCCATTTACATATACAACTCCACCCTCATGTTGTGTATACAAATCTTCTATTTATATTTCAATAATGACATGATAATAATATTAGCAATAACAGGATGGAAACACAGGAATGTGTTAGAGACAGAAAGCTGATAGAACAACACTATGAATTATTGAGATGATGAGCCACAGATACAGTGACTTTTTCCATGTCCTCATGTTTCCTTATTGTACTCTGGTATATCAGGATATGCCGCCTGTGCTCCGATCTCTGACATGTCTGCTCCCTATTGTCCAGCGCAGTCTTCTCTTTCTCCATCTTTTCAGCATTGCTATGTACACACAATCTCCTAGGCCGTAAAGAAATGAATTGGAGCAATGAACTTGTTGTTTCCATTCTATTTCTTTCAGATTTTGGAAATACTTTAGTTCTAAGTTAAATATTTTCGATGCTGCTATCGTTGTCATCACGCTGATCGTAACTCTGATATACGCCTTTACCGACTTCAGCGGCGCAACCAATATTCCAAGGTAAATATTCCATTATAACCAATATTCCATAGTAAAGTGTCATTTTTCAACTAGATATAGTACAAAATCTTCCTCATTTGTTTTTTAGCTTGTGTGCCTATAATGATGGTCATTTACACAGTGAAAGCCATCTGCTGTGCTTCATTAGCTTTGATCTTGCTGTTGGTTTCAGTGTGTCCCAGACTTCCTCCAAGGCACAATAGGTTTGGGGGGCAAGAGGAAAGCGATTGGTGAAGAGCAGAAGTTTGCACTGACTAATAGGATCAGATGACTGGACTGAGGGCCCGTACCAAGGAATTATACACTTTGCAGTGCATATAAAGGCCGTCATGTAATAGCCTGTGCGATGCAGGTACTGGTGCGATTCCTGCGATTTAACCCATTGATTCTTAGCGATTTAAAAGGCAAAATCCTTCTGATTGCTGCGTAAATGACCTCTGATGTATGAAGTGTGAATAGTCACTGCCCATCTAGAATGGGATTCTGTGCTATTTGCACCGTGTACATAATGCCTGTACCCTTAGCACATGCCTTCCGAAGGGGGAGTTTTTATGATACCTTCTAAACAGGACAAGTGAAGGTGATGCTGGCATTGGTCCAAGCTGAAACACTGTTAGGAAAGATACAGCATTTTAGCTGATAATGTTACTTGGATTCCAAGCTCAAATTCAGGCAGTGCCATACAGCATACAGGCAGATATACAAGTGTTAGCTACTTACGTATATATCTCTTCCCCTAGATTGGTCAATTTTTTCCGAGCTTTGAGAATCATCATCTTGGTCAGAATATTCCGCCTGGCTTCTCAGAAGAAACAGCTTGAAAAGGTTACTCGGAGAATGGTGAGTTGTTTGCTGTTATTACTAGAATATGGTTCAGTATTACATGTGCCTATCTGTACTTGGCCATGAATCTGGTTTCCATCTAATACATGCTCTTGTAATCACTTCACTAGTCCTATAACACTGAACTAATGGCAAGTGCAAGGTACAACATGCGTTTTGACTGATTCTGATTTACTGTACGTGCCAGTGGTGCTGTCACACTGTTAAATGTGGTCGGTCCTCTTTATTAAATACATGAAGGCCAACAGGCTCGTGACTAAACACAGGATTTTCATTCTTTCACCAAAGTTTTCATATTATAAAAGTAATTTACATATTGCAAAACGTACAGGCATGCAGAGCTTTACTTTTTGCGCTAAAGCACATTTTTATCTACCTCGCACTGCCGGCAGAAAATCAGTCTGTGCCTTAATCTGCTGGACTTCGGGTCTGCAAATGTGGCTCTGTGATTGACAACGTTTTATAGACAAACATATTCCATGCAGACTTCCAAACTAACATTAGGTTACAAGATCCTTCTGTAATAACGTGTAATTATTGTTTATGTAGTCAGAGAGTGTACATGTCACTGTGGAAAGAACACATTGGGGACAATTAATACAGCCAGTAAGAGAATAAATAATACTTTCAGGTACAATTAATTCTGAGAAATTATTAACTTCTTTCCCAAGGAGTTTATGATCTAAGTAAAGTATTTATAGACTAAATTGTGTTCTTTTGTAGGTCTCTGAAAACAAAAGAAGGTATCAAAAAGATGGATTTGACCTGGATCTTACCTACATAACTGGTGAGTGTGCCATGGTTTAGTATTTATTAAAATAAAGAATATGGGGGAGATGTACTAACCCTTGGATATACACTATGCAGACAAAAGTGATTGGACACTGACAGCAAATAGGTCAACGAGATTTTATTGATGTCCGTACTCTGTAGGTCCACCACGATTACTGCAGACACCCATCTTGGCAAACTGTTCCCAAGTTCCGGGACAACAGCAGGCGGTATGTTTTGCCATTCTTCCTTAAGTACAGTGACCAACTGTGACACTGAAGGTTGAGTTTGCCTAGAACGCACCCGTCGATCAAATTCGTCCCAGGGGTTCTCAGTGGAGTTAAGATCTGGACTCTGAGCTGGCCAGTCCATCCGGGTTACGGAATTATCTGTATACCAGTCCAGTGTCGCCCAGGAGACATGACAGGTGGCATTGTCGTTGTAATAAAAACATTTGTTGTTGCGTAGAACTGCAAGTGCAGGGGCCTCCCTACAAAGTGTTCTTGTCGACACCGCCACAATAGTGGCCATTTGGAACTCGTGTGCATAGGACCATTTCACTTGCACTGGGGTGTCCAATAACGTTTATCTACATTGTGTTGATAAAATGGAGAAATATAAAGTACCAACCAATCAGCTCCTAACTGTGACTTTACAGGCCGTGTTTGAAAAATGACAGCTAGGAGTTGATCGGTTGGTACTTTGGGGGAGATGTATCAAACCTTGGAGATAGCTAAAGTACCAACCAATCAGCTCCTGTCATTTTTCAAACACCGCCTGAAACATGCATTGTTTGGTACTTTGGGGGAGATTTAATAAAGCTTGGAAAGAGATAAAATTATGAGAGGTAAAGAACCAACCAATCAGCTTCTGACTGCCATGTTACAGGCTATGTTTGAAAAATGACAGTTAGGAGCTGGTTGGTTGGTGCTTTATATCTCACAATTGTATCTCTCTCCAAGCTTTATTACATCTCCCCCTTTATCTCTCTCCAAGGCTTCGTACATCTGCTCCTTTATATTAAAAGACTTTAATTCATATTACCTTTACAAGATTTCTAATGAGTAAGAGGCTGTCAAGAAAATCAGACCCATTCATACATCTGGCCATGCCCTGGATCGTACGTTAGCCATTTTGATGATTGTTCTTAATGATGTCTCTGCAAAAATGAAAAATAATTCAACATAAGCCAACATTAACAGAAAGACAATTGTTTAGCTGCTAAACATCATTCTAACATTGATTCTGATGTATATATACACATTTGTATGTGTACAGTATATTAAAGTGTAAATAATCTAATGTACCTAAAATGCAATTTATGATGTAATATCAATATATTTACAACTAATATTGAAAAACTATTTTTATTTAAAACTGTTTACTTTGGCCAGCGGTGGACTGTTGTGTCCTGCACAATGTGCAGTCAGCTCATTACACTTTCACCTGGCGGGGACCCGGCAGTGCCGGAAGGCTTGGCTGAAGCTGGAAAGGCTGTTGCTGGCTCCCCATTGCCGGCAATGGGGACCGTATCACTATCGCCATTTATAGATGGCGTAAGCTGTACAGTAACTAACGGCGGTGAGCTAAGTTTAGCACTGTTTGCTTAATACTGAAAGGATGACATCATTCTTGTTCAATGGGGCCCCAAGTGTGTGGTTTGTGTTGCACATATGCTGTTATACATAGAATAAAAAAAAAATGACAATTTGTCCACAAGAATCACTTTTAGCGTACGGTGAAGCGGCAGCATACGCAAGACACAATTCTTTCAGTAACTTTGTGATGATGATGATGATGGTTGGTGAAATTATAACAGGGAAAACCCCAACCTGTTCAGCACAGGCTACATTCACTAGGAACACAACAGCCCCGTGCTGAAAGAAGTGGAGCCCTTTCCCAACACCCATGCCTGTTGGTGGTTGGAGTAATATAAAGTTAAAGTTATAAGTTGCGAATCCAGTCCAGGCTACGAGCACTGATCCTTGGATTATTTTGGAGAGGGCATGCTGGGGAGTGAGAAGGGCACAATTTTTTTATATAATGATCGTCATCCTGGATGTTTGCTCCATAGGCCGAGCACCCACAACTGTACACCTACTGGCAACATGAGCGCCTCTGTACTGTACTTATCCTTTGCTTACATGGACCCTACCCTTCCCTGTTCCATCTCTCCAGGCACAAATCAGGGACATACATAAATCTAGTATGGATGCAGACACGCGCATTTTAGATCAGAAAAAACAGGATGTGCGTCCAACTCTAAATGTTCTCTATTACATATGTGCCCTCACTGTCCTAGCGTTTTTGCACCATATGGCACAAGTTGCTTGGCGTGACTAAGACGCTCTACCACAGGTAGCAAATTTAACTTTTTCTTGAATTTGCAACTTATTTGCATCCTACCCGCATACAAAGTCACTTACAGTGTACCGGGCACACTAGATTAGCACTTTTGGTATAAAGTCATAGATTACGCATAATAATACATGGCGTGTCACATGGCACGGGCCGCTTGTATTAGACCTACTGTATATGTTTTGCCTTTTACCCAGAGTAGCAACTGAGTCGCACACAGAAGTACATGAATTCCAGCATCAGTAGTCACTATACACTTGCATTGTACTTTGTCACATTAGTGAAGCAGATAAGATGTCTCTGGCATGACGCTTGGCGAGGCTAAGTCGCAAAGTCCTTGGCGTGGCAAACAAAGTTATTTGGTGCAATTTGAGCAAAGGTGTATGAGGACACATCTGTATGTACATAATACACTGTGCTGCAGAGAGCCGACTTGTGCTCCATTAAAAGCGGCAGTGTATGAGTATGAGGCTTTGTCAACTCTTCACAGGTGTTCTTTATTCAACTCCAATGTGAAGGAGACCTAATGGGTCATGGGTGAAGAAAAATTAAATATTTTTGCAATGGATTTTTTTTTGTTGTTGGTAATATCACAGAAGAGCCTGTATTCTATTTCTGATTTCTCTAGAATGTTAATGTAATTGGATAACAATGTTCTAATAACCTGCAAGAACCGGTCAGATGTTTTGTACAATCAGGCTCATGTGAACATTTATGCAATGTGTTACTATGGTCTACAGCTGCAAATAGTATACTGCAGTAGTGGGTTTCACTAGGATGCCAGTCACACGGCATATGAAAGAAGAACTCTAAATGTAATATCTAGTATTGACTAGAGTTCATTATGTTACCAATAGATGCTTTTTAGTTACCTCTAAGTTGTTGTTCACCAAATCCATTGCTCTCATAAAGCCTCTAGTGGTCCCACTCCCAAATTGGTATCCTGTGTACTTATGCTGCTTGCCTGTTGTCGATGCCCCTCCCCTGTGCACCTCCTGTTCCTTGTGAATGGTACCTACCCTAGAGTAGATGTACATTGACAAACTCTTTCTACAAATCATTTGCATCAGATTAGTGTGCAGAAAACCACGGTGAAGTAATTGGACTAAATTTAAAAACAGTCGTAGTCAGCAAGACTTTTCAGTAAAACATAGTACTACCAACATTGTCATTATGCCAAAAGGTAACTGCCCTTCAGTATCAACGTAAGTAGTTTATATGCCTTTGAAAAACATGTGCACAACCCAGTACATCATATGGTGCATACACACACACACAGTCAGATTTCTTCTCAGATATGAACGATTGTAAAAATCGTTCAATCGTTCATATCTTTGACATGTAGGGCATGTATCGACCAACGATGCACGTTCTCGCATGTCAGATAACGATATCTGACATCGACTGTGTTTGCAGACAGATTTGAACGATTTCGTTCATTTTAATATTGTCAGAAATCGTTCATCATTCATTAAATCGTTGGCCATGTCGTTCATCATTGATCTAACAAGTCTGACCGTGTGTATGCACCAATAAACGTCAGGCTAATGAAACAATATAACTGTTATGAGAAGTTTTTTAGAATCAAAAACAAGTTACAGAAAAATGTCCATTAAACAGATACCTGAACCCACAAGACTTAAATGTTCAGTTACCAAATTACATTCGGCACAAATGTAGCCATCATCTGGGCCTATTGGAGTTTGCTTAGTGTGCTTCTGAGAAACAACTGAGAGCACTTGTATCACGTTAGGGAGAATATACGAGGGGCAGGCCCTAGTTTTCAAAAGTGCTGAATTTTAAAGCCACAACTATTTTATAGGTCAAATCAACCTGGTTTTTCTTATGACAAAAATTGCTGCTTTAAATCCCGCAGAAAAATCTGCAATTTTGCAAACCCTCATACTCTAAAGGTGCAACATCGTTATCGTTCAATCGCATGCAAATCGTGCATGCATCGGGCACATTTATGTTAGAAACGACCAGCGATGTGCGTGCCCGCTGGTCATTTCCGACATCTATCATCGCCCGTACATGCTGGTCAACCTGACGATCACGTTCAGCATGTACGGGGATGATGGATGTGCCTACACTGAACGTTCAGTGTAGGCACATCACAGACGGAAAATTGACAGCACGATTACAATGTCGTAATCGTGCTCTCGTTTCTCCGTCTATTAGTGATCTACACCAGCAGCAAATATAACCCCTTCAGGGCCACATGTTTTGACCTATACGACCAAACCAGTTTATATGTTTTATCTATTATTCATAACATATTATGGTTTCTAGTCAATACACAGGTCCAGCAGCTGTCCATAAGGTATGCAGTCGGGAAACCGGCGGACCTAATCCCGACAGCCGGCTTCCCGACTACTTAATCCCGGCGAGGGTTAAATGACAGGTGTCTAAATCTAGATGCCTGTCATTTTACCGATGCCGGGAGACCGGCACCCGGCATCCCGATCGAAAGGACGCCGAGCGCAGATAGCCGTGCGGGGGGAGGAGGGTAAGGTTTAGGGTTCCTGGGGGGACTTAGGGTTAGGCACCCCCCGTGAGGTTAGGTTTAGGCTAGGGGAAGGGAGTGTTAGCGTTAGGCACCTCCGGGGGGGACTGAGGGTTTGGCATTCCCCCGGGGGACTTAGGTTTAGGCGGCGGGGAAGGGGGGGTTAGGTTTAGGCACTTAGAGGGGGGATTAGGGTTAGGCACTGGGGGGGAATGTTAGGGTTAGGCACCCCTAAGGGAGGGTTAGGGGGTAGAATCAGGTTAGTCAATACTTACCTTAGGACGATCGGGATCTCCTCCTCTGCCGGGATGCCGCTGTCGGGATTCATACCGCCGGGCATGGGTCCGGCGGTAAATCATACCGATTCTGGGCCTGATTCAGAGCTGGACGCTATTTGCGCTCGCTCTTTCAGAAAAAGGGTCTGGCTATGTAAATTGAACGCTCGCTCTTTGCGGTCTGTTGACGGCTCTATGTCTGAGCGAGTGTCCGAAACATGCGCTTGCTATGTTGTAAAGACGCCCCTTGGCCGTTCGCATCATACGTCATCTCCGCTATTTATTTGATAATTAACAGTAAAGGCGTATGAACTGCTCGCTATTCTTGTGGTAGCATTTTCCTACCGCAATCATGCGAGCAGTTCAGGCTAAAAGACAACCAAGTGACGTGGTCGATGACGCTGCTTTGTTAATTATGCACACCCTTAAAACGCCCGTTTTGACCATTTGGCACGCCTGCGTTCGGATCTCCACTCCCCGTTTTCAAGCACCTTCCCCTGTTACCACCCACAAACGCCTCATCCTGTCAATCAAATTAGCAGCCCCTTGCTATTTTGCGAGCACAAGATTTCCGACCGCACTGACTGGTTGGGGCATTCGCATTATGACCCATACGCATGCGCAGATGTGCGAACATTGCTCGGAGCGAACGAGCGGCCGCTTACGAGCGGCTCTGAATCAGGCCCTCTGTCCATAATAACCTGGGTATTGCTTTAATGGGACATAATGGTATGCAGTCATCTTGTCCACATTCATAATGTCAAAACTATATTTCGAATAGTTTTGAATGTTGACGTTCAGAATGTTCATAATGTCAACATGTTCAAAATGTTGATATTATGTATGTATATCTATATTATGAACTTTATCAGTGTTAGGGTTAGGCTTCGCTTAGGGTTAGGCTGCAGTTAGGGTTTCATAGGATGGTTGACAGTCTCACCATCGACATGCATAATATTGACATGTTGAACATGTCAGAGTGAATGTCAACTTGTCAAATGTCGATTCTTTGACCAATGCCGTAACACGGCTTCTGAGAGCCCTGTGCCAGCCCCACCCCTGATGCATGACATCACGCAGAGGGGTCAGGGCCACCGGTAACAGGAAGTGCAGCACTGCCTGAAGCATCCTTGGGACACTCCTAGCGGCTGTACTTACAGATAATAGCTGCAGGGTGCTGTTCCAGGTACCCTGCTAGCCAGAAACAAGGGCTCTGGGGCAGTGATGATGCTGCCCACGGTGCCCTGTGTGGTCTGTGCGACGGCACCACTCGCACACCCCTAGTTACGGCCCTGTCTTAAGCTGGGTACACACTAAACGATGTGTGTACCCAGCGATGCGACTGGCAACTCCTCCGCCGACAGGCCGACACCGGGTGGCCGGTACACATTAGACGATCCGGTGGCCGACCACCCGATATGTCGGCCCCTGCCGCATCCCACTGCATGGGGTCATCATTCACATCATCAGATTGAGCTGCATGTAGGACCGAATTGTCAATGCGGCAGTTGACCCTGCGGGAGAGCGCAATGCCCGACATAGTGGGTACACACTTGACATTTGTCGTTCCAATCTTTCGTAATTGAGCAAATCGTTCAAAATATCATTAAGTGTATATCCAGCTTAATTAACCCTGTCAACATTCACAATGTTAACATCCAGACCATGTCGACATTCCTGTATGGACACGCTGAATGTCGACATTATGATTGTCTAACTCATATACCACACCCAGTGTAACTATACTGACTGGTGCACAGTGGGCTAAATAATACCTGAGGTATCTGTGACACAGGGAGGGATGGGCGCAGATTTATAGCTGATTTTTCTCAATAATACTGTGTGTTAGTAACTGTACATGGCAATTAGGCTTTTACCTCGGCTGCACAAGTTATCACCCTATAAAACAGAATAAGGGCAGACTGTTGTGATTGCTGAAAGTCAGAAAGTTTCTAGAATACTATAATATATTGTTATTTATTTCACTGCTGTAATTTGAGTAATTTCATTCTTTCAAAAATTATTAATTTATTGTTTTGTAGATCGTATAATTGCCATGTCATTTCCATCATCTGGAAAACAATCTTTCTACAGGAACCCTATAGGGGTAAGTCTTTATAAAGGAGGTGTCAACTACAGTATATTGATCCGTTTTTAAAAACCTTCAGTGTTTCTTGTGGAAGTTTTAACAGTTCCATGTTATGTAGGTAGCACGTACCTGCTATGTTCCACTGTGCTTCTATCGTGGCATAAGTTCATCCCAGAGGTTGTAATTTGCCACCAGGGAGGAGTGGGACGGGGAGTTGTGGGTGAGGGGGGCCGCCACAGTCACAATGAGGAGCAGCAACATCAATGAGTAGGGACAGGCTATAGATTGACGGAAGCGACATCTGATTGTCTGACACTAGTATATGGTTATCATAGCTTCTCAGGTGCCAGGAAGAGGTGC
Organism: Taudactylus pleione; assembly: GCA_031769625.1. Classification (NCBI taxonomy): domain Eukaryota; kingdom Metazoa; phylum Chordata; class Amphibia; order Anura; family Myobatrachidae; genus Taudactylus; species Taudactylus pleione. The sequence continues at coordinate 237,549 of JAUIMM010000088.1, read as the reverse complement.
CATGTATTGGGTGGCCGTGACGGTACATTCTCGGTACATATTTACAGCCCTAAGTGGGGTGAATGGAGGAGGTGCCCCTTCAGAGCTGGCGCCCGGCGGCAGGCGCCTCCATTGTCTCCCATAGTTCTGTCCCTGCTTCTATCCAGTGGCAGAGCTTCCATCTTGTGCCTCCACTCTGCTAGCCATTAGGAGCAGACCCTCCAACTATACTGATTTGGCCGGTACAGTACCGTTTTGTAATGGTCTGTATCGGCAAAACAGGGGCTGTACCGAATGAGTACAATCTCCTGAAGTCTATAGCAGCGGTGCGGGGTCACAGACTCCCGCAGCGCTGCTGAGTGACAGGTGGCTCCGTCCTCCGTAGTTCTTGGCAGTAGGCACTGACGTTGACATAATTACCAACCAGGGCCAGCTGCCTCCAGTCTTCAGTACCCGTAGACACGCCCTCTTTTTATATATGATCACTCCCCCTTTAAAAGTGGCCACGCCCCTGTACCGGTTTTCAACTGAGAGATGTTGGAGGGTATGTAGGAGGCACTAGTGGAGGCACAGAGATGGGGGCAGCCACATCTGTACACAGTGCAGACTGTGTAATGCAGCCCATGTAAATGGTTGCTTATAGCATGTAATATTTTCACAAGCTGCATTTAGACGGATTGCACTGTGCAAATGTCCCCACCCATCCTGAACTTCACTTCCTGGCTCCAAGATGGGGAGGGGGGCGCTCAGGCTGAAGTTCCACCGCTGTTTCTATGTCTTGCCAAAAAAACAAAATAAAATTGTATAAATGTTTCTAAAACAGTTAAGATATTGAATAGTTGCTACTTACTAATCATATAAGGAGCTGCGGAACCCTTGTGGCGCCATATAAATAAAGTATAATAATAATAAAAATAATGATGATTGCTGTTTATTTGTATCAGTATAATAATTTTAGAACCATTGTATCTTATACAGTTCATACAAATGAATAAGGGACTCAGCAATTAGCAGCAATGGGGCTACTCACTGTCTGCATGGAGTTGTGTGTTTGCATAGGTCTCCTACTGTCACTCCAGGTCCAGCCAAGAAGATATCAGTAGGGCAGGTGCTTCTTAAGACAGGAGGAGGCCCGTGTGCACTCCCCGTGCGGGGACTCTTCCTCTCTTCCCGGTGGCCGGCAGCCAATTGGCACAGCTGGCCAGCCACCAGAGCATTAGTAGACTCCGGGCACTAGAGTGTGCCCAGAGTCTACTGCGCATGCGCAAAATGCCGGGAAAATGGCCATTTCCGGTATTCTGAGCAGCGCTGACACTCGCTGCCTGACCACGGACACGTAAGTTTCAAAAATATGGGTGCAGGGTGTGCGGTGCGGTGCGGGGCCCCCCTGGACCCGGGGGCCCGTGTGCCCTGCACACACTGCACCCATTATAGATACGCCACTGCAGTTGGGTAATTAGCTTCTAGCTACAGTGGCCCATGTGTGTGCACAGTAGTGTTGCACTGAGGCAGAGACTGGTGTGAATGATTACATATTGTATGATTGTACAGAGCTGGATGCTATGTTGGTGAGATATAAATGAGGCATAATGAAAACAGAATAAAGCTGCCACACATGCGTCAAAGTATTGCAGCTATTGTCAGGCAATTTGCATGATAATGATTTTAAATCACTCAGATCGTGATTGGCATTCAGGTTGTGTCAACGGAGTTGATCATGTTGCTTTGCACTAAACACTAAAGCAAGAGGCCAGGTCTTGTCATGTCATGGCCACATTAGAGATTGGTCCTATTGCTGGTGTCCTGGGCAGAATGAACCACTCCCCTGAGCATGCTTTTATTGGAGGTCAACAATATTAAAATGTTAAGGATCATAAAATCAAAGTAAAAAAACAACTTTTTTACTGAGACGTTGACGTGCCATACAGAAAAGGACTAATGCCCCCTAGACAGTAACCTTTCCCCATTCTGTTCTATTTATTTCCAGGCTTATACCACAAAGGTATTTGTAGGTATTTCAAAGCGTTCTCGGTCGTAGACGACAATTTCTGATCAATGCTTTTTGTTTATATTTTCTTTGATATATTAGAAATATATTTTTTTTAAATATATTTAGGATAATTCCCTATTTATTCTGTTACTCCAACTCCGTTGTTCCTAGCAAAAATAGTTCTATCCATCTTTAAAATATATTATTTCTTCTTAAATTCACGTGATTTATCTTTATATTAAATTTTTAATAATATATATATATATTTTTTTTTTTAAAGGATGTTGCAAGATTTTTGGACTCCAAGCATAAAGATCACTACAAGGTCTACAACCTGTGCAGTAAGTAGCAGGGAATGCACAGGCCACAGGTCAGCAGTATGCTTCCACCTGTGATATAGTTCTACCAGCTACAATACCCATTACCCACTTATAATGGAGGCAGCCATTTTGTGGACTGAACCAATATTTAGAAGAGTGCAGCCTATCAATTAACTAGAAATTAGTAACACTAGTCAATCGATAGCTAATGGATAGTCTGAATATTGGTTCAGCCCACAAAATGGCTGTCTCTGCTGTGTGTAGGTTCACACTAGTAATAATTACTCTTTATGTGATTAATTATATATTTTAAAATGTATTTCTGTCTCTTTTCCTGTTACCCATGGTTGCAACCCCCCCCCCCCCCCCCTCACTGTAAAATATCCAGATGTTACCAGTCGCTTAACAAAACAAGCCCACAAGCCATAACACAGAACTCCATAGCGACTGGTGATATCCTTTTAATTTGACAGTAATGGGTATATTTACTAAAGTGCTGGTTTTTAGAAGTGGAGATGTTGCCCATAGCAACCAATCAGATTCTACTTAACATTTATCCTGCACCTTCTACAAGACTGCTATGGGCAACATCTCCACTTCTATAAACCTGCAGTTTAGTGAATATACCCCTAAGTGTATATTTTTTCTATAATACATCAATCTGAAACAATAGAAATAGCTTGTATCAGGTTATTTCACTGACAATTAATATATTTCATCACCGAACACTTTTAACATCACAGCTTACCATGTATTCACAAAGTGTCTCAGTGATAAAACCAGTGGCTTTGTTCCTCAAGATGGCTGCCTCCACTATATGTGCAGAAATCACACTGACCTACTCTTCCAGAATGTGCGGGAGGCTACCTGCATCCCCGTCCCCCGTGCTTCACTGTCCTCATGGCTCCACCCCTGCTGTCTGATGCATCAAATCAAGGCATTCAACAGCAGGGGACAGGATTTAAAATTAAACAAGTACTGTATGGTGTATGCTGAAACTTGTAAATGTACTAAGCGGAGGCTTTTGCAAGCCATCGCTTCTTGGTGTGTTTAACCTCCACAATTTAAAACGGTAATTATGTTAAAAGCAAAGTGCGCTGCGTCTTGCTGTTAACAAGAATGCCGTTTGAAATTTCGGGGTTAAAGCCATCACTTAGTAAATTTACCCCTAATTGTTATCTGTTTATTTATAAGTATTTTAATTTGTAGTCTCTTCTAGCTCTTGGAACACATATGAGGCATGGTGGTAACCAGGAACATTCCTCCTGCACAGTGACTAGTTTTTAAAAGAGAATTATTACTGAAATGTGTGTAATCTCTCTTACAGGTGAAAAGGGATATGATCCCAAATATTTCCACTACAGAGTGGAGCGAGTGTTTATAGATGACCACAATGTCCCCGCTCTGACGTAAGTGTTATGAGTCTTTATATAGAACATTGCTATTAGTTGCACAAGGTGTATCTTATGTTGTCCACAAAATGACATTGTCCTGACCTTTATATTTAGGGACATGGTGAAATTTACAGCCAGCGTACGTTCTTGGATGGCAGAGGATCCAAAAAATGTTATAGCCATTCATTGTAAGGGAGGCAAAGGTGAGAGGAGCAGGACAGGCTCACGTGTATTAGTGATATTGTCTGTGCTGTGTCTTTAATCTATGTAATATGTTTTCCTCAATGACAACACACTGTGGGGTATATTTACTAAACTGCAGGTTTTTAAAAGTGGAGATGTTGCCCCTAGCAACCAATCACATTCCAGCTATTATCTTCTAGAATGTGCTAGATAAATGTTAAGTAGAATCTGATTGGTTGCTATGGGCAACATCTCCACTTCTAAAAACCTATAACCCCTGTGAATTGCTTTGTACTTAGATATACATTTACTACATAGCATAATACATTCTATGTTTTAGGCAGGACGGGTACAATGATTTGCACGTGTCTTGTGGATTCGGACCAGTTTGAAAGTGCAAAGGTAGCGTATAGCCATTTATGGTCTGTGTAATCCCACTGAGGACTCTGAGTGTTAGTGAGTAAACTGTATAACTATATATAACGCATGACTCTTATTATATTTAATACTATCATTTTGCCTTTGCATGTTGGTCTCCGTTCTTTCTACATTATAAATGCAACTTTACGTTATTATTAAAACTGTCCAAATGCAGTATGTACTATATTGTGTATGAATTGTGTACACTGTACTATCATTTTACCATTTGCGTCTATTACTATGACGTCACATCTTCTGGCATAAACGTGGTGCATTTACCACTGTTGTCTCCGGGAGCACAGTAGGTGCAAATGCTTCTCTTGTAGTGCTGGGTGCAACTTATGATACGACCAATTCTGTACGGAATCGGTATGATATACAGACGGCTGAATAGCCGCTGGTTCTCATACTGACTCCGGAAGCCCGACAGGAGGAAATCCCGACAGGGGCACGTAAGTAGCTAACCCTCCCCTCTCCCCCCTCTAACCCTCCTTTAGGGGTGGCTAACCCTAACCTCCCTGGGGGGTGCCTAACCCTAACCCTTCCCCTGGTAGTGCCTAACTCTAACCCTCCCACCCCGCACCCTAAACCTAACCCTCCCCGGGGCGGTGCCTAACCCTAACCCTCCCTTCCCCTAGCCTAACCATAGTCCCACCTGGGGTGCCTAGCCCTAAGTCTCCCCGGGAGAGCATAAACTTAACCCTCCCCCCCACGGCTACAACCTAAACTATCCCTGGCTAACCTCGTTCTGGATGCCGGGCATCGGAATTTTGGTGTGGGGCTAAAGATAGGCGTCAGCGTTTCGACGCCTACCTTTAGTCCTGGGTCGGCCTTCCGAAATTCCGACGGCTGGTAAATTAACTGCATCCCTTCCGTGCAACTCAGCATGAGCTCCTTAATGTATACAACATGCAATTTGTAGTTTGTGGACCAAACTAGTCTGTAGAGTTACACAACTTTGCAGCAGCCACTGTGACTAGTTGGACAGATCAGTGCAGACCCAGTGCAGCTTTGCCCAGTTTTGCAATGAATCAAAAACTTTCCAATGCAGCTTCCAGGCTCGACTATTATTTACAATGTAGAAAGTAACATTCAGTGACATGTTTTGTTTTTTTTTGCTTAGGAGAGTTTGGATTATTTTGGTGAGCGCAGGACTGATACATCCGTCAGCACCAAGTTTCAAGGAGTTGAAACGCCGTCTCAGGTTAGTCCTATGGTGCAGATCTTTTTTATAGGAATGTTTTGCTGCTGGGTCTACCAGAATGGTGGTAGTGCTGTTAGTACAGAGTACAGAGCTGTCATATTTCAGCTACATAATAAGGGATATATTTACTAAAGTAAATTCAATGAAAAGAAGATAAGCTGAATAAAATATGTATTTCTGTGCAAAGTAAGTCCGGGATCTGTATCTGGGTTCCGTCTAAAGCGTTTCTCTGTAATCTACAGCTTCGTCAGAGGTTAAGCTTCTGACGAAGCTGTAGAGTACAGAGAAACGTGTTAGGCTGAACCCTGATACAGATCCCGGACTTAGGGCCTGATTCAGACCCACTCGCGAGCGGCTGTCCGCTCGCAAGTGGGTCGATGTTATGGACTGAGCATGCGCACGACGGAGGGAGCTCCGTCGTGCGCATGCGCCAGACGCGACGAGCGAAGGAAAGTCCTTCGCTCGTTGTGTCCGATCAAAGGGGGCGTGCTGTCAATGTTGATTGACAGCACGCCCCCTTTGGTGGGCGTGCCGGGGGCGTGCCTCCCTGACGGGGGCGTTCCTAAGAGAACGCCTCCCGTCAGAAGCCGGCCCACTGACATCACTAGTGATGTCAGTGGGAGTGATTTTGGCTCTGATAGAGCCAAAATCACTCCGGAGCTTGCGGTTGAAACCTCAACCGCAGGCTCCGGCTCGCAATTTCGATGGTCGCGATGGTCTCGACCATCGCGGCCATCACAAAGCACGCTCGTATAGCCTGTGGGTGGTGACCCACAGCTATACGAGCGTCCAGGAGGACGCTCCATGAAAATGGAGCCCGGCCCTCATTCAGAGCGTGCGCTCTGCTCAGAGCGTACGGCTCTGAATGAGGGCCTTAATTTGCACAGAAACACACTGGTTCATCTGGATTCAAACCAAGTGACTTTTTGCACATGGTCCTTAGTTCACCTCACTTTCCAAGGATACGGGGATATAGGAATTACCCCAGCAGGACTGCACAGAGCTGCAGGCAAGATTTGGACACCCCGGGAATCCACCTGTGGAAGAGTATGAATGGTTGCTTTTGTACACAAATTAACACTTGATAACACCTGCTTGCAGGTCAATCCAACCAGTGTCTTCTAATTACTTTTATCTACAATACCGGGATCCAGATATTTAATGCATAGTTTATTATTGGCCATATTTTATTGAGCTTATCTTCTTTTTATTTTATGTTTATTGGTTACTTATGCATTGTGATAAAATGTATGCTTATTTTTATATATATACACCTTTGTGCAGTATCTTTTGATATACACACAATACATTGCGCTGTTTTTTTCACTATCGTTTAAGACATTTTAATCAGGTGACCTCTGATTCTTTTTGAACAGCGGCATCTGTATTGTGTTTGTGATCCATATATACGTATTGGGTTTGATTTGTTATAACAATATAACTAAATGGGATATATATACCCAAGCTTCACTGCTCTGCACCATACTGAAGTGGAAAAAAAGGCGCAGTTTGTTGTTGTTTATATTTACTAATCTGCAAGTTTTTAGAAGTGTAGATGTTGCCCATAGCAACCAATCAGATTGTAGCTAATATCTTCTAGAAGGTGCTAGATAATTGATAAGTAGATCTGAATGGTTGCTATAGGCAACATCTCCACTTCTAAAAACCTGCACTTTAGTAAATATACCCCTAAGTCTTAAAAATCTAAGATTGTATATTAAGTTGTAAATTGCTCATTCATATATATGTTATGGAAAATGTCAGTAGTGTGCAATTATGCTGACATTATTCAGGTACTATTTGAATAATGTAAAAATAAATATGAGCATAATGGCTGCGTCATTGACATCTCATGCAATAGCAGAGCTTAGGGTTGGAGATGGAGCCATGGCCTTTTCCTCATGTAAAAAGGTTTTGGGTGATGGGATGGGATCACAAACGTCCTCAGTGCAGCCTTTGCCCATCTTGGCACGAGAGCTCAATTTTTTTATATATATTTTTGCTAAGAAATGAACTGTAAGTAGTGCTTACATATGATACTAATCATTTCTGTAGCAGACAATTAGGCACTAGAATAAAGAGGCCGCTTTAACGTTTCCCTCTTACATATATTACTTTGGACTTCGACTAGGGGTCTACATAGCCTAGTCCAGGGTTTTGCAAACGTGGGACCTCATTCAGACCCGCTCGCAAGCGGGTTGATGGTGGGGCACTGCGCACGCGCCGCGCGTAAGCCTCATAGCGAGTAAGAAATTCACCCGCTCCGGGGCTCGCTACAAACGGGGCGGCTGACGATGTTGATCGACAGCTCGCCCCGTTTTGTAGGTGGGGAGGGGGGGTGGCTGGACAAATGGAGGCGTTCCTGAAGTAACGCCTGTCGTTTGTGGGCGGCCCTACTGACATCACTCGTGATGTCAGTAGTGAGCTTCCTGCTCTATTTGAGCAGGAAGCTCACTGGGGCTTGCGGTAGTCGAGACCCTACCACAAGGGTCTTGTCGCAAGCCCGATGGTTGCGATAATCGCTACCATCACCTGGCCACTCGCAAAAGCTGTGGGTGGTAAAAAAAAAGCGGCCGCCCTGATTCAGAGCGAGCGCTCGCTTTTTGCGAGCGCCTCTGAATGAGCCCTTGTCCTCAAGGCACCCTCACAGTCCAGGTGTTAAGGATATCCATGCTTGTGCACAGATGATATAATCAAACTGGCTGAGGTACTAATGAAGTCATCTGTGCTTTAGTATGGATATCTTTAAAACCTGGACTGTTTTGGTGCCTAGAGGACCGAGTTTGGGAACCCCTGGTCTAGTCATTTCTAGTTAAGGTGACGGTCACTACATAACATGCTGGCCATTCCTGATTTTCATCCAATCGCGAGCAAAAGCTGCATAGCCTATGGATCAGGATCAGATTTGGGGCATGACTGGGTTGTGGTTGGGGCAGAACACAGTAGTGGTTGAGGAGGGTCTGTGCCAGGACCATGTATACAGTATACTGTAGTTGTGCTTCGGAATGTTAGCAGGTACTGTAGCAATAATTCTAATGGAGTTCTGGTTCCACTGTCCACCCCGACCACGTTCACCTTCAACAAGCCCTACAGTCCAGCATGACTGGGTGATGATCTAGTTTATAGAAGCAAATGCAGACACGATTGTTGCTTTATAGATAATGTGGGAAATTGTCCCATTTTATTTGACTGTTTCTGTATTTCACACTCTAATATTTTATTTGTTGCATTTTAGAGCAGATATGTCGGTTACTATGAAATTGTTAAGAACAGGTACAAGTTACAGGTCCCACCAGAGAAACAGCTCAGAATCCGAAGCATTAGAATCCATTCCATAGAAGGTAATATCAGTTCTTAAAATCCTGGAATTAATCAAAAGATTAATAAGAAATCAGCTTAAACGCCTTGAGCCCACACTACACTGACACTGATAAAATGATGAGCATTATGTTCCCATTATATTTCTTTTTTAATACTACAGAACCGTTTTATAGACAGACCTCTGCAAAATGGGTGCTTTGAGCTTCAGAGAGACATTATGAAAACAGTTATGTCCATCTATAGTATCACCCTTTGTGCCAATACTGCCATCACTGCTTTACCAACTGGGATTGACATGAACAGTTGAGGTGCATACACACGTAACGCTTTTGTAACCAATGATTTTCTGTCAGATTTTCCCTTGAAAAAGTAAATGATTTTTTGAAGTGTAATAAACGATTTTTACAATGATGAACGAAAAATGTCCCTTCCCTTAATGAAAATCGTTATGTTGGACAGTCTGAAATAAACTACAAATGGGAGCGCGCTTGAATAATTTCGTTCATCGTTATAACTCAGAAACTGAACAATTTTTTGAACGATAACGACGTTGTTATAGTTAAATCGTTCAAAAAATCGTTACGCGTGTACGCACCTTTACTGAGACACAATCCCACTGTCCGACAGCCTGCATCTCCATAACTGGGGCTCATTAGTGCGGGGTGGATGTCTCTGCTTAGCATGTGAATTGCTGTAAAGCCTCTTGCTGTTTATTTGTACAATGACTTGGAGCCAGATAGCTTTGCACAGTGTATTTATAGCACTTCTCATATGGTTTGTGCATGATGCTGGTCATTACAAGAGTGGAATGATGCGATTTACCTTTACTTTTTACATTCTTATTACTAATAGGAGTAGGTAAAAGCAATGGAAGTGATATGAAAGTCCAGATAATCTCTGCAAAACAAGTGGCATTTCAGTGCATTTGTGAGACACAAGAAAACTGCAAGGTATAATATAATGGGGAGTAGCAACTAATAGTATGGGGGAAGGGGGTACAGACTTCTCAAGGCTCCGAGCAGGTTGAGCTATGTGCTATGTTATTGGCAGCACACATAATAAGTGAGGTCACAGGTGCTTTGGTCCCTCCCTATCCTATTACATGTTATGTGAATAATAGAGGGGACTGAATAGTAATGCTAGCTGCACCGCTCTTCCCCACCTGGACATCTCTGTTCAGGATTATACTGTCGGGGGCCTGATCTGAGTTGCACGCAGCACCGTTTGCGCCCACATCTAGCAAACTGCGTATGTGTAGTAGTAAATATACGCATCTTTGCGTATCTCCGGGCAATTCTGGTTTGGTCCGATCTTGGCCGCTGTCTGTGAAATGGGCATTTCTGGATGGCAACAATGCGTACGCACGCCAATGAAAAAATTTGCAAGTGACTCGGTTTCAAGCCCTTAGGGTATGTCAGGGCCAGTTATAATGCACTGAGGGCCTGATTTAGAGATGTACGCAAAAGCAATCGCAGCTGCGATCCTGTAAGCGGCTGCTGCGCAAAAGTATGTTAGGAGATTTATTGAGACGCCCACCGATGGCTTCACAGATCCACGCAAGTGCGTACAAACACGCAGGATCCATCGCTGATCCTTCCATGTTAGCAGTCCTGAGTGAGTCTATGGGAGCGCAGAATGGCTGCGTACAGGATTGCAGATGTAGGCAGATACACGCCCCGAAAGCGGTTGTGACGCGCCCTGTTACTGCCCACAAAATGCCCTCTGTCAATCACTTGCGAATAAATTATCAGTACAACCGTAGTCACATTTGATCGCAATTCAATCGCCGCACATGCGTATTGTGGCTAAGACGCATGTGCAGTCAGCCGATAATTGCTCAACTACGTAAATATCACCATTGCGTATATATATGTGAATCAGGCCCTATGTGTTTAGAATATGTGTGAATATAAGAATGCTATATACATATGTGTAGTGTGAATAATACCAACATGTGCAGGTTATACATGGAATTGATACATGATGCTTTGGAATGAAATCGATACATTTTCTTTTGTACAAGTGTCGCGTATTAGCTTAGATTAATATATACTTTATTATATTATAGTATAAATGCATATAAAGAATAACCTGTGCCAGTATTTTATTGGTGGATGGCACAAGTAATTATTTCTGAGCCCATGTGTCAGTGAGTACACACTGCATTAAGGGCCTGATTCAGACCCACTCGCGAGCGGCTGTCCGCTCGCAAGTGGGTCGATGGTGTGCACTGAGCATGCGCACGACGGAGGGAGCTCCGTCGTGCGCATGCGTGAGACGCGACGAGCGAAGGACTTTCCTTCGCTCGTTGTGTCTGATCAAAGGGGGCGTGCTGTCGATGTTGATTGACAGCACGCCCCCTTTGGTGGGCGTGCCGGGGGCGTGCCTCCCAGACGGGGGCGTTCCCAAGGGAACGCCTACCGTCAGAAGCCGGCCCCACTGACATCACTAGTGATGTCAGTGGGAGTGATTTTGGCTCTGATAGAGCCAAAATCACTCCGGGCCTTGCGGTTGAGAAACTCAACCGCAGGCTCCGGCTCGCAGTGGCGATGGTCGCGATGGTCAAGACCATCGCGACCATCAACCTGCACGCTCGTATAGGCTGCGGGTGGTGACCCACAGCTCTACGAGCGTCCAGGAGGACGCTCCATAATTATGGAGGTGGGCCCTGATTCAGAGCGAGCGCTCTGGTCAGAGCGTCCGGCTCTGAATCAGGGCCTAAATGCACAGTGAGCAGTAGATTCCATTTAAGACTTGTGTAATATTATCTTCTTGTTCCTCAGCTATTCTTTGATCCTGGAAACAATTCGACAATAATAAGCTTGGAAGGCTGTCCGCTTATCTCTGGAGACATCAAGATCAGATTTGAGTCTAGTGCTGTGAGTATTTATATATATATATCTTTTCCTATTCTGTGTTTCCATCAGCATTGTCTGATTATTATGCTTTTTCAGTAAACTGAAAATATATTCTATAAAAGGGACATTAGTAATATTCACAAATACATACTGTATGTGCATTTCTCAGGAGCCTGAGTAGTATATATGTAGAACAACCTTTGATCTTGGTGGAGGCATTCTATGTCTTCCTCAACTGCATGCGTACATTTAAAGGGATATTATTCTAAGAGATGCTTTTAAAATATTAGTGAAACCAAGCCAATATTCTGTATTTTCAGGATATTTTGGGCACTGGGGAGGGAAGGGGGGGCACGGCACGGCAATGTTCCTATAGATTGTATTTCATTGTACATATAGATTTGCAGATAAAAAAGTTTCTCTTTATTCAATGACCCAAGGGGTCAGATCAGTTCGGCGATGTAGCTCTCGGGAGCTGTAAATATGTGACTATAGGATTTCTGCTAGCACCCTCCTCAAGTGCCACCATAAGTCTAACTATTGTCTCAGGGCAGCATAGTGGGTCTCATTCAGACCCGGTCACAAGCTCCGATGTGCTCGCAACCGGGTCGATAGTTAGACCTGCGTACGCGCAGTGGCCGCACTGCGTGTGCGCAAGCTCCGGAGCAAGAGAGAAACTCTCTCGCTCCGGAGCTCTCTACAAAAGGGGCGGCTGTCTATGTTGATCGACAGCTCGCCCTGTTTGTAGGCGGGCCGGGGGGAGTGGTTTCCAAAACGGAGGCGTTCCTTAAGGAACGCCTACCGTTTTGTGGGCGGCCGCACTGACATCATCAGTGATGTCAGTGGGGAGTTTCCTGCTCTTTTAGAGCAGGAAGCTCTCTGGGGTTTGCGGCTGCCGAGACCCAACCTTAGGGTCTCGTCGCAAGCCCTGATGGTCGCGATGGTGTTCACCACGGCGACCATCAACCTGGTCGGTCGCTAAGCTGTGGGTGGTAACCCACAGCTTACCTAATGACCAGGAGGCCGCACATCAAAAATGAAGCCACTGCCCTCATTCAGAACGAGTGCTCGCTTCTTGCGAGCGCCTCTGAATGAGGGCCAGTGTGTGGTAACAGTATCGCGCCTGGCACTTAAGTCGGAAAATGCAGTTTAGTGCAACTAAGCCCAGGGCATTAGTCGCTGTAAACTGCGTCTCCCAACTTAAGTGCAGGGCGTGATGTGGGCAATTGCATAGCTCTGGGCACTCATTGCGGGAGTTACATCAGTGCGCTGGAAATAGAATTTCCCCCAACTGCAATTTCCATTTATTTAATGTGATCCTTTAAATATTGATCAAAATATGGATAGTATCGCTGAACTCTTGTTTAATTGTGTTTTAACAGAGGGATTATGACCTGTGGATTAACATGACTGCCCTGCCTTTATACCATGCTCAGTATTCATAGTGTTGCATCATATATTACTTTTCTGTACCATAGTGATATATCAACAGATTGAGCAATGGATAAGAATTCTGTCATTAGGATATTAAACATGTCCATACTCATCTCTAACGCATCAGAAATAGGTCATAGCAGGAAGTACAATCTCATGTACAGCTCGGAACAGCTAGATATTTAATACCGATTGAGCTCTAATCATAGGAGTTACTCAGCCATCATCATCAGGTGCGGGGGGGGAGGGGGGGGTGTGTTCTTGGAGACACTTCATCGGTTACACAGCCATCATATACACAGCCATCATTTACACAGCCATCAGTTACACAGCCATCCTATACACAGCCATCATTTACACAGCCATCATATACACAGCCATCAGTAACACAGCCATCATATACACAGCCATCATTTACACAGCCATCATATACACAGCCATCATATACACAGCCATCATTTACACAGCCATCATATACACAGCCATCATTTACACAGCCATCATATACACAGCCATCATATACACAGCCATCATTTACACAGCCATCATATACACAGCCATCATTTACACAGCCATCATATACACAGCCATCATTTACACAGCCATCATTTACACAGCCATCATATACACAGCCATCATTTACACAGCCATCATATACACAGCCATCATATACACAGCCATCATTTACACAGCTATCATATACACAGCCATCAGTTACACAGCTATCATATACACAGCCATCATATACACAGCCATCAGTTACACAGCCATCATATACACAGCCATCATATACCCAGCCATCATATACACAGCCATCATTTATACAGTCATCAGTTATACAGCTATCATATACACAGCCATCAGTTACACAGCTATCATATACACAGCCATCATATACACAGCCATCATTTACACAGCTATCATATACACAGCCATCAGTTACACAGTCATCATATACACAGCCATCATATACACAGCCATCAGTTATACAGATATCATATACACAGCCACCATTTACACAGTTATATACAGCCATCATATACACAGCCATCAGTAACACAGCCATCATATACACAGCCATCATTTACACAGCCATCATATACACAGCCATCATATACACAGCCATCATTTACACAGCCATCATATACACAGCCATCATTTACACAGCCATCATATACACAGGCATCATATACACAGCCATCATTTACACAGCCATCATATACACAGCCATCATTTACACAGCCATCATATACACAGCCATCATTTACACAGCCATCATATACACAGCCATCATATACACAGCCATCATTTACACGGCCATCATATACACAGCCATCGTTTTCACAGTCATCAGTTATACAGTCTTCAGTTATACAGCCACCATTTACACAGCTATCATATACACAGCCATCAGTTACACAGCCATCATATACACAGCCATCATATACACAGCCATCAGTTACACAGCCATCATATACACAGCCATCATATACACAGCCATCATATACCCAGCCATCATATACCCAGCCATCATATACACAGCCATCATTTATACAGTCATCAGTTATACAGCTATCATATACACAGCCATCAGTTACACAGCTATCATATACACAGCCATCATATACACAGCCATCATTTACACAGCTATCATATACACAGCCATCAGTTACACAGTCATCATATACACAGCCATCATATACACAGCCATCAGTTATACAGATATCATATACACAGCCACCATTTACACAGTTATATACAGCCATCATATACACAGCCATCATATACACAGCCATCATTTATACAGTCATCAGTTACACAGCTATCATATACACAGCCATCAGTTACACAGCTATCATATACACAGCCATCATATACACAGCCATCATTTACACAGCTATCATATACACAGCCATCAGTTACACAGCCATCAGTTACACAGTCATCATATACACAGCCATCATATACACAGCCATCAGTTATACAGATATCATATACACAGCCACCATTTACACAGTTATATACAGCCATCATATACACAGCCATCATATACACAGCCATCCTTTACACAGCCATCATTACACAGTCATCACTTATACAGTCATAATTTACACAGCCATCGTTTACACAGTCATCAGTTACACAGCCATCATATACACAGCCATCATTTACACAGCCATCATTTACACAGCCATCATTTACACAGTCATCATATACACAGCCATCATATACACAGCCATCGTTTACACAGTCATCAGTTATACAGTCATCAGTTATACAGCCATCATTTACACAGCCATCATATACACAGTCATCATATACACAGCCATCATATACACAGCCATCGTTTACACAGTCATCAGTTATACAGCCATCATTTACACAGCCATCATATACACAGCCATCAGTTACACAGCCATCATATACACAGCCATCATTTACACAGTCATCATTTACACAGTCATCATTTACACAGCCATCATTTACACAGCCTTCATATACCCAGCCATCATATACCCAGCCATCATATACACAGCCATCATATACACAGTCATCATATACGCAGCCATCATATACACAGTCATCAGTTATACAGTCATCATTTACACAGCCATCTTATACACAGCCATCATATATACAGTAATCTGTTATACAGCCATCGTTTACACAGTCATCAGTTATACAGTCATCAGTTATACAGCCATCATTTACACAGCCATCATGTACACAGCCATCAGTTACATAGCCATCATATACACAGCCATCATATACACAGCCATCATTTACACAGTCATCATATACACAGCCATCATTTACACAGCCATCATTTACACAGCCATCAGTTACACAGCCATCATATACACAGCCATCATATACACAGCCATCATATACACAGCCATCATATACCCAGCCATCATATACACAGCCATCATATACACAGCCATCATATACACAGCCATCATTTATACAGCTATCATATACACAGCCATCAGTTACACAGTCATCATATACACAGCCATCAGTTATACAGATATCATATACACAGCCACCATTTACACAGTTATACACAGCCATCATATACACAGCCATCATATACACAGCCATCATTTATACAGTCATCAGTTATACAGCTATCATATACACAGCCATCAGTTACACAGCTATCATATACACAGCCATCATATACACAGCCATCATTTACACAGCTATCATATACACAGCCATCAGTTACACAGCCATCAGTTATACAGATATCATATACACAGCCACCATTTACACAGTTATATACAGCCATCATATACACAGCCATCATATACACAGCCATAATTTACACAGCCATCATTACACAGTCATCACTTATACAGTCATAATTTACACAGCCATCGTTTACACAGTCATCAGTTATACAGTCATCAGTTATACAGTCATCAGTTACACAGCCATCATTTACACAGCCATCATTTACACAGCCATCGTTTACACAGTCATCAGTTACTCAGCCATCATATACACAGCCATCATTTACACAGCCATCATTTACACAGCCATCATTTACACAGTCATCATATACACAGCCATCGTTTACACAGTCATCAGTTATACAGTCATCAGTTACACAGTCATCATTTACACAGCCATCATTTACACAGCCATCATTTACACAGTCATCATATACACAGCCATCATATACACAGCCATCGTTTACACAGTCATCAGTTATACAGTCATCAGTTATACAGCCATCATTTACACAGCCATCATATACACAGTCATCATATACACAGCCATCATATACACAGCCATCGTTTACACAGTCATCAGTTATACAGCCATCATTTACACAGCCATCATATACACAGCCATCAGTTACACAGCCATCATTTACACAGTCATCATTTACACAGTCATCATTTACACAGCCATCATATACCCAGCCATCATATACCCAGCCATCATATACACAGCCATCATATACACAGTCATCATATACGCAGCCATCAGTTACACAGCTATCATATACACAGCCATCATATACACAGCCATCAGTTATACAGCCATCAGTTATACAGTCTTCAGTTATACAGCCATCATTTACACAGCCATCATGTACACAGCCATCAGTTACATAGCCATCATATACACAACCATCATATACACAGCCATCATTTACACAGTCATCATATACACAACCATCATATACACAACCATCAGTTATACAGCCATCATATACACAGCCATCAGTTACACAGCCATCATATACACAGCCATCAGTTACACAACCATCATATACACAGCAATCAGTTATACAGCCATCAGTTACACAGCCATCAGTTACACAGCCATCAGTTATACAGCCATCAGTTACACAGTCATAATTTACACAGCCATCGTTTACACAGTCATCAGTTACACAGCCATCATATACACAGCCATCATTTACATAGCCATCATTTACACAGCCATCATTTACACAGTCATCATATACACAGCCATCGTTTACACAGTCATCAGTTATACAGCCATCATTTACACAGCCATCATATACACAGTCATCATATACACAGCCATCGTTTACACAGTCATCAGTTATACAGTCATCAGTTGTACAGTCATCAGTTATACAGCCATCATTTACACAGTCATCATATACACAGCCATCAGTTACACAGCCATCATATACACAGCCATCATTTACACAGCCATCATTTACACAGTCATCATTTACACAGTCATCATTTACACAGCCATCATTTACACAGCCATCATATACCCAGCCATCATATACACAGTCATCATATACACAGCCATCATATACACAGCCATCATATACACAGCCATCAGTTATACAGCCATCATATACACAGCCATCATATACACAGCCATCATATACACAGCCATCATATACACAGCCATCATTTACACAGTCATCAGTTACACAGCCATCATATACACAGCCATCATATACACAGCCATCATATACACAGCCATCATTTACACAGCCATCATTTACACAGTCATCGTTTACACAGTCATCAGTTATACAGCCATCATTTACACAGCCATCATATACACAGTCATCATGTACACAGCCATCGTTTACACAGTCATCAGTTATACAGTCATCAGTTATACAGCCATCATTTACACAGCCATCATATACACAGCCATCAGTTACACAGCCATCATATACACAGCCATCATATACACAGCCATCGTTTACACAGCCATCATTTACACACTCATCAGTTACACAGCCATCATATATACAGCCATCAGTTACACAGCCATCATATAGACAGCCATCAGTTACTCAGCCATCATATACACAGCCATCAGTTACACAGCCATCATATACACAGCCATCATATACACAGCCATCAGTTACACAGCCATCAGTTACACAGCCATCAGTTACACAGCCATCATATACACAGCCATCATATACACAGCCATCAGTTACACAGCCATCATATACACAGCCATCAGTTACACAGCCAGCAGTTTCACAGCCATCATATATACAGCCATCAGTTACACAGCTATCATATACACAGCCATCAGTTACACAGCCATCATATACACAGCCATCATATACTGTACACAGACATCACTTACACAGCAACAGTTACACAGCCATCAGTTACACAGCCATCAGTTACACAGCCATCATATACACAGCCATCAGTTACACAGCCATCATATACACAGCCAGTGGTTACAGAGCCATCTTATACACAGTCATCAGTTATACAGCCATCATATGCACAGCCATCATATACACAGCCATCATTTACACAGCCATCATATACACAGCCATCAGTTATACAGCCATCATATACACAGCCATCATATACACAGCCATCTGTTACACAACCATCATATACACAGCCATCAGTTATACCGCCATCAGTTACAGACTCATCATATATACAGCAATCAGTTACACAGCCGTCATATACACAGCCATCAGTTACACAGCCATCATATACACAGCCATCATATACACAGCCATCAGTTACACAGCCATCATATACACAGCCATCATATACACAGCCACCGTATACACAGCCATCAGTTACACAGCCATCATATACACAGCCATCATTTACAGAGCCAGCAGTTTCACAGCCATCATATATACAGCCATCAGTTACACAGCTGTCATATACACAGTCATCAGTTACACAGCCATCATATACACAGCCATCAAATACACAGCCATCATATACACAGCCTGTGGTTACAGAGCCATCTTATACACAGTCATCAGTTATACAGCCATCATATGCACAGCCATCATATACACAACCATCGTTTACACAGTCATCAGTTACACAGCCATCATATACACAGCCATCATATACACAGCCATCATATACGCAGCCATCATATACACAGCCATCATATACTGTACACAGACATCACTTACACAGCCATCAGTTACACAGCCATCAGTTATACAGCCATCATTTACACAGTCATCAGTTACACAGCCATCAGTTACACAGCCATCATATACACAGCCATCATATACACAGCCATCAGTTATACAGTCATCATTTACAGAGCCATCATTTACACAGTCATCAGTTACACAGCCATCATATACACAGTCATCATATACACAGACATCAGTTATACAGTCATCATTTACACAGCCATCATTTACACAGTCATCAGTTATACAGTCATCAGTTATACAGCCATCATTTACACAGCCATCATATACACAGCCATCAGTTACACAGCCATCATATACACAACTATCATATACACAGCCATCATTTACACAGTCATCATATACACAACCATCATATACACAGCCATCATTTACACAGCCATCATATACACAGCCATCAGTTATACAGCCATCATATACACAGGGATCAGTTACACAACCATCATATACACAGCCATCAGTTATACAGCCATCAGTTACACACTCATCAGTTACACAGCCATCATATATACAGCAATCAGTTACACAGCCATCATATAGACAGCCATCAGTTACACAGTCATCATATACACAGCCATCAGTTACACAGCCATCATATACACAGCCATCATATACACAGCCATCAGTTACACAGCCATCATATACACAGCCATCATATACACAGCCACTATATACACCGCCATCAGTTACACAGCCATCATATACATAGCCATCATCTACACAGCCAGCAGTTTCACAGCCATCATATATACAGCCATCAGTTACACAGCCATCATATACACAGCCATCAGTTACACAGCCATCATATACACAGCCATCATATACACAGCCATCTGTCACACAGCCATCATATACACAGCCATCATATACGCAGCCATCATATACATATACTGTACACAGACATCACTTACACAGCCATCAGTTACACAGCCATCATATACACAGCCATCAGTTACACAGCCATCATATACACAGTCATCATATACACAGCCATCATATACACAGCCATCGTTTACACAGTCATCAGTTATACAGCCATCATTTACACTGCCATCATATACACAGCCATCAGTTACACAGCCATCATATACACAGCCATCATTTACACAGTCATCATTTACACAGTCATCATTTACACAGCCATCATTTACACAGCCATCATATACCCAGCCATCATATACCCAGCCATCATATACACAGTCATCATATACGCAGCCATCATATACACAGTCATCAGTTATACAGTCATCATTTACACAGCCATCGTTTACACAGTCATCATTTACACTGCCATCATATACACAGCCATCAGTTACACAGCCATCATATACACAGCCATCATTTACACAGTCATCATTTACACAGCCATCATTTACACAGCCATCATATACCCAGCCATCATATACCCAGCCATCATATACACAGTCATCATATACGCAGCCATCATATACACAGTCATCAGTTATACAGTCATCATTTACACAGCCATCGTTTACACAGTCATCAGTTATACAGTCATCATATACACAGCCATCTTATACACAGCCATCATATATAGAGTCATCAGTTATACAGCCATCGTTTACACAGTCATCAGTTATACAGTCATCAGTTATACAGCCATCATTTACACAGCCATCATGTACACAGCCATCAGTTACATAGCCATCATATACACAACCATCATATACACAGCCATCATTTACACAGTCATCATATACACAACCATCATATACACAACCATCAGTTATACAGCCATCATATACACAGCCATCAGTTACACAGCCATCATATACACAGCCATCAGTTACACAACCATCATATACACAGCAATCAGTTATACAGCCATCAGTTACACAGCCATCATATACACAGCCATCATATACGCAGCCATCATATACACAGCCATCATATACTGTACACTGTACACAGACATCACTTATACAGCCATCAGTTACACAGCCATCATATACACAGCCATCAGTTACACAGCCATCATATACACAGTCATCATATACACAGCCATCATATACACAGCCATCGTTTACACAGTCATCAGTTATACAGCCATCATTTACACTGCCATCATATACACAGCCATCAGTTACACAGCCATCATATACACAGCCATCATTTACACAGTCATCATTTACACAGTCATCATTTACACAGCCATCATTTACACAGCCATCATATACCCAGCCATCATATACACAGCCATCATATACACGGTCATCATATACGCAGCCATCATATACACAGTCATCAGTTATACAGTCATCATTTACACAGCCATCGTTTACACAGTCATCATTTACACTGCCATCATATACACAGCCATCAGTTACACAGCCATCATATACACAGCCATCATTTACACAGTCATCATTTACACAGTCATCATTTACACAGCCATCATTTACACAGCCATCATATACCCAGCCATCATATACACAGCCATCATATACGCAGCCATCATATACACAGTCATCAGTTATACAGTCATCATTTACACAGCCATCGTTTACACAGTCATCAGTTATACAGTCATCATATACACAGCCATCTTATACACAGCCATCATATATAGAGTCATCAGTTATACAGCCATCGTTTACACAGCCATCATATACACAGCCATCAGTTACATAGCCATCATATACACAACCATCATATACACAGCCATCATTTACACAGTCATCATATACACAACCATCATATACACAACCATCAGTTATACAGCCATCATATACACAGCCATCAGTTACACAGCCATCATATACACAGCCATCAGTTACACAACCATCATATACACAGCAATCAGTTATACAGCCATCAGTTACACACTCATCAGTTACACAGCCATCATACACACAGCCATCAGTTACACAGCCATCAGTTACACATCCTTCATATACACAGCCATCATATACACAGCCACCATATACACAGCCATCATATACACAGCCATCAGTTACACAGCCATCATATACACAGCCATAATATACACAGCCAGCAGTTACACAGCCATCATATACACAGCCATCATATACACAGCCATCATATACACAGCCATCAGTTACACAGCCATCATACACACAGCCATCGTATACACAGCCATCATATACACAGCCATCAGTTATTCAGTCATCATTTACACAGCCATCATTTACACAGTCATCAGTTACACAGCCATCATATACACAGTCATCATATACACAGACATCAGTTATACAGTCATCATTTACACAGCCATCATTTACACAGTGATCAGTTACACAGCCATCATTTACACAGCCATCATATACACAGCCATCAGTTACACAGCCATCATATACACAACCATTATATACACAGCCATCATTTACACAGTCATCATATACACAACCATCATATACACAGCCATCATTTACACAGCCATCATATACACAGCCATCAGTTATACAGCCATCATATACACAGCCATCATATACACAGCCATCAGTTACACAGCCATCATATACACAGTCATCAGTTATACAGCCATCAGTTACACACTCATCAGTTACACAGCCATCAGTTATACAGCCATCAGTTACACAGCCATCATATAGACAGCCATCAGTTACACAGTCATCATATACACAGCCATTATATACACAGCCATCATATACACAGCCATCATATACACAGCCATCATATACACAGCCATAATATACACAGCCATCATATACGCAGCCATCATATACGCAACCACCATATACACAGCCATCAGTTACACAGCCATCAGTTACACAGCCATCATACACATAGCCATCAGTTACACAGCTATCAGTTACACATCCATCATATACACAGCCATCATATACACAGCCACCATATAGACAGCCATCATATACACAGCCATCATATACACAGCCAGCAGTTACACAGCCAGCAGTTACACAGCCATCATATACACAGCCATCAGTTACACAGCCATCAGTTACACAGCCATCATTTACACAGTCATCAGTTATACAGTCATCATATACACAGCCATCAGTTACACAGCCATCATATACACAGCCATCATATACACAGCCATCAGTTTCACAGCCATCATATATACAGCCATCAGTTACACAGCCATCATATACACAGCCATCAGTTACACAGCCATCAGTTACACAGCCATCATACACACAGCCATCATATACACAGCCATCAGTTATACAGCCATCATATACACAGCCATCATATACACAGCCATCAGTTACACAGCCATCATATACACAGCCATCATATACACAGCCATCAGTTACACAGCCATCATTTACACAGCCTTCATATACACAGCCATCATACACACAGCCATCATATACACAGCCAGCAGTTTCACAGCCATCATATACACAGCCATCATTTACACAGCCATCAGTTATACAGCCATCAGTTACACACTCATCAGTTACACAGCCATCATACACACAGCCATCAGTTACACAGCCATCAGTTACACATCCATCATATACACAGCCATCATATACACAGCCACCATATACACAGCCACCATATACACAGCCATCATATACACAGCCAGCAGTTACACAGCCATCATATACACAGCCATCATATACACAGCCATCAGTTACACAGCCATCAGTTACACAGCCATCATTTACACAGTCATCAGTTATACAGTCATCATATACACAGCCATCAGTTACACAGCCATCATATACACAGCCACCAGTTTCACAGCCATCATATATACAGCCATCAGTTACACAGCTATCATATACACAGCCATCAGTTACACAGCCATCATATACACAGCCATCATATACTGTACACAGACATCACTTACACAGCAACAGTTACACAGCCATCAGTTACACAGCCTGTGGTTACAGAGCCATCTTATACACAGTCATCAGTTATACAGCCATCATATGCACAGCCATCATATACACAACCATCGTTTACACAGTCATCAGTTACACAGCCATCATATACACAGCCATCATATACACAGCCATCATATACGCAGCCATCATATACACAGCCATCATATACTGTACACAGCCATCACTTACACAGCCATCAGTTATACAGCCATCTTTTACACAGTCATCAGTTACACAGCCATCAGTTACACAGCCATCATATACACAGCCATCATATACACAGCCATCAGTTATACAGTCATCATTTACACAGCCATCATTTACACAGTCATCAGTTACACAGCCATCATATACACAGTCATCATATACACAGACATCAGTTATACAGTCATCATTTACACAGCCATCATTTACACAGTCATCAGTTATACAGTCATCAGTTATACAGCCATCATTTACGCAGCCATCATATACACAGCCATCAGTTACACAGCCATCATATACACAACCATCATATACACAGCCATCATTTACACAGTCATCATATACACAACCATCATATACACAGCCATCATTTACACAGCCATCATATACACAGCCATCAGTCACACAGCCATCATATACACAGCCATCATATACGCAGCCATCATATACACAGCCATCATATACTGTACACAGACATCACTTACACAGCCATCAGTTACACAGCCATCAGTTACACAGCCATCATATACACAGCCATCATATACACAGCCAGTGGTTACAGAGCCATCTTATACACAGTCATCAGTTACACAGCCATCATATGCACAGCCATCATATACACAGCCATCATTTACAAAGCCATCATTTACACAGTCATCATTTACACAGTCATCAGTTATACAGCCATCATTTACACAGTCATCAGTTACACAGCCATCAGTTACACAGCCATCATATACACAGCCATCAGTTATACAGTCATCATTTACACAGCCATCATTTACACAGTCATCAGTTACACAGCCATCATATACACAGTCATCATATACACAGACATCAGTTATACAGTCATCATTTACACAGCCATCATTTACACAGTCATCAGTTATACAGCCATCATTTACACAGCCATCATATACACAGCCATCAGTTACACAGCCATCATATACACAACCATCATATACACAGCCATCAGTTACACAGCCATCAGTTACACAGCCATCATATACACAGCCATCATATACACAGCCACCATATACACAGCCATCATATACACAGCCAGCAGTTTCACAGCCATCATATACACAGCCATCATTTACACAGCCATCAGTTATACAGCCATCAGTTACACACTCATCAGTTACACAGCCATCATACACACAGCCATCAGTTACACAGCCATCAGTTACACATCCTTCATATACACAGCCATCATATACACAGCCACCATATACACAGCCATCATATACACAGCCATCAGTTACACAGCCATCATATACACAGCCATCATATACACAGCCAGCAGTTACACAGCCATCATATACACAGCCAGCAGTTACACAGCCATCATATACACAGCCATCATATACACAGCCATCATATACACAGCCATCATATACACAGCCATCAGTTATTCAGTCATCATTTACACAGCCATCATTTACACAGTCATCAGTTACACAGCCATCATTTACACAGCCATCATATACACAGCCATCAGTTACACAGCCATCGTATACACAGCCATCATATACACAGCCATCAGTTATTCAGTCATCATTTACACAGCCATCATTTACACAGTCATCAGTTACACAGCCATCATTTACACAGCCATCATATACACAGCCATCAGTTACACAGCCATCATATACACAACCATCATATACACAGCCATCATTTACACAGTCATGATATACACAACCATCATATACACAGCCATCAGTTACACAGTCATCAGTTATACAGCCATCATTTACACAGTCATCAGTTACACAGCCATCAGTTACACAGCCATCATATACACAGCCATCATATACACAGCCATCAGTTACACAGCCATCAGTTACACAGCCATCATACACACAGCCATCATATACACAGCCATCAGTTATACAGCCATCATATACACAGCCATCATATACACAGCCATCAGTTACACAGCCATCATATACACAGCCATCATATACACAGCCATCATTTACACAGCCATCATATACACAGCCATCATATACACAACCATTATATACACAGCCATCATTTACACAGTCATCATATACACAACCATCATATACACAGCCATCATTTACACAGCCATCATATACACAGCCATCAGTTATACAGCCATCATATACACAGCCATCATATACACAGCCATCATATACACAGTCATCAGTTATACAGCCATCAGTTACACACTCATCAGTTACACAGCCATCAGTTATACAGCCATCAGTTACACAGCCATCATATATACAGCCATTAGTTACACAGTCATCATATACACAGCCATTATATACACAGCCATCATATACACAGCCATCATATACACAGCCATCATATACACAGCCATAATATACACAGCCATCATATACGCAGCCATCATATACGCAACCACCATATACACAGCCATCAGTTACACAGCCATCAGTTACACAGCCATCATACACACAGCCATCAGTTACACAGCCATCAGTTACACAGCCATCATATACACAGCCATCATATACACAGCCACCATATACACAGCCATCATATACACAGCCAGCAGTTTCACAGCCATCATATACACAGCCATCATTTACACAGCCATCAGTTATACAGCCATCAGTTACACACTCATCAGTTACACAGCCATCATACACACAGCCATCAGTTACACAGCTATCAGTTATACATCCATCATATACACAGCCATCATATACACAGCCACCATATACACAGCCATCATATACACAGCCATCATATACACAGCCAGCAGTTACAGAGCCATCATATACACAGCCTTCATATACACAGCCATCAGTTACACAGCCATCAGTTACACAGCCATCATTTACACAGTCATCAGTTATACAGTCATCATATACACAGCCATCAGTTACACAGCCATCATATACACAGCCATCATATACACAGCCATCAGTTTCACAGCCATCATATATACAGCCATCAGTTACACAGCCATCATATACACAGCCATCAGTTACACAGCCATCATACACACAGCCATCATATACACAGCCATCAGTTATACAGCCATCATATACACAGCCATCATATACACAGCCATCAGTTACACAGCCATCATATACACAGCCATCATATACACAGCCATCAGTTACACAGCCATCATTTACACAGCCTTCATATACACAGCCATCATACACACAGCCATCATATACACAGCCAGCAGTTTCACAGCCATCATATACACAGCCATCATTTACACAGCCATCAGTTACACAGCCATCAGTTACACAGCCATCATACACACAGCCATCAGTTACACAGCCATCAGTTACACAGCCATCATATACACAGCCATCATATACACAGCCACCATATACACAGCCATCATATACACAGCCAGCAGTTTCACAGCCATCATATACACAGCCATCATTTACACAGCCATCAGTTATACAGCCATCAGTTACACACTCATCAGTTACACAGCCATCATACACACAGCCATCAGTTACACAGCTATCAGTTACACATCCATCATATACACAGCCATCATATACACAGCCACCATATACACAGCCATCATATACACAGCCATCATATACACAGCCAGCAGTTACAGAGCCATCATATACACAGCCATCAGTTACACAGCCATCATTTACACAGTCATCAGTTATACAGTCATCATATACACAGCCATCAGTTACACAGCCATCATATACACAGCCATCAGTTTCACAGCCATCATATATACAGCCATCAGTTACACAGCCATCATATACACAGCCATCAGTTACACAGCCATCATACACACAGCCATCATATACACAGCCATCAGTTATACAGCCATCATATACACAGCCATCATATACACAGCCATCATATACACAGCCATCATATACACAGCCATCAGTTACACAGCCATCATTTACACAGCCTTCATATACACAGCCATCATACACACAGCCATCATATACACAGCCAGCAGTTTCACAGCCATCATATACACAGCCATCATTTACACAGCCATCAGTTATACAGCCATCAGTTACACACTCATCAGTTACACAGCCATCATACACACAGCCATCAGTTACACAGCCATCAGTTACACATCCATCATATACACAGCCATCATATACACAGCCACCATATACACAGCCATCATATACACAGCCATCATATACACAGCCATCATATACACAGCCATCAGTTACACAGCCATCAGTTACACAGCCATAATTTACACAGTCATCAGTTATACAGTCATCATATACACAGCCATCAGTTACACAGCCATCATATACACAGCCATCATATACACAGCCAGCAGTTTCACAGCCATCATATATACAGCCATCAGTTACACAGCCATCATATACACAGCCATCAGTTACACAGCCATCAGTTACACAGCCATCATACACACAGCCATCATATACACAGCCATCAGTTACACAGCCATCATATACACAGCCATCATATACACAGTCATCAGTTACACAGCCATCATACACACAGCCATCATATACACAGCCATCAGTTACACAGCCTTCATATACACAGCCATCATATACACAGCCATCAGTTACACAGCCATCATTTACACAGCCTTCATATACACAGCCATCATACACACAGCCATCATATACACAGCCATCATATACTGTACACAGACATCACTTACACAGCAACAGTTACACAGCCATCAGTTACACAGCCATCATATACACAGCCATCATATACACAGCCAGTGGTTACTGAGCCATCATATACACAGCCATTTAGCAAAAAACTTTGTTTAGAGTTGGGCCCCTGTCACTTCAGGTTAAGGTTGATGGGGCCCCAGAGCAACTGATGTATGGGGGCCCCTACCAATAAAATTGTCAATAAAATATGCTGGCATATTATTAAAAAGTGTAATGTCTAAATACTCCCATCACCGCAAATATGATAAATATACTGTAGTGTCCCCCATTTACATTATGCTACACAAATGTATGGGGTCCCCCTTTGTGTGAGGGTCCCTAGGCAATCGCCCAGGTTTTCCTATTGTTAATCCGGCTCTGCCCCTGGAGCGACTGCCTCTGCATCGTTAATATTATGAATTGTAGATTCTATCTTTTGCAGCAGTACAGTAATGTGTCATTGTGGTGTGTTGGGTAGTGTGTCACAACAATGCTGGTAACAACACCCAGTGATACACATTACCTTCACAGATGGAATAGATGTGCAGAATAATATATCAGCTTTCATCATTTGATCCTCTCTTTGATGTTAGAAAATGATCACACTCTATTTTTTTAGGGTCTACCTAAAGGTTATGATGATTGTCCATTCTATTTCTGGTTCAACACTTCATTCATAGAAAATAATAGGTAAGTAATCCATGATATGCATCATCACCAAGCAGAGGGGATGGTCAAAATGTCCTGGCTCATACCAAATTTCATATTCATAGGCCCCAGTCTATATACTAGGGATGCGGGAGGGAGGCCTATTTCAGTGTTAAAAAAAGGAACATAGATACAGCAAAGAACAATTTAATATTGCTCCTGTATGTAACTTTTACATTGATTCCATCGTAAATAAGTTCTAACATTGTGGGTAACAATTCATATGTTCATATTCATATACACATTCAAATCTATTTGCATCCAAACTATCAAGAATAGTAAACATTAGTTTGCGGGACAGAAGGTCAATGTTGGGTTTGTATACTCCAGTGAAAACTGCAAAGTGGATATATCTAATTACACTAAGAATCTTTTTTAGAATTATAAAAGAAGGTGTTTTTGTTGTTTGCAATAAGAGAAATGACAATATTAAATTAGGTAGCACGGCATGTGATTACTGGTACTAGTTTTACATTTTATTCTGGCCTAGTCCAAGAAAATCAAGATTGCTGAAGTAGGTTTACGTATTTTAATTAAAACAGTATGGGTTCAATCACACGTATGTGCTAGTAAGATGTGTAAGCATCTCATTGTAGTGCTCTATTGGGGGAATTGAATTGTTTTTGCACTCCCGATCACCTATCTAAACTGATGAGGTGATATATTAACTGTTGCAGGTTGTCGCAACCAAATAGACAGGTTCAGTCACGCAAAGTGGCAAATCCCGTCTAAATTCCTGCTTTGCGTGCCCAAACAGAAGTTTGGGCGCCCAAAACAAGGATTTTTTTTGCCAATTTCTGCCCGCCACCTCAGGAGACTGCAAGCAGAAATCATGCATTTATGCCCATCGGCAGAAAAAATTGGATAGCTCCGACAGGTGCACAAAATACCATGGAGCACAAAAACAATTGAATTCCCCAGGGGAGGCACTTATGTTAAAAATGTAAACTGCACCCGACGCCTTCCAAGGACAGAGCCAACCATAACCACATATACAAGGCAGCACTCGGATTGAAATAAGTCAAATACAGTAAAGCTGGCCACACATCTAAAGATTATCTGTCCAACCAGCCAACTAATTGATTGGTTGGAATGAAAATCTGGTAAGGAATACCATCAGCAATTTGCTCCCAAATGCTGGAAAATGGACCAAAACTGTTGCTTGAACAAATAGTTTAGATCAAACATTTAACAAACTTGTCTAAACGACCATTTTCATCTGTTTTCTAGCATTTAGGAGCCAATTGCTGATCATCATTTACTCCCATACGTTACCAGATTTTCATTCCAACCTATCAACAAGTTGGCTGGTTGGATGTAAGTTGGTCTGGTGTGTGGCCAGCTTAAGTGCGCAATGTGCAATCAAATTAAGACAGTTTGAGTTAGCAGGTTGCTTGAATGTGAAATTCCGTCCTCTAAACGTTTAAATAAGGTGTTCTACTTTTGAACTGTTTGACATTAGACCATGGAAGCTTGAGACTGGTTCACATCTGTTTGCTCTCACAGAAGGGAATACCCAGGCCCTTTGCGGATTTTTTATATTTTTGAGGAGCTTAGGACAGTTACCGCTGACTCACTAAATGTTGTAAATCTATTTGAGCTTAACGCTGATCCTTACTATGAACCCATTAGGAGTAGATATTTGATTTATAGACTTGGATCATATTTGGGCCAGATTGGGTCGTGATTAATCAGCTGAAGTACAACGATACCCACCAACTTTCGATTATTACCTGTAAATCATACCCCTATGGGTTATCTATAATTTTTTATTTATACCTACCCCTGATGAAGTCGAAAGACGAAACGCATAGGATTTACCAGTGTCGGTTCTTTTGCCTAGTTGTGTGAAGATTCCCTCCCTATTGAGAGCACACCTGTTTAAAGGTGAGGGTGGGTCTCAAACAAACATCTCCTCTACACTGGCCTTGGTTCACTTATTTATTGGATCTATGTTATCTTTCTTACTTTGTTTATGTGATCCAGAACTTTTAAATGTTGAACCTATGTTTTTATCAAAAATGAACATTCGGTACCTTTCTTAATTGGCCTTTTTGGCCTTCTGTCGGATGATTTTCTGGTGGAGGCTATACCCACAGGATTCCTCATGGTCTAATGTCAAACAGTTCAAAAGTAGAACTTATTTAAACGTTTAGAGGACGGACTTTCACATTCAAGCAACCTGCTAACTCAAACTGTCTTAATTTGATTGCACATAGCGCATTTTTTATGTGTTTCGGTTGTGTATTGGTTCCTTCTAACAGAGGTTCCTCCTGTAGTGCTGCTTATCTTCTTAGCTCAAAATGTAGGTATTTTTTGTGTGTGTATATACATATATATATATATATATATACATGTATGTATGTATGTATATATAAATATATATACTGTGTATACCAATACCATCAATTGGTGGTGCATGAAGAATGGGTCATGCTTCACTATATTGGGCTAATCACGGTGTTAACATTTTAGTGCACAATGAAATAGCTTATTATTATTATAATTATTAACCTTAATTTATATGGCGCCACAAGGGTTCCACAGTGCCTTACAAAATACATAAACAAATTAGCAAACAAGAAAACAGTGACTTATAGTACAGAACAACGCCAGACAAGAACATGGTTTATAAACATTGCTTCATTAGCGAACATAACACTCAAATAAGTAGCAAGGCATTAGCAACCAAGTGTTAGGTGCAGTTGTGGGGAGTTGGGAGTAGATAATAGTATGAGTGAGGGAAGGAGAAGCACATGAGGGAAGAGGGCCCTGCTCGTGAGAGTTTACATTCTAAAGGGGAGGGGCAGACAGACAGGGGTGTCACAGATGGGGTAGATAGTGAGGAAGGAGCAGGGAACAGTGGGTTAGAATGAGAGATGGATGACTTTGGTGAAGAAATGGGTCTTTAGAGCCTGTTTGAAGATTTGCAGAGAGGGGGAAGAGTCTGATAGGGAAAGGGAGAGAGTTCCAGAGGTAGGGAGCAGCACAGGCAAAATTTGGGAGATCGGAGTGTGAGGAAGTAATCAGTTGGCAGGAGAGCCGGCGTGCATTTGTTGAGATAAGCTTGGCGGGCGGGAGCAATCATTGTATGCATTTGTCACTCAGTAGCTACTGAAGAGCGCATTAACATTATATATGTGTCAACCAGGGGCGTATCTATAATGGGTGCAGAGTGTGGGGGGCCCCGCACCGCACACCCTGCACCCATAATATTACTTACCTCTCCGAAGTCCTATGTCGGTGCGGGGGTCCTGCACTGTAAAACGACTGGAAAATGGCCACGGCGGCCATTTTCCCGTAGTTTGCGCATGCGTAGAGGGAAAATGGCCGCCGCGGCCATTTTCTAGGTGAAATGTGCATACACTATAGACTCTGGGCACACTCTAGTGCCCAGAGTCTATAACTCCGGTGCTGGCGGCGCACAGCTCAGTGTGCTGCTGGCCGCCGGGCGGAGAGGAGGGGGCCCTTGTCGTAGCCTTCACACGGGCCCCCTCCTCTCTAGAAACGCCCCTGGTGTAAACGTGCTGTAAATTACAAGAGTGTTGAAAGTCACTGAGCAGTATTATGATCATATAAATGAATGAGATCACAGGCCACACATATCCTATTTAGTTTATAATGCCGACAATAATATACAATAGAGAAACGTTTTTCTTTATGAAATATCCATTTTCCTAATTCACAGTCTGACATCTGAACTCACAAAATATCATGTCTGTTCTGAGTCTTTCACACCTGAAGTAGCTGTACAGTAGCTGCTGATTATTAATACTGTTACGCTAAGTAAAGAATGACACCATAACTACACGTAGTTCATACATGGCGTTCACAGTGTCACCTTACATCGCACTACAGACATAGGGCCTGATTCAGAGCTGAACGCTCTGACCAGAGCACTCGCTCTGAATCAGTGCCCTCCTACCTGAAAATGGAGAGGCCTCCTGGCCGCTCGCATAGCTGTGGGTGACCACCCACAGCATATGCGAGCTGCCAAAAAGATGGTCGCGATGGTCTATGACCATCGCGACCATTGGGCTTGCGACGAGACCCTGCGGTAGGGTCTCGCTGCCGCAAGCCCAGGAGTGATTTTGGCTCTATCAGAGCCAAAATCACTCCCACTGACATCACTAGTGATGTCAGTGGGGCCGGCTTCAGACGGTAGGCGTTCCCATGGGAACACCTCCGTCTTGCAGCCACGCCCCCGGCACGCTCACCAAAGGGGGCGTGCTGTCAATCAACATCGACAGCACGCCCCCTTTGGTGCGAGACCCAGAGCGACAGAGAGCCCGTCGCTGTCCGGGTCTCGCGCATGCGCACGACGGAGCTCCCTCCGTCGTGCGCATGCGCAGTGGGGCAACATTGACCCGCTTGCGAGCGTCCTTTGCTCGTGAGCGGGTCTGAATGACCCCCATAGTTAGTGGAAATGTTGTTTTCCTATGTAAATCTGAATAATTGAGAATAAATTGCATACTGGCTTATATTTTAAACTTTTCTTGTGCAGCCCTCAAGGTTTTTTAATTTGTTATTTCAGTATAATACATAATTACAGACACATAGTTACGCTCTGAACTTTATTTTAGGCTTTACCTCTCAAAAAATGAGCTGGACAATCCACACAAAGAGAAATCGGGGAAACTGTACAAGGAGGATTTTGCTGTAGAGCTAAACTTTGAATGGTCACAAGATGTCTACACGACAGGCACATAACCAGCGTCTTTGTCACTGTGGCTAATTGAAGTGCCTGAAAGTTGCCAATGTGCCATATTGTTTTTTTGTTAATATTCTAAACTATTTTTTTATACTGTTTTCTGTATATATATTACTATTGTTATAAAGATGTATGCATGTCTATTTTGTTGTGTTTTGAGTTGTAAACCTTGGCTAGATGTAAAATGAATGATGAACATGTTGCTGTGTTTTGTTTGTCAATGATAACACAATGTTTTTGTGTCCAATAATAGCGAAATTGAAGCTGCTGGTGCTCATTGCTGCCAGTCCCAGTTTTTTTAAGACAGTCCTGACCTTTATCAGTTCAAATATTTACACTTTTTTACTGTTTGTTTTCCCAGTACTAATGTTTGATGGAGCATTTAGCTCCTGGATTGTCTTTTATATCCCGTCCCCACTTCAAGTGACTTGTTATGTCAAAGTGATTGGTCCACGTGATGTTACTATATGTAGGTGCCCCTGCTGATAACCAGCTTACACATGACTAGACGGTTTTAAAATAAATCTCCTACTGTTAGCGAGTGTGCAGTCTTGTTTAGTTTGTCAATGTGGGGGCAGTTGAGGACTAATTTTATTTTTTTTGTAAAGTTGTTCTAATGTTTAAAGAGAAGTGATTTGGAATTTGGACTGCATACCTGGCTATGCGGCAGATGTACTAAGCCTTGAAGAGAGATCAAGTGGAGAGAGATAAAGTACCAACCAATCAGCTCCTGTCACATTACGGACTGTTTGAAAAATGACAGTTAGGAGCTGATTGGTTGGTACTTTATCTCTCTCCACTTGATCTCTAGCCAACGCTTAGTACATCTATGTCAATCTATAGTTTCATTTAAAAAAATGCAAGCCCTGTTGTCTCTCTATTTTACCGGAATATATACACATTGTATCTACTCTCCTGCCCTGTGTACAATTATTTCTTGTTACTCCAAATTTACAGTACAGGAGGTTTTTAAAAAACATAATATATTTGTATTACTGTATAGTCATGTGACTCATGTCATGAAGCAGATGAGGTGCCCTTGGTCCATCTCCAGTACAACACATATTATTAAGGGGAGATGAATCTGACCTTCTAAAGAGGAGAGGTAGAGAAGTTGACTATATCAACCAATCAGCTTCTAACTATCATTATATATCAAGTACATTCTATAAAATGATTGGTAGAAGCTGATGGGTTGCTATGGAGGACATGTAAATAAGGCTGGTATCTCACTGACCATGAGGTGTTTGTTTTTATTCATCATAATTAGGCCCCACCCCCATTTCTCCCTGAATTTTCAGGAAGTCCCTCAGAAGAGTGGGTGGACTTTCCTCATCCTGCCCCCTTCACGCTGAAGTTTTGCCCTATCCCCTCCCGAATGGACCCATGGTTGCTGGCATTAGGCCTTCCGTGCTGCTCAATTCACTAGCAATTGGGCGGAATGCAGGAGGACATTCTGGGAGAGTAGATCAGTATGATGTACTTAATAAATGATAGCTAACCGTCAACTTCTTCACTTGTCTTCTCTAAAAGGTTTGATGCATCTCATCCTATGTGCATAGAGGCAGTCATTCATTTTGTTTTCCAGGACAGTGTTTTCTATCTTTTTTATCTGGCGGCTGCGTCACAAGGGGGGTGCGGTCCGCACCGATTTTCACCAACTGAGGGGGTGCCATCAAAATGCCAACTCCTCCTCTGTGACCGGGAGCCAGGCACTGCACTGTGACGTTATTTTGCAGCTCCCAGTCCCTTTGGAAGACCCATCAGGGCATGGATAGTGTCCAGAGCCCTTTTCGCAAATTTGATCCTTCATCTCGTTCGGCGGTCTATATAGCACACTGGGGGACACCGACTCCAGTGACACCACTGCTGTCTGCCATAGGCAACAAGTGTTGACTTCCAGAAATGCATTTACCACTGAGTTTAGTAGTAGACTAACAGTTCTGTCATCTATATATGCCCGCTGTGTACAACACTACATTGCATAAAAACATAGCTTTCTTTTCTGTAAAACCTGCCCGTTATGTAAGCTTGCAGTGAAAAGATTGTGGAAAAGTGAAATCTGTTTTGGTTTGGTAGATGAAAGTGTCTGTTTATCCCAGGTCAGTAATAATGTTTTGCCTTAAACTTATAGAGATTTTAGATTATTTTTCTTCTACTTCTTCAAATTCTGCTTCTCAGAACACTCATATGACAGGTTTTTGCAGAGTTGATTTATAACATGTCTCCAGGGTTAGGATGAGAAGAGACTTGACCTTTGTAAAGGTGACTGCTCTTGCTGATTGGTTTACACAAATCTGTTTGCCTCAATAATGCATACAATGTTTTGAGTTCTTAATGTTTGGAAAACAATATAGATATGAGGAAGTTGAGTGACACATGCTATATTTATATAATTCTGGTATGCTGAACTTTGATTTTTGGATGGAATCAATCATCAGTCCTGCA
Organism: Taudactylus pleione; assembly: GCA_031769625.1. Lineage (NCBI taxonomy): Eukaryota > Metazoa > Chordata > Amphibia > Anura > Myobatrachidae > Taudactylus > Taudactylus pleione. Next base: position 200,386 of record JAUIMM010000088.1, on the reverse strand, counting down.
GAGTGTACACAAAAAAGTTGTCATAATATTATAATTAGTGCACCAGTCTACAGAATCATAGTAAGCAGGTACAACCTGCGGGTTAAACATGGACCACTGCTATCTAAGCCACTGACTGGACTGCAACATGGATGCGAAAGTGGCCCGTCCACCGATAGGCGAGTACTTAGCGGACGTTATTACCTGGGCCTAATGCGGGCGACCCTGATAGTCACATGGGTGACTGACAGGCAGCATGCCATTGCTGAGCCACATGTGGGGCTGATAGCTTTACAGCCCAAGACAGATATTAGCATGGCACCATAGCAGGTATCTATCTCCAATACCCACTCTCCTTTCCCTACTGCCAACTCTCCTGTTCCATCCCCTTACTCCCCAATCCATACTGCCAACACTCCTGTCCCATCCCCTTACTCCCCATTCCATACTGCCAACTCTCCTATCCCATCCCCTTACTCCCCATTCCATACTGCCAACTCTCCTGTCCCATCCCCTTACTCCCCATTCCATACTGCCAACTCTACTGTCCCATCCCCTTACTCCCCATTCCATACTGCCAACTCTCCTATCCCATCCCCTTACTCCCCAATCCATACTGCCAACTCTCCTATCCCATCCCCTTACTCCCCAATCCATACTGCCAACTCTCCTGTCCCATCCCCTTACTCCCCAATCTATACTGCCAACTCTCCTATCCCATCCCCTTACTCCTCAATCTATACTGCCAACTCTCCTGTGCCATCCCCTTACTCCCCAATCTATACTGCCAACTCTCCTGTGCCATCCCCTTACTCCCCAATCTATACTGCCCACTCTCCTATCCCATCCCCTTACTCCCCAATCCATACTGCCAACTCTCCTATCCCATCCCCTTACTCCCCAATCCATACTGCCAACTCTCCTATCCCATCCCCTTACTCCCCAATCCATACTGCCAACTCTCCTGTCCCATCCCCTTACTCCCCAATCTATACTGCCAACTCTCCTATCCCATCCCCTTACTCCCCAATCTATACTGCCAACTCTCCTGTGCCATCCCCTTACTCCCCAATCTATACTGCCAACTCTCCTGTGCCATCCCCTTACTCCCCTATCTATACTGCCAACTCTACTGTGCCTTCCCCTTACTCCCCAATCTACATTGCCAACTCTCCTGTGCCATCCCCTTACTCCCCAATCTATATTGCTAACACTCCTGTCCCTGATCCCCACTCTCCTATAACTGTGACTAAGATACTGTAGGTAAAAGCTGGTCATTTCTTCTCAACTAGGGGCAATACAATATTTGTTTTATAATTCTTTATTTTAGTAGTTAACAAGCAATGAATGAATGAGACAAACCATACATAAATACTCTTTTTAATGATAAAATCTCTCTTAAAAAACAAACTAAAAAAACCTGACAATATTAGCATCTTGTTTCACTGCATATTACAATTAAATGAAACATATATTTATTACAATACAGTATGTTAGCAAAGGAAAGCAGCCATTGTCCTGATGAAACAATATAAAAGTTGTTTTGGTAGAATAAATAAAAAAAATATTCTAAAATGCAGTAAAATATATCTGGTCATTCAGGTACAATATATTACCTCGGGTCATTAAGGGGTTAAATAAAATGTGTAATAAAAAATGGTATCAGAAGCCACAAGGTTAGACAATAAAAGGCCTAAAGCCATAAACTGGAGGTCTTGGAGTTACAGAGATAACATGGAGAGTAGTCAATAGACAGCCAAGGGTCATTCACAGGTTGTCTTGGGAGTCATAGGGATAACATGGAGTGTAGTCACTGGAAAGCCGTTACTGGCCCATCAATCCAATTAGTGCTGCCAATTCGCGGTAGTCGTGGCGAGAGTGTGCAACTTTTCTATGATGCAACCTGGGAGAAAGTCATAAAAAAGTGAGGAGACCATCCTGGACCCTAAAAGCTGAGATAGCAGGACCATATGAAGGCTGTTAGTGGCCAACGTGAATTTGCTGGGAAAATACAATGCGAGTTTGGAATTGATTTGCCAATGCTATACACAGTGCGAATTTGCTATGTAAACATCTCACAGGACCCATCTCGCACCTAATTGAATTGACCCCCTGGTGTCCTCCTCGTGGTTCCCGTGGCTCTGGTCCATGGGCGCCACCATCTTTGAATGACATTATCTAAGCATCCACCCAATCCCAGAAAGACAGGTCCCGGTCACATGATCAGCTGGTCCAATCACCGGCAAAGGCACCCTACTTAAACTCACAGGTGCTGGCAAAGGGTTGCTAGTATAATTTCTCTCCTCAGAGGTCTGAGCACTTTGGCTCAAGGTTCCATTGTGCTGTGTTATACAATCCTGATATCCTGCCTTTGGCAATCCTGCTAAACCTGTATTGTGCAATCCTGCATTAGACAATCCTGCTAAACCTGCATTGTGCAATCCGGCCTTGTACAATCCTGATGACCTGCTGTTCTGCATTGTGCCATCCTGCTAACCTGCAAAATTAAACCCTGCATAATGTAAACCTGTATTCCTGCTTCAAGTATCCCGTACTTGTTTTGTGTATCCTGTTTCGTACATATCTACAAACTCTATGTTAGCAACACCTGCGTAGCTATATGCTGCTACTGCCATTTCCACTTAGCCTCGCAGATATCTTCACTACTGGTACTACAGTAGTCGAGATCCCGGCTCTAGAATACCGACTGCCAGCATCCCGAAGGTAAGTGTCGGGGGTTAGGTTTAGGGGTTAGGCACTAGGGGGAGGGTTTGGCACTAAGGGGGGAGGGTTAGGTTTAGGGTGCGAGGAGGGGGAGGTTAGGTTTAGGCACTAGGGGGGGGAGGGGTAGGGGTGTATCTATAATGGATGCAGGGTGTTCGGTGCACACGGGCCCCCGGGTCTGGGGGGGCCTGCACTGCGGAATCGGTATGAAATACCGCTGGCCGCATGGCTTCGATTCCTGGCAGCGGCAGCCCGACACTGGAACAGATCCCGGCATCGGCAGCCCGACAGCGCTGGAAATCCCGATCGTCGTAAGGTAAGTAATGACTAACCTAACCCTCCTTAGGGGTGCCTAACCCTAACCTCTCCCCCTAGTGCCTAACTCTAACCCCCCCTCTTCCCCGCTGCCTAAACCTAAGTCCCCCAGGGGGTGCCTAACCCTAACCCTCCCTCCCCCTAGCCTAACCCTAACTCTCCCGGGGGGTGTCTAACCCTAAGTCCCCCCCAGGTGCGTTAAACCTAACCCTCCCCCCAGGCGGCTGTCCGCTCGCGGCGCCTGGCATCCCTTCGATCGGGATGCTTGGCGCCGGTCTCCCGGCGTCGGTGAAATGAGTGGCGTCTACATCTAGACGCCGGGCATTTCACCCTCGCCGGGATATGACAGTCGGGAAGCCGGCTGTTGGTATAATGTCAGCCGGCTTCCCGATTGCATCCCCTGCACTGCACACCCTGCACCCGTATTAACTAAAACTTACCTCTCCGTGGTCGGGAAAATGGCACTTTGAGGAAATTGCCGGGAAAATGGCCACTCCATTTCCCCAGCGATCTGCGCATGCGCAGTAGACTCTGGGAACATTCTAGTGCCTAGAGTCTACTAATTCTGCGGTAGCCAGCCAGCCGCGTCAATCGCCTGCCGGCCGCCAGGGTTAGCGGAGGGGGCCTGTGATTGGAAATGCACACGGGGCCCTTCCTCTCTAAAGACGCCCCTGGGTAGGGGCAAGAGTTAGCATTGGGGAACCTCCCTGTTAGTGTTGGGATGATGCTGTCGCTATCCTGATATCCGGCATCCCGACAGCCAAACCCAAATAAGGATAGTTTCAAGTTTTTATGGGTCCATTTGTAGACCAGTAAAGGATGTAATGAAACCCTGGGGTTGCTCAAAAAGGCATTTTTCAAGTTATTTGCTCAAAGATGGAGAAGTACCTCACGTACATGCTCCTAGTGGGCGTCTAAATAAATGAGAACGTAAGTGAAATTTTGTTTGCATGCAGCAGAAACATTACTAAGACCAAATGGTAAGAAGAGGATCTCATAGTGGCCATCTGTGGTGTTGAAAGCAGAGAGTAGATAAATTCTACCTGGAGGTCGATGGGGAGGAAGGTTTCCAGCATTCCGGTTACTAAATACATCAGCAAGGAGTTCAGAAGAAAACAGATGGAACAGTTAGGACTTGAAAGTGTGACTGATTTTACTGGTCTTGCAGTACTTTCATTAGACAAGACATGTGCACTGCTGCTCCGGCGCACCCATCATCACAGTTTTATCTAAACCATTGGGTTTAGATCTGGTTTAGATACAACTGTGATGATGGATGGGTTGTGCATGCGCCGGAGCAGCAGTGCGCATGTGCTACAATACAGGCTCCAGTCGCAGTGTCCGGGAAGCTGCAGCCTGATGGACAGACTGCGGCCATTTATAGGCAGGGTGGTTGCTCATTTAAAAAAACTGGGACATGTTGACCCCCCATTTTCTGGGAATAATGAGGGCAGTGTCTTCTGTCGTAGATTTTCTGGCCCCGGTAATGGAGTTTGGGCGACCATTCTGAGTAAGCTTAAGTAATAAAGGTGGTGAGTCTGCTCTAGTAGAAAGGTAAATGGAATGGAAATATTCACACATATGTTATAGGCAACCTCAGAACCTTCCTGATATATAGAAATTATCATCAGTTTGTTTCCCCCAGTTTATTTGTGTCATTTGAAATATATCAATTTATTGTATTGACTTTATTATTTATATAAGGTGTATATTCTGATTAGGGTATACATATTATGGACCTCATTCAGAGCTGGACGCTATTTGCGCTCGCTCGTTCTGAAAAAAGGGGTGGCTATTCAAATGAACCGTTCGCTCTTTGCGGTCTGTTCACGCCTCTAGGGCTGAATGAGCGAATAAAACATGCGGTCGTTCTTTGGAAAACGACGCCCCCTGGCCGCTCGCATCCTACGTCATGTCCGCTATTTATTAGATTAATCGAGTACATCGACCAGCATATGAACTGCTCGCTATTCTTGTGGTTGGTTTTTCCTACCGCAATCTTGCGAGCAGTTCTGACTATAAAATAACCCAGTGACGTGGTTAATGACGCTGCTGTATTAATTATGCACACCCATAAAACGCCCGTTTTGACCTTTAAGCACGCCTGCGTTCGGCTCTCCACTCCCCGTTATCAAGCACCTTCCCGTTACCACCCACATACGCCTCCTCCTGTCACTCAAAATAGCAGGCATTCGCTATTTAGCGAACAAACGATTTCGGCTGCATGACTGGTTCGCGCATGCGTATTACGATCCGTACGCATGCGCAGTTGTGCAAACATCGCTCGGAACGAACGAGTGGCCGCTTACGTGCGGCTCTGAATTAGGCCCTATGTGCATACTGTACCTTATGTGCTCTCGTATTGTTCTGACCTAATACTTACTTTCTCCCCCACATTTGCATCTAAGCAATTATTATGCGATTGGACACATTTTATCTAGAATGTAAAGTGATGATTTTTGATACATATATTCTATCTATACCTTTTTTTTTTAATAGGGTTTCTTATTAAACTGTAAGTTTTATATTTTTCTCACGTTATCCATATCTACAATTTACCCATATATAATTTTTCATAAGAATGCCCCCCCAAGTTTTTCTTTGTCTTTGTTTTGCCTTTGAGCAAAAATGTATTTATATTTATAAGCTTAGGCTTACTCAGATGGCTGCCCGATGGTGGTCCGATCTAGCGTCTTTGTGCACAGCCCTCGGATCTGTGATGCCGGCAGTGGGCATCTTTTGCCTTCAGAATCCTTCTGTGGCATCAGCATATTTCCACATGGTTGCTGCCTAGTGTACAAGAATCAGCCCTGAGTTACTACCTATTGTGCTTTGTGTGTATGCACAGTGCGCACCTGTCATGGCTTAGGTGTAAGTGCACTTGATAGTGATGAGGGACGATCTCGTAGACTGTGGGCTGGTGGTGGTGCAATTGCACTTACAGGTTGGTACAACACAGAATACAAGAGTTTAGCTGCATTAGAAATCCGTTTGCTGTAAGTGCATTCTATAAGTACCTGTATTTTATTTAATTTCACCTCCATTTTCCAGAAACTAATACTCTCCCGACACCAGAGTATTGAAGGCTCTGTCATAGGTAAGACTTGATAATAAATTCCTTCTAGCAGTAGGATATTCACACTGGAAAGATCTGGTTTATATATACAAGTACTGAGCAAACACAGGAGTCAGCAATTGGTTGTAATGGCTGAAATGTTCTAGCTGCTTCTTGCTAATAAAATAACAGTTCACCAGAACAAACTGTACTGCTTCCAGCTGGCTGACAAACCTGTATCTGGGTGTACTTCGTGTATATGTAAATGGCCATTGATCTTTGTTATAATTGATCAATTGCTCACCTGTGTCTCAAAGATGTTTATCACTTTCCAGAACTTAGTACATCTCCCTCAAGTTGTAAAGAGCAGCACCTAATCCTGTCGTGGTTACACCCAATAACCAATAAGCATAGATACATATAAAATACATAATAAATCCAGTGCACTAATGTTCAGAAAATATCATGTGGTGCTGAATTAATGAGACAACTTATATACAATATACAGTGTACCATAAAACCAGGAAAAATAGGGACAACGCTTCCCTTAAATAGTGAATTTCATCTTGTACCACATTGTATGGATACAGAGTCAAGTATTTAGGTTTTCAAACGATATGCGAGATAAAAATAGAATCCAAATAGTGTAAAGGCCCCCACTCATGGAGCGATATAGCGGCCGATCCGACGGATTGGAATGATATCGTAGCTATATCGTTCCGTGTGTGGGCATGATGTCGGCCACTGCACGCTCCCGTGAGTTTGTCTGTTGCTTCACCAGATCTTTCGGTCTGCACAAGAGATCTGGAGAATCGACAGACGGTCTCATGCTAGTCTATGTGGGAGGGGGGGCGGTATATATCGGGCGGTCGGGCAGGGGATCGCTCCGTGTGTGGGGACCGCCTGATATGTCGGCCGTCGGATTGTGCCTCGCATCGCCGGGTATACATCGTACCGTGTGTAGCCAGCTTAACACAGTTTCAACTATTTATTTCCATAATACAAAAGATTTCATAAAAGTAAAAACATCAGACACAATATTAAGGAGTGGAGGCGTTACAGGAAACATGTGACTGAGGAGCGTATAGATGTTATGGAGATCAGGGCTCAGCTCTCTCTGCAGCAACAAATCAGCAACACTGGAACCCCTTCAACCAGGGGCCTATTTATTATGGGTGCAGGGTGTGCACCAATATTATACTTACCACTCCAGAGTCCCACGTCGGCGCCAGTGTCAGCGCTGTAATAAACACCTGGAAAATGGCCGCCGCAGCCATTTTCCCAGCGTTTTGCGCATTTTCCCTGTAGACTCTGGTCACACTCTATCAGTGCGGGGCTTCGCTCAGTGCGCCGCCGGACTGAGAGGAGGGGCCCCGGGACAGAGAATGCACATGGACCCCCTCCTCTCTTGAAACACCCCTGCCTTGAACCATAGGCCTATGACAGGTGGACCTTATTGTTGATGGTTGAAGGGGTTCCAGCGTTGCTGAATTGTTGCTGCAGAGAGAGCTGAGCCCGAGGTTCCGGAGCCTTGACCTCCATAACAGCTATATGCTTCTCAGTCACATCTTTATTGTGATAGAAGCTTTTACACATGTATTTGGTCTTTGTTTTATTATTTCCATTGTTTTCAGTTTTGCTTTTTTGTGGTTTGTTTGCCCTTCTTTGCTCCACCAGATCTGTACATGCTTTTATTTAATGCTCCTCCACTTTATCTTTTTTTTCTTGCTGTACTGTATTTTAGCATTTTGTCATGTACCTAAAGCTGGGTACACACTATACAATGTATTGTATGATATATGGTTCTGATGCGGATTGGAACGATATAGTGTATATCGTATACACCTGATCCGCTGGTCACTGCATTGTCCCATCTGCTGTTCTGTCAGAAACTTTTTACCTATTGTACTTTCCGCCGCAATCGCATGTTTGAGATGTGAATTCGTGGCATGCGCGTCCCCGCGATTCGCTGTATTCAATTGCAGAACAGGCGAATGCGTAATAGGTAGAAAGTACTGAATAGATTGGGGGAATCATTCTGTACCCCAAAATAAGACGCACTGACACTGGAAATCATTACAGATGTGTTCTATTAGCCCTAATACTTTGTGTCCTTAATTTGTGTTAAAAGCTGTCTAGAAGCATATTTGTAAAAATGGTAAAAAATCATAGAAAACAGTATTTTTTTGTGGAAAATAAATAGTCCTGTCAAATTTGGGGTACTTGAAAATGGATGAGAGCATATTATTGTGTTTCTATAGTGTACTTTTAAAAAATGTGAAAAATCCACCTGCTGCATGCACCTGCAATCCTAAAAACACCTAAACACCTGCCCCATCCATACAGCCCCTCAAGAAATCTATTCGCTACTTTTTATCCTTGTCCCCCCACTTTTTCATTTTCGCCCCAAAAATGACATGTGTTTTTTGGGGTGTTCTAATGTTTTTTTTTGTGCTGATTTGTCCTTTGGGGGGTGGGGGTGTGAGGGGCTTTCTGAATCAATTCCCAACATTTGCACCCCAAAGAAGAGATTTTGCACTTTTTTCCGCCTGCCATTCATTGGAGAAACTTTCCACCTGTATCAGTGCATTGAGTTTCCGCTTAGGCGAATTGGTCCTGGAAATGAATTTGCAGATAAGACGCAAACAGGCGAAAAACGACAAGAGGCAAAACTTTTTTGCCGGTTTCGGCCTTTCGCGTCTAATTGAATACAGGCCATAGTCTTAGTATAAAATCCAGGCAGATAATGACATAAAATACCACATATCAAAATAAACTTCACAATAAGTATATAGTGTTGATGCACAGTGTGTAATAAATTTAGAATTTAGAAAACAGTATTTAACTGTAGTGTCAGTTAGCTGAGCTGGAACTAAAACCGGTCACTACGATTTACATGGGAAGAAGTCCCAACGCTCATCCTTCAGGCAAAACAATGGGAGGATCACCGAGAAGAGCACAAGTCTCTTACCACTGAGTCAATTTCATTACCCTTTAATGGTAGATTGTTTCATTCTCTCCAGTCCAGATTTTAGATTGTAAATCAGGGGCCGGGGAACCTTTTTTCTGGCGAGGGCCATTTTGATGTATAGAACATTATTTGCGGGCCTGGTGCAGGCCACACCCCCTCCGTGTGACATCACACAGGGGCAGGGTCACAATTGTCAGTGATTACAGCAATGCCCAGAGCATCCCGAGGATGCTCCGGGGAGCTGTAAGGGTAGCGGTGTGACCGTCTTAGGCGTCCTAAGGACGCTCCATACGGCAATGCTGCATAGATTCTGGCTGCAGTGTGCCAATTCTAGGTACCCTGCTAGCCAGATAAGGTTAGCAGAAAAAGCTTAGCGCGCCAGACCAAATGATTCCGAGGGCCTTATACGGCCCCCGGGCAGGAGGTTCCCCATCCCATTGTAAATAAATGTTCAGCTACATGCACTTTAAGATATTCATTTAGTAGTAAAATGTATTCCCCAAGATTCATAAATATCATTCCTGGTTCGGGTTCTAAATTTGGGAGAGTGCATTCAGCCGTCTCCCATGTTATTTTACGATGGGCGACACACTTAGGACAAATCTTGGTGTCTGCTGAAGTTCGATCAGTGTCGTTTCTTTGCTATCTACCTACAAAGCACTAGCCTGGCCCAAATGTTGCCATGGAGCCCACAATGCTGTTTTCCACCCTTTACAATACACATACTAGGTACAATTACTGACTGCACACACAGAGCATTCTGAGGATTCCATTTATTTCTCAAAGAACAAATATCAGGTCTCTGCTAATAAAGTGCATAGTAAACAAACTATAGTAAAAAATAAATTTTATGCATTTTGAAAGTATAATTTACGTACATTAATGGAGTGTTGCTACACATACAGTACACGTGTTTCCAATTCTATGCCAATAAAGAACAGTTGCCTATGAAGAATACATTTTTATTTACATACAAAATGGCCTTACATCATTTTGGTGCCACAGGTTTATAAAACATAGTACATAGAATACAAACGTCATTTAGTCCATTACAACAAGGCATTATTAGATCATCTTAACATAGAGTTAACGTCTGGACATCCAATTACAAATAAAGGTGTTTATGTCCGTCATGTTTTTCCCCCAATAATGCTCCAATGCCTGAAGCATGGCTTTAACACAGTCAGATGGTTTATTCTGTGACAACTATAGAAACTGTTTCATATAAAATGTAACGAAGGGCCTGATTCACTACGGATCGCAATATAGGGTACGCACGCAGTTCAACTGCTATAGCATGCTAATCCATAGCGATGGCAATGCCACCGCACCACTACATAAGGACGTCCACTTCACCTACACGCACATCCGTGTAATGGTTAGCAAGACTACAAAAACATCGGTACAATCGAGTACCATCGCAGCCTCATGCACAGTTAAGGCAGGTCAGACCTTACTCAGGAATTGCTTACTTCAGTGAACACTATGAGGCCTCAGGCTGCGTGGGGTATCGCAGTGGCTAATTTATGCAAGCCTGCGTTCAGCCGACCACCCCCCCCTACCCGTCACCACCCACAAACTGCACTTCCTGTCAATCACTCTGCAATGGGTCTGTGTAGTCACTGCGATCACAGTCCCGATTGCAATAGCTAGTTGGCACGCGCGCACTGCGATGCATACGCATGAGCAGAACGAAACAATCGGCCGATTGCGTGCGTATAAGCAACTGTGTTCCTTGCTGAATCAGGCCCTAAGAGGAGAGTGTGTGCATAAAGGTGTAGGCAATGAGGGTTCTAATAGAGATGAGTGGTTTGGTTTTGGCTCGGATTTTCCTGGGAACTCAGACTGAGGTAAAACGTCATCCATCATGGACATCTGTGACGTTTTGTCTCGTTCGGAGATATGAACTTGGCAGGAAGATCTGAGCCCAGACTGAACCGCTAATCTCTCATTTTTAATCGCCTGATTCTGTTGCTTGCAAGTCCAAAAGCAAACGCATCTAGTGATAATCTGCAGACTGCACATGTGCCGCTGGAAATACATACATGCCCATTAACGGAGGCGCCGTGCGTGGCAGGATCTCCACATTCATGAAATGTGTGTTTCTGGGCAGTTACCTGGCAATCGCATGTCAGCAAGCAGAACATTATCCATAGTACTTGTCAGATGCACCTATATATGAAACGTGAATGAAGAAGTAGCTATGTCATCTTACAGATTCCAATAGTCTCATCATGAGCCTACACAGTGTCACCAATAGCCAGATCCATATCACATGACGTAATGTCACCAATAGCCAGATCCATATCACATGACGTAATGTCACCAATAGCCAGATCCATATCACATGACGTAATGTCACCAATAGCCAGATCCATATCACATGACGTATAAATGGAAGTTGTTCTATTACATATATAAGATAAGAGTGTAATTTTGTGTGTGTTACTTCAGCTGCCATAAGTACATTGTTTATAGACCGGGAAATTTTATGTGCAGTCTTCAAAACCCAAATGATAAATATAGCCCTGAAGAGAATGTCTGAAACAGAGATAATATAACCATATAATACAGTACATGTAAAACTCATAAACCATTGAACTAGTCACATATTATCAATGAGTTCTGACCTCTTTATCTATGGTAGTATGGAAATGTGTGTACTATAAGGATTAACATACCCCTACTATAATATAAAGGGATATTATAAGTCACTTGACAATACTTCTTTAGTATCTTTGTACAAGCGTACTCTGCTTTCTGTGTTTGTCTGGTGACGGAATTCCTTGGAGACTCATAATATTCTTATCACTGACATTAAGGGCGAGATTATGCCACATACTCCATATATAGTTCTATAGCAATAATCAGACACCATGTGTAGTCCCTGCACTAGGTGTGAGGAGGTAGTAATTATTGCTGTATGCAAAATAGTTGTTCAGCCTGGAAACAGGTTATTATTACAGAACAGCGAGAATGTTTCCATATTAAATTAACTTTGACCTACATTTGCCAATACATTGTGTATACGAGTACACTAAGCACTAATGAGTTACTAGTCAAAGAAATTAATACCAATATTATATTAAAGCTATTAAAGGACGTTCTCCACAAACTTATACACCCTTGTGATATATATATTCTGCGTTAGCTTAGTTCTATGAGCTACCTACCAAATCTAACAATACATTACCAAGTAGTCAGCCCTTAAAGCTGCGCTACCACCTAGAATAATATTTTCCAAGAGACTATTTCCCAGTGCTCAACTGTAAATCTGGCAATCTCCTGTCTTGATAAATGTAGGGAATTATACATCAAGAGTCCTATGTTAAATTGAGGAAAAGGTGAATATTGGGAGTCTCCTGCTTTCTAATTATACTCCATTTAGTTACACACACACAAAAAAAAAAAACTACATTGGGCAATGATGTTACATATCAGCCAACATAGGGTCCACCAACATTGTTAAATCTCTGAAACTTCATGTCATTGTAAATGTAGGAAATGTATAATATGGAAATATTCCTGTCCTGATAAATGTAAGAAATGGTTAATACTGAAATTTTCTGTATTTATAATTTTAGGAAATGGTTCATCTGGAGCAGTTGGATATGCTTGTTATCGTCTACCAGCTTGGGCGGCGATAATTAGTGGGCGCCCGATGGAGTAATTCAATTGTTTCGAGCGCCCAGTAATTATCACGCCCAAAAGCACCAGATTTAGCTGCGCAAAGCAACTAAACCAGTCTAAACTAATGGGCACGATGCAAAAAGTGCGGACTGGGCGCCCTAAAGCCAGACTTTTCATACATTTTTGCTCGTCATCTCAGGAGGCTGTGAGCAGAGATATGGGCACCTGCTCAATCGGAGAAACAATTGAATTACTCCGTCAGGCACCTATTACTTAGAGCGCCCCAAAAAACTATTGAATTCCCCCATGTAGTACAACCCATGCTTTCTTACAGACTCGTACTACCCAATACATGGACTTTCAAGGAGCCTCTTTGGTGCATTATTCAGTTTGTTTCTAATTTTTGCATGAATTATCACAATGTGTAGGCCGTTTCCTAACAAAAGGATTACTTCTCTATAATCTGTTATTTGAAAAAAGAAACATTTCAGTGGAAATAATATTTGTTCAGCATGGTTTGTATTTTGTGCTGCTAGTCAATATCAATCTATTCTAAGGGGCAGGACCATTGAGACATTGTACGGCCCCAGATACTACGGGGCATGTCCCATTGTGGTCTATTTTCCTATGGTGACAGCCCTGCTAATGGGGGTGGTAATTTCCTCTGGAGATGTATGGGGGCTTTAGGTTTGATTCTCCAGTGAACAGAAGTCCTATGTGAATATCTACCCATATTCTGAGTAAGACGCATGTACAGTATGTGATCGCACCGACCCCAGCCCACCGTCCGTAAGGGCAGCCATCATCACTAGTAACGACACTTAAGGTGCGTATCCACTACACGACATAGAAACGAGAGCACGATTACGACATTGTAATCATGCTGTCGTTTCACAGTCTGTGATTAGTCTACACTGAACGTTCATGCTGTACCTGAACCTGACATTATCTGAACCTGACGTACATGCTGAACCTGACGTATATGCTGAACCTGACGTACATGTTGAACCTGAACCTGACTTACATGCTGAACCGGACGTTATCGTCAGGTTCACCAGCATGTACGGGCGATGATAGATGTTAAGAATGACCAGCGGGTACATGCATCGCTGGTCGTTTTTGACATTTAAATGTCCGATTTGTGGCCGATTATTTAATGATTGCTCGATTACGATGTCGTAATCGTGCAATCGCTCAGTAAAGTCACGTAGTGGATACGCACCTTTACACCTACCTCATTCTTGGTGCAGAAGATTCAACTGAAAAATGGAGTGCACTCTACATATGCGCAGAATAGATTGCAACTCTATATGCCCCGCAGCCGCCCAGCTTCCAACCAGTGACACCCATTCACCTGTCAGCGAGAAGCGTCCATCTCAGAATCACTCGTAGCTGCTCTATGTTGCGTAAGTCGGCTGTGACACATACGCAATTTGATCAAAATATCAACATGTGGGCAACTCAGATTCTGGATGTTTATGTACATTAATAACAAATGAAAATAAAAACTTTAAAGTAAAAAAGAAAAAAAAACTATTTATACATATGATATAAACTGGCAAAACAAGGTCATTATGGACCATGTATGAGGAGTGTGTGCTTTAAATACAATTTTTACAAATATTTGGCAGATGGAGTATACATCCGAATGAATAAAAAATTGCCTTTGAAAATAAATGGAGCGACTTTTGTATAGGATATAGTCCATACCTATAAATCTATATTTTCTACCTTTTATCTTTCCTCAATTCATTCCGTTCAGTCTCTTATATCCATACCCTGGTTATACGTCAGCCCCACATGTATAATTGTTTTCAATTACAAAGGACACACACAAATTTAGATCAATATAAGAAAAAATCATTGGTTACTTTACCCCCTACCTCCCGCAACATAAAATCGTTGAATAAACAAAAAAATTTAGGAAAGATACATTTATGTCCCTGTGGTGGATTAAGAACTGCAGTAGCACATTTTGCTATTAGCAAAGCCCCTATGTATACTACTGGCTGGGCTCCCTGCAGGTGCAGAGATGTGGTGACTACTGGTTTTCCTATGGAGAATGTATAAGGTGTGTTTGAGATGCTAAATAACATGACAGAACGCTGATACAGTAGCACTTTCTAATAACACAGTTACTTTCTGTTGCTTAGATGTATGGAGATGGACAAGAAAGCATTCTGGAGATATATTTTAACACAGAAACCATATTGGTCTAGTAAAAAGGGAATGCCATGCACACTCTCTCCATGCGTAAGCTTTTGGGTTTTGAAAAGCTGTTTAGTCTCTTACATTTATACTGGTCTGAATGATACATCTGATAATAGTCTATTTATTTATTTTTTAATAGGGAAGATATGATTGGTCAGCTGGTCAAAAATGGGTCTGTAAACTCTATTTTGTTCTGGCCAGAACATATTTTATTCAGACGAGGCTGCATCTGAAACAATGTATATGGCTTTGATGAGAAATCAAATTAATGGCAAGTTGACACCAAATTGTGTCGTCTTTAACCACCATTTGTCAATGGTAAGCTCTCTCTACTACCTCTAGCTCTGGAGGCACAATAACCTTGCAGAAAGGGCTTTGGGCCTGATTCAGACCCACTCGCAAGCGGCTGTCCGCTCGCAAGTGGGTCGATGGTGTGCACTGCGCATGCGCACGACGGCGGGAGCTCTGTCGTGCGCATGCGCCAGACGCGACGAGCGAAGGACTTTCCTTCGCTCGTTGTGTCTGATCGAAGGGGGCGTGCTGTCGATGTTGATTGACAGCACGCCCCCTTTGGTGGGCGTGCCTCCCAGACGGAAGCGTTCCCAAGGGAACGCCTACCGTCAGAAGCCGGCCCACTGACATCACTAGTGATGTCAGTGGGAGTGATTTTGGCTCTGATAGAGCCAAAATCACTCCGGGCCTTGCGGTTGAGAAACTCAACCGCAGGCTCCGGCTCGCAGTGGCGATGGTCGCGATGGTCAAGACCATCGCGGCCATCAACCTGCATGCTCGTATAGGCTGTGGGTGGTGACCCACAGCTATACGAGCGTCCAGGAGGACGCTCCATAATTATGGAGGACGGCCCTCATTCAGCGCGTGCGCTCTGCTCAGAGATTCCGGCTCTGAATGAGGGCCATTATGTGTTTACTTTGAGCTCCAGGTTTTAGCACCACAAAGCATCTGAGGGCCTGATTCAGAGCCGGATGCAATTTGCGGACGGTCGTTCAGGAAAAGGGGGTGGCTATTCAAATGAACCGTTCGCTCTTTGAACAAAACTTGCGGTCGTTTTTTGGATAACTACGCCCCCTGGCCGCTCGCATCCTACGTCTTGTCCGCTATTTATTAGATTAATCGAGTACATCGACCAGCATATGAACTGCTCGCTATTCTTGTGTTTGGTTTTTCCTACCACAATCTTGCGAGCAGTTCTGACTATAAAATAACCCAGTGACGTGGTCAATGACGCTGCTGTATTAATTATGCACACCCATAAAACGCCCGTTTTGACCTTTAAGCACGCCTGCGTTCGGATCTCCACTCCCCGTTTTCAAGCACCTTCCCCTGTTACCACCCACATACGCCTTCTCCTGTCACTCATATTAGCAGGCATTCGCTATTTAGCGAACAAACGATTTTCGGCCGCACTGACTGGTTCGCGCATGCGTATTACGATCCGTACGCATGCGCAGTTGGGAAAACATCGCTCCGAACGAACGAGCGGCCGCTTACGAGTGGCTCTGAATCAGGCCCCAAGAGCCTTATTATGAGACCTTGACAAATACTCTGGTCCAAACAGGTCTGCATGTGACAGACTAGAATAGCCCAGAGACTTAGGTACTAGTTCTGATAATGATAAGCCTGCTCTGGTGAACCATTTTGCCATTCTAGATTTAGTTAAACTGTTAAATGCTTGGCCTACAATAATGTAGCCCATCTGATCGCTTGTAGAAGGGAGTTAGAACGTGTATCCAGGGAGCAGACAGATTATATTATCCTTCCTTTTCTGCCTGATCAAGGACATATAGCAGAGGACCTGCCGCCAATTGAATTGAAACATTGGCCCTGATTCAGACCCACTCGCGAGCGGCTGTCCGCTCGCAAGTGGGTCGATGTTCTGCACTGAGCATGCGCACGACGGAGGGAGCTCCGTCGTGCGCATGCGCCAGACGCGACGAGCGAAGGAAAGTCCTTCGCTCGTTGTGTCTGATCAAAGGGGGCGTGCGGTCGATGTTGATTGACAGCACGCCCCCTTTGGTGGGCGTGCCTCCCTGACAGGGCGTTCCCACGGGAACGCCTCCCGTCAGAAGCCGGCCCACTGACATCACTAGTGATGTCAGTGGGAGTGATTTTGGCTCTGATAGAGCCAAAATCACTCCGGAGCTTGCGGTTGAAAACCTCAACCGCAGGCTCCGGCTCGCAGTTTCGATGGTCGCGATGGTCAAGACCATCGCGGCCATCAAACTGCATGCTCGTATAGGCTGTGGGTGGTGACCCACAGCTATACGAGTGTCCAGGAGGACGCTCCATTTTTTAGGAGGGCGGCCCTCATTCAGAGCGTGCGCTCTGCTCAGAGCGTACGGCTCTGAATGAGGGCCATTATCCGGGAGTGCTGAGGCCAGGGTCTGCGTCAGCGGACGTAGATTTCCTGGCCTCGCAGGCTGAAGCTTGCTCAGACTGGCCCCTGCTGTTGCCATCTACGGAAGCTACACTGCTGTCAGGAGGCATCTGCTTCCTATAGACACCTCTTGCAGAATTTTAATATTTGCGACTGTGCAATACCGGCCGGACCTGAATCTGGCCTCATATCAGGGAATTTTGTGCCTGATTTAGAGTTGTGCGCAAACCCGATGGATTGTGTACACCTCCGATGGTGGCCGATCGGCGCATGTGCAGGATCTGTACTGTGCATGTGCTAGTAAGTATCTGCTAGATCGCTCACAGTGCACCCTAAGCCGCAGCATCTCAAACTTGTTTGGGGGCCGGGAACGGGCAGATACGCCCAGCATCACAAAAAATGGGGGCGTAGGCCCTGTTTTCTCCTTCACTGGCCCTGGCTGTGTAAAAACATCGGCCATCCTGAGTAACCGGAGGATTACTCAGATGATCAATGGTCACACCAGTGATCCTATGGCTGCGTCCTTGATCAGCGGATAAAGAGGGGCAAGGATGGGCAGAGTGGGCGACAGACTGAGGTACCCTGGGTTCTTTTACTGGCTATACATTATCTCCCCATTGAAATGACACATCAGTTCTATATGCATTTTCTCTGTACTCCCCGTGGCTGACCAGGTTTGCTACATAGAAGGTAATAGGAAGAAGTGTTTGCAGAACAGTATAATTAAGCTCGACTCAAACTGCGATTAACCTTTATTTTATGGATGTCTGTGGTGCATATGAGGTATCCTGAGACTTTTATCTGGTGCCCAGTTTCCTTACCAGCCTTCATAGAACTGTATTGCATGGCATCCTTGTTCCTTAAATGAGATCCTGGTGCCGATCACTTATATATAACATACATACTGCACCTCTCACAAGGACAGCACTATTTATACCATAGTAGACTCCAATACCTAA
The DNA here is from genome assembly GCA_031769625.1 of Taudactylus pleione. Taxonomy (NCBI): domain Eukaryota; kingdom Metazoa; phylum Chordata; class Amphibia; order Anura; family Myobatrachidae; genus Taudactylus; species Taudactylus pleione. The sequence goes on along the minus strand of JAUIMM010000088.1, from coordinate 182,147 downwards.
AGTATTGTTTGATAGCTATTAACAGACACAACAATGGTGGTCAGCAGCAGGTGTCAGCTCTAACATGAGCGACACATACAGTATAGTGTTCATTGTGTGCAGCACTGCCACATACCCCTGAGATGATGCACAACATGTAGACAAGCTGAGCCGACGGTCAATACGAGTCCATCTGCTGCATCAAGAATTTCCTGCTGTACTCGTAGGCTAGGAACAGAGCACCATTGGCTGGGAATGCACGGATCAGTGTAGGCTTCAGCCCCGAATACAGCATGATGATTCCTGTAAGGTAAAGATACATTATTATAAGATGAGGAGGTCCAAACCATGCTGAAGACATTTAGAACACTAATGGACTGAGCAGGCCCACCTCCCCGGCCCATCAGCACCTGGTTCAATACTATTTCAATTGTTCTAACTGTTGACGTGGTGAGAACCATTCCAGTGCTGGTAGTGGAGAGTTCTTCCAGCGTCCCTGGCAGGAACCTGACATGTTGGCTAATAAGCATCATGATCATAGATTATCTTCAAATGTACATATTTACTAATTGTATATAATGTTTACCTAGGTTGCTGTGTCTGATGGTTGTCCCATCGCTGCATGCTCATTTGATTGACAGCCCCAATGCTCATGCAGTCAGTACCTGTGAGTGCAACCAGCGGCAACATCTATGCCACATCATACCTTACATTAAACACCAAACATCAACCGAGATTGCAGCATTTACAGCCTGGACTGATACAACATTGAGATTATTGTTTTACACAGTGAACGGGGCGTCATTAGGTATTAGCACTTACATAGGCCTAGGCCCAACAAAGGTCTACTTAGAAGAAGTACTGAAAGTGCAGCATGCTCTTAAAAACCAGTCTATAGCAAATGACGGAGCAAACTCCAAAAACCCACCAGACTAACAGGACTTGCTCCTAGCAGTGCAGTGCACAAATTAATGAGGGGTCCATATGTGCTCAGCTAGTGTCCGATTGGCTGGAGCATGGGAAAACTGCTCTGACTGGCTGTCCATGTCCAAATCAATGCAGTCTATCATCATCACAGCTCTGCTAGAATCAAGTTGCTTCTCTCTATTGTGACTGCTTATATTTCCCTATGGACTACTTCAGGAAGAAGATGATTCGCTTATAAGGTGTTCTATTCTAACTAAAATGTCTTTAAAGTTATTTGCTAGCACGTCCAAGCAGTCAATGGCAGCTAGGACTTTCATATTATGGACTTCTAACTCTCAACCTGCCTGGCACCTACTACCAGGGGTGCCAGGATGAACCCCAGTGCTAATCAGCACTTGCCCAGGTAGGCGGTGTTGATACCATGTAATTTATGGTGGTATGGGTTTTTTATATACATAAAACTGCAATAATATTTGACTGACAATGCTGAGAAGATGTACACGGCTATAGAACATTTGTTTATGTGCTCTTCACAAGCCCTGTGTGTAACTTATGTTCCAGATCCAGGAACAAACAAATCTGACGTAACTACATATTTCTACACTTGCCTCTGGTTACCAACGCTATAATTTCTGCAGTCAAGAACATTTTTAAATGCAACTATTAATTTACATAAACAGTATAGAGTACTTGCAAGATGAATGCATGATTAAGAGGCAAATCAGTAGTAACTATAATCATCTTTGGATTTTAGCAGTGTAGTGTAATTACTCATCAAATCTGTATCTCATCTTGTATGATCACAGAATCATATTTATAAACCATCTCTAAACTGAAAATGTTTCTTTCATATCCCATTATTTAAACAAATGAATGATATATTATATGCTTGGAATAAAGTTCTCCACAACTTTGTCTTAAGTTACCCACATAAACACACAACTGTTTCTCATGATGCGATCATACTAAACCAAAATAAACAAGATCTTAATTAAAAAGATCTTTCAGAAATATGGTCATTCAAGTCTGAAAATCTTCATGGCCCAGTACCTGAATAATTGTATCACTGTGTGTGAGCAGACTGAATGATCATAATGTAATGCTTGCTTTTCTGTGCACTCTCAGAGGGGGATATGTAGTATCAGGCCTTGCAGAGAGATAAAGTGGGGAGACATAAAGTACCAACCAATCAAGCTCCTGTCACTTTACAGGCTGTGTTTGAAAATTGACAGTTAGGAGCTGATTGCTTGGTGCTTTATCTCTCTACAAACTTTGATCTCTCCTTTTTCGGTGTCTGTATATTGAGATAAAGACCCAGGACACCCATGTCACTAAACTTTTCCAAAGATCTAAAAACCATCCCATACTGCAACTTAGATCCCAAATAAGGATAAACAGAAATTGAAGAGTATACCCCTAATAGACCTATTAGTTTGGGTTCATTAGGAGGAAAAGTTATGGGAAAAGAAGAATTGTGAGTTGGGGGAACAAAATGGGATCTGTCTTGGAAAAGCCAGGAGGCATGGGAGCCATAAACCAAGGTGATCATTTTTGCTGGCTGTTGTCTGGAATTACAGGACATTTGTTAGTAACAAACATCATGTACTTAATATCTGTACGAGGTCTCCAGCTCATGCGGGCGTATTGGGTGGCTGATAACCTCATTTTGCTGTTGCTTTTAAGTTTTGAGATGGCAAACCTGGAGGACCACTGTGACACGTAGTTTTCTCTGTCCAAAATAACTACTCCATGCTCGCAGCTGTCTAAGGGGGTCTGTTTACTAATCCTTGGATGGAGATACAGTGGACGGAGATAATGTACCAGCCAACCAGCTCCTAACTGTCATTTTTCAAACACAGCCTGTGACATAGCAGTTAGGAACTGATTGGCTGGTAGTTTATCACTTTTCAATTTATCTACATCCAAGGCTTAGTAAATAGACCCCTTAAATCTATCCTGTTTCTTATCATCTTAATGATTCCCGGTGGCAAAAAACTAAAAGGGATTGGGAAACGTAAAATGTAGCAGATCTAATTGTGCACCAGGAGAAAGCAATATCCCGGGGGATATTTGATTGTTGCTAAAAATGCAATACATATGCCTGATGTCTTGTATAACGTTGGGTGCATGCACAGCATACAGCCATTATCCCTGCAGTGTTTCAATACAGGACCCAATAAACTTAAATTGAGTGCTGCTGCTGTAAGCTCTGATGTATTGGATCTCTTCATGGGAGGGGCCTTCTCCATTCTAAAATAGATTGGAGGAGTTGTTGTTGACAGATTAAGACCCTTGCCTGCCAGAGACAGGTGTAATGGCTCTTGCCACTTGCAAGGGGCCAGATCCCATGTTGGAACGTTAATGCTGCACTAATGGCCACTGGAGCAGAGATAGGCTCATTGCTAAACAAGTCTATCTCAACCAGCAACACATAAAGCACCTCCTGGTAACAGGGGACTGCTGTGGGTAATACCTCCTCTTATGAACACAGAGCGGTAACAACATAGAATAGAAGAACATTTTACATAGAGGGGAGCAGGTTGACAACGCTTCAGTCATGGCTGTGTTAGGCTAGTTATTAAAGCAGATATATCACCTAGAGTAGAGAATATATCGCCTAGAGTGGAGGCTATATCGCCTAGAGTGGAGGCTATATCGCCTAGAGTGGAGGCTATATCGCCTAGAGTGGAAGCTATATCGCCTAGAGTGGAGGCTATATCGCCTAGAGTGGAAGCTATATCGCCTAGAGTGGAGGCTATATCGCCTAGAGAATTAAAAGATCAGGTGCTTGTGCCCGATGTTTTAATTCCATCCACCTCTGAATCAGGTCCATAACCTGAGGAGGCCTCCAGGAACTAGCAATGTAAGAAAGACTATATATCGCCACCTACTGGATGCAGAAGATTTTCACTAGGTATATGTACTATCTGTATGGCACTAGCCTCATATTCCAGTATACAAGTCATTATGGGAAGGATGTATCAAAGTAAAATATGCAGTAAAACCCCTAAAAACTGTAAATCAGCTGCGTTCCTGCGGCACGGCAGCCCCAATGAATTCTATGGGTTTCCTGTAGCTGACATACAATGGTTGTATCTATTTTCTAAATTGAATCAACTCACAAGAGAGGCGTACCATTTCCCCAGTGACATAACTTCTTACACTGAGCCATCGCAAAGGGCTCCCATGTGTGTAAGCCAGGGGTGCACTACTATTCTGTGTTTATTGGAAGTTCCACTAAACTGATTATGTAAATGATAATACTGTTAAAGCAATTTAATTCAGCTTATATAGACCAATAGTCTGTTCCTCTCTATGAACAATGTACTATGGGGCTGATTCACTACCATACGCAACTGCGATTACGCACGCAATGGCCGATTGTTGCGTTCTGCGCATGCGTAGGCAACGCAGTGCGCGAACTAGCCACTGTGATCAGGAGTGCGATCGCAATGACTACATATACCCATCGCAGAGTGATTAACACGACGTGCCGTTTGTGGGTGGTGACAGGGGGGCTGGTCGGGCGAACGCAGGCGTGCCAGTGCATTTCAACGCCGTTGCAAGGGCGTGCATAAATTATCCACTATGATGGCCTGCGCAGCCTGAAGCCTGATAGTGTGCGATGAAATTAGCAATTTCTGAGTAAGGTCAGAGCTTGTGCAAGTGTGCGTGAGGGTGCGATGGTACTCGATTGTACCGATGGTTTTGTAGTCTTGCTAAACATTACGGATGTGTGGTAAGTAAAGTGGGAATCCTTATGTTATGCTGTGAGGGCATTGCGATCGCAATGGATTAGCATACTATCGCAGTTGAACTGCGTGCGTAATCGCTATTGCATTCGCAGTTGCAATCCGTAACAAATCAGGCCCTATCTCCCTTGTAATATTTCAAAACACTCATACCTTCATTCTTTACAATGCTCAAGAACGTTCCCATGAAGCCTGCTTGTTTTCCTGTGATGGAAAGCACCTGGATCCTGGATTTAACACAGTCCACGGGATATACAGCCAGCCACAGAGCAATTCCCCCAAAGCCACCACTTGTCATAAGGGCAATTGGACCTTGGGAGTAAAGGAGACACTATAACGCACATATAAATGTGATTTGGAAATTAAGCTGGTAATACAACTTTCTTTCAAAGAATAATCAAAAAGGACAGTGAAAATATAGGGAACTACAAGTAAAGGCGCTATGTACTAAACAAAGGAGCATATCAGCAAGACGTCATTGAGGCAGAGATGCACATGTACACCGGCAAGTGTACACCTCACATCTACAATTGTTTGAGCGCTGCAGCATATTATCTCCAGTGGATTAGGACAACCCGACCATCTATCCTGCGGCAGTACGGGACATTGTAAAAGAAACATCTGTTTCCCCGCTGATATGCTCCTTTAATATCACAGCACCAACATCAGCTACACAGCAATGCAAACTGTCTGTCTATCTTCCTTGCTGGGCCGCCAGCAATGGTCCAGGTGCTCCTTCTTTGGAAGTGGAAGTGTACTATATGTGCTTTACCTTTACTAATGTGAGTAACTCTATTATAATCCAGCGGGGCTACTTTGAATTGATATCATACTTACTTGGCTATTAAGCTACAGTAGACAGTACATGCAAGAATTTGGACCTATATCCTCCGCAACCACATATGTTCAACTGCAACATTGTAGATGTTAAGAGGTTATAGCTACACATTTGGTCAATACACCAGCTACATAGTATTTCATGTGCTATGTTTTAAAATCCTTTGAGCTGAACTATCATTTTTTATCTAATTTTTGTATGTTATTGTAATTGTATTAAATCTGCATGTTTCTTACATATATTGTTAGCTAAAACTATTTTTAATATAATACATTTGAGCCCCATTTATTCACATAATAGAGAGCGGATGGTGTGATATCAACACAATTTAAATTAATTTAATAAAGTGGAACTAGCGCAGCGGTAATTTTAGTTTTTTGGTTTGTGTCTTCTTTTTTGGAGTATTAGCCCCCACACCTCCCTTCCTCTCTGTTAACAACACTAACATCTCATCCTTTATTACTCTCTCTCCTTCAATCCCCATTCAGACCCTCTCCCAATGCTGCAGTTTCCAACTTCGCAACATATCCAGGATCATCTGACCCTTCCTCACCCTATATGCAACCAAAACACTCCTCCACTCTCATTATCTCTTGCCTTGAACACTACAACCTCTCATCCATCTGTCCCTCTACAATCCATACTTAATGCTGCTGATCATCTCATTTTGCTCCGCCTGTCCTCCCTTTCTGACAATTGCCCACTGACTCTTTATAAACTACCAAATCTGGCTGAAACTCCTCATCCACACTTATAAAGCCCTCAGCGACTATTCTCTCCCTACATCTCCAACCTCATATGCATCCACAAGCTCTCCCGCCCTCTTCTCTCTTCCAGCGATCCCTAGAAGACTATCCACCAGTCTCCAAGGCTTGAAATGTTCTCTAGAATTTTTTTTTCCCATCAAAGCCTATTAGACCTCTCCTACCTCCCCCCAAACCTACTTATCCACTCTGTATCACACTGATTTGTGTCCACCCCATTTGGAGTAAGCTCTCACAGACAGGTTCCTCAGATCTCCTACCTACTCTATCTTATCCATCTGCTCACGTCAGTCAAGCGCCTTCTGCCTGCCTCTACGTCTCCTCCTACGCATCTCGTGGGTATGTAGTCATTATATCAACAACGGAATGTCGATAGGGAACATGTCGATATGGTCATTATGTCAGCATTGTGAATGTCAACAGTACAAACGCTTGTGCATGTCAACATAACTTCCATGTTGACATTCAGAATGTGAACATTGTATACCACACCCCATCTCATGCTCTGTATAGTGCACCTTTGTTCCTGCACTGTAGCTTGTCTGACGTTGCTATATGTACCTAGTTTAATGCCATAGGATGGAGGTTCCCAAGCTAGGTCCTCAAGGCACCCTAACAGTCCAGGTTTTAAGGATATCCATGCTTGACTACAGGTGACTTAATAAGTCAGTCAATTTGATTTAAACACCTGTGCTCAACCATGGATATGTCTAAAACCTGAACTGTTGGGGAGCCTTGAGGACCGCATTTGGGAACCTCTGCCATAGGGGGTTTAGGCATCCCCTAGATATCACATTTACATCTGGTGCTAACATTGCCAAAATGGTAGGTTTTAAACAATAGTTTTTGTGTATCATGCTCCATATAAGTATTGTTATTATGTATCTACAATACAAGATCTTTATAGCACCTGAATATTATAATACTCACCAAGCTCATCTTTTGATTTCCCCTGTGAAGCAAAAAAAGACCTGCTCAGTTCATAGCCACCGAAGAAGAAGAAATACCCTGGCATTTCCCTGCATATTGTGCTGGTCAGGCCCTGATAGAAGCCGAAGGGACCTTCACGCTGTACAATGTCTTTCACCACTGACCACGCTGTACTGACACAAAGAGACATTACATTCACGATGGAGAATCCTATGCACAAAACTAAAGACATGACACTAAGATTTAATGATTCTGTATTTGGAAGATGTCTGATCAAGTTCCATATGGCCATATAAGTAAACACTTTCATTTATATGGGATCACAGCTATATAATCACTGGCTCTGTCTGAGTATGTAAGTCAGCTAACTCATTAAGCAGGGGAACAGGCTTTGGGTGCAGTTTCCGTTATTGTATAAATGACCAATAAGAAAAAGTTATTGTCCTTATTAATTCCTGTCTTTAGGACAGCTGGCGACTGAATGTGCCAGGAACAGAACCAGAAATCAGGCAGGCTAATAGGGGGCAATCCAATTATCCATGCTGCTGGCTTAGGAAAGCTCGTAACAGCGGCAAAATCATCACTCGTTTTACCTCGTACACCCATAGAGGTGCACAGCAGAATGAGCAACGTTGCTCTCCTGTAATTATCTGTGAGTATACCTAGCATATCAGTGAATTAATGCCATTGCTTGTAGAAGGAAGATTTTAGGAGAGATATAGGTTTACATAAGTACACATAAGTACAAGTATGGGCTCCGAATATGTAGGATGAGCTACTCAATACATTGAGTCCTAAGTGTAAAGGGGCACATCCACTAGCAGACTGTAAAACAACTGTACGATTACAGTCGTTTCACAGTCTGTGCTGTGCCTACACTGTACGATCAGTCGTTCAGTGCAGGCACCCTCCCTCATCCCCGAACATGGACAATCTGTCGCTATCGGCAGATTGACCAGCATGTTCGGACGATGATAAGATGTCAAAAACGACCAGTGGGAGCGCGCATCTCTGGTCGTTTTCGACATTTTAATGATCGATTTGCGGAACGACTAATGAACGATTGAATGATAGCGATATTGTTCAATCGCTCATTTTAAGCTGGTAGTGGATGTGCGCCTTAACATGATTTCTTCATTGTCAATATATTTGATCCAAACTTACTTATGTCCTTGTGCTAGCTTGCCAGACACCTTCAACTCATGCATGGCTTGCAGTCGGCATTTCACCAGCTCCGTTGGGCACAGAACTATGGCGGAAAAAATACTAGCAACTGAGCCTGCTGCTGCATTCTGGAGATCACTGCAAACAATCACAAGTACTATATCAATAATATATTTTACAACGTTCCTTCCATAAGTAGAGATAGCATTAATCCAAATGCTACATGTAAAACCTACTGCACAAAACATTGTATTGTATAATGGGGATGTAGTCGGCATCCCAGCAGTCGTTGTGTGTCGGCAGTCAGAATGCCGGACGCTGGAATCCTGACAACAGTCGGAATCCCGGGTCCAGAATCCTGACCCCTGATAACACGACAGCAAGTATAATGGTGGGTACACACTGGGCGATATTACTGAGCGACTGCACGATTACGACATCGTAATCGTGCAATCGCTCAGTAATCGTGCACAAATCATGCACTTCTATGTCGGAAACGACCAGCGATGCGCACTCCTGCTGGTCGTTTCCGACATTGTCCATCGCCTGAACATGCAGCACAACCTGACGGCCTCGTCAGGTTGCTGCATGTCAGGGAATGGGGGGAGAGAGCCCGGCGCTGAATGACATCGTTAATGATATCGTTCAGCGGGTGTGCTCAATGTCACGAACAACATTGAGCACAGCCTGCCGGGGACACACTACACGATATCGCTCAGGGAGCACCTTAAAGGTTAGGGTTATTCACTAGGGTAAGGGTTAGGCTGCGGGGGGAATTAGGGTTAGGCTGCGGGAAAGGTGGGTTAGGATACTTACCTAATTCTTTCGAGATTCTGACTGCGGGGAAGCAGCTGTCGGTATTTGGACCGTCTGAATCCCGTAGCCAACCCGTATAATGTACAGTGCACTGCTGCACTGTGTATATAAAGGGTATACATTTCAGATGAAGACATTCTAATGTTGACATTATGAATTTCGACATGGTTACTGTCGACCCTCTGACCAGATACAGTATACATACTTTCTATTTTTATATATATGGCAATTTCTTCTCATGAAGGCACCACTCTCTGACTCACCTTAGTGTTGCATGTTTGTCTAATCCAGCAATATACCTCACAATCCTCTGACAGAAGCCATAGCTCATGAAGAGTACTGAGTTTTCAGCTATATTTGCCATAAGCGCTGGGCTGGTTCCTTTGTAGAAGCCTCGGAACCCCACATGATTGTACGTTGTCACTGCACAGTCTATAAGGCCTCTATACAGGTTAGGGAACGTCTGCATTTTCACTTTGGCGGTGTCAAACGGTTGTCCAGTTAGAACGCATGCTGTTCCACCTTGATAGAGATTATTTAATGGTAATTAAAGACAACAGCACAGACAGCTTGTATTTTTGTCCTGAAATCGATATATTGTAGCTGTTACAGTGATACAAGTGACTTACCTGCAGCTCCAGCAGTGAGATCTATTGCAGCTTGTATGGCCGAATTTGGCGACATGTTTTGCTTGGTTTGTCTCTATCTAAAAGCAAAAATAACAAGATTATCAACTTTAACTAACCAGACAGGCAAAGTAAGAATGTTTTCTTTATTAAAAGTTTTTCTCCACCTGTGGGAGTACCTCTGCTGGAAGACTTTGGTAACAGACTATAAACCATGCAATGTGTGTAAAAATGCCAGCTGGCGCCAGATAAATGCTTGCAGTAGTTTTCGAAACCTGGACCCTCCGGTCAGTTTTCCTATACATTATGGTACCACAGGTCCTCAGTAACAGTAGATATGAGTCATTCTACACTGAGCAAGATGTAATTGAAAGCCTATTGGTAATCAACTTTATTAGTATAGATGACAGAGTAAGTATTTTGGGTTAGTACATATAGGGGATTAGTGGGTATGGCACCAGATTGTTATATTCAAGTGTAGACACCCTTAAGGAGGAAACACCAAGGAAAATCATAGCCAACAGGCTATTTTTAGACATAGTGCAGTATCCAATTTGTCGGAATATTATTTTGGGGCAGAAAATGGGGATTTTTTTCGCCGATAGTTAATTCCCGTTTTTGCCGATGTTTTTTCCCCCCCATATCCTATTATTTTGGACGAAAAAATAGGACATTTCGGGTGAAAACACATAGGATCCGTGATGAGCTCATAGACATATGTGTTCTCACCACTGCAGTGGTAAAAATAAAATATAATTTTTCGTGAATTCTTTTTCGGGACACATTAGGTCCTGAAAACAAAAACCACGATTAGTACTGGCATCAGGCGGCACTTTGGGGCTAATTGGATAGCCTCGCAGGGATCCATTGGCAGCACTACTTTAGCGAGGCTAATTGGATACCGTCTTAATTCCAACAATATAAAATTTGGGAATTTGGGAAGCACTTCCAAGACTGTTTCCTTAATACTGCAGTGTACACCTTATGCCCATATAATATCCTATATTTAGTATATTGTTTTTCGTGATATTTTACTTATAATGCAAAACAATACAGATGTATAATCAGTTTCCTCTAATTAGAAAATTATAGCACTAAATATGAACTGGTTATAAAAATTCCCTCTCACTTGGATATAAGTGTTGATGCACAGGAGATACTTGGGAGCTGCAAATATAATTTCTATCATTATTACCGTCAAGTTTCTAGTTTCCATAAAATGGTATTAAACCGGTGTCAGATAAACACCCTATGAAAACTACTACTACTACTACTACTACTACTACTTTAGTCATGTACATTTAAGGAGGCTGGTGGAGACTTCACTGATCGCTCTAAAGCAGATGTTTTCAATCTTCTTCTACATTGGATCCGGGATGATCTGGGCCAGATGTTGTACCCATAGGCTTAGTTTTAAATTAAATTAAGCAATCAATTGTAATACGGTCTGGAAAAATCCCTTCTTTGCTTTATATAAGACAGTATAACTATTAGGACTTATGGTAAATGTGTAACATAACATGAAAATATCAATAATTAACTTAACATTTCGCCGGGTACAACAGTTTTGGTGAATCAGAATAATCTGTCCAGGACTTTAACCACATTTGTAGTGCACCCTTCAAAACAAGAACCCCTGCCTCCCTGAGCAAGAAACAAGCTATGTATGCAGTCTTCCATGGAACAATGGACAATTGTGAAGATCTCCAGGCCACCTACAGTACTACACAGAAAGTACATACTGTACAACAAAGTATCTTATCTGATGAGAGCACCAAAGGTAACTTATCCTATATTGGCGAGTTGTTTGAGATCAGAAAACTGCAACAATGGAAATATAATAAATACACATATTTCTGAAATTGAAGGGCAAAGTAATCTTGTTGGGATATGCCCAAGGCTTAAAGTACGTACACACTAGACGACTCGCGAAAGATGCAATGTCGTCAACGATTTCCCTTGAACTCCCCCGGCAACTCCCCTGCACTCCCTGACAAACGACATGTTACATAAACTGTCCAATCTGACAAACGATCTGACCAATGACCTGAATCTTGTTAACGAGATTGGCAGATCTTGTGTCAGGAAGCGGCTTGGGATCCGTCGCTACCCACCGTTGCACCGGCGTCCTTGAGCTTAGGTGTTGGAGGTGAGTGGTGGGCTGAGTATTCTCCCCGGGGTCTGCTAGGGCTTTGATGCGTGCGTCCTGGTTCCCATGGTGGCGGGCATGGGTGCAGCCATGTTGGTCCGTATCACCTGACCAGTCTCTCTCAATAATAGTCCTGCGGTCACTCAGCTGATCTTCTGATAGAATGACCAACTACCTAAGGGTATTTAGTCTGACTCCAGGAACAGGAAGCTGCTGCTTCCAGTGATTACTAGCTGTTGCAGCTTTCCAGATTCCACGTTCCTTCCTACCAGTGTTATATCCTAGTGTCTGGATTCGCTCCTAGCTTTATACTATTTATTTCCAGTGACTCCTTCCAGTCCTTCTCAGGATCAGACTCCTCCAGCGATTTCTTCAGTACTTGTGTTTGTGCTGAAACTCCAGCACTAATCAGCGTCTAGTTCTCCTGTGTATATGTCAGCACCTGTCTCTGTGCAGAAACTCCAGTATAACTACTTCTGCACCAGTTCTGCGTCTGGATCACCAGCGTGTGTACTCAGTACAGCATCCGCGTACTGACTCCTAGCGTCATTCTCCTGCACCAGTCCTGCGTCCATATCACCAGCGGGGTACTCAGCACAGCATCCGTGTACTGACTCCTAGTGCTATTCTCCTGCACCTGTGCCTGCGTCCGGATCACCAGCATGTGTACTTACCACAGCATCCGTGTACTGACTCCTAGTGCTATTCTCCTGCTCCAGTCCTATGTCCGGATCACCAGTGCTCTCACATTTCAAGTACCCTTCATTGTAGTCCATATAAAAGTTATATTCTCATCACTCCCAGGTACCTGACCAGAGGGCCGTGACCTGCTCACTTGGTGCAGCGAAACCCAAATCCCAATTGGAGGGGTCACTGGTGAAAACCTTCAAGTGGGTTAGATTTTGTGCCTCTGGTTAGATCTCGCCAACACCTGCGTTTGACCAATAAAGAGGACATCATTACTGACACTCCATCAGTTGCTTCCTAACCACCCTAGCCCCCCGGCTCCCAGACCACCAACTAAGGAATCCCTTGTAGCGGACTGTGACATCTTGCCTGCTGTAGGCAAGATCTGAAGATGCGATGTACGACCCGCGGGGATGCGCATCGGCATTGTGATCATGAGTGGACACTCACGATTGGGACATATTTTGCAAGATTTGTCGTTCCGATGCGTCAAAATCGGGCAAATGGTTCAAAATATCGTCTAGTGTGTACGCACCTTTAGCACTAGAGATCTCAGGCTTTAGAACTTTCTCTTTCACCACCATGTATTATACATTCTAATAATTTTGGAGATGCCTTAGTGGTATTTAAAAATAAAATAAACAAGGCTTCCTTGGGAGGAGAGTCCCCCAATATCTGCCCCGTCCAGGTACATTCTTCAACCAAGGCACCCTTATTTTATACAGGCAGCTTCTTGTAGGAGCAGCACAGCCTCCCCACAGCAGCCTCCCCGTTGGATGCACTAAAACAGATTGATATCTGTATTACCTATAAATAACAGTTTGTTTTTAAGTAGAACTTATCAAATTAGCCTTCAGTCAACTTAAAATAACTGCACCATCTATACATTTATCACTGCAGGTGCGAAGGCATTAAGCAGCAGCAGCTCCTCCACATACCCGGCTATTGCCCTAATAATACGCATTGTATTATTATCCTTTACTTATATGGCGCCACAAGGGTTCCGCAGCGCCTTACAAAGTACATAAACAAATGAGCACACAAGAAAAACAGTTATTAATAGTACACAAATACAGGAGTTATAAAAATTGCTGCATAACAGTGCTGCATGCAGGGTGTCAGCAATCATGTGTTAGGTGCTGTTGTAAATTAAAATATAAGGGAAGAAGGAGCACGTGAGGGAAGAGGGCCCTGCTCGTGAGAGCTTACATTGTAAAGGGGAGGGGCAAACAAACAGCGGCGACACAAGGGCTGGATTGTGAGGAAGGAACTTTGAGTAGTGGGTTAGGATGAGCGCTGGAAAGCTTTGAGGAAGAAAGGGGTCTCAAGACCCAATTTGAAGATTAGGAGCCAGGGAACAATGTTCTCCCTATGGCAAATTATTCAAGTGTCATACCTGTATCCTGAGCCTGCAGCCTAGCCCCGTGACACACGCATGTACCCCATGACACTAATGGGAATGAATGGTCAGAGTACAGGAGCAGACAAGAAAAACAGGAACCCAAGCACATCATAAGAGAGAGCTGACTGCAATTTTGGTCAACAAAGGTTAGCACAGAGGGCCTGATTCAGAGCTGGACGCTCTGACCAGAGCGCTCGCTCTGAATCAGGGCCCTCCTACATGAAAATGGAGCGGCCTCTTGGACGCTCGCATAGCTGTTGGTGACCACCCACAGCTATAGTGAGCATCCATGATGATGGTCGCGATGGTCTTGACCATCGGGCTTGCGACGGAGACCCTGCGGTAGGGTCTTGCTGCCGCAAGCCCTGGAGTGATTTTGGCTCTATCAGAGCCAAAATCACTCCCACTGACATCACTAGTGATGTCAGTGGGGCCGGCTTCAGACGGTAGGCCTTCCCATGGGAACGCCTCCATCTGGCAGCCACGCCCCCGGCATGCCCACCAAAGGGGACGTGCTGTCAATCAACATCGACAGCACGCCCCCTTTGGTGCGAGACCCGGAGCGACGGCTATCCCGTCGCTAGCCGGGTCTCGCGCATGCGCACGACGGAGCTCCCTCCGTTGTGCGCATGCGCAGTAGGGCACCATCAACCCGCTTGCGAGCGTCCTGCGCTCGCGAGCGGGTCTGAATGACCCCCAGTGTAAGAGGGAATTTATTTTTTTTCAGCCTTGTGTATTTAAAAGGGATTTAGGGGCCTATGTACAAGCCGTTTGATACATAAAATTATTCAGAAACTGCAGTTTCTGCATAATTTTATAGATCGATTCGAAGTATTAGCACAAAGAAGGAGATTTCACATACTGTAAATCTCCAGCAAAGTGCTAATTAGCACTGCAGATCGCAGTCCCCATTATTATCAATGGGGATTACGATCTGACCCCTATGTATTAAACTCCAAAAAAGCAAAGCTTTCTGAGTTTAGCCTGCAGATGGTGTAAACCACTGTAAGCCTATGGAGCTCCAGGGGCAGGAGAGAGATCTCTTCTGATCTCTCTCTCGTAGTCCCCGGCCAGTTCCGGAAGCTGACGCTATGCACAGTGGGGGTCATTCAGACCCGCTCGCGAGCGCAGGACGCTCGCAAGCGGGTCGATGTTGCCCCACTGCGCATGCGCACGACGGAGGGAGCTCCGTCGTGCGCATGCGCGAGACCCGGATAGCGACGGGCTCTCCGTCGCTCCGGGTCTCGCACCAAAGGGGGCGTGCTGTCGATGTTGATTGACAGCATGCCCCATTTGGTGGGCGTGGCTACCAGACGGAGGCGTTCCCATGGGAAGCCGATAGAGCCAAAATCACTCCAGGGCTTGCGGCAGCGAGACCCTACCGCAGGGTCTCCGTCGCAAGTCCGATGGTCGCGATGGTCTTGACCATCACGACCATCATCATGAAAACTCGCATAAGCTGTGGGTGGTCACCCACAGCTATGCGAGCGTCCAAGGAGGACGCTCCATTTTCATGGAGGAGGGCCCTGATTCAGAGCGAGCTGTCTGGTCAGAGCGTTCGGCTCTGAATCAGGCCCTGTGTCAGCTTCCCCCGGAGAAGTCTCTCATTTCTGTGAAAGACTTCTCCTAAATGTCGGGGATTTAATACGCGGGGACAGCGGTTACTACAACCGCTGTCCCTGCGAGTTCCCTGTAGTACATAGCCGGGATATTTATACTAAAAATGAAAATATCCCAGGCGAGTTAGGTACATAAAAATCGCTTCTGGTCTGCGATCATTAGTACATAGATCCCTTAAGGCGCGTATCCACTAAATTAGAAAAATGAGCGATTGAACGATTACGACATCTTAATCGTTCAATCGCTCATTAATCATTCATTAATTGTGCAGTAAAATGTTGAAAACAACCAGCGATGTGCGTTCCCGCTGGTCGTTATCGGCATTTGTCATCACCTTAACATGCAGGCCAACCTGTCGATATCGACAGGTTGTGCATGTTCAGGGATGAAGGAGGGGGTGCCAGCACTGAACGGCATATCGTTCAGTCTGGGCACATTGGGCCTGATTCAGAGCCGCTCGTAAGCGGCAGTACGCTCGTTCCGTGCGATGTTCGCCCATCTGCGCATGCGTACGGTTTTTAATACGCATGCGCGAACCAGTCAGTGCGGCCGAAAATCATTTGTTCGCTATATAGCGAATGCCTGCTATTTTTAATGACATGAGGAGGCGTATGTGGGTGGTAATAGGGGAAGGTGCTTGATAACGGGGAGTGGAGATCAGAACGCAGGCGTACTTAAAGGTCAATAATTAATACAGCAGCGTCACTGACCACGTCACTGGGTTATTTTATAGCCAGAACTGCTTGCAAATTTGTGGTAGCAAAAACCAACCACAAGAATAGCGAACAGTTCATACGCTGAGCGATGTACTCGATTAATCTAATAAATAGCGGACATGACGTAGGATGCGAGCGGCCAGGGGGCGTATTTTTCCAAAAAACGACCGCAAGTTTTGTTCGCTCGTTCAGACCTAGAGGCGTGAACAGACCGCAAAGAGCGAACGGTTCATTTGAAAAGCCACCCCTTTTTTCTGGACGAGCGAGCGCTAATTGCGTCCGGCTCTGATTCAGGCCCATTATCCACTGCACAGGATGATGAACGTTTGCACGATTACAATGTTGGTATCATACAATCGTTCCACTCTCGTGTAGTGGATACGCATCTTTAATCTCAAACATAAAAACATGGTATGTACCCCGTCCCTTGCCACTCTCCCCAGGAGTATTGATTGAATAGATAGCTTAACACCATTAAGTCACCAAACAATGAGGAGAATGCACCATAGATGAACTGTACTAGCACAGGGAGGAGAGAGTTGTTCTACCATATTTTACAAAATGAAAATATGTAAAACATATTCTTCAGATTCAATTAATAGGGACTTGAGTCTTGGCTGCATTATTATTATTATCCTTTATTTATATGGCGCCACAAGTGTTCCGCAGCGCCTTACATAGTACATAGAACTAATAGGTGAACAAGAAACAAGTAACTTACAGTACATTACAGTGCAGGACAAGGACACGACTTATATACATTGCTGAAATAGTGATTAAAGCACTCACAATAAGCTGCCGGGAGTTGGCGGTCCCGTGTTAGGTGCCCTAATGGGTAGTAGAGAGTAGAAGAAAATGTAAAGAGAAGCACATGAGGGAAGAGGTCCCTGCTCATGAGAGCTTACATTTACCAGGTGAACCTACAATATGCAGACATGTGCAGGTGTGGAACATTACACCTTCAGTCCCAAAGGATACAATCATACCTCCACTACCTTATACAACATGCATAACAAGAACATAACTAGAACAGCATAAAGCATACTTAAGACACCTTGTAATAGGCATTCTTAAAAAACAGGTTTTCAAGCATTTACAGCTCTCTGCATAACGCACGCAATCTACATACACTGAGTTTCTGAGGTAGTGTGTACAGCCAGGTGGCACTATGATTATATAATTTGCAAGGACGTTGCAGGGTGACTTATTGGGAATGTATGCCCTACCACAGCTGCAATGCGAGGCCTGATGCAAAATTGCAAATGAGAATGGATGGGTACATGTGACTCGGGAGCAGGAGGAGGAGTGACGAGTGAGTGCCAGGCTACAAAAACATGAGGCCCCGGGATGTTACATCAGCCGGCAGTGGCACAGCAAGCAGCCTGAGTGCATAGGAGGACGTACTGACAATGTCACACGTGGGACAACGTACTAGAGCAGAACATAAATGTGCATAATGTCATATCATCACTACAGAGCAGGACATACATATATATATAATGTCGCATCACTACAGAGCAGGACATACATGTATATAATGTCGCATGTGGGACACAGCGCTATAGAGCAGGACATAGATGAATGTCACATGTGGGACACGTTCGTAGACCAGAACATATGGCATGTACATTACATAACAGGACACTGCAGTAGAGAGGAGAAGGTACCCTGCAGGAAGCAATGACCAGGGATAGCATGGCTTTGTAGAAAAAAAACATGTGAAAGATGAGCTGAGGCGCTTGTGTGACCTGATATATAACGTGCAGGGATTCACTCACCGCGGATCGGCACCAGATGACCCTGCCAGGAACAGGCTGTGTGTCCCGCTGCCCCCGCCCCGCCCCATACAGCGCTATAGGAAGAGAGGTATAGCTGCATGTAAGGCCGCTGCTGTGACTGGTCTGCACCTACTGGGGATTCAGCGCTTTATAGAAGGGGAGGCTGTGTGAATCTGATAGGGAGGATATTACACACACAGGTATGAGGCCTCCACATTGCCTGTGCTGTGCCATGTATAACACACCGTGTGCAGGCAGGATACAGGCACCTGCTGCTGGACGTATGTCACAGGAGCTGGCTGGGGACCCCTGGCGCTTACAGTTATGTCACCTCTCTGCTATGGCTACTCTTATACCTTCTCATCTCAGGCTCTGTGCTATGGTTATTACACATACCCGTCTGAGGCTATGTGCTATGGTTACTACGCATACTCCTCTCAGGCTCTGTGCTACTATGGTTACTACACATACCCCTCTCAGGCTCTGTGCTATGGTTACTACGCATACTCCTCACAGGCTCTGTGCTATGGTTACTACGCATACTCCTCTCAGGTTCTGTTCTGTGGTTACCCTTATACCTACTCCTCTCAGTCTCTGTGCTATAGTTACTACGCATACTCCTCTCAGGCTCTGTGCTATAGTTACTACTACGCATACTTCTCTCAGGCTCTGTGCTATATTTACTACGCATACCCCTCTCAGGCTCTGTGCTATGGTTACTACGCATACCCTCTCAGGCTCTGTGCTATGGTTACTACGCATACTCCTCTCAGGCTCTGTGCTATGGTTACTACGCATACTCCTCTCAGGCTCTGTGCTATGGTTACTACACATACCCCTCTCAGGCTCTATGCTCTGGTTACTCTTATACCTACTCCTCTCAGGCTCTGCTATAGTTACTACGCATACTCCTCTCAGGCTCTGTGCTATGGTTACTACACATACTCCTCTCAGGCTCTGTGCTATGGTTACTAGTACTACGCATACTGCTCTCAGGCTCTGTGCTATGGTTACTCTTATGCTGCATACTTCACTCGGGTTCAATACGGGTTGCCGGCGTTCAAAATCTCGGCTGTCAGAATCCCGACGCCGGCATCCCGACAGGGTTACACTTGGCAGTCAGTATCCTAACCCTCTTCCTTTCCCTACCCCTAACCCTCCCTTTGCAAATTTAATTAAAAAAACAACTAAGAAATCACATGTACATAAGTATTCACGGCCTTTGCTCAATACTTTGTTGATGCACCTTTGGCAGCAATTACAGCCTCAAGTCTTTTTGAATATGATGCCACAAGCTTGGCACACCTATCTTTGGGCAGTTTCGCCAGTTCCTCTTTACAGCACCTCTAAAGCTCCATCAGGTTGGATTGGAAGCGTCGGTGCACAGCCATTTTCAGATCTCTCCAGAGATGTTCAATCGGATTCAAGTCTGGGCTCTGGCTGGGCCACTCAAGGACATTCACAGAGTTGTCCTGAAGCCACTCCTTTGATATCTTAGCTGTGTGCTTAGGGTCGTTGTCCTGCTGAAAGATGAACAGTCGCCCCAGTCTGAGGTCAAGAGCTCTCTGGAGAAAGTTTTCATCCAGGATGTCTCTGTACATTGCTGCATTCATCTTTCTCTTTATCCTGACTAGTCTCCCAGTTACTGCTGCTGAAAAAACATCCCCACAGCATGATGCTACCACCACCATGCTTCACTGTAGGGATGGTATTGGCCTGGTGATGAGCGGTGCCTGGTTTCCTCCAAACATAATGCCTGGCATTCACGCCAAAGAGTTCAATCTTTGTCTCATCAGACCAGAGAATTTTGTTTCTCATGGTCTGAGAGTCCTTCAGGTGCATTTTGGCAAACTCCAGGCGGGCTGCCATGTGCTTTTCACTAAGGAGTGGCTCCTGTCTGGCCACTCTACCATACAGGCCTGATTGGTGGATTGCTACAGAGATGGTTGTCCTTCTGGAAGGTTCTCCTCTCTCCACAGAGGAATGCTGTAGCTCTGACAGAGTGACCATCGGGTTCTTGGTCACCTCCCTGATGACTAGGGCCCTTCTCCCACGATCCCCCGATCGCTCAGTTTAGACGGCCGGCCAACTCTAGGAAGAGTCCTGGTGGTTCCGATCTTCCATTTACGGATGATGGATGCCACTGTTCTCATTGGTACTTTCAAAGCAGCAGATATTTTTCTGTACCCTTCCCCAGATTTGTGCATCGAGACAATCCTGTCTTGGAGGTCTACAGACAATTCCTTGGACTTCATGCTTGGTTTGTGCTCTGACATGAACTGTCAAGTGGTTGACCTTATATAGACAGGTTTATGCCTTTCAAAATCATGTCCAATCAACTGAATTTACCACAGGTGGACTCTCAACTAAGCTGTAGGAACATCTCAAGGATGATCAGTGGAAACAGGATGCACCTGAGCTCAATTTTGAGCTTCATGGCAAAGGCTGTGAATTATGTACATGTGATTTCTAATTTTTTTTTTAAATTAAATTTGCAAAAATCTCAATAAAACTTTTTACACGTTGTCATTATGGAGTATTGTGTGTAGAATTTTGAGGACAAAAATGAATTTATTCCATTTTGGAATAAGGCTGTAACATAACAAAATGTGGAAAAAGTGAAGTGCTGTGAATACTTTCTGGATGCACTGTACATGCATATACAGGAGATGTGGCATTATTTTATATTGTCTTTATTTATAGTCTTTTTCTAAACATTTCCAATGCATATCACACATTTCGCCTTACTTCAGCCAGTCTAGTGTTTTTGTATATGGGCTAACGGACCTAATTGATTAATACTAGATTGCCATCTAGTTTAGGGACCCCATTTTTATATTCTGTGTGGTTCATGTGTTGTTTTTTGTGTGTGTTTTTTGTATATAAGTCCAAACATAAAGTTTATACAGTATATTGGTTAAAACCTATAGAATTGACACAGAGTGTGCCCCATAGAGAAGCACCTTTCTGTTCCTTTTCCTTTTGAATCATTGGGGTAGATGTACGAAGCCCAGAAGCGGTATCAGCGCACGTTATGTGTGCTGATACCGCTTCTCTCCGATGTATGAACGGGGGTCTGGGCGGTAAATGACAGGGGCGCTATGCGCCCCTGTCATTATCGGCGCTGCCATCTACAAGATAGCAGCGCCGATAGCCTGGGCTATGTACGAACGGTCAGATCGTCTGACCGTTCGGCCAGCTGTAGCTGTCGTTATCGACAGCTACAGCCTGGCGCTAGCGCATGCTCAGTGGAGCCGGGAGAGAGACACAGCGCATCAGCACTAGGCTGATGCGCTGCTGTCTCTAGCGGGTAGCGCCGGAGGGGGGAGTTAACGCTCCCCCTCTCCGGCCGATGAGATGTTTATACATCTCATCGGTAGTGCTTCCTGCTTCGCCTCGGTAAAGAGGTGAAGCGGGAAGCGTTATAGCGGCACGGTAAGTGCCGCTATAATACATCTACCCCATTGTCTTACTTCTGGGAGCACCTCTAATACTATCTAAACATAACTAGGGTAGGAGTGGGATTTTTTATCCTACTTATTGGTGAACTTGTGCTCGGACCAACCCTTCCTCTTTTTTGCTCTTATGCATTCTCAGCTCAGGCCTCCCTTCTCAGCCTCTGTGATATCATTTCTCTTAAAAATATTTAGATCAGGTTCTGTGGGGACAAAAGTGTACAAGGGCCCCTGCACAGGCATGTTCACACCCTTCCACCAGGTACACAATGCTTTGATCCACTTAATAATTGATTGCAGTCACCTGTATAAAAATAGCATCACTGCATCACCATTGGACCTCTGCTATCGGTGGGGGAGGTCTGATGGTCATCTTTAGCGCAGTAAGAAACAGAGATTATAAAAATCGACAGTAGACCACCTCTCTGGGAAATCATACTCCTTTATTTACTCCTCCATCACTTCACATAGTTGCACACAATAAATAATGTCAACAGTGGTACAGAGTTTTCTATCAGAGTGGAAATTCACATTATACCATATAGTAGTGTCCCTTATTTATGTATGACACACAGCAGTGTTCCTTTTACACAATGTCCACAGTAGTAGTGCCCCTAATACACAATGCCCACAGTAGCAGTGCCCCTTAATTCCCATTGTAGCGGCGCCCCTTATGCAGTGCCCACAGTAGTGGTAGTGTCCCTTATGTAGTTCCTAAGTAGTTGTAGTGCCCCTTATGCAGTGCCCCCAGTAGTGGTAGTGCCCCTTATGCAGTGCCCACAGTGGTAATGCCCCTTATGCAGTGACCCCAGTAGTGGTAGTGCCCCTTATGCAGTGCCCCCAGTAGTGGTAGTGCCCCTTATGCAGTGCCCACAGTGGTAGTGTCCCTTGTTCAGTGGCCCCAGTAGTGGTAGTGCCCCTTATGCAGTGCCCACAGTGGTAGTGTCCCTTATTCAGTGCCCCCAGTAGTGGTTCCCCCTGTAGAAGTAAAGCATCCAGTAGTAATGCCTCCTGTAGTAGTGCCAATAGTAATGCCCCCTGTAGCAATGCCCCCAGTAGTAGTACCCTCAAGAGTAATGCCCATGAGTAAATGCCCCCAGTAGTAATGCCCCCCAGTAAATGTCCCCAGTAGCAGTGCCCCCAGACGTTATGCCCCCAATATGTAAGCCTCTTACACAAAAAAACCCCAAAACAATACTTAAGCCCTGCTCCCGTGTCCGCGTCCGTCCAGCTGGCCGCTCGTCGGAACTATGGGAGAGACGTCATGACGTCTCTCCCATAGTGCACTGCGGGAGCCAGAGGCCGGAGCTCAGGTGTGAGCTCCAGTCTCCGGCTGGCGCTGCGGGAAGGGAGCCGGGCGCCCGCTGGTAACAAAATCTCAGCGGGCGCCCGGCAAATGGAGCCTCCCTGCAGCGCCGGGCTAAGGTGGGTAGGAGGAGGCGGAACTGGTTCCGTCTCCAAATAGAAGTGACTGAATGCAGTTCCACCCCGTTCCAGCCCACTTTAACCCCTGGTCTGCACTATCATGCAGTCTATGGCTGGCTTAAGTCAGTAAGTCGATTCGCGCTTGTGCTGACAAATGATTTATTGGCTGGGCAAGCAGTAAAGCTGGGAACACTATACAATGTATTGTATGATATATCGTCCCAACACGGACCGGAACTATATATCGTACACATCATATAGTGCAGTGCTTCCCAAACTCATTCTGCTGAGCATACACTATACAATTGTCTGTCAGATATCTGCCCAATCTGGCTGGTTGGAACGAAAATCTGGTAATGTATGGGATCAAATGACAATCGGCCATTTGCTCACAAACACTGGAAAATGGACAAAAATGGTCGTTCAGACAAATTGGTTAAAACACACGAATTTAACCAATTTGAACAATTGTTTTTTTTTGTCCGTTTTCCAGTGTTTAAAACCATATGATCAACTGTCATTTGCTCCCGTACATTACCAGGTTTTCATTCCAACCAGCCAGATTGGACAGATATCTGACAGATAATTGTATAGTGTTTTCCTAGTTGGTGCACAGGTGTAGTCATTATACTGGCTGACACATTTTAAAAGATCCACAGGTGGAGCTAATTATTTAATTTGTGATTCTGTGAGAAGACCTGGAAAATATGCACTCATTAGGTCCCTACACACGTAATGATTTTTTGAACGATTTGTCGTTAACAATGTCGTAATCATTCAAAAAATCGTTCAGTTTCTGAGTTATAACGATGAATGATAATCGTTCAAGCGCGCCCCCGTTTGTAGTTTGTAGTATCGTTCCTCGTCCATTTCAGACTGTCCAGCATAACGATTTTCATTAAGGGAAGGAACATTTTTCGTTCATAATTGTAAAAATCGTTCATTACACTTCAAAAAATCATTTTTTTCACTTTTTCAAGGGAAAATCTGACAGATAATCGTTGGTTACAAAATCGTTACGTGTGTATGCACCTTTTGTGTTCCCGGAAGAATGAATTTGGAAAACACTGGTATAGTATGTACGCCCGATCCGTCGTTCCTGGATGTTATTCATTGCATCGTTCCATCTGCTGTGCTTCACATCAGATGGGACAATGCAATACATGACACGGTGCTGTTACATGCAGCATCTAACGTTAGAGCGCGCCATCACACGGCGGATCATGCAGAGTGTATGGCGCATGCTATGTATCGTTACATCAGTCACCGCATCGCTGGGTCGCACCTTCGTATGGTGTGTACCCAGCGTTAGACTAGACTCCTCTTTCTGCTGGAGCCATTGTTGCTGGGGAGCTGAGCATCGCTCAGTTTCCCAGGACCTTTTTTTTTCGGAGGGCTCTTAATAAATAGACCCCTTGATGGGCAGTGGACCAGTGCTGTCACTAGGGGGGTGTCACCAAATGGCGGTAATGGATGACGAGCTTATGCGAATGTCATCCATGACACACACCCCTGTGTCTGGAGAAGCTGGGCGCTTCCCAGCAGCTCCCGGAGTGACAAGCCAGAGGCTATGCCGCCTTTCGCACACAAGCCAGATGTGACATCGGGTGTCACAGCACCAGGTGATTGATGCCTCTGCAGTGGATTGCTGGTTAGCCTTAGTACATGACTGTCAGTAAACTAAGAATAATAAACGAGGAATGCTGGCTCTATTTAAGTAAATGTTAATGAATGATAATACATATATAAAGCACTACAAATTGCACATATTGAACACAGAGTTCACCCTGATTCTAAACGGAAAGACTTCTGCCATTGAAGTGTGAAACTATTTATCTGATGACAGGGTGTAGACTCCAAATATCACATTATGAACTTTTGACCATGTCACAAAACAGGACTTTGGAATTAGTTTATGGGTGACAGAAAGTCCTACATCAGCATTCTCTCAGAAGTCTGCTCAGCACAACATAAACATTTCAGAATCACCTAAATGGCCAGCGATGAATAACAACTGTTATACCATTTTCAGAGAGAAAATTTAAAAAACCCCAGCTTTTACCCAGCATTTTGCGTGCCAGGTTTTCTGGCATTTTCTGTCTGATACCCCTTTCACACAGGAAAATGAAAATCCTGGGTAATTCACTTTTACCCGGTAATTTGCTAAAAAACCTGGGTTTTTTCCCTGTGTGAAAGGGTCAACCTGGGACAATTCCTGGGTCTACTCCCCTGCAAAAACCAGGGTCGGAGACCTGGGAATTTAGGGCGTGATTCAGAGCCGGACGCTATTTGCGCTTGCTCGTCCAGAAAAAGGGTCTGGCTATTTAAATTAACCGTTCGCTCTTTGCGGTCTGTTCACGCCTCTATGTCTGAACGCGCGAACAAAACATGCGAACGTAATTTTGAAAAAAATGCCCCCTGGCCGCTCGCATCATACGTCATGTCCGCTATTTATTAGATTAATCGAGTACATCGGACGGCCTATGAACTGCTCGCTATTCTTGTGGTTGGTTTTTCCTACCACAATCATGCGAGCAGTTCTGACTATAAAACAACCAAGTGACGTGGTCAATGACGCTGCTTTGTTAATTATGCACACCCTTAAAACGCCCGTTTTGACCGTTTGGCACGCCTGCATTCAGATCTCCACTCCCCGTTTTCAAGCACCTTCCCCTGTTACCACCCATAAACGCCTCCTCCTGTCACTCAAAATAGCAGGCATTCGCTATTTAGCGAGCACACGATTTTCGGCCGCACTGACAGTTGTGCGAACATCGGTCGGAACGAACGAGCGGCCGCTTACGAGCGGCTCTGAATCAGGCCCTTAGTACTGGGTTGACCCTTTCACACAGGGAAAAACCCCAGGTTTTTTAGCAAATTACCGCATAAAAGTGAATTACCTGGGATATTCATTCATTGTGAAAGGGGTTTTATTGTTTTTAGAACCTTTAGCTATATACTGTACTTGGATAACATTCTTTATTAATTTTACATAGTGAGAAATAAAAAATCTACCTCTCTGGGTGGATTACTAAAGAGAGAAGAACTAAATGACTCCTTCTGCAATAAAGGCCTGATTCAGCGATAGATACAATCCTGATGTTTACGCATTTTGAGCGGTTGTCGGTAATCTGCGCATGTGTGAAGATTCATTTTCGTTGTCGCTCACAGTGAGGATTTATTTACAAAAGTGACTTATAGGCACTGTCAGACTGTTTAGACTGTTTGTGGGTGGCAACGGGGAGGTAGCGATTAAAACGCACGCGTGTTGCGGGCTGTTTTCGCGGCGTCTCTGCCTGTGACTGCGATCTCGTACACAGTGAAAATGGCACAGGCATCTCAGTTCCCACTGCCATTCTATGCGACCATAGGGAGAAGTCTGAAAATCAACAGATCTGAGACCAAGCTGCATCTATCTACACAGTCACATGAATTTGTAAAGCCGCAGGTTTGGCGTCTCGGTGCAAATCAAGACAGCTACGATTTTTGTATATTTTCTCACCACCACTGAGTACAAATTCACAGCTGTGGCAGCATTAGTGTAATCTCTGATTCAGGCCCTAGTGTACTAAGATGCAGTGACTGGATTTCATTATTTTACTAATGACAGCTAATGCCTCTTCATCCTGTATTAAAGTTACAGGACCATCTAGACACTGCCAGGATATCCAGCCAATTGCATTCAGGGCCGGCTCCAGGGGTCGGAGCACCCTTTGCCGGCCCCCTCCAGAGTGCCCTATCTTCAAAGCCGCGCCCTCCCGTAGGCCACACCCCCTATGTGACGTTATTAGGAGGCGTGTCCCCCTCCAAATAACGTCAGGCTGAGGGGAGCCTCACTAGCTGAGCTTCCCCTAGCCCTCTCCCGTCACTGAATGGATGCCGCGCGCATGCGCGCAGCATCCATTCAGAGTCTACGGGGTTCGGCACCGCCACACAACTGCAACGGTGGGGGTCCCCAACCTCCTGATTTAACTACCCGTGGGCCACTTCGGCCCACGGGTGGAACAGCGGGACAGTAATATCCCGCTGAAACCGGGCTGTTGGGGAGGGGTGCGCCCTCTATGCGTGGCGCCCCTGTGTGACCGCTCAGGTCGAACACCCCCAGAGCCGGCCCTGATTGCATTAATCTATTTAACTAAGCGACCAATGTTATTAAAGCTATCTGCAAATGGCTCCACACTCTGGGCTCTCATTGGCTTATCATTGAAAGTAAGAAACCTTGTGTCTGAATCACATGGAGCAGGATATATATGATCCAACCCAACATAAATCTATATTTATGATGCAGCCATCTGATATACTTGTCAACATTTTTCTGCGAAGACAAAACAATAATAGGTTATGGTCAAATTTAACTAAAACAATTGCAGTTATACATAGCATTACCAGCAGTCATAATAGCAGTATGTTCTGCCCAGAAGCCTCTCGCAGTATGACATGCAGTGACAAACACAATTGGCGACATTCATGAAAACTTTTTTGTTGTAAAGTTTAGAAGATTGTAAGTTTGCGAGCAGGGCCCTCTTACCTCCGTCTGTCTATATGTCTGTTATTACCCAGTCTTCCTTTGTAAAGCGCTACAGAATATGCTTTCAGTATATAAAAAAGCGGGTCGATGTAGAGGCCCTGCGCACGCGGCTTACTACAAAAGGGGCGGCTGTCGATGGTGATCGACAGCTCGCACCGTTTTGTAGGCGGGGCAGGGAGGTGGCTTGCCAAACGGAGGCGTTCCCAATGGAATACCTGCCGTTTGGGGGAGGCCCCACTAACATCACTCGTGATGTCAGTGGTGAGCTTCCGGCTCTAATAGAGCCGAAAGCTCACTGAGGTTTGCGGCAGACGAGACCCTACCACAAGGGTCTCGTCGCAAGCCCCGATGGTCGCGATGGTCTTGACCATCGCGTCCATATACCTGGCTGCTCGCTAAAGCTGTGGGTGGTCACCCACAGCCTATCAAGCGGCCAGGAGGGCCGAAAAATAGATGCGGCCGCCCTCATTCAGAGTGAGCCCTTGCATTTTGCGAGCGCCTCTGAGTGAGGTCCTGGGTTTGATTCCCACCATGGCCCTAACTGTGTGGAGTTTGTATATTCTCCCTGTGCTTGCGTGGGTTTTCCCCCCGGGTGCTCCGTTTTCCTCCCACACTCCAAAAATATGCTAGTAGGTAAATTAGCTCCTGACAAAAAATAACCCTAGTGTGTATGTGTGTGTACATGTAGTAGGGAATATAGATTGTCAAATATTCTCTGTAAAGCCCTACGGAATATGTGTGTGCTATAAAAATAACCCATAGAGCAGCTTTCATAAATGTCTGTGGTAGTATATCCACATACCTCCCAACATTTTAGTGTTGTAAGGAGGGACAGTTCGCACGCCGTAGTCGTGCGCATCCGAAAAGGTGGATTTACTGCAAAGAGGCGGAGCATCTGGGAAACAGGATGGATCTTAGCGGCAACCCCCATTTATATCACTGTGGGGTTGTGCCCAGCACTCTCTGAGATGCTGTGTAACCCCCAATCTCTCCCTACACTAGAGAACAGATGCTGTGCGCATGCGCACGGCATTTATTCTCCTTCTGCTTACCCGCTGCTCTGCCAAGCTGTGAATGCTTCCCACAACTCCCCCCCCACCGCGGGACACTGCGGCCCGCGGGTGGGACAGCGGGACAGTCCCAGAAAAATTGGTAATTTGGGAGGTATGTATCCAGCACGATACGCAAAACGCATTTAAACAGTGACCTTTTATCTAAGGTATTTTAAACAGTTTTCATACATTCACATTTTTTTGGCTTCTATGTGCAAAAATAATTGGTTTTATTTAAGACTGCTGTAATAAATGTATTAAAGTTTGTATGCATTTATAGCCAATGGATTTTAGGTGCAAACCTTGGCCCTCATTCAGACCCGGACGCAAGTGGCCGTTCGTACGTTCGGCGTACGTAAAAAAATATGTAAATACAAGCACTCGCTCGTATTTTCGAACGTAGCCAAACATCCTCCCCAAACTCAACCGACCCCTCCTCTAACTAACGAGCGTGCCAAATAGCGAGCGTACATCCCCGAAATGGCTTGAAGGGAACGCACGCACAAGTACAACCCGGAAGTGGGACTGTCAGATTTCGATTAACTGCTCGTTTATTCTGCCTACCTCCCTCAATCGTATCATGCCAATCAATATATCAATTAGCTTAATTGTTTTTTTTTTTTTCTTTTAACACAATGCAAAAAACTGTAATCTTGTCCGTGTTTGTGTTTACCCGCAGAATACGTACGGCTTAAACATTCGCTTTTATTTGTCAAAATACATGTTAGCCCCAATTAAACAATTGTTCTATTTGTTTTTCTCCCCGCATAATTCCCGGGGTTCATTTCTTTATTTAAATTTGCTTACGCATGTCACTGCATCAAGCCTATCATAACTCTCAAGAGATTTCTGGCCCTGTCGAACACATGACTCATACACTAACCAATAGAATTGGTCCTGTTAATTACCCAAATACATTATCCAATCAAAATTATTTTTGGCTCTTTATTCAAAATGATTTTTAACAAATACACCATTGCCATCATGAGAGCCTCCGCATTCACCAGGCGCGAGCTGCTGGTGCTAACGGAGGTGATGGATAGGCGGATCACCAGCCAGCCTCCACCCATCACCAATCGCGAAAAGCGTTCCGCATATGCAGAGGTACGGGGCCGCCTGCGCTCCTTCGGCTCACGCCGCCAGATCGGGCAGCTGGAGCGCAGGTGGTCGGACCTGCAACGGCGGACGCCCCGCTTGCTGGCATGCTTTAGCATGCAGATCGCTGAAAGTAAGTTTTAGGGACTGTGGTTTTCATGTTTATCTTTGTGGCCCTAACTGCGTGTGCATGTTTTCATGTATGTCATATTTATTCATTGTACTCATATCTGCATGGCCATGTTTTCATGTATGTCATATTTATTCATTGTACTCATATCTGCATGGCCATGTTTTCATGTATGTCGTATTTAGTCATTGTACTCATATCTGCATGGCCATGTTTTCATGTATGTCATATTTATTCATTTTACTCATGTGTCGTTCCCTTTTTTTGTGTTTTTTGGTAGACTTTTGGTGAATTTTCGGGTTGCCTTTACCTGTTACTGCTGATTTCACCATACACATATCACACCTGTCGGAATTTGTTTATTGGACTTGTATTTTTGGGCTACACCATTTTGGGGGGCTGGGTTTTAATAGTGTAATTATGCTTTGTTTCAAAATATTTTTATGTTTGGTTTGTTTGTTTTGGCTTGTTTTTTAATGTGGTTTCATTATTGTTGTATTAATCCCCACACTTTTCTAACCCACAGAGGAACAGAGGCGTAGGGCTGAATTAGCCGGCTGTGTGGCCCGTATGCGGGAAAATATAATCGGTCTGCTGGTGGTCCTTGATCATATGTCGGTCCTCCTTAGGGACTATTTTTTTTTTGTTTTTTTGCTAAATGTAAATAAATTAATATTTTCAAATTAACGTTCTGTCTCATTCGTTGTTTCAAAATCAGAGATTGTTTACACTGACATAAGTAGACTCTTCCTGCAAGGATTTGCAATTTTTGTTACTAAGATTGTGTGTTGTATTTTTAAGGAAAACAGGCACAAGAAACACCTAACAGTAACAATCTCATTTCCCTTTTTTGGTGTAGTCAAAATTAGATATTACTACATTTTACAGGTTTCTATTTGTGGTGCAAGCTGCTTAGGCCGATATTACGAAGCCAACTGATTGTACAGGATTCCTTTGGGTGTTGGTTTGGACCCAGAAAACATATTACATTTTAGCTCAACTTGCGTCATTACTGGATTACCCCTTAGGCAAATGTAACGTGTGTGAACCTGGTTACACTTGCTTGTAACGTTCAAAAAAAGGTACAAAATTACACTCTCAAGACATTTATTCACAACATAACTCCAAAATCAAAGTGTTCACTCACAAACAAAACACACAGTGATAATCATAAATAATAATCGAACTGGTTGACTAAGGACCATGCCAACATGATTCCACAAATATGGCGTTGCAATATGGGTTCCATAATATATCCCCAAAATTTCCACATACAGGTTTTTTAAGGGTAGCAGGAAGTAGTCATCGTTGGAGTGCCAAAGATTATGGAAAAAAACAGAAGATGGAGAAAAAAAAAAAAATTATTAGATGTTCTCAAACAAACCGTACCACATTGGGTATAAACACTGTTGTTTTGACAATAATTACCTAAAATATCTGGCCACCACATCATCGCATATGGCACCCCCACATACTGACCTCCGACCAACCTCGGGGGGGGCCATCCTCAGGTAAGGCATCTTCTGGCTGCATTGGGACACCACTCCTTATGGCGATGTTGTGAAATATCCCACACAGGACCACAATTTTCGAAACCATATCCGGCAAATACATGAGCTCGCCACCAGAGCAGTGGAGGCATCTGAATCGGCCTTTTAAAAGGCCGATACAGCACTCCACCACTTGCCTGGTGGCTGTAAGTGCGGCATTAAACTCACTTTGTGGCCCTGGTGTGGGAGCCAAATAAGGAGTGAGCAGCCAGGGCGTGCAAGGGTAGCCACTGTCTCCTGTGAAAAAGAATAGACAACATCAGGATCACTCTGTATGAAGCTTAACATTGTTATGTACTAAAGGTCTCCACTTACCCAGAAGCCACTCATCACCAGCTTGTAGGTTGGTTAATTTGTGCCATATCCCTGATTGCCGGATGACGAAGGAGTCATGTGCACTTCCTGGTAATTTTGCATTCAGGGACAGGATCTGGAGGGAGGTATCACATACCACCATTACATTCAGGGAGTGATAGTGTTTCCTGTTTCGAAATATGGCCTCCAGCCGTGCTGGAGGCTGAAGTGGTATGTGAGTACCATCCACAACCCCTATGATGTGTGGGAAGCCAGCTATTTGGTAAAAATTGGCCTCGGCCACACTAAGGGCACCCATATCCAAAGGCATTTGAATAAAATGAAGGAGGTGCTTGAAAAGTGCCTCCATCACTGCCCTCAGGATCCGGGAAAAGGAGGATTGGGAGATGCCCGCCACTATTCCCACCGTTGTTTGAAACGATCCTGAGGTACAGAAATGTAACACCGCCATAAATTGCGTAAGTGGTGGTATTGTTGTTGGACTGTCAATTTGCCGCTCAAGATCACTTTCTATGAGAGAGTGTCTATGATGATTTTGGGAGGAAGACGGTAGCGTCTTAAAACCTCATCATCGGGCATTCCAAAAAGGGTGACACGTGTTCGAAATATCTGGGGCCTTGCACGCCTACGATGCCTACGCCTGGGACGAGATTGAGGCTGGTCGGCTTCCGGGAGCATGGCCAGAACAATCCGACCCAGATCAACTTGAAATGGCAAGATTTGAATGCAAGGCTTTTTAACCCCCCCCCCAAAAAAAAATATAACTTAGCTTGATGATACCATCCATTGATGCTTACATGCCGGGGTATTGTCATGATACGTGCAAACTGGAAATAATCACAACATAAATATACATCATTTTATGCTGGGCATTTCTGTTTCAAAATTTTGTGCAAGACAAAACATAAAAGGGGAGAAACACACATTTGCCCAAAGAGCAAAACGACATTGCGCACACTACGTCAAATTGGGGCCAAATGTAAGCAACAAATGCTAAAGGGAAAACACAAACAATTTAACGGGATGAATAAGCATTTCAAATAGCGCTAATTAGTTCTCAAATACAAGTCACAATAGAAACTGATAAAAATGTGCTAATTAGTTCGCAAATACAAGTCACAATAGAAACTGATAAAAATGCGCTAATTAGTTCGCAAATACAAGTCACAATAGAAACTGATAAAAATGCGCTAATTAGTTCGTAAATACAAGTCACAATAGAAATTGATAAAAATGCGCTAATTAGTTCGCAAATACAAGTCACAATAGAAACTGATAAAAATGCGCTAATTAGTTCGCAAATACAAGTTAAAAAATACGCAGCTACAAAAAAAAAACAGTTTTAAAACATTTCTGAGTAAGAAAAACAAAGGTTACAAGTGTAAGGCCACACAAAGTTGCGTAAAGACAAACATGAACATTTACAAAACAATTAAACAAATGAACTTACCAAGAGATAATATATAAGATTCTGGGTCAAAAAGTCTTTGGGGCAGAGCCAAAAAAAAACCTAAGAGAGATGAAATGACGCCAAAAAAACATTAGAAAATTCAGAAACAGAAGGAGACACAAATTGAACCAAAGTTAGACTTCCAAAAACTTACCAAAACAAGAAACGCCAAAAAGAAATCCAACAGAAAAAATGCGAACGGAAAAAAAAAATGCAAATATATAAAGAAAAAACTACTTCCACCAACGCAAACTCCAAAACCCGCCAACAATCAACTCCGACCAACGTAACCTCCAACAATCCAAAAACGCCACCTCGACTCGAGACGCCCCAAGCCATAAATAGTGTTTAGTTTCCCGACCACAAATTAAGGAGGGATCATAGGAACGCACAATCAATGATGCGGCCGAAAAATAAGGACGCATGTATAAATACGTCACGAGCCAAACCAAACATTCTGGTGTATTTCTTGTTTTGAGCTCAGACATGGCTACAGACCAGGGAAACAATGGACAACAGTCTGGCGGTAAGTATTTCAGGCATTTTGACTCAATGATTAATTAGAAACATAATATAGTGCAAGTTGTGAAGTTGACAATTCTCCAAATTTACACAAATAGGTGAGGAGGATGACATGAAAGAGGCTGCCGGGCCCAGTATTCCGGGCAAAGCTGGCAAAAAGAAAAGGCAGCCACAATTCACAAGAAAGGAGATGGAGGTTTTGATTCAGAAGTGTGTGGACATCCTGCCACAGGCAGACAGGAATATGAGTGCAAGCCAGAAGTGGAGAATGTGGGAAGAGGTAGCCGTTGCTGTCAATAGGGTGGGTGATTATGTCCGTCTAGCCCGGGATGTCAAACGGCGGTAAGTAAACACTTGACCCCCCCCTAAAACCAAAACCCATTTTAAACAAAAGGATAATGGTTCCAATTTCACCCACAGATGGGCCGACTTCAAATATCGCCTGAAGCAAAAACTGGCGGACAGGGCTAGGCATGCAAGGGGGACAGGTGGGGGTCCCACCCCTGTGTCATTGGAGTTGAATGATTTAGAAGAGCTGGCACAGGGGTGTGTGCAGCCTGTGGAGGTGTTTGGCGTGTCCAACATGGATACGGAGATGCCAGACTTTGCGGCTCCTCATGTTGTCCCAGGTAAATATTGTGATGTCACCAACTCAGAAATGTTATTGTGCCAATATGTAGATTCTAATGTGAGTCTTTTCTCATTTTTCCAACAGAGACACAGGCGGATGAGTCTGCTCCAGAGGGGAGCCTTGGCCGCAGAATTTCTGCTGGCTCTGCAGGGGAGGAACCAGTACATCCGGCTGAGGACCCTGCAGAAGCCAGTCCAGGGCAATCCCCCTCGCAGGCAGTGTCCCTCCTCACAGAACTCAATTTTAAATCGGATTTCCATACGGAGATTCTGCAGAGGATGGACGCCAGTCTGGTACGGGTGGCTGAGGCCCTGGAGCAAAATTCTGCGGCCAACG
Organism: Taudactylus pleione; assembly: GCA_031769625.1. Lineage (NCBI taxonomy): Eukaryota > Metazoa > Chordata > Amphibia > Anura > Myobatrachidae > Taudactylus > Taudactylus pleione. Next base: position 147,510 of record JAUIMM010000088.1, on the reverse strand, counting down.
TGACCATTGGTCAGGCCCTTGCGGAAAATACCAGGGCCAACATCCGCATCGCCAATGCCCTGGAGCAGCTCGTTCGCCAGCACATGGTCGAGCCGACCTCCCTTCCTGCCGGAACATCAGGATCCTCCACCTCTGGCACAACATCAGCCAATCCTCCAAATGTGCCTAGCCCTGTGCCTAGTCCAGAGGCCACAACATCTGCCTCTGGACGGGCCAGCCCGATGACATCCCGGACCCGGTCTGGCGCCCTGCCTCCCCCAGCCAAACGGGGGAAAAAACGTTGACAGCATTGGCTACTTTTCCCACACTCCTTCTGTGCTTGCCTCATATTCCTTTCTGGCCAAAACTTCCCTCTCCTTTCTTGTGAATTGTTTTTAATTTTTTGCTTTACGTTTACCAAAAATTTTATGTTTGCACAATTATTAAATATTGGGGAATGAACACTGCAAAAAATGTTTGTGTTAAATATGTGCATGTATTTTTTATGGATAGCAATAAATTTACATTAAATGTACGACTTTGTATTCTGACATTATTGTCAAAATGGGTTCCATTTAATCCGGGCCCACAAGGCAACAAACAAAAACATTTTACATTGTAAAAAAAAGGGCTCTTTAAGGAACGTTTAAAAAATTACCTAAGGATGCAAATTCACCTGGCAAAAACAAAATGACCAAAAAACCTAAACATGATGACATTATTGTTACAATAGTCCAAAAAACAAAAATTGAGCCCAAAATAAACCCCCACAAATGCACGCAAATTGATTGTGTAATCCTGACATTAGCAGCTATGATTTCCACCTGCGTTCGGTTTTGTGCTAACCCAAAAAACTGCTTTCCAAACACATACCAAGCCGGTTTTCAATCCAACACTAATTGATTTTCTGACAAGCCGTGATTAATCGATTCTACATCGTAGAGTGCCGGGACGGAGGAGAAGGCCATCGCCAATGTGGTCGAGTAATCCAGACCCTAAGCTGTGCGTGCATTTTGAAGGGAAAGAGGATCATCCAGTGACGTATGAGTTGGTACGAACATTTGATGTTCGCATTTGTTAATGTATGTACGCCCCAAAAACGCCTCGCCACGCCTGCGTTTTTCCATCTCCTCCCCCGTCAACACCCAAAAACGCCCTGTTCTGTCAATCACATTTGACATGTCACTTCCTGTACGCTATTTGCCGAACGAGACAAAAAAACCTCGCAATCTGCCGACGCATGCACAGTTAGTCAACATCGGAACGCAACGAGCGTACTGCTGTTAACGAACGGCTCTGAATCAGGGCCCTTGACTTATGCCAGAGGTTCCCAAACTCAGTCTTCAAAGTACCCTTACGGTGCAGATTTTAAGGATAACTATGCTTGGGCACAGATGACTTAATTAGTACCTCAGTCTTTTGATTTAACAATCGATGCTCAAGCATGGATATCCTTAAAACCTGGACGTTAGAGTGCCAAACACCGAGTTTGGGAACCTCTGACTTATGCAATAGATCATTGATATAACTTTTAGACTTGAAATAAGCTTTCTTTTTAGTATATTGGATTTTTTAGGATTGTGTTACTTAGATTAAATAAATAATTAGCCCTACCCTTTAAGATACTCTTCGCACAATGCAAAATACATATTGTAACAAAAACTCTGCAAAGGTTGTGAAAGGGAGATATATATATTTTAGACAGAAGCTTATTTGCAGCCGTGATTTCCAGACCACCTGTGAGGCTGATAAAGGGTGTGTCAGTCTCTGTAGTCAGTCTCTCACTGCCGGGGGAACAGATCAGAGGCCTGTTGAGAGATACTGTGATTATTGAATGTAAGTGCTGTGCTAAAGATTTCTGTTTTGTGAGAGGGACATTAGGGCCTTTCCATCATTTTGTTTAGTTAGAGCCAGAGAGACCAAGATTTACTTTTATATTTTGTTTAGTTTTGTGCTGCTAATAAAACTAGCTGTGGATACTTGTAACAGTGCTCTGGACTGGTGTCCTACTATTTGGCTGCTGCATGAGAAGTGCAGAGGGACTAGTAGAGCTTTAGGGGCTGATTCTGAGTTGCTCGATTATGCGGCTGTTTTCTCCTACAGCTGCGCCATTGCTACTATAACAATCGGCCAAACTAAGTGGCAAATCTATGGGTCTGAAAGTGCATGCTTATCCCACCCACTGTCGTAACGCCCACAGACACAGCCGCCATCATTAGTATCGGCACTTTCACTATTCCCATGCTAGCTGCCTAGGTGCAAGAGATTAATCAGAAACAGGAGTCCCTTACTTTATGCCCACAACACTCCCATGACACTTCCATCAGAAATAGCCGTTGTGGCACGCACGCACGCACTTGTTTGCGACTTCAGGCACATTGTGTTTTGTGATTTAAACACAGTTTCCTTGAAAAACGGGAGGTGCGTCCATTATCGATTTGTCTGACTCAGAATCAGGTATTTAGTGCACACTGTATGCCTACCAGTGCCCAACACAGTACAGCTGTGTAGCCTAAGTTGAGTCTGTGATGTGGCTTTGACCTGACTGTTGGTTTTAAATAAGTTACTGTTATCTTTAGGTAAATTGAAACATGGAACAATATACAGTGCAAAAAGATTAGATTTATATGTTAAGCACACATGCCTATTCTCCCGAGAGTTGCGGGAGGCTCCCGATTTTTTGGGTAACCCCCGGAATAGTAGGCAGATCTCCCGCACCCCTCCCACTTCCTAGTGAAGTGGGCAGGATGTGGAGATTCTCCGAGAAATTTGCGGGTCTGTAGGGAGGAGGCGGTGCTAAATTACGCAGATTCGTGTCATTTACCCCTCCACACAGACCCATGAATCGCAGGGGTTTTCTGCAAAGGGGGCGGAGCCTAATGACAGCTATAGTCTGGCCCCGCCCCCCGAACCTGAAAGCATCAGGTCCACTCCGGCTGCTCCAGGAAAGGATAATAAAAATGTCGGTAAGTATGATGTTAAGACACTTAAGGCTTACAGTTTAAAGAAAATAATAAAAATGTTTATTTTTAAAATACCATTATAATATGGCAATTACATAAAACAAACATCTGCAAAGACAGGAGGTGTCTAACAGTCTCTGTATAATAATGTATTTTATGAAAAGTTCAAAACAGCATATGGCACTGGTGCTGTCACTGTCTTGACAATACTGAGAGGAGAGTGCATGGCATTTGGGACGTTGGTGGATAGCAATGAGAACACCCTGTAGAACGTTCCCCTCCTCAGTTGGTAATGGCTCTGACAGCATTGTGCTGCAATTGGTGTTAGACATCAAACTGCTGCATCATCAATTTCCTGCTGTATTCATATGCTACAAAGAGGGCTCCATTGGCTGGGAAGGCTCGGATTAAGGTGGGCTTCAGTCCTGAGTACAGGGCAAAGACACCTGCAAAATGAGAAGGCAGCAACATTAGTAGTGTGAAGAGCAGATGTGTGAATATTTTTTATGCACTCTTTTGGAAGAATACAAAATGAATAAGGATAAAAGCAGAGGACAAACATCACAGGCTTCGCAAATAACAGAAATGCATCATGGTGTAAACCGAGATCTCACGGTGCCCAGGTTGAGGAAACTGCATTAATGAACAGCAATACATATAACAAAAACCGAATTGAAATTTTAACGGGTACGGTGGGTTGCGGTGAGGATGGGGGTGGAGAGAGGGAAGAGTGGAAGGGAGTGGAAGAAACAGTTTCACTGGGAAAGAGAGAGCAACATTACAATGTATGTGATAGTGGTGTCAAGGAGCTTCTCAGTGGGGGGTGTGTAAAGGACAATACATGAAAGTTTAGGGTGGCTTTGTGGAGGGGAGGAATGGATATAGAAAAGATCACAGCTGTGAGGTGATGGTAATTTCCAGAAGAAGGGTGCATGTGATTTTTATACACATCAGATTCTGTAATTCCCATCTTGTCTAGCAATAAATTCAGAACGATCTGTTGACAGACCACTCTTTCTATTAAATAGGCGTTAATTGGACGGCAACCATGCAAATGCACAGAACTGTTCTGTATCGTGGGTGTGTCATAGTATAAGTCAACTTTCATGCATTGATAATCAGCATATACAGACGGATACTCACATTACCATAAACTAAGAAGGTTGAAGTAAACCCAGGGGCATAGCGTGGATGGAGCTGATAGAGCTTTTGCTCTGGGGACTGGCTCCACCGGGGGCTGCCAACTGTGGCTTCAGGTAGACTGCACCCTAGGACCGTCCCCCAGTGTAACATATGGCTCAAAAATGATGGGAACGCTGCACATCTGACCCTCAACCCCCCACTCCACACACACACACTTTTATGAGTCCTCCTTGGCTGGCCTGGAACAGGAAGCTTGGTGAGTACCTCTCCACATCCCCCTGCTACTTTTATTGATGAGCTGACTAATATCACCTGTCTTGTCTCTCCATTTATCTCTGTCTCCTCTTCCCAGAAATTGCTCCTCTCTCCAAATACTGTAACAGCACTGCTCCCCCACAAAATACTACAAAACTGCTCCCCCACAAAATACTACAAAACTGCTCCCCCACAAAATACTACAACACTGCTCTCCCTCCAAATACCGCAACAGCACTGCTCCCCTCCAAATACCACAACAGCACTGCTCCCCTCCAAATACCTCAGCAGCACTGCCCCCTCCAAATACCACAACAACATTACTCCCCCTCCAAATACTGCAACAGCACTGCTCCCCTCCAAATACCACAACAGCACTGCTCCCCTCCAAATACAGCAACAGCACTGCTCCCCTCCAAATATCGCAACAGCACTGCTCCCCTCCAAATACCGCAACAGCACTGCCCCCTCCAAATACCACAACAACACTACTCCACCTCCAAATACTGCAACAGCACTGCTCCCCTCCAAATACAGCAACAGCACTGCTCCCCTCCAAATTCAGCAACAGCACTGCTCCCCTCCAAATACCGCAACAGCACTGCTCCCCCTCCAAATCCGCAACAGCACTGCTCCCCTCCAAATGATGCAACAATACTACTCCCCTCTAAATACTGCAACAGCACTGCTCCCCTCCAAACACTTTAACAGCACTGCTGCCCTCCAAATACTGCAACTGCACTGCTTCCCTCCAGTTACTGCAACAGGACTGCTTCTCTCCAAATACTGCAACAGTACTGCTCTTCTCCAAATACTTTAACAGCACTGCTGGCCTCCAAATACTGCAACTGCACTGCTCCCCTCCAATTACTGCAACAGCACTGCTCCCTTCCAAATACAGCAACATCACTACTTCCCCTCTCAATAAAGCAACAGCACTACTCACCCTCCAAATACTGCAACAGCACTACTCACTTTCAAATACCGCAACAGCACTGCCCCCCAACAAATACTGCAGCAATGCTGCTCCCCCACAAAATAGTACTACAACACTGCTCCCTCTCCAAATACGGCAACATTACTGCTCCCCTTCAAATACCGCAACAGCACTTCTCCCCTCCAAATACAGCAACAGCACTGCTCCCCTCCAAATACCGCAACAGCATTCCTTCCCCTCCAAATACCGCAACAGCATTGCTCCCCCTCCATATACCACAACAGCATTGCTCCCCCTCCAAATACTGCAACAGCGCTGCTCCCCTCCAAATACCGCAACAGCACTGCTCCCCTCCAAATACCGAAACAGCATTGCTCCCCCTCCAAATACCGCAACAGCACTGCTCCCCTCCAAATACCGCAACAGCACTTCTCCCATCCAAATACTGCAACAACACTGCTCCCCCCCAAATACCGCAACAGCACTGCTCCCCTCCAAATACCGCAACAGCATTCCTTCCCCTCCAAATACCGCAACAGCATTGCTCCCCCTCCATATACCGCAACAGCATTGCTCCCCCTCCAAATACCGCAACAGCATTCCTTCCCCTCCAAATACCGCAACAGCATTGCTCCCCCTCCAAATACCGCAACAGCACTGCTCCCCTCCAAATACCGCAACAGCACTTCTCCCATCCAAATACTGCAACAACACTGCTCCCCCCCAAATACCGCAACAGCACTGCTCCCCTCCAAACACTTTAACAGCACTGCTGCCCTCCAAATACTGCAACAGCACTGCTCCCCTCCAGTTACTGCAACAGCACTGCTGCCCTCCAAATACTGCAACTGCAGTATTTGGATCAACTGCAAGTTGATCTTTGTCTCATCTGTCCATAGGATGTTGTTCCAGAACAGTAATGGCTTTTTTAGATGTTGTTTGGCAAACTCTAATCTGGTCTTCCTGTTTTTGAGGCTCACCAATGGTTTACATCTTGTGGTGAACCCTCTATATTCACTCTTGTGAAGTCTTCTCTTGATTGTTGACTTTGACACATATACATCTACCTCCTGGAGAGTGTTCTTGATTTGGCCAACTGTTGTGAAGGGGATTTTCTTCACCAGGGAAATAATTCTTCTGTCATCCACCACAGTTGTTTTCCGTGGTCTTCCGGGTCTTTTGGTGTTGCTGAGCTCTCCGGTGCGTTCTTTCTTTTTAAGAATGTTCCAAACTGTTGATTTGGCCACACCTAATGTTTTTGCTATCTCTCTGATGGGTTTATTTTGATTTTTCAGCCTAATGATGGCTTGCTTAACTGATAGTGACAGCTCTTTGGATCTCATATTGAGAGTCGACAGCAAATGATTCCAAATGCAAATGTCACACCTAGAATCAACTCCAGACCTTTAACCTGCTTAATTGATAATGAAATAATGAGGGAATAGCCCACACCTGTCCATGAAATAGCTTTTGAGTTGATACCGTGTTTCCCCGATACTAAGACCTACCCCGAAAATAAGCCCTACCCTTTCTTTTGAAAAACAGTCCAAAATAAGCCCTACCCCGAAAATAAGCCCTAACAAAAAAAAGAGGAAAAAAAAATAATGGTGAGTAAAGAATTGTAAAACAGGACTGAGGGCATGATGGGGATAAAAGCAGGACTGAGGGCATGATGGGGATAAAAGCAGGACTGAGGGCATGATGCTGTCAATGTTAATTAAAATAAGCCCTACCCCGAAAATAAGCCCTATGGAGTTTTTTTGACCAAAAAAAAAAAATAAGACAGTGTCTTATTATCGGGGAAACACGGTAGTCCCATTACTTTTGGCCCCTTAAAAAGTGGGAGGCACATATAGAAACCGTTGTAATTCCTACACCGTTCACCTGATTTGGATGTAATTACCCTCAAATTAAATCTGAAAGTCTGCAGTTAAAGCACATCTTGTTTGTTTCATTTCAAAGCCATTGTGGTGGTGAATAGAGGCCAAAATCTGAAAATTCTGTCAATGTCCCAATATTTATGCACCTGACTGTATGCCCCAGATTTTTAGCTTCTGTCTGGTAGACAGAAGCTTATTTGCAGCCTTGATTCCAGACCACCTGTGAGGCTGATAAATAAAGGGTGTGTCAGTCTCTGTAGTCAGTATCTCACTGCCGGGGGAACAGATTAGAGGCCTGTTGAGAGATACTGTGATTATTGAATGTAAGTGCTGTGCTAAAGACTTCTGTTTTGTGAGAGGAACATTAGGGCTTTTCCACTCTGAGAAATGGAATAATTTTGTTTAGTTAGAGCCAGACAGGCCAAGATTTACTTTTATATTTTGTTTAGTTTTGTGCTGCTAATAAAACTAGCTGCAGATACTTGTAACAGGGCTCTGGACTGGTGTGCTACTATTTGGCTGCTGCATGACAAGTGCAGAGGGACTAGTAGAGCTTTAGGGGCTGATTCTGAGTTGCTCGATTCTGCGGCTGTTTTCTCCTACAGCTGCGCCATTGCTACTATAACAATCGGCCAAACTAAGTGGCAAATCTATGGGTCTGAAAGTGCATGCTTATCCCAACTACTATCGTAATGCCCACAGACACAGCCACCATCATTAGTATCTGCACTTTCGCTATTCCCATGCTAGGTGCTTAGGTCCAAGAGATTAATCAGAAACAGGAGTCCCTTACCATACGCATGATGCCCACAATACTCCCATGACACTTCCATCAGAAATAGCCGTTGTGGCACGCACGCACGCACTTTATTGTTGCTTGCGACTTCAGGCACATTGTGTTTTGTGATTTAGACACAATTTCCTTGAAAAACGGGAGGTGCCTCCATTATCAATTTGTCTGATTCAGAATCATGTCTTTAGTGCACACTGTATGCCTACCAGTGCCCAACACAGTACAGCTGTGTAGCCTAAGTTCACTCTGTAATGTGGCTTTGAGCTGACTATTGGTTTTAAATAAGTTACTGAAGAGTGTATACGTCACTGTTATCTTTAGGAATATTGAAACATGGAACAATATACAGTGCAAAAAGATTAGATTTATATGTTAAGCACACATGCCTACTCTCTAAAGAGTCGCGGGAGGCTCCCGATTTTTTGGGGTAATCCCCGCACCCCCGGAATAGTAGGCAGATCTCCCGCATCCCGCCCACTTCCTAGCGAAGTGGACAGGATGTGGAGATTCTCCGAGAAATTTGCGGGTCTGTAGGGAGGAGGCAGAGCTAAATTACGCAAATTCGTGTCATTTACCCCTGCCCCTCCACACAGACCCATGAATCGGAGGGGTTTTCTGCAAAGGGGGCGGAGACTAATTACAGCTATAGTCTGGCCCCGCCCCCCGAACCTGAAAGCATCAGGTCCGCTTCGGCTGCTCCAGGAAAGGATAATAAAAATGTCGGTAAGTATGATGTTAAGACACCTAAGGCTTACAGTTTAAAGAAAATAATAAAAATGTTTATTTTTAAAATACCATCATAATATGGCAATTACATAAAACAAACATCTGCAAAGACAGGAAGTGTCTAACAGTCTCTTTATAATAATGTATTATATGAAAAGTTCAAAACAGCATATGGCACTGGTGCTGTCGCTGTCTTGACAATACTGAGAGGAGAGTGCATGGCATTTGGGACGTTGGTGGATAGCAATGAGAACACCCTGTAGAACGTTCCCCTCCTCAGTTGGTAATGGCTCTGACAGCATTGTGCTGCAATTGGTGTTAGACATCAAACTGCTGCATCATCAATTTCCTGCTGTATTCATATGCTACAAAGAGGGCTCCATTGGCTGGGAAGGCTCTGATTAAGGTGGGCTTCAGTCCTGAGTACAGGGCAAAGACACCTGCAAAATGAGAAGGTAGCAACATTAGTAGTGTGAAGAGCAGATGTGTGAATATTTTTTATGCACTCTTTTGGAAGAATACAAAATGAATAAGGATAAAAGCAGAGGACAAACATCACAGGCTTCGCAAATAACAGAAATGCATCATGGTGTAAACCGAGATCTCACGGTGCCCAGGTTGAGGAAACTGCATTAATGAACAGCAATACATATAACAAAAACCGAATTTTAACGGGTACGGTGGGTTGCGGTGAGGGGTTAGGATGGGGGTGGAGAGAGAGGGAAGAGTGGAAGGGAGTGGAAGAAAAGGTTTCACTGGGAAAGAGAGCAACATTACAATGTATGTGGTAGTGGTGTTGTGGAAGGCTGTGCTGGGATCAAGTATTTGATCCCAGCATCAGCAGAGTTGCAGGGGCAGGCAGAGGGGATGTGTCCTCTGTGGGACACATCCGTTGCCGGCGCTGGGACAGTCCGGTCAAGCGTTGGGCGCAGCGCTCCGTGCGGTCGGTGTTTGGCTCTGGCCGTGAGCCAAACCTGGCTCACGGGCCAGCAGCCAATAGGAGGCGGACACGACGAGCCAATCGCGTCATAGCCCCGCCCACTCGCGCCGTCTTGTATTAGACGGCGCCGAGCGGGAAAAGTTAGTTTGGTGGCGGAGAGGGAGGAGAGAAGACCTCCCGAAGAGCGGAAGATCGGCATGTCAACAGGGGCGGCGGCCGCGGAAGAGGCCATAAGACGCCGCTGTCAAGAGAGAAGACAGGCGGCGCCGGCTGGAAGAAGAAAGGAAGAGGCGGCGCCGCTGGCCAGGATGGGCCAGCGGCCGAAGAATGCGGCTGAGGACCGGAGAGGACTGCGGGGGTGGGAAGTAAAGAGCTACACGAAGTTCCCCCCCGCAGCCTCTTCCTATGTAGCAGGTATGCCCTCCGTGAGGCCCACCATATACCCCCCTCCCTAGACCACCAGGGTTGTCGGGCGCTAGGCCCGTGGAGCGTTGTCGGACACTAGGCCCGTGGGTAATTAGTCGGGCACAAGGCCCGAGGCACAGTAGCGGGCATTAGGCCCCATAACAGGATTTCCCCATAAGTAGGTGTAAGTGGCCTGGGTACTAGGCCCAGGCCACTATTCAATAAAGTAGGCGGGCACTAGGCCCGTGGCCATAAACCAGGCATAGGCCTGTACCTATACAGGAGGGCACTAGGCCCTATATAGTAAGCCCCATCTTTAGGCAGGCCCATAGGCCTGAGCCATGTTTTGGAAAGGGGACTCTGGGCAGTAGGCCCAAGTTCCTTGAGTACCCTGCAGTAGGCAGGCATAAGCCCTGAGCCGCTGGTAAGACCCTGGGCGTTAGGCCCAGGGCCCTGAGCCCATTAGGTGTGCCTCTCCTATAGAAAGGTAGCCCCGTATAGATGATTAGAGGTGTGAGCAGTGGTGGAGAGCTGTACGGCTGCCACCAATGAGGTAGTGTTTTCCCCAGTCACTGAGAAGAGGAGCTGACCAGCTCTGGATAGGTAGGTAGCAGACATTTAAAGGGACAGCACCGTGTTTTGCTCTTGTATACTTATAGTCTGTGATTGGTGTTCCGTGCAGGGCAAAAGTTTAGTTATTGTTATATCTGTCGCACTACACACACTGTAGGTTGAGGGTGATGCCGTTTTAGTATGTGTAGTTGCTTGACATAGGTTTAGGCCTCCACGGCTGTGTTGTGTATCTCCTTACAGGGACCTGTAGGCGAGTGAGCGGACGAAGAGCAAGAGTGGACACTGTGAGAAATATCTGTGTACTGTCTCTCCCTGTTTGTTTGTCACTATCTATCTATCCTTCCTTCTGGGCGGACGGTGAACCTTGCAACCCGGTGCAAGGACGGATCTTCACGTGGTGCGTGAGTACCGATAGGTGAAAATTCGGGATCTGAGGCCAAAAGTGCCAATGATGATCTTCACTTAAAACCTGAATTTATCCCTTGGTTTGGTAGGGCGCGTCGGTCGACGTGAGGAATGACGGTACTCATCCCGTCTCCTTCCCCCTAGGTCATCGTGTCCGTGTTCTATTTGGAGGTTCCAGGACCGTCTGTTCAACACACGGCCTGAAGGTGAGAGGGTGCGAAGCAAGGTAAGGAACCGACGTACACCTGCACGGCAGCAGCAGGCACCCACCTCTCACAGTGTCAAGGAGCTTCTCAGTGGGGGGTGTTTAAAGGACAATACATGAAAGTTTAGGGTGGCTTTGTGGAAGGGAGGAATGGATATAGAAAAGATCACAGCTGTGAGGTGATGGTAAATAAATAAACTAAGTAGGTTGAAGTTGAAGTAAACCCAGGGGCATAGCGTGGATGGAGCTGATAGAGCTTTTGCTCTGGGGACTGGCTCCACCGGAGGCTGCCAACTGTGGCTTCAGGTAGACTGCACCATAGGACCGTCCCCCAGTGTAACATATGGCTCAAAAATGACAGGAACGCTGCACATCTGACCCTCAACCCCCCACTCCACACACACACTTTTATGAGTCCTCCTTGGCTGGCCTGGAACAGGAAGCTTGGTGAGTACCTCTCCACATCCCCCTGCTACTTTTATTGATGAGCTGACTAATATCACCTGTCTTGTCTCTCCATTTATCTCTGTCTCCTCTTCCCAGAAATTGCTCCTCTCTCCAAATACTGTAACAGCACTGCTCCCCCACAAAATACTACAAAACTGCTCCCCCACAAAATACTACAACACTGCTCTCCCTCCAAATACCGCAAAAGCACTGCTACCCTCCAAATACCACAACAGCACTGCCCCCTCCAAATACCACAACAACACTACCCCTCCAAATACCACAACAGCACTGCTCCCCTCCAAATACCGCAACAGCACTGCTCCCCTCCAAATACAGCAACTTCACTGCTCCCCTCCAAATACCGCAACAGCACTGCTCCCCTCCAAATACCGCGACAGCACTGCCCCCTCCAAATACCACAACAACACTACTCCTCCAAATACTGCAACAGCACTGCTCCCCTCCAAATACAGCAACAGCACTGCTCTCCAAATACAGCAACAGCACTGCTCCCCTCCAAATACCGCAACAGCACTGCTCCCCTCCAAATACTGCAACAGCACTACTCCCCCTCCAAATACCGCAACAGCACTGCTCCTCCAAATCCGCAACAGCACTGCTCCCCTCCAAATAATGCAACGGTACTACTCCCCTCTAAATACTGCAACAGCACTGCTCCCTTCCAATTACTGCAACAGTACTGCTCCCCTCCAATTACTGCAACAGCACTGCTCCCCTCCAAACACTTTAACAGCACTGCTGCCCTCCAAATACTGCAACTGCACTGCTCCCCTCCAATTACTGCAACAGCACTGCTTCTCTCCAAATACTGCAACAGTACTGCTCTTCTCCAAATACTTCAGCAGCACTGCTCCCTTCCAAATACAGCAACATCACTGCTCCCCCTCCAAATACCGCAACAGCACTTCTCACTTTCAAATACCGCAACAGCACTGCTCCCCCACCAAATACTGCAGCAATGCTGCTCCCCCACAAAATACTACTACAACACTGCTCCCTCTCCAAATACCGCAACATTACTGCTCCCCTTCAAATACCGCAACAGCACTTCTCCCCTCCAAATACCGCAACAGCACTGCTCCCCTCCAAATACTGCAACAGCATTCCTTCCCCTCCAAATACCGCAACAGCACTGCTCCCCCTCCCAATACCGCAACTGCATTGCTCCCCTCCATATACCGCAACAGCATTGCTCCCCCTCCAAATACTGCAACAGCTTTGCTCCCCCTCCAAATACTGCAACAGCGCTGCTCTCCTCCAAATACCGCAACAGCACTGCTCCCCTCCAAATACCGCAACAGCATTGCTCCCCCTCCAAATACCGCAACAGCACTGCTCTCCTCCAAATACCGCAACAGCACTTCTCCCATCCAAATACCGCAACAACACTGCTCCCCTCCAAATACCGCAACAGCACTGCTCCCCTCCAAATACCGCAACAGCACTGCTCCACCTCCAAATCCGCAACAGCACTGCTACCCTCCAAATAATGCAACAGTACTACTCCTCTCCAAATACTGCAACAGCACTGCTCCCCTCCAATTACTGCAACAGCACTGCTCCCCTCCAAACACTTTAACAGCACTGCTGCCCTCCAAATAATGCAACAGCACTGCTCCCCTCCAATTACTGCAACAGCACTGCTGCCCTCCAAATACTGCAACTGCACTGCTCCGCTCCAATTACTGCAACATATGGCTCAAAAATGACGGGTACGCTGCACATCTGACCCTCAACCCCCCACTCCACACACACACTTTATGAGTCCTCCTTGGCTGGCCTGGAACAGTAAGCTTGGTGAGTACCTCTCCACATCCCCCTGCTAATTTTATTGATGAGCTGACTAATATCACCTGTCTTGTCTCTCCATTTATCTCTGTCTCTTCTTCCCAGAAATTGCTCCTCTCTCCAAATACTGCAACAGCACTGCTCCCCCACAAAATACTGCAACAGCACTGCTCCCCTTCAAATACCACAACAACTACACTGCAACAGCACTGCCCCCACCAAACACCGCAACAGCACTGCTTCCCTCCAAATACCGCAACAGCACTGCTCTTCTCCAAATACTACAACATCACTACTCCACCTCTCAATAAAGCAACAGCATTACTCCCCCTCCAAATACCGCAACAGCACTGCTCACTTTCAAATACCGCAACAGCACTGCTCCCCCACCAAATACTGCAGCAACACTGCACCCCCACAAAATACTACTACAACACTGCTCCCCCTCCAAATACTGCAACATTACTGCTCCCCTTCAAATACCGCAACAGCACTTCTCCCCTCCAAATACCGCAACAATACTGCTCTTATCCAAATACTGCAACAGCACTGCTCCCCCTCCAAATACCGCAACAATACTGCTCTTATCCAAATACTGCAACAGCACTGCTCCCGTCCAAATACAGCAACATCACTACTCCCCCTCTCAATAAAGCAACAGCACTACCCCTCCAAATACCACAACAGCACTGCTCACTTTCAAATACCGCAACAGCACTGCTCCCCCTCCAAATACAGCAGCAAGACTGCACCCCCACAAAATATTACTACAACACTGCTCCCCCTCCAAATACCGCAACATTACAGCTCTCCTTCAAATACCACAACAGCACTGCTCCCCTCCAAATACCGCAACATTACAGCTCTCCTTCAAATACCGCAACAGCACTGCTCCCCTCCAAATACTGCAACAGCACTGCATCCCTCCAAACACTTTAACAGCACTGCTGCATCCAAATAATGCAACAGCACTGCTCCCCTCCAAATAATGCAACTGCACTGCTCCCCTCCAAATAATGCAACAGCACTACTGCCCTCCAATTACTGCAACAGCACTGCTCCCCTCCAATTACTGCAAGAGCACTGCTCTCCTCCAAACACTTTAACAGCACTGCTCCCCTCCAAACACTTTAACAGGACTGCTGCCCTCCAAATACTGCAACAGCACTGCTCCCCTCCAATTACTGCAACAGCACTGCTCCCCTCCAATTACTGCAACAGCAGTGCTTCTCTCCAAATACTGCAACAGCACTGCTGCCCTTCATATACCGCAACTGCACTGCTCCCCTCCAAATACTGCAACAGCACTGCTCCCATCTAAATACTGCAACAGCACTGCTCCCCTCCAAACACTTTGACAGCACTGCCCCCCTCCAAACACTTTGACAGCACTGCTCCCCTCCAAATAATGCAACAGCACTGCTTCTTTCCAAATAGGGCAACAGCACTGCTTCTTTCCAAATACTGCAACAGCACTGATTCTTTCCAAATACTGCAACAGCACTGCTGCCCTCCAAATACCGCAACAGCACTGCTCCCCTCCAAATACTGCAACAGCACTGCTCCCCTCCAATTACTGCAACAGCAGTGCTTCTCTCCAAATACTGCAACAGCACTGCTGCCCTCCATTTACCGCAACTGCACTGCTCCCCTCCAAATACCGCAACAGCACTGCTCCCCTCCAAATACCGCAACAGCACTGCTCCCATCTAAATACTGCAACAGCACTGCTCCCCTCCAAACACTTTAACA
The DNA here is from genome assembly GCA_031769625.1 of Taudactylus pleione. NCBI lineage: Eukaryota > Metazoa > Chordata > Amphibia > Anura > Myobatrachidae > Taudactylus > Taudactylus pleione. The sequence continues at coordinate 132,295 of JAUIMM010000088.1, read as the reverse complement.
GCACTGCTCCCCTCCAAATACTGCAACAGCACTGCTTCTTTCCAAATAGGGCAACAGCACTGCTTCTTTCCAAATACTGCAACAGCACTGATTCTTTCCAAATACTGCAACAGCACTGCTGCCCTCCAAATACCGCAACAGCACTGCCCCCCTCCAAATACTGCAACAGCACTGCTCCCCTCCAATTACTGCAACAGCAGTGCTTCTCTCCAAATACCGCAACAGCACTGCTGCCCTCCATATACCGCAACTGCACTGCTCCTCTCCAAATACCGCAACAGCACTGCTCCCCTCCAAATACTGCAACAGCACTGCTCCCATCTAAATACTGCAACAGCACTGCTCCCCTCCAAACACTTTAACAGCACTGCTCCCCTCCAAATACTGCAACAGCACTGCTTCTTTCCAAATAGGGCAACAGCACTGCTTCTTTCCAAATACTGCAACAGCACTGATTCTTTCCAAATACCGCAACAGCACTGCTCCCATCCAAATACTGCAACAGCACTGCTCCCCTCCAAATACTGCTCCATCACTGCTCCCCTTTTCACATATTGCCAAACACTGCTGTCCCCAAATATTGTCTCAAAACTGCTGCCCCTCAAAATATTACCCCAACACAGTTCACCTGCTTCAAATACTTCCCCCATTTTATCCTTAATGCCATCCCGACATTACCCACTCCTCCTAACTCCTGGTTACAATAACGTAGGCGTGTCAGACTGTTTAAATTCTGTTTCATGGACGTACATAAATTAGCCATCTCCTTCGCAGCATGAGAGCTCTCAGCGTGTCAGGAGAGATGCAGTGTTTGAGGCAGGTAAGAATTGATGCGTAACAGCACACTTTCCACTGAAAAGTCCCTGCATAGAATAACCATATCAGAGAATACTTTATGGCGTACTATCAGTTGTGCAGGGAATGGGTATGAAATACCGCCGGCCGCATGGCCGGTGGTTCGATTCCCTTCAGCGGCGGCCCGACATGAGCAGAGTTCGAAGCAGTGGAAGCCCGACAGCGCTGGAAATCCCGATCGTGGATAGGTGAGTATCTACTAACCTAACCTAACCGCCCTAACCCTAACCCTCCTTAGGGGTGCCTAACCCTAACTTCCCCCCAAGTGCCTAACCCTAATCCCCCCTCTAAGTGCCTAACCCTAACCATCCCCTTCCCCGCTGCCTAACCCTAAGTCCCCCCCAGGGGTGCCTAACCCTCCCTCCCCCTAGCCTAACCCTCCCGGGGGGGTGCCTAACCCTAAGTCCCTCCCGGGGGCCCTAAACCGAACCCTCCCCCCCCGCGCGGCTGTCCGCTCGCAGGCGCCCGGCATCACTACGATCGTGATGCCGGGCGCCGGTCTCCCGGCGTCAGGGAAATGCGGACGTCTACATCTAGACGCTCGGCATTTCACCCTTGCCGGGATATGACAGTCGGGAAGCCGGCTGCCGGTATTTAGGCAGTCGGCTTCCCGATTGCTTCCCGTTGTGCAGGGATCCATCTAACGGGAAACTTTCATACAGTATGTTCCAGGTTATAAATGGCAAGACTGCTGACATTAGCGGACACGGATTATTGGTGGTATCTTGATATCTTGGAACATATTGTTATTTTCCATTTTTGCCTCTTTTAGAATGTTCTATTCCTGTTACCATTTCAGTACAAGACTAACACAAACTCTAAAGGGCATATAAATATTTACCTTCGTTTCTTAAAATGCTTGCAAATGTCCTTATGAACCCTGCTTGTTTTCCTGTCATGGAGAGGACTTGGATTCGAGATTTAACACAATCCACTGGGAATACAACCAGCCACAACGAGATCCCTCCAAATCCTCCACTTACCATCAGAGGAACAATCCCTGGAGAAGAAAAAAAACCCATAGCATTATTATTATTTTTATTATTATTATTATTAATATAATTATAATACATATGTTAATACAAATATATAACTTTACTAATATCCTTTATTTCCACCAAAGAGAAACCTGAAGGTACAGTCAAAAACTGATATAACAATGTAGAACATAAATCTCATACCTAACTCATCTTTAGTTTTTCCCCTTTTTGCAAAAAACGAGCGACTGACTTCATAGCCCCCAAAGAAGAAGAAATAGCCGGGAACCTCCCTGAGCAGCGTGCTGGACAAGCCATGGTACAGACCCATGGGACCATCGGTGTGCAGAATATTCTTTATCACTGACCACACGGTACTATAGAGAGGAGATCATTATTATTTATGTAGTGCGTTCTTTCTGGAATATTCAAGAGGTTTATTACATATTACAACTCACTTTTGACCTTCTATAATCTTGCCGGAGAGCTTCATTTCATGCATGGCCTGAAGACGACACTTCACCAGCTCGGTGGGACATAGGGCCAGTGAGGCAAATGCCGCTGCAAATGAGCCAGCAGCTGCGTTATGCAGATCACTAAAATGCAAACACAAAAACATGTCCTTCAACATCGCTGTGTTATCATCTGAGACAAATATGGAAAATATATATATATATTTTAAAAGTCAGCATTAATTTGCTTAGACTGATATTTGATTATGTGTGATAATACCCAGTGTCAGTAAAAAAATTGATATTTGAAATTTTATATTGAGGCTTAAGGCCCAAATGTAATAACCCACGATTTGCAGACACGTTATACCGGCGACAAAGCCACTAGATATAAAGCGGCAATTACTTTTAAGGCAGGACTAACTCGCCAGAATCTCATGCTATTACTTATGGCTGCATAAGGGATTGTTTCAATATTATATTTTATTATGCAACTTTGTGGATGGAATGTAAAACAAGAGCATCACTCTCAAAATATATAGCAGAAAATAAGCACTTTTTGGGCTTTTGTTAGGACGGCTTAGGAAGTCTGCTTCCCAGTTCAGGACTCCCGAGATAAACACCGCCGATATGGCTGGGACATTTTCCTCCGCACAAGTCAGGATGCGGGACACTTCCATTAGTACCGGCTGACTTCGAGTGCCTCCTTGGCGGTTTATGTAGGCCACTGTGGTGGCGTTGTCTGACTGGACTTGCACGGGTTTTCCGTGAAGTATGAGCTTTGCTTGCTGAAGAGCCCTTAGAACCGCCCTGAGTTCCAATATGTTTATTGGAATCCAGAATTTTGAAATTCCTACATACAGGCTTAGATCACGGTCTTCGACTTGCTTCTCTGAAGGTGCAGGTTTCTACTCTGTCAGTACTGTTTCACCGTAGGATTGCTACTCTTCCAGATGTACACACCTTTATGCGAGGTGTGCTTCGCATCCAACCTCCCTTTATCCCACAGGTGGCTTCTTGGGATTTGACTGTGGTCCTTAGGGCTCTACAAGGACCGCCATTTGAACCACTGTGCTCAGTGGATTTAAAATGGCTCACAATTAAAACTGTGTTTCTTCTAGCCATTGCTTCGGCCAGAAGGGTGTCAGATTTGGGGGCTCTTTCATGTCGTCCTCCCTTTCTGATTTTTCATAGGGACAGGGCAGTTCTTCATACTCGCCCTGGTTTCCTACCTAAGGTGGTATCCAGCTTCCACATTATTGACGAAATTGTAGTACCAGCTTTTAATTCCCCAGACCTTTCAGCTGGTGAGGCCTCTTTGGATGTCGTACATGCTCTACAAACTTATGTGGACCGTACCAACTCATTTCGGAAGTCGGACTCGTTGTTTGTCCTTTTTGGTTTCCGAAATAAAGGATGGCCTGCCATTTAAGCAGACTTTGGCAGGCCGGATTCGCCTGGCAATTTCAGAGGCTTACCCTCATGAGGGCCTTCCTGTACCATCCTCTGTTAAGGCTCATTCTACTCAGTCTGTGGGTCCTTCGTGGGCAGCTTGTCGTGGTGCCTCTGCTGTTCAGCTGTGCAAGGCGGCCACGTGGTCTACTGTCCATACATTCTCAAGGTATTATGCATTTGATACCTTGCCTCTCAGGATGCTTCCTTCGGACAGCGGTTTCTCCTTTCTGCACTGGAGCGTCCCCAGCCTTAAGGAGACTTCTTTGGGACATCCCCAAGGTCTCCTGCGGAGCCCTATGGACCCTGCAGTAGAAAATAAGAGATATGGTAAGACCTTATTGTTATCTCTATTTCTACGAAGTCCATAGGGATCCACAGGACTCCCGCCCTGTGCTGCAGATGGGCTGTGTTCTGGTCACCGGTTTTCCGTATCCTTCTGTATGTGAGAATGTCATACTTGAGTGTTCCAGAATTTCTTCCTTCTCTCTTCTCCTCCTCCGGCCATTGGCTTGTTACGAAAGTGAGGTACCTTGGCCTGGGGGCGGGGTATAGGAGAGGAGCCCTGTGCATCGTGGGAGCACATATTTAACTATAGAGGTGCTCGATGACTGACGTCATCAACCAATACCCCAAGGTCTCCTGTGGATCCCTATGGACTTCGTAGAAATAGAGATAACAAACGTAAAGCCTTACCATATCGCTTATTGTTTCTGTAGTGCTATATATTGAAGTACACTGTCTTCTATAAATAATGAATTGAAAAAAACAAGAGCGTTCGTGCTGTGTATTCTTTTATTGTCTAACTGGTATTGAATTAATTAAAGGTAATTGCTGATTGTTTGGTATGGATTAATGCATATTTGCATAAAGTGACTAAGGGACCTATTTATCATTATTTACAGGTGCCCCCCCTGAAAACTACAGTTTTTGGGAGAAAACTGCAAATATTAAGTATCACTCTGTCATTGTCCTTCTATTTCTGATGGCAGCCACATCTCCCATAGGTTTTTTTATGGGGGCTACGAAGCTGTCAGATTTACCAAGCGATATTTGTTCCCAGCATGCTAACGGAGCCCTCCCCGGCAACGGGTGCCACACATGCCTGTTCGGTAGACTACGCATGCACAGTCGCGGTGTGAAATGACTGCTAATGCGGTGTCAGTACCAGCAGTTATGGATACCACTGGCCTGTCTCGAACACTCAGCAGGCAACTGTTTGCTGGCCTTCCCAATTAGAATCCTTAACATAACCCAGCTGGGCTCAGCCACAGGCTAGAGATGACATAAACCCTCTCTGAGGTGTTATCACTAACCTCCAGCAATGATGACTCATGCAGGGAATTACCAATCAGCCAGCCACTACTTGAACCTCCTCCTGAGTATCAGGCACTGGAATAGTTCCCACTCCAGAACTATACTTTCTAGTATAGTTTTCTTTAAACCCTGGTGTTCAGTTTCCATGACAGCAACACACTTACCGCATTTCCATTAGATTTATTTCCAAGTCTTTATTGCATATATTTGCAAATATATGCAACAAAGAGCTCTGGATTTCTATTGTCATGTGTGCTATTTTTTTTGCAGTGTGCTGGAGGGAACTTCTTTTTTTTCTGTAGTCCTCACTGAGCAAAGTCTGTATCCTCTTGCAGGGATTCCTGGTGAGGTCTAGTGGGAGTCTAATGGTGCGTACACACGTAGCGATCAGCCAGCGATACGATATCTCGCTGGCTGATCGTCATGCACCCTCCCTGGTGTGCTGGATGATTGATTACAATCACCCAGCACACCACATACTTACTGGCGACTATAGCGTTGATCGCGGGCCCCTATAGTAAATTGCCCGATATCGAGCAAGTTGACCGGCATGCACGGCCGATGGACGATATCGCTATCGTCCATACGTGGCCGCGCATTGCTGGTCGCTGGTAAGTTTGTAGGGTCCTTTTAAATGAGCGATTTGAAAAATAACGGTAATGATATCGTTATTGTTATTTAAAATCGCTACGTGTGTACGCACCATATGACTCCACACCAGGGTATTTGGTTGCGCCAATTTCACCTGTTTGAATTCATCATTATGGGTGTGTGTATTCTGATACACCTTGCTGTATGTTTTGAGTTCCAGGTTTATTACAATATACTTTGTGTATCTCATTGCATGCTATGCGCTGTCCAACAGTGCCAACACATCCGTGCCTCTCATTGCATGCTACACGCTGTTCTCACAGTGCCAACACATCCGTGCCTCTCATTGCATGCTACACGCTGTTCTCACAGTGCCAACACATCCGTGCCTCTCATTGCATGCTACACGCTGCTCCCACAGTGCCAGCAAATGTGTATCTTGTTACACGCTACACGCTGTCCAAACAGTGCCAGCACATGTGTACATACCTCCCAACTTTTGAGGAGAGGGATGCGGGACCCTTTGCGCGCCTACGGCGTGCGCGTCCGAAAAGGGGGACAGTTAGGAGGTATGTGTGTATCTTGTTACACGCTCAGGCCCGCCAAGAGCCGTGGCGGGCCCCGGTAATAGGGGGCGTGGCCTAATCGCGGGAGGCGTGGCCACGCCCCCTTGCCGAGAAAAAAAAAGATTTGCCGCTGCGCTGCCTGCTGGGGAGGGGGGCGCTCTGAGCCCCCTCAGCTCGGCGCAAAGCCAGGGGGGGTGCGATCAGTGTGATCGCTCCCCCGCACAGGCATAGGAGACTGCTGTGGCTGCTGCACAGCAGCCACGAGCAGTCTCCAACTGCAGCTCAGTGGGCTGCTGTGAGGGGGGGAGCGGCGCCGAACCCGGGCCCCCGTCGGGCCCCTCAGGAAGCCCGGGCCCGGGTAATCTGTACCCACTCCCCCCCCTTTCTGCGCCCCTGTACACGCTACATGCTGTCCAAACAGTGCCAGCACCTCCGTGTACCTTATTGTATGCTACGCACTGTACATACAGTACCGTCACATCTGTGAACCTTATTGCATGCTAGACGCTGTAAAAACAGAGCCAACACATCCGTGCACCTTGTGGCACGCTACCAAAACCCCACACTTTGGGTATTCAGTTGTACCTTTCACCTACTGTGTTAAACACCTTAGGGTATCCCATGGCTACACCTCTCGGAGTATCTATCAGTGTGTTCCCCCATAGAAGTAAAATCCCTAGGCTTCACAGAATACTCAGGCCATGACTATGGCAGGAACTACATTCATAATTAATCTCCTGCAAGACCTCACAGGAAAGATGGACAACCAAGCAAACAACCAAGGGCAGATAATACTATGTCTGCAGGATGTGTCACGATGCCCGGAGGAAATCCAACATCGCCTTCTCATACCCACTGGGAATTTCTGGTAAAATCATGCGCATTTCAATTGCATCTCCAATTGCGTTGTAATGAAGGCTAAGGGTCTCATTCCTTACGGATCGCAACTGCAACAGTGTACGCAGATTGGCCGATGGTGCATACTGCGCATGCATCGCAGTGCACATGTGTGAGTTAGCATTGCGATCGCTCTGCAATCATGCACCCAGAAAGAAAGCCATCTCAGATAGAGGACATCAGCGTTTGGGGGTGGTGACGGCAGAGGCGGGCTGGGCCAGGGAGCAGGGTGCCATGTTCCTCCCGGGCCGCAGCACCATATACTGTGTCGGGCCACGGGCAGCCTGTGCCTCTGTGACACAGCTGCACCGCGCGTGTAGTGCTGACTGGACGGAGTTCGGTCAGCACTACACAGTGACTGACAAACACACAGCCGCTGGCGCCGGCAGCTGTGTGTTTGTTTTAATTAGTAGCCAATGAGAGCCTGTCAGACTCTCATTGACTGCTGCTGCGCCCACTGCCGGAGCTGCTACATCTTCCGGCTCCTACAGTGGGTAATGTGAGAGATGTCATGACGTCTCTCCCATAATGCAGAGCTGCCTGGGAGGACGGGCGGAGGAGTGGATGGCGGCGGCGGAGGCAGGAGTGGGGATTCAGGTAAGTGTTTTTTTTTATTTTTTATTACATGTGTGTCTACTGGGGGGGGGGGGGGCACTACAAGGGGGGACAACTACTAGGGGCACTGCAAGGAGGGGACTACTACTAGCGGCACTACAAGGAGGGGACTACTACTAGGGGCACTACAAGGGGGGGACTACTACTAGGGGCACTACAAGGGGGGACTACTACTAGGGGCACTACAAGGGGGGGACTACTACTAGGGGCACTACAAGGGGGGGACTACTACTAGGGGCACTACAAGGGTAGGGGATTACTACTAGGGGCACTATAGGGGGGGCTACCACTGGGGGCACTGCATCGGGGACCACTACTAGGGGCTCTATATAAAGGGCAATACTGGGTGTACTGCATAGGGGGGACTACAACTGGGGCCACTATTTAAAGGGCACAGCATAAGGGGTACCACATTTGGGGGTACTGCATGGGGGGCACTATATAAGGGGCTTACTACTGGGGCCACTGCATAGAGGGGCTCACTACTGGGGCACTACTGGAGGCCTGCAGAAGAGTATTAGCAGAGGGCCTGATTCATAGTTGTACACAATACCGAATGTTTACGGAGTGGAGTGATTATCGGTAAATCAGGGCCACTGTCTTGTACTTGCCCCCCAGGCTAAAAGTTGCCAGCCAGCCCCTGGGTGACGGAGTGGTTGGAGAAACGCAGGCGCACCTGTCCATTTGAACGATGTAGCATGGGCAGGAATAAATTAGCCACTGCGACAGCATACGCAGCTTGCGTACTGACTGCGTGCGACGAGGTTAGCAATTTTCTGAGTGAGGTCAGACATGTTGTAATAGTGCATGAGGGGCTGATGTTACACGATGTTCCCGATGTATACGCAGGACTGCAAGGTATTACGGATGTGAGATAGCACTAGTGGGCGTCTCTATGCTGGGTGTACGATGGCTTTGCGATTGCATTCATTAGCATATTTTCGAGCAGACCTGCGTGCGTAATTGTAGTGAATCATGCTCTAAGGGCCTGATTCAGACCCACTCGCAAGTGGCTGTCCGCTCGCAAGTGGGTCGATGTTGTGCACTGCGCATGCGCACGACGGCGGGAGCTCCGTCGTGCGCATGCGCCAGACGCGACGAGCGAAGGACTCTCCTTCGCTCGTTGTGTCTGATCAAAGGGGGCGTGCTGTCGATGTTGATTGACAGCACGCCGCCTTTGGTGGGCGTGCCGGGGGTGTGCCTCCCTGACGGGGGCGTTCCCAAGGGAACGCCTACCGTCAGAAGCCGGCCCACTGACATCACTAGTGATGTCAGTGGGAGTGATTTTGGCTCTGATAGAGCCAATTATCACTCCGGGCCTTGTGGTTGAAAAACTCAACCGCAGGCTCCGGCTCGCAGTGGCGATGGTCAAGACCATCGCGGCCATCAAACTGCATGCTTGTATAGGCTGTGGAGGGCGGCCCTCATTCAGAGCGTGCGCTCTGCTCAGAGCGTACGGCTCTGAATGAGGGCCTAAGGTCTCTGAGGGCAGGTTGAGGTGGCTTTTGAGCTATGCAATGTTGGACAGAAGCGTAAATACGCCTGTTTTTAGATGTATCATTTGCACCAAGTATGAGCTAGTGCAAGTCTGCACTGATGATGATGACAGGTAGCAAACTAAGGGCCTGGTTCAGCAAGGATCACTGCTGCGATCGCGCACGCAGTTCTGCTGCGAAAGTATGCTAATATTTGCAATCACAAAGCACTCGCACGGACAACATGCAGACGCCCACTTCCCCTCTCGCACAATATCTTGCAATCCAGCCAAAACATCGGTAACAAAGTACATCGGAGCAACTCGCACATTTAAGACAGGTATGCAAGTATACATTTTGAGTTGTATTAATTTACATTGTACTGTATTATATTAAACTGTGATGATGATGTCTGCTTGTAAATGATTGAAAGCTGCCAAAGAATTGCAGAACTGATCAGCTGAGCACAATAACACAAACTATATGGTCTAGGAAAACAGAGAAAATTATTTAAAGCAGTGGCGTCACTAGGGTGGTGTGGGGCGTGCGGGACGCACTGGGTGACACCATCCAAGGGGGTGACACCAAAATAGCAGAACTACACTGGTATTTTGGTGTCACCCCACATCGGATGCTGTCACGAAGCAGCGGTAACTGTGTCGGGAGAGGTTAGGGGCTGCCAAGCAGCTCTCGGAGTGCCGGGCAAGCCCCCAGCATGACGTGAATGGGGTCGTTCTTCGCAGTCACGCCCGCAAAACAGCACAAACCTCAGTGTTGCGGGCACAAGGCCACACCTCCTTTTGCATGCGCGCCAAAGTATAAAGGCTGCCGCTTCGAGTGTCACAAGATCTATAGACGCCGCTAATTTAAAATACATTACTTTAAAGATATTAGAAATGTAATTGTGACTATCAAATACTAACCTTAGAGGTGCATTCTTATCTAAGCCTGTGATCTTCCTCACGACCCTCTGACAGAAGCCATAGCTCATGAAGAGTACTGAGTTCTCAGATATATTTGCCAGAAGCGCTGGGCTGGTCCCTTTGTAGAAACCTCGGAAACCCACTTGATTGTATGTTTTCACTGCGCAGTCTGTAAGGCCTCTATACAGATTAGGGAACGTCTGCATTTTCACCTTGGCTGTGTCAAATGGCTGCCCAGTCAGGACACATGCTGTTCCACCTGAAATAATTGCATGCCATGTACGGTATGTTATACAGTGCATTTTGATAAATGAAGCTTTCACTGCAATCTAAAGCATAATTTACCTTCTCTCCCATGTCGGAGAGACCATTGAGAAAGTAAACTACCGTCCCTGATTTTATTTACCTCCCAGTGAAGTGGGTGGGTCATGAAGACAAGATATGCAGTGAATTATGATTGTCACAACAGGCAGTGGTGATTTCCCACTAGGCACAAGAGGCACGTGGCTAAAAGTGCTGGGGGCGGAAAGGCAGTTCCCAGGACTGATGGGCTCGCCCAGCAGCCGGTTTATTCTTTTTTTTTTTTTTCACTTTTTGTCATTATTACTTATTTTTTGTAATTGACTTTAAAGATTTGTAACTTTTATAATCTGAAAGATATATAATATAATTTTTTTCAAATGATAACTGTACATATATTTGTATATACAGTATATGATGATGAACAGTGAAAGCAGTCTCCTATAGGAATAAGTATACATTTATCCACCCTGACCTTATATATTACTTGTTTGACAAATTTATCAATAAATTATCAGTAGGTTAAGGTGAGCACTACTGGACTAGAGCGGTAAGGGTTAGCGCTCAGGGGATATACATACTGTATGTGTGACACAGCTAGACAGTTCCTGCATGTCCAAGTTTTCATTTCCACTAATAAAAACAAATAACTAAATTGTGAAAAAACATGAGAAAGGTAGAAGCTCTATTTCTCCAGGAATTAATGCCACACTTTCATTGAAAAGTGGAAGTTGAACCCAGCACCAAGGTCTATCATAGCGTATTATTTAAGAATTTAATAGTAGACCCATAGGCCTAAATTTACTAACTGTCTGTTTTGGTTCCAAATGAACCATAGACAGCATGTCGATGTCTAAAACAATCCAAGGCCCTTGACAAAGACAGAAGGTACCGTTGATACGCTTTGGTGCAGTGGGGGAGCAGTTATACTTCACTACTAGACATAGGCATACCTGAATTGGACTCCCTTACCCGGGTTCCATCTGTTGCACTCTTATGTGATCTACACCATCTGATGACTGGTAGGAAGTAACTTCAGATGTTCATTGATGTGCTACATTTTAACATTTGGTAGGAAGTGATTTCTTCCATATGTTTGAATCTGTGTTACATTTGTCATTGTTACTGATTAAATGAGAACATATCTACATAGAGAGGCATCACAATGGGTGGTGACACCCAGCGTGGCACCCACCGACCCCTCTTGTGTGTCAGAGTTGCACGTGAAAGGGGGCATGTCCTCATGTCCCAAGGCCACCCCCCCGATTTGTTGCATTTTAAGGCGGTACTGCGTATCACCTGCCATTCATCATGCTGGGGGCTTGCACTCTGGGAGCTGCTGGGGAGCCCCCAGCCTCTCCCAGCACAGTGCGTGTCATCCATCACTACTGCAGCTCTGCTTGGTGACATCATCCAGGGGGGTGACACCAAAATAACAGAGCAGCTCTGCTACTTTCGTATCTCCCCCTCAGATAGTGTGACCCGGTGCGGTCTGCACCCTCCGCGCCACCCTAGTGACGCCACTGCCTACATACGACCCTATGAGTTCTTTTTGTTTGATGCCATGCCTGTGCTGTGAGGATATATTTTGGAGATACAACATATGATCTACAGAGATATGTGACAGACAAAAAAACAAGAATTGGTGGTGTAAGGATTACACCTGGAGTGGTTTTTGTCCCAGTCACCTCTGTATGTGCATCTCCTATTTCTTCACTGAATGTGGCTTGGGTCATCATTTGGAGACTCTGAGGGCACATTACAAACACATACATTTTGGTGTAAGCACATAGGGGCTTCTATCTGTTCCCATCTGCTTTTTTATGACTGTGGTTTAAGGAGGTATCACCTAATTTCCTTCTCGGTTTACCCACATTTTGAAGGTGAAATTATATTTGTCATATTACGCTATGTTGCAATATTTTTATGTTTCTTTTGCCTATGGTGGTGATATTACATAGGAGTGACATCACAGAAAAATCTGGATTTTCTGATGCTGGGACATTGCATCTTGTGTATTTTTGTGTAATTCTGTATATTTAGAGTTAAATGTCTCTACACAAGTGACAGCTACATAGACAACGCCTTAGGAAAAACTTTTTAATTTTCACTTTTAGCTTTACTGTAGCAAATAGACACCTTCTGCCAGCATCGGTGATCTGAGTGCAGCGTCTGCTTTGGATCACCATCGCAACACCTCAGCCAGTCTGCATAAGCCGAAGCTTACTCAGCCTGGCTGTCGGAACCCTTCTGCCAGGTCTAGGAAGTCTGCATCTGACTATGCAGACCCTGGGCTTGGCAGGCCTACAAAATGTGGATGACACTCCCCCGTTTTGTACAACGGTCCTGGTCACCACTTCCGCCTCACTCCCCAAACACATGTCAATCTGCTAAGGGGGGAACTGCAAGCAATCACGAAGGACCAAATCCGAATCAGGCCCTAAATCAACAGTCTCTTCCTTCACAAGCTCTCAACTGTTGTCACTCTCAAGGTTGATGTCACGGTTACGAATTCAGGAGGGAATAGACTCTTATTTGTGCAGAGTGGAGGAACATGTAGCTAGGTACCCCTTGAGGAATGCCGTATGGATAGTCCTGCAATGGTGGAAAAAGAGCCAATAAAAGTCCGATAGTAATTTGAAAAACCAAGGAATCGTTGGATGCCTTTCAACGTGGTAGGCTGGACCCATTCCATCACTGCTTTCACCTTCCCAGGATCCATGGAGAAGCCACAACATATCCGAGAAAAGATACTTGCTACACATGAAACTCACACTTCTCTAACTTGGCAAATAACAATTTTTTTCTTAACTTACGCAAGGCCTGACTGACATGCTGGACATGCTGGTGCATGGATCGAGAGTAAATTAGGATGTCATCCAGATAAACGAGCACATATTTGCCAAGGAACTCCCGGAGGACATCGTTAATCAGTTCTTGGAATTTGTGCTGTCTCTTGGAATTTAACATTTGTGGACTTGACAAGCTTTCTAGTATTTGGATTCCAGAGTCTGTAAGTTTTACTTTCATTGCAATAATCAAGCATGATACACTTCATAGACTTTGAATCCAGCTTGTGTCTTTTCTCTTTTGGTATGTGTACATAGGCGGCACTTACAAAAAAATATGCTTGACACTTGGTTTTCTTCCTGAGCACACTTCAATTGATGTTTTATCTTTCATGGCAACTGTGGGAGCACGATTCTTCAGGTAAACTTGCTGGGGGCACTGGTTCCATCCAAAATTGATTGTTTAGGCCTGCATCCTTCAGCATGCATCTAGCTCCACTAATGTGTGATTTGCTTGCTTACTTAAACCATTTTATTCCGTCATGTATGTGATGGTTAATTGATTCTCAATTCCATGCTTCTTTAGTAAGATTTTCACATCTCTGTTTATGTATTCACCTCCATTATCAGATCTCAAGATCTGTAGTCTGCGACTGGCTTGGTTTTCCGCCAGTTTCTTGTAGATTACAATTTTCTTCATCATGTCAGACTTTTCTTTGGCAGTGTAAACGTGTGCCACTTATTGACTTGACTTGCATCAGAACATTATGCACCAACTTCAGGGGTGCTTCAGCTCTGCTTTTTGACAGAAAATCAAACTCAGATGTTAAGTTCTGTAGCATTGCCATGGCAATCTCCTCGTCATTCACCTGGACTGCTACAGACATTAACTGCTTCGATATGTACATTATTTTGTCATTATAGCCACTCATCTCATACTTGTGCATTCGCATAACTTTGTATTATACAATACAAGCTTCAGATGAATTCTTCTCATTAGACACCCATCCTCACACACTGCCTGCAGTGCTAGAGGTTCCTAAATTCTGCTATTACAGTCCAGGTTTTAAGTATATCCATAAAATCTATAAAATCAGCTAGGTAAATGAGTGTTAGATACTAGGGCAGAGGTTCCCTATCTCTGCCATTACCATCCAGGGTTTAAGGATTGTCGAAGTCAGAAATATTAAATACAAAAATAATGGAATTTCTATTCACCAACATTTCCTGTGTTTGTTGTACAAATAAGCATGTGATGCCTGAGGTCCTTGGCACCAATACAGAAATTAAATCTGCTGTTATTATGGCCCCTCTTCTGACCCATACTGGACAATTGAAAAACTGGTTTGTGACTTCTCCAGGTCTGCTGCACTGTGATTTTGATCTTAATTATACATATCGCCTATACACACCTGTGCATGTGAGTGCCCAGTCCATTGTTTTATGACATAGGCAGGAAAACCTGTTTCTTACATAAATTACTAACCATGGTCAAACAGTAAGACAAATTTATCTACATAAATTCTATCTAAACATTTAATATATATATTTAAACCTATTTGATGTATTTCTTTCTTTGATATATATATATATATATATATATATATATATATATAGTCCAATAGTATGTAGAACGGCACTCACCAAAAAAGAGAAATCAACTTGTTGGGGTGCATAGCTCAGGACACCTGACAGAATCCATCCATAGGTGGCCATACACATGTGCAAACAAGGAGAGAGCACTCACCAATCTTCATAAAGTGGGTAGGCAGCTTTAATAATTCATAATAGCACCATAGACAATATGGACAGTCGACGTTTCGGGCCACTCGGTGCCCTTTATCAAGTCTAAAGAATCACATCCCGCATAGTCCAAGCAGCAAGTACCACCACCAAAGCTAATAAGTCTATATATACCCCCAAGATATAACAAATAGACACACCCCCAATCAAATAAAACACACAGCAAACGCTATCAAGAGATGTCCACAGATGTCCTTCACAGGCAATCATGCAATCAATACATGGTCCTTTACCTGCTTCCTAAAGTCCAGTCAGGAGCGCTCGCAATCAGGAAGTGCAGACTGCACGAGCAATACTCCACGTGCCTGGCACCGCTATCTGGCGTGCATTCCACCCGCTGGAACGCAAACCGGAAGTGACCTCATCTCAGTATGGCTAACCGAGTGGGTCAAACCAGCTCTCAGATCTAACTCATAGCCGAACAGTATACAAACAATAGCAGCGTCAAACTATAGATGCAATGTTCCCAAAACTACCTGGTATTCCGACTGGAAACATTCTACTATACACATAGAGCTCAATCGATCAACCCATAAGCACAAATCAAAATGGGAAATCATCCCTCGGTCCACTCAAAAGTGGGTGACGCGCTCATGTTGCCATGGCAACCAAGGCTCCTTTACTCACAAAATTTGTAGTAACTATGGACACCTCATAATAGCTGCCATCATAGCAATATCAAAAATGGGTAATGCGCTCATGTTGCCATGGCAACCATGGCTCCTTTACTCACAAAATTTATAGTATCTATGGACACCTCATAATAGCTGCCGTCGTAGCAATATCAAAATATTAAAAACAATACTAAACAACCCCTTAAAATGAGTGTCAACAAGATCAAAGGTATAGTGAAACCTTGATCCTGAAGCAACATTAACACACAAATAGAACAAAAAAAGAACAAAAAAACTATATTAACACAATATACAAATTCAATTTTTCATGCACAAAATATAACAAAAGCGTGTTATGAAAAAAGAACACACTGGTACTGAACACCTTTGCACAATTACAACTAAATACGTGCATCTTGCATAAGGTTAAACTCCATTTGGAAAATTCACCCGCAAGACAACCATAGAGAGGGTTATTATAACCCAATAGATCAGATGAAAATATTTAGAGGATTAATTTCATTTAATCCTTTAGGGGACACAGTCTCCAATTGGTGGATCCATCTTGCTTCACGCTTCAGGAGTTGTAAACCTCTATCACCACCACGAACCAGTGGTGGAATCCAGTCTATGATCATGTATCTCAAAGTACTTAATTGATGATGTTCCCTAAGGAAATGTGACGCGACCGGTTTATCAGTGGTCCCTGTGGCATAAGCTAAACGTATGGAGGAACAGTGTTGCGTCATTCGCTCCTTAAATGTGCGTATTGTTTTCCCCACATACATTAGCCCACAGGGGCATATGAGAAAATATACAACATGATCCAGATTGCATGTCAATCGGTGTCTCAAGTAAATTTTTTGTCCACTATGAGGGTGGCAGAAAAAACGTCCCGTAATGAGGGATCTACATGTTATACATCCCAGGCATTTGTGGCAACCTTTACTCATGGACAACCAATTATCTCTGTTGGATTTGCTAGGGCGTAGATCAGGTCTAAGTAATATGTCTTTTAAATTGCGACCTCTGCTAACGCTCAGAAGTGGAGAAACGTGATTCAAATTCTTGAAAGCAGGGTCAGAAGTGATCAACGGCCAGTGTCTCTTAATCACTTTTTTCGTAGCTTTCAGATTGGTGTCACATCGTAGTCCCAGTATGATCTTATCAGACTTTTCACCTGGCGGCCTAGTCTGCCTGTTACCCACAATAGCTTTTGCTCTGGTGAGGCATCTCTCAATATCCTTCCTGCAGTATCCCCGTTCAAGAAATCTATTACTGCATTCCAATAATTGCTCATCAGCCCCTCTCGGGTCTGAATTATTCCTCAGCACCCTAACGAACTGAGAAACCGGTAAATTGGATTTCAGAGCATCCGGGTGATGGCTCGAGGCCCATAGGAGGGTGTTTCTATCAGTCTCTTTTCTATATAGCGTGTAACCTATTGCTGATTCATGCCTAAACACCGTTACATCCAGAAAATTCATCCGCTGCTGCTGTAAAACTAATGGGAGAGTCAAGATCATTCAAAAACTTGACCATTTCAAAAAAAGAATCCTTATCACCCCTCCAGACAACAAAAATATCGTCAATTAATCTCTTGAAAAAAACTAGCCTCTCTGCAAAGTGTCAAAAATGTGTTTCTGCTCATATTGGTTCATGAAAATATTAGTGTATGATGGCGCTAGGTTAGAACCCATCGCGGTGCCCGCCAGTGTATAAACCAATCACCTTGGTACATAAAGTGGTTCAAACCCAGCACCAGACGCACCAATGATAACATAAATTCAATAGGTGGCCCATTGTAAGGACCCCTGAGCAATGCTTCTTCTACCGCTTGTATCCCTCCTTCATGAGGGATCACGGTGTACAAGGATGATACATCAAGTGTTGCTAATATACAATCATGAGGAATAAATCCCAACAACCTGAGCTCACTTAAAAAGTGCCCTGTGTCCTTCAAATAGGATTGATTGGATTTAACGACAGGCTGCAAAAAATGGTCGACAAACCTCGCCAGTGGCTGGAGCAATGAGCCCCTGGCCGAGATAATGGGTCTACCTGGGGGATTCGTGAGAGACTTATGGATCTTAGGTAGAGTATACAATATAGGGCAAATAGGAAATTTCACTGTCAAATAGTCCAAAGTCTCATCACTGATCCACCCATTGCTCACACCCAGGTGTAATAATGCATCAACCTGTTTTTTAAACAAATGAATGGGATCCTTCCCAACCATCTCATATGTGCTACTGTCAGATAATTGCCTTCTGATCTCATGATCATACTGTTCAAAATCTTGGAGTACCACAGCACCCCCCTTATCCGCATTACGGATTACAATCGAAGTGTCATTCTTTAGGACCTTCAAGGCCCTTTTCTCAGACAAATTTAAATTATCATATGATTGATAATTTGCAGCCTCCTGCTGACATTCTAGGTCCACAACCCTCAAAAAAGTTTTAAGGCTAACATTGTGAGAAACAGGGTCAAACTGGCTGGGACGTTTAAATAATGGCATAGATGGACCCAGTCCAGTCTTATTCTGATTATCAAAGTATTCCCTTAAACGTAATTTCCTCCCCATCTTGAAGTGATCAATGGACCAATTAAAAGAGTCAAAGCGAGTTGTCGGTATAAACGATAGGCCCTTAGACAATAGAGAATGTTCGGCAGGGTCTAAGATACGGGAAGATAAATTAAAAATTAATATCTCCGACCCTGTCTGTTTCTTGGACGCCCTCTCCCTCTTGCCACGACCCCTCCTGGGGTGTGGCCTTGTATTTTTGGGCCTATTCCACTTCTGATGACCCTTGGATGTGGTCCTAAAAAAGCTACACCGGAGGGGGGTAGGCTTTCAGATGATTCTGCTTCAGAGGAGGAGTGTGAAGAAAAATCACCTTCCCCTCTGTGTGCCCACTGGCGCCCCCCCTGTGGATGGGAAAAGCCTCTCGATCTTCTATTCTCCCCCACCAGCCATTTATATACCATATGTCTCTGATAATCATATTCTACAGTCTCTAGCTTTTTCCTTTTGAACGAAATCAGATCCAGTTTATATTTATCTAACTGGGTCTGTAGCCGTTCCACCCAATTTTCAGTTTTATCTGCCTTTAATGTGGGCAAGAAATCCTTCTCACAGTTTTTAATTTCAACCCTAACCTTGGCTAATTCTACCCCAACCTCTTCAATGACTAGGGCAATCAAATCGAATGAACACTTATTCAACACCCCACACCATTTGACACAGAACGCAGGGTTTCTGCGACCAATGGTGGGGGTGTTGTTCACCCTGAAACCCCGGGTATACGCTTCTTACGATAATATTCAGAAAGAAATTGACCGTGTAGGGTCAGGTCAGTCTCATGTTTTTTGAGACGATTCAATTTATTAAACAAATCCTGCGGAGTTTCAGAGGGTAGCTGTTCAAACTCCAACTCATTAAACAAAACCTTATCAATCTCGTCGTCAGTCAAACTAATCTGACGGTTCTTAGCGTCACTAAGTGCTATTTCATCTAATACAGCAAAGCTCATTGTCAAGTAACTTCACCACACTGATACTCAAAGACTTGGTTCTTAAATGAGCATCACCAATATGCGCAGAAAAACAAGTACCATGTGTTCTTATTTAAAAAACAAACAACAAAAAATTATATACACAGAACTCATTATGATGGAAATTGCATTCCCTGAAAAAAATGGGGACAATAATCTCTGACAAACAATCAATCCTTCCGGTACATCCAGTCACAGTCCTCAGTGAAATAAACGATGAAAGACATGTCATCCAAGGGTGCACATTCAAAGGATTCTAAGAAGCAATCCTTATATATAGTCCAATAGTATGTAGAACGGCACTCACCAAAAAAGATAAATCAACTTGTTGGGGTGCATAGCTCAGGACACCTGACAGAATCCATCCATAGGTGGCCATACACATGTGCAAACAAGGAGAGAGCACTCACCAATCTTCATAAAGTGGGTAGGCAGCTTTAATAATTCATAATAGCACCATAGACAATATGGACAGTCGACGTTTCGGGCCACTCGGTGCCCTTTATCAAGACCAAAGAATCACATCCCGCATAGTCCAAGCAGCAAGTACCACCACCAAAGCTAATAAGTCTATATATACCCCCAAGATATAACAAATAGACACACCCCCAATCAAATAAAACACACAGCAAACGCTATCAAGAGATGTCCACAGATGTCCTTCACAGGCAATCATGCAATGAATACATGGTCCTTTACCTGCTTCCTAAAGTCCAGTCAGGAGCGCTCGCAATCAGGAAGTGCAGACTGCACGAGCAATACTCCACGTGCCTGGCACCGCTATCTGGCGTGCGTTCCACCCGCTGGAACGCAAACCGGAAGTGACCTCATCTCAGTATGGCTAACCGAGTGGATCAAACCAGCTCTCAGATCAAACTCATAGCCGAACAGTATACAAACAATAGCAGCGTCAAACTATAGACGCAATGTTCCCAAAACTACCTGGTATTCCGACTGGAAACATTCTACTATACACATAGAGCTCAATCGATCAACCCATAAGCACAAATCAAAATGGGAAATCATCCGTTGGTCCACTCAAAAGTGGGTGACGCGCTCATGTTGCCATGGCAACCAAGGCTCCTTTACTCACAAAATTTGTAGTAACTATGGACACCTCATAATAGCTGCCATCATAGCAACAAAATTTATAGTATCTATGGACACCTCATAATAGCTGCCGTCGTAGCAATATCAAAATATTAAAACAATACTAAACAACCCCTTAAAATGAGTGTCAACAAGATCAAAGGTATAGTGAAACCTTGATCCTGAAGCAACATTAACACACAAATAGAACAAAAAAAGAACAAAAAAACTATATTAACACAATATACAAATTCAATTTTTCATGCACAAAATATAACAAAAACGTGTTATGAAAAAAGAACACACTGGTACTGAACACCTTTGCACAATTACAACTAAATACGTGCATCTTGCATAAGGTTAAACTCCATTTGTAAAATTCACCCGCAAGACAACCATAGAGAGGGTTATTTTAACCCAATAGGTCAGATGAAAATATTTAGAGAATTAATTTCATTTAATCCTTTAGGGGACACAGTCTCCAATTGGTGGATCCATCTTGCTTCACGCTTCAGGAGTTGTAAACCTCTATCACCACCACGAACCAGTGGTGGAATCCAGTCTATGATCATGTATCTCAAAGTACTTAATTGATGATGTTCCCTAAGGAAATGTGACGCGACCGGTTTATCAGTGGTCCCTGTGGCATAAGCTAAACGTATGGAGGAACGGTGTTGCGTCATTCGCTCCTTAAATGTGCGTATTGTTTTCCCCACATACATTAGCCCACAGGGGCATATGAGAAAATATACAACATGATCCAGATTGCATGTCAATCGGTGTCTCAAGTAAATTTTTTGTCCACTATGAGGATGGCAGAAAAAACGTCCCGTAATGAGGGATCTACATGTTATACATCCCAGGCATTTGTGGCAACCTTTACTCATGGACAACCAATTATCTCTGTTGGATTTGCTAGGGCGTAGATCAGGTCTAAGTAATATGTCTTTTAAATTGCGACCTCTGCTAACGCTCAGAAGTGGAGAAACGTGATTCAAATTCTTGAAAGCAGGGTCAGAAGTGATCAACGGCCAGTGTCTCTTAATCGCTTTTTTCGTAGCTTTCAGATTGGTGTCACATCATAGTCCCAGTATGATCTTATCAGACTTTTCACCTGGCGGCCTAGTCTGCCTGTTACCCACAATAGCTTTTGCTCTGGTGAGGCATCTCTCAATATCCTTCCTGCAGTATCCCCGTTCAAGAAATCTATTACTGCATTCCAATAATTGCTCATCAGCCCATTAGCAGAGGTCGCAATTTAAAAGACATATTACTTAGACCTGATCTACGCCCTAGCAAATCCAACAGAGATAATTGGTTGTCCATGAGTAAAGGTTGCCACAAATGCCTGGGATGTATAACATGTAGATCCCTCATTACGGGACGTTTTTTCTGCCATCCTCATAGTGGACAAAAAATTTGCTTGAGACACCGATTGACATGCAATCTGGATCATGTTGTATATTTTCTCATATGCCCCTGTGGGCTAATGTATGTGGGGAAAACAATACGCACATTTAAGGAGCGAATGACGCAACACTGTTCCTCCATGCGTTTAGCTTATGCCACAGGGACCACTGATAAACCGGTCGCGTCACATTTCCTTAGGGAACATCATCAATTAAGTACTTTGAGATACATGATCATAGACTGGATTCCACCACTGGTTCGTGGTGGTGATAGAGGTTTACAACTCCTGAAGCATGAAGCAAGATGGATCCACCAATTGGAGATTGTGTCCCCTAAAGGATTAAATGAAATTAATCCTCTAAATATTTTCATCTGACCTATTGGGTTATAATAACCCTCTCTATGGTAGTCTTGCGGATGAATTTTCCAAATGGAGTTTAACCTTATGCAAGATGCACGTATTTAGTTGTAATTGTGCAAAGGTGTTCAGTACCAGTGTGTTCTTTTTTCATAACACGTTTTTGTTATATTTTGTGCATGAAAAATTGAAT
This sequence comes from Taudactylus pleione, assembly GCA_031769625.1. Lineage (NCBI taxonomy): Eukaryota > Metazoa > Chordata > Amphibia > Anura > Myobatrachidae > Taudactylus > Taudactylus pleione. The sequence continues at coordinate 110,062 of JAUIMM010000088.1, read as the reverse complement.
TTGTATATTGTGTTAATAAATTTTTTTTGTTCTTTTTTTGTTCTATTTGTGTGTTAATGTTGCTTCAGGATCAAGGTTTCACTATACCTTTGATCTTGTTGACACTCATTTTAAGGGGTTGTTTAGTATTGTTTTTAATATTTTGATATTGCTACGACGGCAGCTATTATGAGGTGTCCATAGATACTACAAATTTTGTGAGTAAAGAAGCCATGGTTGCCATGGCAACATGAGCGCGTTACCCATTTTTGATATTGCTATGATGGCAGCTGTTATGAGGTGTCCATAGTTACTACAAATTTTGTGAGTAAAGGAGCCTTGGTTGCCATGGCAACATGAGCGCGTCACCCACTTTTGAGTGGACCGACGGATGATTTCCCATTTTGATTTGTGCTTATGGGTTGATCGATTGAGCTCTATGTGTATAGTAGAATGTTTCCAGTCGGAATACCAGGTAGTTTTGGGAACATTGCGTCTATAGTTTGACGCTGCTATTGTTTGTATACTGTTCGGCTATGAGTTTGATCTGAGAGCTGGTTTGACCCACTCGGTTAGCCATACTGAGATGAGGTCACTTTCGGTTTGCGTTCCAGCGGGTGGAACGAACGCCAGATAGCGGTGCCAGGCACGTGGAGTATTGCTCGTGAAGTCTGCACTTCCTGATTGCGAGCGCTCCTGACTGGACTTTAGGAAGCAGGTAAAGGACCATGTATTGATTGCATGATTGCCTGTGAAGGACATCTGTGGACATCTCTTGATAGCGTTTGCTGTGTGTTTTATTTGATTGGGGGTGGTGTCTATTTGTTATATCTTGGGGGTATATATAGACTTATTAGCTTTGGTGGTGGTACTTGCTGCTTGGACTATGCGGGATGTGATTCTTTGGTCTTGATAAAGGGCACCGAGTGGCCCGAAACGTCGACTGTCCATATTGTCTATGGTGCTATTATGAATTATTAAAGCTGCCTACCCACTTTATGAAGATTGGTGAGTGCTCTCTCCTTGTTTGCACATATATATATATATATATATATACACTATATCTAAAATAACAATTAGTGATGTGTTGTTTCTGGCGATGTCTTTCATCCTCATATTCCTAGAGATATGTTTAATTTTGCAAGTGATTACCAGCTGGCTGAGGTGGCAGTGCCCCCCCCGCCTTGTGGCCGTGAGAGATTGGTTTAAGTGGCCACACATTAATCTTCTAACGTAGTTATATCCCAATGCATATTGAGGCATTTCTTCAAACTAAACTTTCCTTTATTTTACTCTTTTTTTAATTTCAGTATATATATAGAATTATACAATTATATTATATGTCCAATATATTATATAAATCCCAGCTTTCATGGCTCACACAATACATATAGTCCAGGGATGGAACCACATATTAACATTGCGTTTAGGATCATACTGTACAGAATTGTGTTAGCAGTAATCCGATGGTTGCAAATAGATTGTCGTATACTGCAGCAAGCAGATATTAGCAATGTCGGATTTATGTTTAATAATAGCATATAACAATGATAGATTTGAGCTAGTTTTTTTGGAGGAACCCCAGAGGAAAACTCCTGTAACAGCAACCTGAGCCTAGGCATCACCCACTGTTTGAACCAGCCAATGACCCCCAGTGAACTGGAGACGTCCTGCCCCTGGACCAATGGAAGGAGACACAACTTGCCATTATACACACCCATAATTTAACTGTATAAGGATGGGCTCCCCTGATCCAGAGGCCAGTAGCTGTATTCTACCAGTCATCTGGTGACGACTGCCTTCTGGGTCCAGGGAGCGCATGTGAACGTATGCATACTGGTTTGTAAACTCTGATCTCTGTTCTTGAACTATATTGTACCACTGTGATAATAATGTTATATATATACTTTCAATACAATATTTACTTTTGTGTGTTGGACCACAGAAACTGTGTGTGTTCACTTGCTTTCACTTTAAGGTTATTATACTATGATATATATATATATAAATATATATATATTGCACTGTAATTCGCATTGTATTTTGATATGAAGATAGCAACTATTATGCATACTGTTGGTGTTACAATATAGGAAGATATTGCATATGCATCACACGTTGCGTACACTGTGCATTCACATTTGGGTATCGCCATATGCAAGGTCCGTCCACGTGGCGTCAACAGCCATAGGGAGATTTAAATGGGATTTCACAGGATATTTTATGCTTGAGCCCAGATGGTGAATCAAATTGACTGAGATCCTTAAACCTGGACTGTAAGGGTGGAGCTTGGGAACCTCTGCACTAGGATAAAGACACTGAAATTACTTGGTGAAGTAGATAATAATGTGCCAGAGCAAAGCACAGCATTACCTGCAGCACCAGCCGTCAGGTCAATGGCCGCTTGGATGGTATTGTTTGTGTTCATGTTTCTCTGCGGTGCTCCTGTCTGTCTTCATACAGATCAATAGATAAGCCTAAAAGAAAAATGTTTAATAAGCATTATAAATTTTAATAAGATAGTAATCGTACATATTTTTTAGACTATCGTTGCTAAATCAGTATTTAGATTTTGTAATGCCCTAGGCCAGTAGTACCGAGGATACACTAAACAATGGATGATGTGACTACGTTAATAGGTATCAAAAAGATCTGAAAATACCACAAGTAGGTATGGGTAATAAAAAAAAAAACAATGAAGGTATCTGCAGATGAGTGAAATGTAGCTGGAGGAGTTTAGTGAACTATTTGGTGTAGGGAAACTGCTGTTCACTAGATTCTAAATCATCTATAAGTGTACATTGTACAGTAGTGCCAGATTAACAAAAGGGCAGCCAGGGCAGTCACTGAGGGCCCTCACGCATGAGGGGTCTCCCACACAAGCTATAAAATTGGCACCAGACTGGCCCGTGGGGAGGCAGGGTCGCATGCTGCAACAAATGAAAAGGAGACATTGTTATTGCAGGTGGGAGGAGCAAGGATCGGGAATAGAAATGTTCCAGGTGGCACCAGAGATATGGCCACATCATAGCAGATGTTCATTTAAAGATCCTGCTGCAGCCTCCAGGTTCCAAGATCTGAGATCACAGGGAGGTGAATAGCAGTGGAGAAGCATAATGGAAACTGAGGGTACTGTATGGCATAATGTGAACTAGGGAAACTGTGACAATGTAAATTGGGGGCATTGTGGCATAATGTGTAGTGTTACATAGTGAAGAATCCATATCACTGTGTAGCATGATGTGAACTGGTTGCACTGTGTGGTATGATGTGATTCGGGGACACTGTGTGGCATGATGTGAACTGGGGGTACTGTGTGGTATGATGTGATTCGGGGGCATTGTGTGGCATGATGCGAACTGGAGGCAATGTGTGGCATGATGTAAACTGGTGGCATTGTGGCATAATTTGAACTGGGGGCTCTGGCCCTGATTCAGAGCCGGACGCTATGAAAGAGCGCTCGCTCTGAATCAGGGCGTCTTTTTTTTTTTTTTTTTTTAATGGAGCAGCCTCCTGGCCGCTCGCATTGCTTGTGATGTCAGTGGAGCCGCCCCCAAACGGTAGGCGTTCTCATGGGAACGCCTCCATCTGGGCAGCCACCCCCTGGCCCGCCCATCAAAGGGGGCGTGCTGTCATTCAACATTGACAGTACGTCCCCTTTGGTGCGAGACCCGGAGCGACGGATTGCCCGTCGCTATCCGGGTCTTGCGCATGCGCACGACGGAGCTGGCTCCGTCGTGCGCATGCACTCTGGGCCACCATCGACCCGGTTGCGAGCACTCAGCGCTTGCGACAGGGTCTGAATCAGGCCCTCTGTTTGAAATAATGTGAACTGGGGACACTACTGTGAGTTCAACACATTTGTCTTGCTGGAAGTATTTACACATTATACATTTTAAAAGTGCCAGTATATCAATTTGACACATTTTTTAATAGCTTTTTATCATCACATTACACACATCCAGCATAAAATCGAAGAATTGAATAATAAAAATAGTAAATCGATTAAATGTCTACAATTGCTTGTAGTAGCAAAAGAAATAAAATTTGACAATTTTATTGGTAGGGCCCCCTCAGCCCTTAATCGGTACTAGATAAGTGTGCCAATTTCTCTAATGGGGGGTGACAGAGAATAATACTTCATAACAACAAATTAAATGTAATAACAAATTCAGTAAATAAGAAAAACAATTAATTTGTTTATCTTAAAAATATTTCAGAATATATTATAACTGATGCAAGGGTATAATATTGTTATTGTAGAATATTATATGTGTACTATTATAATATGTATAAGCACTTGGTGGCAAGATGTACTTGTTTTTATACACAATTACAAAACAAGTTCTTTCTAGGGTGGCCATCGACCATCAACAAACATCAACGGTTAACCACCAATGGTTGATGGTTTTACCATCGATGGTGGTAATCCGATGGTTAACCGCCATCGATGACACAGAGCCAAACAATGGGCCTGATTCAGACCCACTCGCGAGCAGCTGTCCACTCGCAAGTGGGTAGATGGTGTGCACTGAGCATGCGCACGACGGAGGGAGCTCCGTCGTGCGCATGCGCCAGACGCGACGAGTGAAGGACTTTCCTTCGCTCGTTGTGTCTGATCAAAGGGGGCGTGCTGTCGATGTTGATTGACAGCACGCCCCCTTTGGTGGGCGTGCCGGGGGCATGCCTCCCAGACGGGGGTGTTCCCAAGGGAACGCCTACCGTCAGAAGCCGGCCCACTGACATCACTAGTGATGTCAGTGGGAGTGATTTTGGCTCTGATAGAGCCAAAATCACTCCGGGCCTTGCGGTTGAGAAACTCAACCGCAGGCTCCGGCTCGCAGTGGCGATGGTCGCGATGGTCAAGACCATCGCGACCATCAACCTGCACGCTCGTATAGGCTGTGGGTGGTGCCCCACAGCTCTACGAGCGTCCAGGAGGACGCTCCATTTTTATGGAGGACGGCCCTCATTCAGAGCGTGCGCTCTGCTCAGAGCGTCCGGCTCTGAATGAGGGCCAATGTTTTTATTTCCCCCCTCCATGTGTAGGGACACGGAGCTTAGCTCCATTCTCGGACATGACCCTTGAAGCCCCACCCCCAGTCCCTGATTGGCCCGCTGCCCAGCTAGTATAAAACAGGAATGACCATCGGTGGTCCACAGGTGTTGGTTTCATACCATCAATATAATCCACCACTGGTAACATCGATGGTGGCCATCAATGGGTAACCTACAGATGGCCATCCCTAGTTCTTGCCGAGTGGTGGGCTGTCCAGATACACAATTTCCTTCACATTTGCCTGTTGATTATTTGTAAAACAAATCCATTAAGGTAAAAAAATATATAAAGTATGTTTATGATTATTTCTCACTGCCATACATTGGGCGTTTGAGCGATTATCGGTCTGAGCCCGATGCTTTCATGGGTTGCAAGTTACCCCAGAATAAAAAATATGAGGAATAATAATTAAATTTTATGCACCAGCGTAGTCAGAAGTGAAAAGTCCCAACTGCACAATTCAATATCTTCCAGAAAGTAAAATAAACTGTCCAAAACTAGAATGCTTAATAATAAATACATAAATGCAGTTGCCTTGCTACAAGTTTAAGGACAAGTCAGTCCCAAACATCGGGCACCGTTACAGCAAACAGCACAAGATCGCAGCATATAAAAAAAACAGGTAGGCTTTACCTGCCTATCGAGTTAATCTGGAAAGCTCACCTAGTTCCCAGCCAGAAAGTCAGAAACATTATTTTGCAAGAATAATAAAGGTACAGGAAATGGGGAATAGTGTTCCTGCTAGGGTGCTTTAGTGGGGCGCTGCACCTGCCCGTTTAGTAGATGGAAAAATGCACCCTTAGGGAGCGCAACGCTGATTGGATAATCAGCACTGATGTGGACACTCCCCCAATGCTGACAGCAGTCATCAACCACCTCCACCATGCATTCCCGAACTCCAAACCAATGACACACAAGGGACTTGGCATAGCATCCTGAAAACTGCTGTGAACAAGTGCTCTGTAAACATCTGTGACTACAGTGGAGACCCCGGTGCTGATCCCACTGTTGCTCCTCTGTCCTTGCAGCCTGATGTCTCCTCTCAGTAGGCCATTTTCTCTCTCTCTCTCTCAAGGGTTACATACAGGTCTGTCCAGTTACTTTGTGGGGCACTAAAGATGCATGTGTTGTCTGATGGGCATTGCAGGAGCATGAGTTGTGATCCGGTGGCATGTTGGGAGAACTGAGGGGACCTGTGGTGGCATGTGGAGAGGTCTGATCACAACATGCTTTTTAAAATTAAAATGTGGCCTCCACGGCAATTGGCATCATGCCCCCAAAAATCCTAAAGTGAACACTAAGGGAAGGTAGGACCAAAGACGAAGAAGGATGCTTGATGACCAATGAGAGGATGGTGGTGGATTGATTACAGACAGATAGTAGACCAACTGTGATACCCCTGGCTCTATGGACATGGTAGTTTAAGAGGCTGCCACTAGGTAACGAGACAAGCCAACAACAAAACAAGAAGTTACCGGTGGTACACATGCCGTAGAGTTAGCGAGGCACAGAGGAGTCGAGTTGCAGAGCATGGTGAGGGGCAATGGGTCTGAAGAGAGACTGGGCAAATGATGACGCTGTAGTGGAACATAGTGACAAGTGCCACTGATTACCTGCTGATGGGAAGATACAGTAGAGAAGGGGATCTGTTGCACATGAAACAATAATATCTATATAAATAAATACCCCTAATAACAATAACGCTCAATCTTAATTCTAATAGGGGGTGCTACCAGTGACCCAGAAGATACATTTATTCAAAAAAGAGAGAAAAGCAAGATCTGTATAGTACTAAAATATAACCTTTATTATATTGTTTAACATATACAAATGATATCAAAGCACAGCAAAATATTGGTTCAAAATATATAGAAAGAAGTGTGTATAGTATGAGAAGAATACAGTGATTAAAATAAAAGGAAAGTAACTTCTTTTAAATAGTCGTGTGTCTTATATCTTGTAATAAAGAGTTAATACTCTATCTTAATGTTAATGTCTGGTTGTATTATATTCAAATGTTATATACTGATGATATCATACATAGTTGTGAGTGCTATTCTCAATACATACTGTAACTCAAATTGACTCCAGCTAGTTAAGAGTGTTACCTATGATTAGTGTAACTGTGTGTCTCTTGCACTGAAACAAAAATTCAGTGTCTGTATTAGATACAATTGTAACCAATTCAAAAGAGACACTTTTACCTCTAACTCAATACTTTAGAATCCCACTGTATAGTTTTATACCACTCTTTGCTCAGTGGATTATGGTAATGTGGGATATTAGTATTAGAGATTTATTTATAGAAGTGACAAATGATCTGCATTAATAGTTTACTAATTATTTATTATATACTATGCGCATGGTGATCATTCATATAATTTCGTAGAAATAGTATACCATAGTGATGCAATCTCAAATAATCATATACCATATATTAGATATGAGATCACACTTCATAAGATATCATATAGGTATAATACTTGTCAGATCATGTGTAGATGACATTATATCATCTTATATTGTTATTAAATAATCTCTATACTTATTAATATAGCATGGGTCAGCTTGTGTTATTGTTGAATAATCAGTATATCGTTAGGTAGTTAGTATAGGATGGGTTATGTGTCTTACACTTAAATTAAGTAGACAGGGTAGGCAGTGAATATTCTCCTAATTTATAAATCTCAAGTGACATTGATGTGTTTAATTTGATTATGATGCTTGTAATTGTACTACATTAATGTCTCAGTATTCACATATACAGTTAGCACTGCTGCTGATACTCAGTAGACCCTATTACAAAACATCCTACCTTACTGCTAGTGTATTGTGCCACCATAGCTCTAAAATAGTTATAACTGATAGCGCTGTGTCCCTATAATAGTGCACAGATAAGCGCTGCGTGACACATGAATAATAGATCGGACTGTGTCCCAAGCAGAGAGGGAGAATGATGTAAGCCATAAGCAGCCATAGCACTGATAGTGTGCGTGACTGTTAGCAATTTCTGAGTAAGGTCAGGGCTTGTGCAAGTGTGCATATGGGTCTGATGTTACTCGATGTTACAGATTGTTTTGCTATGTTGCCCTAGTATACGGATGTGAGTAAGGGGAAGTGGGCGTCCTTATGTCTGGCTGCGATCGCAATGTGAATGCAAACATTTACATGTCACTGCTGATATTAACACCTGCGCTGCGTGCGTACAAGCAGAATTGCGTTCCTTAGTGAATTAGGCCCAAAGTTCAAAGATAGAGGACCTCATTCAGAGTCAGTCTAAGCGGCCGCATGGTCGTACAGGAAAAGGGGCCGAATATGCAAATGATTCCCTCGCAAGTTGCGTCCTTAAGTTCGGATCGGTAGCTGGCTGACCAAGGGGAGGAAGCGGTCGGAATTCAAAATAATACGCCCCCTTCTCGTACGCATTGCACGTCATCTCCGGGCATATAAGGATTAATCGAGACCATCGGGAACCATCGGACCTGGTCGTAGAGCTTAAGGTTGACCATACCCTCTCTTAAGCTCTATGATCATGTCAGTGTAAAAACCTCCCATGTCACATGTGCCATGACGCTACTTTGTTAATTATGCACTCCCATAAACCGTATGCACTCCCATAAAACGCTGTTCGCATAATTAGGCACGCCTGCGTTCGGATCTCTACTCCCCCGTTTTCAAGCACCTTCCCCTATTACCACCCACAAACGCCTCAATCTGTCACTCAAACTACCGACCTGGCTGTGTTCAAGGAGAGAGAAATTTCTGATCGTAGCGGCTAGTTTGCGCACGCGCATTGCGAACTTTATGCATGTGCAGTATAGCGAACATCGGTGGCGTACAACCGTGCGGCTGCTTCGACCGACTCTGAATGAGGTCCAGAGTGTAATAGTTTATTTAGCTGACTTAGGACCATATATCATCTCATATAGATTTTTTTCTCTAAATTCTCCTTAATAAGAATGGAAATTTAGGATTTGGCCGTTCCCAATCAGCCTCGTGTTTCAGTAATGGTACAATTTTATAGTAATTTGGATTTTGTCCTCTTGGCTCAATATATTTTCAGAATGTATTATGGGGGTCATTCAGGCCCACTCGCGAGCGGCAGTATGCTCGCAAGTGGGTCGATGTTCCCCACTGCGCATGCGCACGACGGAGGGAGCTCCATCATGCGCATGCGCGAGACCCGGCGAGCTAAGGACTTTCTTTCGCTCAGAGTCTCGCATCAAAGGGGGCGTGCTGTCGATGTTGATTGACAGCACGTCCCCTTTGGTGGGCGTGCCGGGGGCGTGCCTGCCAGACGGAGGCGTTCCTATGGGAACGCCTACCGTCTGAAGCCGGCCCCACTGACATCACTAGTGATGTCAGTGGGAGTGATTTTGGCTCTGATAGAGCCAAAATCACTCCTGGCCTTGCAGTTGAGAAACCCGACCACAGGGTTTCACTCGCAAGTCCGATGGTTGCGATGGTCAAGACCATCGCGACCATCTTGTTGGACGCTCGTATATGCTGTGGGTGGTGACCCACAGCTATACGAGCGTCCAGGAGGACGCTCCATTTTAATGGAGGTGGGCCCTGATTCAGAGCGAGCGCTCTGGTCAGAGCGTCCGGCTCTGAATCAGGGCCTATATATCTGTATGATGGCTAAATGTAGTATGGAACAAAGCCTAGAAGTTCCAATGAAAATGTGTCATGTTGGGGCTGTTTAGAGCCTACGTTTCACTAGGATGTACAATGCATTACATTTATAGAAACACCTGTATGCCTGTAATATATACCTGGAAGACAGGATGATTGAGTGCTATTTCCAGTTTAACTTTAGATACATCTATTTATAGAGGGGCTACCTCGAAGAGGTATATAAATACAAAAATGATTACCTTGTATAGGCTTATATTTTATAATGATCTATGTTCTATTCAAATGAATGCTGCCAGCAGAAATATACATTGCATGCTTAATCTAGATAATAAATCAGCTCAGTGTCATATGATGTATATATCATATACAACCATGTAATACAGAGTAAATCACACAAGGTACACCTATCCTTACTCATACTTACCTAACTGACGGGGGCAGGTGTAATATCAGCTACTAAGAAGAACATGTATAACGCATTGCTTGATGATTAGAAACAGATTATATTTTAATATCTATTTGATACAGGAGTTATCTGTTTGTCAAATGACATATATGGAAAAAATAGCAATATTGTGAAATAGAGCATCTCAGGTAATTGTGTAACACACTCTGGCGCTGACTGAGTCAGGTGTCAGGCGAGGTGACTGCCAGCAATGTCATATGACCTTTATTGCTCTCAGAACATTTTAGTGTTTATTTAATAACAAGTTGCAAAGAGAAATAACATGTGGTTACTACTAACAACCAATCAGATATCTAATGTTATAGTATATATACATAATACATATGTAACCCCCCTTCAGTGTGCGGTGTGATACAAAGATGTATTTGGAGTGATACACCTCCTATTGCCTCAGGCTAGCTCTCCAGGGTGTGGGCAATACCTGAGAAGGGGGTCCCTGCCCATGCAGGCTTTATAACAGTCACACATATAGATACAGGTATAGATGGACACATGCAGCAACAGTTCTTTTGAATAACTTGGGCGCCAGACCTTCTCTTACAAAAATATACCACTTTATTTCTCTCCTCCTGCACATGACTTTACAGGACAAGAATATGGTTACAGCAGCTTCTCCTCTCCCTCCAGCTCATATACTTGGCATGTCAGATGGTATAGGACAATCTTATGGATATGGTTACATTACATCACACTCTTCTTCACCTGCACAGTCTTTAAGCACAGTCACAATGAATGTTTTGCATTTTACACACACAGGTCCACCTGGCCCTTTGCTGGCTGGTGCTTGTAGTTCTCCACTTCATACATGCAGGTCCCACCTAGCCCTTCGCTGGCTGGTGCCTGTAGTTCTCCACTTCATACATGCAGGTCCACCTAGCCCTATGCTGGCTGGTGCCTGTAGTTCTCTACATTATACGTGCAGGTCCACCTAGCCCTATGCTGGCTGGTGCCTGTAGTTCTCCACTTCATACATACAGGTCCACCTGGCCCTATGCTGGCTGGTGCCTGTAGTTCCACAGCTTCACACACATCTCACATAACTTCTTTTGCACTCTGCCTCTCCTTTGTCTCTTCTAAGACAATATACAGAGTGTCTCATACCCAGTCTGCCTCTCTCTGCTCCCCTTCTCTTTCACATGGGACAGCAATATACAGACTTTTCTATTGCAGCTATCACACTCTCAGCTGCCGCCCATCCCTATCCTACAGGAATGGCTCCTATAGCCACACTGCTACCACAGTGACCCCCCCTTTAATGGCTGCTGGGGGGCTTTTATGCATAAGGGACTCCTCTGGTACCTTAAAAGTAAAAGCTCCTGGGAAATTCCTCTTCCCCATCTCTTCAACACATATACTTGCGTCTTTTACCCCTCTCAGGGGTGCTGAACACTTCACTGGGCGGCTCACACTGCAACCTTCCAGCTCTTTCTCTGTGGACTCTCACAGACTTTATCTCAGTGGTCTCACTCCAGACCTATTTCTCCTTTGGCGTTAGATGGGCATCGTGGCAGTCACCACGGCCCCGCCAATCTCCCCCTGCCAGGGGAGCACGAGGGCTACATTTCTGCTTCCAGCTCTGAAGCTTCCCAAAGATGTCTGCTCTCTCCCAAATTCTTCTTCCCAACACCCTTTGTTCTCTCCCCCTCCTCCCTCTGCTCTGCCATCTACACACCCAGTCTTCCCACCCCTGCGTGTCTATCTCTCCAGCCCCTCCTTTACCTGAAAACTGATCCCAGGGTCTCAGGCATGTAATATCTACAACAGGAAGCAAGCTCTAACACTGAGAGGGGTGTTTTTACAAATACCATCCCTTAGAGGGTGTTACACATAACTCCCAACTTGTGAATCCCGATGCAGCACTTGGATCTGCGATGCCTACTTGAGGCGTTTTTTTCCCAGTCAGACGCCTGCAGGCATTGCCATATTAGTTGTACGGTACTGCACAGCCGCTTCCCTGCTGCTGTACAATACCATGCATATCTGAGCCTGATCTGGCACAAGAGATCGATAGTAATTAGATAGACAATGTCTAGGTAGACACCAGATGTTAGATAGACAATAGGTCGACAGGGACAAAAGGTCGACACACTAAATGTCAACATGAAAGAAGGTTGACAGGGTCAAAAGGTTGACATAAAAATGGTTGTCAAAAAATGGTCGGCACATTTTTTTTTTTTAGCCCTAATCGTCACCCTAACCCTAACCCATCCCTTGATGCCTAACCCTAACCCTCCCTTCTGGTGCCTAACCCTAACCATTGGGGTAGGTACCTGATCCTAACCATCTGGGTAAGTGCCTAACCCTAACCGAGGGGGTAAGTGCCTAACCCTCCAGTAAGTGCCTAACCCTAAAAAAAAAACCCAAAAATTTTTCAACCATTTTTGTGTCATCCATTTTCATGTCGACTTTTTGATCCTGTCGACCATTTGAACATGTTGACCTTATTAAATGTCAACATATATTGTGTCAACCTTTTGTCACTGTCAACCTTTTGTCACTGTCGACCTATTGACTGTCTAACATCGGGCCAAATGTAATAGGGTGATAGTTTAGAAAATGTGAGAGAAAACTGTCACATTTTTAAATTCAGCCAATGTAATAAAGTCACAGCACAGGGAAACTTACATGTTTTTCAGACTCTAAAAACTCTCACGATTTAAACTCTCATCCAGGTGTTTCCTGTTTTGAAAATACAACTGGATCACTGTATTAGTGTGAGAGTTTTACTGCTAAACTCATTTCTAAACTCTCACCCTATTACATTTGGCCCCTGGTGTCTATCTAGACATTGTCTATCTAATTACTGTCTATCTACAGTCCGGAACCCATCCTAGTCAGGCCCAGTACACAAACTCAGACGTGACCATGCCAAAATGGGGGAAAGCTGCTGCTCATTTCCCTCCTCTAGTAACTCCTAAGCATACTGTAGCTGTGCAGAGCGGCACTGAATGAGTTATGCCTCCCTATATCCCGACAGTCAGGATGGCAGAACAGACCCCTCAAATTTGGAATCTTCCACCTAAATCGGGACAGGTGGGAGGTATTCAGTATTTGTTGGGCTTGTACTCTGATACATACACTAAATTTGTATTCAGGGAGATATAAGGAGACCTGGAAGTAGGCATTTGCTCTTGTGCAAATAGAATTGGCACTTAATTTCCTAATTTGGTAGCTAGACTGGACTTGTGCTGTGCTTACATCCCATTGTTGTAACCAACGCATGGGTTATTCATTCGTTGTAGAATCAACATATAAAATTATAATTCCATCAATAATTATTATTAGACACTAGTTATACAAAGCTAACATTTTACAAGGTTCTCAGCACTGAAGATAAAAGGATGAAAGGACAGAAATTGTGGTACAATTATAAGTTATACTTTTAATTAGGCAACCACATGAAAGTATTTAGGACACCCCCACTCCTGGATATGCTGCGCTCATTCCTGATATGATAGATTGAAGGTTGCTTATATGTAATATGTATGCAGTTAAATCCACAGACATGGGAATGTGTTGGCCTCAGGGCTCTATTTACTACAATACGCATATTGAATGCGGATTGTAGTGTGATATTACCGAGTGAATTCGCATTGCGAATTCAGGCAATATCACAGGGATTTACTATAAATCCCTTGCAGGGACAGAGCTTGCGATAAAGCTCTGTCCCTGCGGATCCCATCCGCACTCTAGTCGCGGTATTTTCTGAAAAAATACCGCGACTAAGAGCCCGCGCATGCGCCGACCCACCGTCGCTACTACCCCCCACCGATGCTAAGCCCCGCCCCCAGCGCTAAGCCCCGCCCCCGCGATCGTGGACCCCGCGACCCCCCCTCCCCCCCCCCGCGACCCCCCCTCCCTTCATTACACTTACCTGCACCTCCTGGCCTCCGGTGATCTTCTCCGGGCTTCCCGATCAGGTGATCTCCCATACTGCACTGGGACCCGATCACCTGATGACCGGGCCCCAGTGCACTGTGGGAGACCAGCTGACCGGAGAGGAGCCATCACCGGAGGCCCGATCACCGGTCCCTGGATTCAGGTAAGGAAAAAAAAAATTTTTTATTTTTTTTTCTTTTTTTTACAGTAATCAGCTTGCGGTCTACTTAGACCACACAGCTGATTACTGGTACCGGCTCCCGCCTCTGCTCTCCCCGTTAGAGCAGAGTGGGAGCCCGGTAACCGGGGGAGACCCTGGATAACGCCACCTCCAGGTGGCGTTATTATCACAGGGCTTTCCCCGGTATTTTTTTACAATTTATTTTTAGTAACTTGCACACAGATCACATTTCCCATTACAATTATGGGAAATGCGATCTGCTTTACTAAAAATAAGTGATACTGGGGGTTGGAGTAGAATTTTACTAATTCTACTCCAATTGCCCTATAGTAACTACAGGTGAAACTAAAATAATGTGAAAAGGGTGTGAAAACACCCTTTTTCACTTTATTTTAGTAAAAATAATGTTAATAAATAGAGCCCATAGAGCTAGGAAGAAATTCACCTAGATTAACATCTGGAAAACCATACATCAGTGTAAGGGGTTCAGATGATTATTTCTTTTTTTTTGTATGCAGGGAAAATACTGACTGATTTTGATTTTGCACGTAATACACAAATACTGGGCAGAATTGCTTGGACGCTGCCCACAATAACTCTGAATGAGGCCCGCAGTGTACAGATGTATCATGGATCACAATAAAAAAATGGGTTATCATTATGTTATATTATTTACTATCATTATTTAACATTGGTGGCAATGGGAGCCATTAACTCATTTCTTATGGCGACAAAAGTAAAATGTTTTTTTTGTGCCCATTTTTCTCTTGCCCAGGACAGTGAGTCTGATATCACTTTACTGCTGGGTCTGGGCACCCGCCTAAGTACCACACATGTGTAAGTGAAAACTGACGGGAGGGATCTGAAGATCTGTCTCCAATGAAAAAAACAGCAATAAGGAATTCTACTGTATAGACTACAATGGCTAACGCAAGCTAAAGATGGGGTTAGCTATTGGGATTCAAGACTGCTTTTTGGAGCTTGATAAATTGGTGAAGACCGCAGTCTTCATTGAGTATTGTAGGGACTGCTGTACTTAGCTGAATGTAGGAGATATCTCTGATATTGCCTACATTCAGCCTTTGTTAAATAGCCCCATAACTAAAAGGTGATAATTTTGGCTTAATAAATAGGCACCAAAAACAGGCCCTTGTATGATGTTACTAATCGGAACGATATATTGTACGTATCATCTTCCTTGGCAAAGTTCTGTGTTTATATACTTTTTTCACCATTGGGTGATACATAGAGGCCCTTACAAACGTTTGCTATGGGGCCTTTAAATACCTAGTTACGCCCCTGACCTCGTGGTTCCATCCCTGGGTACATACATTTTATGTACCAAAATTTGGATCAAATTGAAATCTTTTATGCTGTTGCCCAAATAGGAATGTCACGTAAGTAATGTGTATAGATGACCACAATTTAATATACTATGATGTAACTGCGATGGTAATGAATGACATACTATCATCTAGTGGGGTCAATGCACAAAGCCAATAAAAACAGCTATCCAGTTTTGCTGATGGCACCGTCATTGTGTAGAGTTACACTAGTCCCCGAGCAGCTTTAAGAGGTATCCCTTCTAACAGGCACACTATACCTACTCTTGAATGTCCCGATTCTGCTGCCAAAGGCATAAGGATATGCAAGTCAGTAGTGCTCAAAGATCTATACACGCATGTACGTGTATTGCATGCATTTCATGTACAGTGTATATTTCATTCTAAATGAGACCAGAGGATCAATTTACTAAGGGTCAATTTTCAGTTCCATTCTATTTTGTGGTGAATTTGACATGAATTGGTGGTGATTTTCACAATCAGGATATTTACTAAAGGCAAATCCGACTCGAAATCCCCAGAAATTCCACTTCACACCCAAATAGAACTTCTAATAGACCATCGGTGTTCCCCATAGCCATCAGAAAAAAAAGTTTCATTACTAACAGTTGATTTGAAAATAGACCAAATATCGACCTCCAACTCACCATTTTCAATAGAACCATCAGAAACAGTTCTATTAGGTTTTAAATCATGTAGAATTGTCTGAAAACTCAATATGATGGAAGAAAAACATGGGAGAGAATCATGTGGGACACTCTGGCTGTATAAATCAAACATTTAATGGCATAGCAGGGACTTTTTAAAAATAATGGATATACAAATTAGCACTGGGGTGAAGATGTTTGTGGGTAATACAGTGCATGTGACAGGAATGATTATGAATACTTTTGTGTCTATATTGGGTTCTATTGAGGGTGAATAGAACACATTTAGAACTTCAAATAGAACTTTAAATAGAAACCAATGCACCATCAAAATCAGAATGGATCCCAAAATCGACTATTAGTAAAGGATGTATTTTGAAAAGAAACACTGTGGTCAATTTTGTGGGTAAATTGGTTCTATTTTGGTGGATTTTTAAATGGAACCAAAATCGACTTTGAGTAAATATACCCCTTAATGTTGTTATGACCAAATAGAGTAGAGTTGACATGAAGGGCATAGTAATATTCCAAAAATCGCAGGGACCAGCAAAGTGTCCCCGGAATGTATTTTAAGATGTTGGTAACTGTAAAACAGGTGTAATAAAGCTGAAGGAGGATGTGTTACAAATGGCAGAAGAGCAGGCGGGTTAGTATGAAGGGAAAAGGAAAGTCACAGACTCACTGCTTTGTGGCTTCTTCTCAGGCAGCTTTCAGCTTTGTGTGACATGAAATGACAGCACAGTCTGTCTGTTTGTTCTGTGTCCTTATCCCTGCCACTGAAATGATAATTCACCCCCTGTCTGTTTACATACTCCATTGTGACCCTTTCACAATTCATGTCTCACGTGTTTTTCTAGAGTCTCACTTTTCCTTTTTAAAAGATAGCCATATGACTGCTAGGATGTAAATGAAATGATTTATTACATTTAACACTTAGGGGTAATTTACTAAGATCCGTGTGGGTCCGAGATTGCTATCTCGGGTGAAAATATCACTTTTTTGCTTATCGGGAATTTACTATTATTAAACTCAGGTAATTTTTTCATATTTTGGGACTGAAATCGGGTGTCTTAATGCCGCAAATTCGGCCGTTTTTATCACTAGAAATGAATACACCATCGGCTCAAATCAGAAGTACTTTTCATTCACTTCAGCCTAAATCTGGAATTTACCATTATTCGTTTTGCTGTATTCAGTGACTAAATAGAAGTGACAAATGCACCACCTCCTGAGCTGTGAGATTCCATCAAACATACACGAATCAGTGTGATTTGAGTATGTTTAATACTGAAAAGTGTGTTTTAAGGGTTAATTAAAAAAAAAAAATAACATGGCCCCCCCCCCCCCCAAAAGACATAACCAGCCCCGGACTGGACAGCTAGTCCTGGTTCCTAATATGATGGGGAGCAAAATGTGTAGGGTTCCCCAGTATTTTAGGAACCAGCACCTGGCCACAGGGCAAGTCCTGGTTTTAAATATAGGGGGGAAAAATGCGTAGGGGTCCCCTTATATTTAAAACCAGCACCGGACCCAAACCGACCGGGGTGTAATGCCACAGCCAGGAGACACTATTACCGGGTCTCCATGGCCAAAGCATTCGCACCCCAAGCCGGTCAGCCCAAGCCAATGATCTCAGGGGATGTGGGGATCCCGCCAAGCAGGGGTCCACCCTCTCCTGAAACCCCAGGCTTGGGGTCTGCCCTCTACTAAACAGCTGAAGCATAGTCAAGTTTATCAATAGCTTGTGTTGTCTTTCTTCAGATAGAGGCTTTGTAAGTATGTCTGCAATCATGTCCTCCGTTAGAATGTGCTCAGTGGCGGTTCTAGGGCTGTCACCAGGGGCGCCAGCCCCTAGAGGGCGCCACTGAGTCCCCAGAAGGTAAAAATAAAATAAAATCCCATAATAAAAAAAACCAAAACAGCGCCGGTCACCCCCGCGTTGTGTTTGTATTTTTTATTTTTCAGATGGGAGGCATGGGAGCATTACTACTCGGGGCATGTCTATAAGGGGGCATTACTACTGGGGGCATGTCTATAAGGGGGCATTACTACTGGGGGCATGTCTATAAGGGGCATTACTACTCGGGACATGTCTATAAGGGGGCATTACTACTTGGAGCATGTCTATCAGGGGCATTACTACTGGGGCATGTCTATTGGGGGCATTACTACTGGGGGCATGTCTATAAGGGGCATTACTACTGGGGGCATGTCTATAAGGGGCATTACTACAGGGGGCATGTCTATAAGGGACATTACTACTGGGGGCATGTCTATAGGGGGCATTACTACTGGGAGCATGTCTATACAGGGGCATTACTACTGGGGGCATGTCTATAAGGGGCATTACTACTGGGGGCATGTCTATAAGGGGTATTACTACTGGGGGCATGTCTATAGGAGGGCATTGCTACTGGGAGCATGTCTATAAGGGGGCATTTCTACTGGGGGCATGTCTATTAGGGGGCATTACTACTGGGGGCATGTCTATTAGGGGACATTACTACTGGGGCATGTCTATAGGGGGGCATTACTACTGGGGACATGTCTATAAGGGGGCATTCCTACTGGGGGCACTACTATAGGGGGCACTAATGGGGGCATTCCAACTTTGGGCACTACTATAGGGGGCATTCCTACTGTGGGAACTACTATAGGGGGCATTATTACTGGGGCACTACTAATGTGGGCACTACTATAGGGGGCACTACTACTGTGGGCATTGTATTAGGGGCACTACTACTCAGTACTGTGGGCCTTGTGTATAAGGGGCACTCATTTGGGCATTGTGTAAAAGGGGCACCACTGTGTGTCATAACATGAATAAGGGACTAATGTGTGGCGTAATTTGAATTGGGGATACTGTATTATAAAGAGAATTACGGCATGTGGCATAATGTGCTATACAGGGCATTACTGCATGTGGCATAATGTGTTATACAGGGCATTACTGCATGTGGCATAATGTGTTATAAAGGCCATTACTGTGTGTGGCATAATGTGTTATACAGGGCATTACTGCATGTGGCATAATGTGTTATACAGGGCATTACTGCGTGTGGCATAATGTGTTATAAAGGTCATTACTGTGTGTGGTATAATGTGCTATACAGGACATTACTGCATGTGGTATAATGTGTTATACAGGTCATTACTGGGTGTGGCATAATGTGTTATACAGGGCATTACTGTGTGTGGCATAATGTGTTTATAAAGGGCACTACTGTGTGTGGCATAATGTGTTATACAGGGCATTACTGCGTGTGGCATAATGTGTTACAAAGGCCATTACTGCGTGTGGCATCATTTGTTTATAAAGGGCATTACTGCATGTGGCATAATGTATTTATAAAGGGCATTACTGTGTAAGGCGCATTACTGCACATGGCAATTATTCGCCACGAGGGGAGAGCTTGGGGGTGAATTGGGGGTGTTCTGCAAGGACACGCCCCCTTTCCGGAAGCGCGTGTGCTTTCAGCGCGTGCCGAGGAACGTCTACAAAAAGTTGTTTTTTTTTGTGGGGGGTGGGGGGCGCAACTGTGAACTTTCGTCCTGAGCTCCACAATGTCTAGAACCGGCCCTGACTGTGCTGCAAGTCAAGAAGCCCTTGTTCTTGTAGAACTTCAAAGCAATGATACTTCACATCAATATGCTTAGTTCCCGGGTTAATCCCGTCTTTGGTAGGGCAAGACATCCATGGTTGTCTTCAAAGGCTTGTGTCTGTTTGGCCTGCTGTTATCCCAGCGTGTTGATTCTTAGCTGCAAGTTCATGGCTCCCTTTAAATAGCATATAAGAGTCTGATTCAGTGTTAGAAGCAAAGCAAAAAAAAGCGATTAACTTTACACCTGGACAACCATGCTGCAATGCAAAGGGCTGGGCACTGGGCAGCTTTACTTTTACACCACAATGTAGATTTGAGTTCGGACACCCCCCTCTCAAATCTTTACCTCTCTGCACATTTTACACCTGCCTCACCTGCAATGCAACATGGTTTTACCAAGGTGCACAGGTACTTGTTCTCTCTTTCTTTGCTCCCAATTTAGGCGCCAAAGTCTTTTCACACCATCCGGTTCGTCTTCAAGACTCTACTACAGGAGATTCCCCCTGCTGTCAGGTCTGGTGGCAGTGACTATATAGATACATTTTTCTACTGCTTTTCTGTATTGATGATTGTCTGGTAGTGATGTACTTGGTAAATCATTTCATTTGTGTAGTTTGTTTCCATGGAAGTGCTAACTGGTTCTGTAACTTGCATTCCAAAATCCTCAATGATGTCTTATATTATGTCTTTGATAAATAAGTAAACTGTCATGTTTGTCTCAAAATCCTGGTTTAGTGCTGGTAGTATTTCAGTTTCATCCTTTTCTTGCTCAACAGAGGCTATAAGATTGTCCACACAAATGAGTAGATTGCTCCATCTGTAAGTCAGTGTCTTTAGGGCTGAGTCAGACCTGAATCCATACAGGGGCGTAGAGAGGGCAATGCCGGTAAACCGTAAGCTCTGGGGCACCATCTGCCATGATCAGAGCTCAGATCAGTTCGAGACGCGTTTGGACTTTGGAGGCAGCTTCAGAAACTAATTGGAAGTAACATGGCCAAGGGGGAGCTGCTGTGCATGCCCAGCTACGGTAGCTCCTCCCATAGGCCTATGTGGAGCTTGTGAGTGACTGCTCATGGCTCCGCCTCCAGCAGCCAACACAGGAACAGGAGCTGGTAAGGGACAGATGGCAGTGACTTAATATATCAGCGGCAAACGCAGGATTTTGAAAGGGGGTTTCCAAATCCTTGGTTACCGAACCAATGAAAAAACATCTAACCACAAATGTAAAGAGTAAATACAAGTAACAAAGTGGCGGCCACACTCTGATTGATTTATTTATACTAGAGTGCCGCCGCCAATTTGTTACTTACAGCTTACACAGGATTTAGGACCACTACAGTAAAATATACCACTGACTGACACAGACACACACAAACAGACACACACACAACTCTATCACTAAAAAACATGCCGGCATGATTTATTAAAGACCCCCCTCCCCCCAGTAGTGCCCCTTATACTGTGCCCCCTGTAGTGCCTCTTATACAGTGCCCCCAGTATACAGTGCCCCCTTATGCAGTATCCCCTATGTACTGCCCCCAATAGTGGTCCTCCTATGTAGTGCCCTTTATACAGTGCCCTCAGTAGTTCCTCTTATATAGTGCCCACAGCAGTGGTCCCCCCTATGCAGTGCCCCTTATACAGTGACCCCAGTAGTGGCATCCCCTATACAGTATCCCCAGTAGTGCCCCTTATATAGTGCTCCCAGTAGTAGCCCCCCCTATGCTGTGCCGCCACCTCTATGCAATGCCCCTTACATATATAGGACAAAAACACAAAAAAACCCCCAAAGCACTTACCTGAATCCCCGTGCTTGTCGCTGTCTGCTCCTCCACCCTCCTGGCCCGCTCTGCACTATAGTTGAGCTTATTTCCTTTTTGCGCTAGGGACGTGGAAGTGACGTGCAGTGAGGGTGGAAGTGTGGTTCCATGCTCATAAAGTCCACCTAGAGAAGATACTTGTCCCCTTGCGGGCTCGCTTAGTTCGCCGCATTTCGGGCAAGGTGGCTCGCTACGCTCACCACAAGATTATATTCTCCCTCTATGTCCACGTGGATGGTAGGGAATAATGTTGAACAGTAGCTGATGACATCAGGGTTCTCTCCGTAAAGGGAATCTAGACACTACCCTGCACTATGGGAGAGATGTCATAATGTCTCTTCCATACCCACTGCGGGAGCCTGAAGGTGAAGCTCATGAGTGAGCACTAGGCCTGCTCCGGCAGGGAGCACAGCAGGCAATGAGAGTCTGTCTGACTCTCATTGGCTGCCAAAACAAACACTCCACTGATCGGCAGGCAGTGGGGGTTTCTGGGTACTCAGAAACCCCCCATGCGTGTGCGTATGGATATACAGCGGGTAAAATAAGTATTGAACACATCAACATTTTTCTCAGTAAATATATTTGTAATGGGGCTATTGTAATGACATTTTTACCGAATGTCAGCAACAACCCATGCAATCCACACATGCAAATAAATCAAACCATAGATGTCCATAAATTAAGTTATGTGTAATAATGTGAAATGACACAGAGAAAAAGTATTGAACACGCTTACTGAAATTTATTTAATGCTTCGTACAAAAGCCTTTGTTGGTAATGACAGCTTCAAGACGCCTTCTGTATGGGGAAACTAGTCATGCATTGCTCAGGTGTGATTTTGGCCCATTCTTCCACACACAGTCTTCAAATCTTGAAGGTTCCGTGGGCCTCTTCTATGATCTCTGGGCCTGATTCAGAGCAGGATGCAAGTGGCCGTTCGCTCGTCCGCCGTACGAGCGGAAATATTAAAATTCAAGCGCTCGCTCGTATGTTCGTTTGCAGCTAATTTTCCGCCCCATAGTCTCCCAACCCCTCCTCTAGCTAGCGAACGTTCTAAATAGCGGCCGTCCATCTCCTCTTTGGTTGCAGGGAACGCTCGCACAAGTCAATTCCGGAACTACATCAAGCCTATCATAACTCACATTATATTTGTGAGGGTGTAGGTCACATGACTCATACAATAACCAATAGAATGGTTTCTGTTAATTTACAAAGTACATTAGCCAATCAAATTTTTTCTAGGACCTTTATTAAAACTGTTTTGTGTAAAAAAAATCATTGCCATCATGAGAGGCGCAGCTTTTTGTAGGCGTGAGCTCCTGGTCCTCACTGATGTGATGGACCGGAGAATCACAGAGCATCCGCCCCCATCACCAACCTCCAAAA
The DNA here is from genome assembly GCA_031769625.1 of Taudactylus pleione. Lineage (NCBI taxonomy): Eukaryota > Metazoa > Chordata > Amphibia > Anura > Myobatrachidae > Taudactylus > Taudactylus pleione. The sequence continues at coordinate 87,062 of JAUIMM010000088.1, read as the reverse complement.
GCGTCTGGCCTACGCGGAGGTGCGCCGCCGCCTGCATTCCATCGGCTATCGCCGAAATATTGGCCGACTGGAACGCAGGTGGTCGGATCTGAGGCGCAGATCCCCACGCCTGTTGGCCAATTTGCGACAGCAGATCCATGAAAGTGTTTTTTTTAATTTTATTTAAAATGTAAGCATACCCGCGTGTGCATGTTTACTGTATAGCCCTGTTTCTTTATTTTGGACATACCTGCGTGTGCATGTTTACTGTATAGCCCTGTTTCTTTAGTTTGGACATACCTGCGTGTGCATGTTTACCGTATAGCCCTGTTTTTTTTTTAGGTTTTTTTTGGTGTGTAAATTTTTTTCCCAAAAAATGAAATATGTAATAATATTAATTTTTCTACATCATTTAGGGGCTGAGCGCAGACTCCAACGCCAGCAACGTCGGGCTCGTCCCCTATGCCCCACTCCCACCCAAACATCCTCTGCCCACTCTTCCCCAAATTCCCCCTCCAACCCAGACCTGGCCGACCGTGAGGCCCCACCCTCTCCTCACATTCCCATCCCTCCAACTTCACACTCCCCTCCACCCCCCCTCTCTTTTCCTCACCCTCAACTTCCTCCCAAATAACCCCTCCTCCATCCGTGCTGCACTGGCCCACCAATGATGAGGACGATTTTGGGGCTCCAGGCCCAGTCAGCATTATGACCGGTATGTTTCCCTTTTAAACTATGGTTGTTTTTTCATTATTTTGTTTTTGGTTGATGTTGTCCTTTTGCCTGTGCAGTTCAAAATTGTAAAGTATTTCTAATGTTTTTGATATATATCTTTGTGAAACAATGTCTAGGATGTTTTCCCCTTACACATATGACACATGTCCAAACACTCATATTTGTGTCTTTCTTGTTTACGATACCAACAAATGTTGTATTTTTGCGTAGTTGTAACTCTCTTTTGTTTTATTTTTGCAAAATATATATATTTTTTTTTCAACAATCTTTTTGTTTGGCATTCCTTTTGTTTTGGAGATGTTTTTTTCACCTTTTTTGGTATAGTCTGATTTTTTAGTTATTTTGTAAAACATAAATTAAGGTGTCATTTTAGTAATCCGCACATTTTTTTTACCCACAGAGGACCAGAGGCGTAACGCAGAAAATTATACTGGCTTGCAGATCTTGAGGGGCCATGTCGTTGCCATGCTTGTGGCCTTGGATCAGATTTTGGCGCGCCTGCGCGACTAATTTTTTTATTTTTCGTTAAAAAAATGTTGTAAAAAATAAAATTTATTTTAATTTATTTAAGTCTCATTCCTTGTGTGTAAATCTTAGATTGTTGAACCTTACATAAGTCTACTATTTGTCCCTGATTTTTAAAGAAATGTAAATTTGTTTGTCGAAAGCGCAAGTAAGTATGTAAGCTTGCACATTAAACACATAACAATACCAATAGGTTTGGAGAAGTAACCTCAAAATGTGATTTTTTTTTTGGTGTGGGTAATGTTAAATTTAAAGCTACCTGCTTAGGTCTACAATTGCAAACATACTGATTCACCATAATACCTTTGGTGTTTGTTTTTAGCAACAAAGCAGGGTACTAAACTTTTCCAAATAAGAAATTACAGTATTAGGCATTAAGCAACTTTGCATTTTTAGAAACAGGTTACACTTGGTTGTAATTTATGATGGAAATGGTTGGTGAACGTAAAATTAAATTTTAATGCGCACAAATAATAAACACCAAGTGAATACACACAATAGATTCAAAAATTCAAAACACACACACAAGTCAAAAACACACCAAAACCCCCCAAAAAACACAATCAGGAACTGTTTGAAGAAGTAGCATGCCAACATGAATCCACAAATGAGGAGAAGAAATCATTGTTCCCGAAGTTATATCCAATGTGTCCACATAAAGTCATTTGTGTTGATCAGGTTGTAGGCATGGATTTTTATGGTCATTTTAGGGATTAAAAACAACAACAACAAAAAAACTGTTAAAAGTGTACTTTAAAATATTACATGTCTACATTGTGGCATTTTTAAACATTATGAGGAAATAATTACCTAAAAAATCTGGCCACAACTTCATCGCGTATGGCCCCCCCACATACTGACCTCCGACCAACCTCGGTGGGGCCGCCCTAAGGCAAGGCATTCTCTGGCTGCATTGGGACACCACTCCTTATGGCGATGTATGAAATATCCCACACAGGACCACAATTTTCGAAACCATAGCTGGCAAATACATGAAGTCGCCACCAGAGCGGTGGAGGCATCTGAATCGGCCTTTTAAAAGGCCGATACAGCACTCCACCACCTGCCTGGTGGCTGTAAGTGCGGAATTATACTGACTTTGTGGCCCTGGTGTGGGAGCCAAATAAGGAGTGAGCAGCCAGGGCATGCAAGGGTAACCACTGTCTCCTGTGAAAATATATAAAAAAAACATCAGGACCATTGTGTAACAAGCTTTGCATTGGTTTCAACAGAAGGTGTCAACTTACCCAGAAGCCACGCATCACCAGCTTGTAGGTTGTTTAATTTGTGCCAAATCCCTGATTGCCGGATGACGAAGGAATCATGTGCACTGCCGGGGAATTTGGCATTCAGGGACAGGATCTGGAGGGAGGCATCACATACCACCATTACATTCATCGAGTGAAAGTGCTTTCGGTTCCTAAATATAGCCTCCAGCCTTGCTGGAGGCTGAAGTGGTATGTGAGTGCCATCCACAACCCCTATGATGTGTGGGAAGCCAGCTATTTGGTAAAAATAAGCCTTCGCCACATTAAGGGAACCCATATCCAATGGCATTTTAATAAAATGATGGAGGTGTTTAAAAAGGGCCTCCATCACTGCCCTCAGGATCCTTGAAAAGGAGGATTGGGATATTCCAGTGACTATTCCCACAGTGGTTTGAAAGGATCCTGAGGCACAAAAATGTAACACCGACATTAATTGCGTAAGTGGTGGTATTGCTGTAGGACTGTCAATTTGCCGTTCAAGATCACTCTCTATTAATGAGAGAGTGTCTATGATGAGTTGTGGCGGAAGACAGTAGCGCCTTAACACCTCGTCATCTGGCATTCCAAAAAGGGTGACACGTGTTCTATATATCTGGGGCCTTGCACGCCTACGAGGCCTACACCTGGGACGAAGTTGATGTTGGTCGGGTTCTGGAACCAGGGCCAATATAATACGACCAACATCAACCTGAAATATTAAGCAAGGTAGTTATTGGTTTAGACAAATGTGTTAAGAAAAATATACTTATCTTTTCCAAGAAAACCAAAGATGCTTACAGGCCTGGGACGTGTCATGTGCAAATCAACCTACATTTCAAAATTAGAAAATTTTTAAGATATTAATTTAAAAAACTATGATTGAAAACAAATTTCATATCTAAAAAATAGAGAAGGGAGCACACATTAGTTCTCAAAATAGTACGCTACATTTAGTGGTAAGACATGATTTTACACAGAAAAATTGAAAACACATTAGTACGCAAAATAGTACGTTAATTTTACATTTAAAATAAAAAAAAACATTAGTTCACTAAATAGTACGCTACTTTTACAGTTAAAACCACTAAAACATTAGTTCGCTAAATAGTACGCTACTTTTACAGTTAAAACTACTAAAACATTAGTTCGCTAAATAGTATGCTACTTTTACAGTTAAAACCACTAAAACATTAGTTTGTTAAATAGTACGCTACTTTTACAGTTAAATAAGGGCACATTAGTTCGCTTTTTTAACATTTTAAAAAAAAGGTGTGGAGGATGCCATGGAAGAGGCTGCTGGCCCTAGTAGGCAAACTAGCGGAAAAACAAAAGGCAGCCACAATTCACAGGGAAGGAGATGGAGGTTTTGGTGCAAATGTGCAATGACAACCTGGCACAGGCACCAAGGAATATGGGTGCAATCCAGAGATGGAAACTGTGGGACGACATAGCCAGTGGTGTCAATGGTGTGGGTGAGTTTGAACGTTCAACCCGGGAGGTCAAACGCCGGTACGTAAAAACTACATTTTAGTAAAAAGTGTTTACAGGTTAAAATACTGCAGGAATAATGCCAAATTTTAAACCAACAGATGGAGCGACTTCAAATATCGGCTTAAACAAAAACTGGCTGATAGGGCTAGGCATCCAGGGGGGACAGGTGGGGGTCCCACCCCTGTGTCACTTGAGCTCACAGATTTGGAGGAGCTGGCCCAGGGGTGTGTGCAGGATGAGGAGGTGTTTGGCGTGTCGAACATGGATACCGACATGCCAGACTTTGCGGCTCCTCATGTTGCCCCAGGTAAATGTTGTAATGTTACCAACTCAGAAATGTGTTTTTGAAAATATCTAGATTATAATTTTACTCTTTTCTCTTTTTTCTCACAGAGACACAGGCGGATGAGTCTGCTCCAGAGGTGAGCTTTAGCCGCAGAATTTCTTCTGGCTCTGCACGCGAGGAAGCAGTAGATCTGGCTGGGGACCCTGTGGCAGACAGTCCAGGGCATTCCCCCTCGCAGGCAGTGGCCCTCCTCACTGATATCAATGGTAAAACAGATCAGCAGACCGAGATTCTGCTGAGGATGGATGCCAATCTGCTACGGGTGGCGGACGCCCTGGAGCAAAGTGCTGTGGCCAACGTGACCATTGCTAAGGCCCTTGCGGAAAATACTGGGGCCAACATGCGAATAGCAAATGCCCTGGAGCAGCTCGTTCACCAGCACATGTTGCAGCCGGCCTCCCTTCCTGCCGGAACATCAGGACCCTCCACCTCTGGCACAACAACAGCCATCCCTCCAAATGTGCCTAGGCCTATGCCTAGTCCAGAGGCCACAACATCTGCCTCTGGCCAGGCCAGCCGAAGGACTTCCCGGACCCGTTCAGGCTCCCTCCAACCCCCGGCCAAATGGCCTTAAAGGTGATGACAGCACTGGCTAATTTCCCCACAATCCATCTCTGTGTTTGCCCCATATTCCTGCATGGCAAAAACCTCACTCTCCTTTCTTGTGTATTTTTTTTATTTGTTTTATTTCTGTTCAAATGCCACTTATTTTGTGGGTGTGTGGGCAAAATGATTTCTAGATTTTGTCCCATGAAAAAAAATATGTTTACTTTAAAAAAAAACTTGGAACAAAAATAACACAAAAATTATTACACTTTGGAAACAAAATTGCAAAAATCTATTCTTGATTTATTCACAAACTGGTTAAAAGGTAATCCCTCTAACAAACTTACAAACAGTACAATGGAAATAGAAACATTTCATATTTTGCCTAAAAAATAAGGGTTAAAATCAATTTATGAGTTTTAATTAACAATTATCCCCAAAAAAAGGACCATTGGTTTCTTGGTCCAAAAAAAAAAAAAAAAAATGCATACAATATTGTTTGTCTACAAAATAAACACTTACAAATATGTAAAAATCACTCAAAAAACCCAAACATTTGTTAGCTAATTGATTGTATGCCCCAGAAATTAGCAGCTGAGTAGTTCACCTGCATTCGGTTTTTAGCTACTAAAAAAGGTCTATTTGCGAAACACCCTAGAAGCTGTTAAGCAATTAAAAGTTAATTGTTTTTTTTGCCTCACTTGATTAATCGCAACACCATCGATGAGTCCGGGGAAGTAAGAGGAGACCATCGTCATTGCGGTAGACTATACCAGACCACAAGCTGAGCGAGCAGTCTTAATAGAAATTGGATCACACAGTGACGTGTACAAAATAGCGTCCACATTGGACGTTCGCACAAGATAATACATGTACGCCCAAAAAACGCCTTGCTACGCCTGCGTTTTCTCATCTCCACCCCCGTTACCACCCATAAATGGAACATTCTGTCAATCAAATGACATAGGTCACTTCCTGTTCGCTGTGTATACAAGCGAACGAAAAATGATCGCAATGATCCGGCCGCACATGCGCAATGAGAACCGGATGCATGCGTGGTTTAAAACAATCGAATGCGTACGAGCGAACGACTGATAGCGTCCGGCTCTGAATGAGGTCCTCTGATCTTTAGTTATTTCCATAGATTTTCAATTGGATTCAAGGCAGGTGACTGGCTGGGCCATTCTAGCAGCTTTATTTTCTTTCTCTGATACCAATTGAGAGTGTCCTTGGCTGTGTGTTTGTGATCATTGTCTTACTGAAATGTCCACTCTCATTTCATCTTCAGCATCCTGGTAGATGGCAGCAGATTTTTTATCAAGAATGTCACTGTACATTTTTCCATTCATCCTTCCTTCAGTCATATGAAGTATGCCAGTACCGTATGCTGAAAAACAGCCCCACACCATGATGTTGCCACCTCCAAACTTCACTGTTGGTATGGTGTTTTTGGGGTGATGTGCAGTGCCACTTCACCTCCAAACATGATGTGTATTATGGCCACCAAAGAGTCAAATTTTGGTCTCATCTGACCAGAATATATTCTCCCATTATTTCACAGGCTTGTCCAAATGTTGTGCAGCAAACTTTAAACTTAATGTTAAATAGAATAACAGAAAAAAACCTGCGCTCCAATAGGTGCAACTTCAGGGTGTCAATAGGTAATCCCTAAAAATACCAAAAAGGTATATGCATAAAAAAACGGATAGTCACCCAAGCGCAATGAATTTAGAAGTGTATCCAAGCGTAATGAATTTAGAAGTGAGAGAGCCTTAATGTGCTTTTTCTTCAGCAATGGAGTCTTGTATGGTGAGCATGCATACAGGCCATGGCGGTTGAGTACATTACTTATTGTTTTCTTTGAAACAATTGTACCTGCTAATTCCAGGTCTTTCTAAAGCTCTCCACAAGTGGTCCTTGGCTCTAGGACAACTCTTCTGATAATTATTTTCATCCTCTGTCAGAAATCTTGCGAGGAGCACCTGGTCGTGGCCGGTTTATGGTGAATTGATGTTCTTTCCACTTCCAGATTATGGCCCCAACAGTGCTCACTGGAACATTCAGAAGTTTAGAAATCCTTCTGTAACCAATGCCATCAGTATGTTTTACAACAATAAAGTTGCAAAGGTTTTGAGAGCTCTTTGCTTTTACCCATCATGAGATGTTTCTTGTGTGACACCTTGGTAATGAGACTGCTTTTTATAGTCCATCAGTTGGGACTGAACCAGCTTATATTAATTTGCACTGACAAGGGGCAGGATTGCTTTCTAATTACCGATAGATTTCAGCTGGTGTCTTGGCTTTCCATGCCTTTTTGCACCTCCCTTTCTTCACGTGTTAAGTACTTTTTCCCTGTGTCATTTCACATTATTACACAACTTAATTTATGGACATCTATGGTTTGATTTCTTTGCATGTGTGGATTGAATGGGTTGTTGCTGACATCTGGTGATAATTTCAAAACAATAGCCCCATTACAAATATATTTACTGAGAAAAATGTTGATGTGTTCAATACTTTTTTTTATCCGCTGTATGTATAAGACTAGCATTATATTATATATACTGTATAACATACTATCTATCTATCTATCTATCTATCTATCTATCTATCTATCTACTGTGTGAATATAATTTGTAAAAATCTGTGGAGACAAAGGCGCCTACTAGGTGTACTATTTAAGTAAACAATTTGAACAAATGTAAATAATAAAAAGATGCTCGTACCAGAGCTAATATTATGTGATTATCTTCAATCCTTGTATAGATTAGCAGACTTCTGCATGGTAATAAACTCAGAAGGTATCCACATGAATTCAGTTTATATCCATATCGAATATTAAAATTACCAATCATGGTGTAAAACAGTGAAATATAATTTAATATAATACAAAAGTGCATACATTTAGATGTAAAATTAGAGCTTAGCGGTTTTAAGCAGGAACCAGCAAGGAAATTACAGCATCCAAAACACCTCAACGCATTTCATCCACAAAGGACTTCATCAGGAGGCAGAAGGTAATGAGTGAATGTAAAACTGGAGAGACTTATATATCTAGTTACGGGCCTTTAATTAGTGCCCTCTAGATTAGTACCCTCTAGACCTGTAATGTCAACTAGCAGAAAGTACTTAGGACCGGGGATTCTATGTGGCTCAAAATAAAGCCTAGCCAAAAAAATGTAAATAAAAAGATTAAGAATCTACATGTATGTGGCCGCGCTCATCTTATGAGCTTGGTTTGCCACTTTAAAATAAAAGATAAAAATAGCGGCAGTCCAAACCTTAAAACCACATTGTTTTAAGCTGTAACACAAGAAGAAAAAGGTATTCCTGGCTCGGGGCACTCACAGGATTACACACTTACAGTTATTGACATATTATCTAATCATGATCTGGTGATCAAAAACGGATGCAGTCAATATCCCGACCGTTGGGATTCCGGAAGTCAAAATGCCGGAGCCGGAATCCCGACACTAGTCAGTATTCCAGCGCTGGCATCCCGACTGCTGGAATCCTGAAGGTAAGTAGAGTGGATGGTTAGCATTAGGTTTAGGCACTAGGGGAAGGTTTATGGTTAGGCACTAAGGGGGAAGGGCTAGGTTTAGGGTGCGGGGAGGAGGAGGTTAGGTTTAGGCACTAGGGGGGGAGTTAGGGTCAGGCACCGGGGAGGGAGGGTTGGAATACTGACCGACAAGTGTCGGTATACAGCCATGGCCAAAAGTTTTGAGAATGACACAAGTATTGGTTTTCACAAAGTTTGCTGCTTCAGTGTTTTAGACCTTTTTGTCAGATGTTACTGTGGTATACTGAAGTAACATTACAAGAATTTCATAAGTGTCAAAGGCTTTTATTGACAATTACATTATAAGATTATGCAAACAGTCAATATTTGCAGTGTTGACCCTTCTTTTTCAAGACTTCTGCAATTCGCCCTGGCACGCTGTCGATCAACTTCTGGGACACATACTGACTGATGGCCGCCCATTCTTGCCTAGTCAATGCTTGGAGTTTGTCAGAATTTGTGGGGTTTTGTTTGTCCACTCGCCTCTTGAAAATTGACCAAATGTTCTCAATGGGATTAAGATGTGGGGAGTTTCCTGGCCATAGACCCAAAATTTCGATGTTTTGTTCCCGAGCCACTTAGTTATCACTTTTGCCTTATGGCAAGGTGCTCCATCATGCCGGAAGAGGAATTGTTCCTCACCAAACTGTTCTTGGATGGTTGGGAGAAGTTGCTCTTGGAGGATGTATTGGTACCATTCTTTATTCATTGCTATGTTCTTAGGCAAAATTGTGAGTGAGCCCACTCCCTTAGCTGAGAAGCAACCCCACACATGAATGGTCTCAGGATGCTTTACTGTTGGCATAATACAGGACTGATAGTAGCGCTCACCTTTCCTTCTCCGTGCAAGCATTTTTCCAGATGCCCCAAACAATCTGAAAGGAGATTCATCAGAGAAAATAACTTTACCCCAGTCCTCAGCAGTCCAATGTCTGTACTTTTTGCAGAATATCAGTCTGTCCCTGATGTTTTTCGTGGAGAGAAGTGACTTGTTTGCTGCCCTTCTTGACACCAGGCCATCCTCCAAAAGTTTTCGGCTCACTGTGCGTGAAGATGCACTCACACCTGCCTGCTGCCATTCCTGAGTAAGCTCTGCACTGGTGGTGCCCCGATCAAATTTAAAATTTTGACTGAGGGCCTGATTCAGCAAGGAGCGCAGTTGCTAACAAGCACGCAATCGGCCTGTTGTTGTGTATTGCGCATGCATATGCATCGCAGTGCGCGTGCACGAACCAGCCACTGCGATCAGAACTGCGATTGCAGTGACTACGCAGACCCATCGCAGAGTGATTGACAGGAAATGCCATTTGTGGGTGGTGACAGGGGGGTGGTTGGCCGAACGCAGGCGTGCCAGTGCATTTGAACGCCGTTGCAGGGGCGTGCATAAATTATCCACTGAGTAAGGTCAGTGCTTGTGCAAGTGTGTATGACGCTGCGATGGTACTTGATTGTACCAATGTTTTTGCAGTCTTGCTAAACATTACGGATGTGTGTAAGGTAAAGTGGGCGTCCTTATGTAGTGCAGCGGCGACATTGCAATCACAATGAATTAGCATACTATAGCAGTTGAACTGTGTGCGTAATCGCTATTGCATTCTCAGTTGCATTTCGTAGTGAATATGGCCCTCAGTTCAGAGCACTTGCTGCAATTTTCTGCACCCCAGTTCCTATGATTCCATGCACAGTTGAGTCTCTTGGCCTTGTTTCCACGTTGAATGTATGGCTTTTGGCCGCAATTCTTCCATGAAGACCACTTTTGGCCAGACTTCTCCGAACAGTAGATGGGTATACCTGGGTCCCACTGGTTTCTGCCAGTTCTGAGCTGAAGGGCTGAGGAGGGGTACAATAATGAGTGTCTGCAGGCAACAGTGAAGCATGGTGGAGGTTCCTTGCAAGTGGGGCTACATTTCAGCAAATGGAGTTGGGGATTTGGTCAGGATTAATGGTCCTCACTGCTGAGAAATACAGGCAGGTACTTATACATCATGCAATACCATCAGGGAGGCGTCTGATTGGCTCAAAATTTATTCTGCAGCAGGACAATGACCCCAAACATATGCTGATGTAATTAAGAACTATCTTCAGAGTAAAGAAGAACAAGGAGTCCTGGAAATGATAATATGCCCCTCCCCCCTGATCTCAATATCGTCGAGTCTGGGATTACATGAAGAGACAGAAGGATTTGAGCAAGTCTACATCCACAGAAGATCTGTGGTTAGTTCTCCAAGATGTTTGGAACAACCTCCCTGCCGAGTTCCTTCAAAAACTGTGTGCAAGTGTACCTAGAAGAATTTATGCTGTTTTGAAGGCAAAGGGCGGTCACACCAAATATTGATTTGATTTAGACTTCTCTTCTATTCATTCACTTTGCATTTTGTTAATTGATGAAAATAAACTAACACATCTATTTTTGAAAGCATTCTTACTTTGCAGCATTTTTTCCACACCTGCCTAACATTTTTGCACAATACTGTATATTAATTTCTACTTCAATATAATAGAATTATCCAATTACTCCAAAAAAAGATTGTAATTTATAAATTCATTCAACCCCATCAGTTGGAGACCGCCTAGCAAGAAAGTCCAATGGCTTTCCCGATTCAACAATTCCACCTCTGATACCTAGGTGCAATTTTTCAATACCAAAAATCTTCAAACCATCTGGGTTCATTTGATGTTTCTCATAGAAATGTCTTACGATCGATGTAAGTTGTTTAAATCTGCCCAAATCCCCTTGGAATTCCTTATGGAAGCCACATGTTCCAGCACTCTCTGCTTTAGTGGTCTGGTCATCATACCAATATAACTTTTCTCACACGGACAAGTAATATAATAGATAACTCCAAAAGTTTTATAATCAATTAGATCTTATATACGATGTATCGTTCCATATTTATCTCTAAATTCCATTGTACGATGCATGTATCTACAATCCCTGCACTCTCCACATAGATAAGATCCCTTGACCATCGGTTTTCTTTTTGTTCTTTGAACAAAGTGACCAATTTATCCTTAAGGTTGGCTGATCGTCTCCAACTTAGTGCTACTCTTGGTCCTAGCACCTTGGCCAAGTCAGGGTCTACTGTGAGTACATGCCAATGCCTATTTATCACTTGCGTGATATCTCGCTATCCATACAAAGATCACCAATGAATCTAACCACCTCTGATTTTTCCAATTGCTTATTGCCATAAAGAAGGGAGTTCCTATGTTTTTTTGATTACTCTAAATCTTTGATTACTCTATCTTTTTTTTGATTACCCTTTTGATTTCCCTCCAAAAATGTCACTCTTTGTACAAGTCTTTCTGTAAGTTCTTGAGATCTTATTTTAAATTGTGCCGCATCATTCAGAACAATTTCTTTTCAAACTTAAAAACTCCCCTTTTTGCTTGTAATTTTAAGGATAAAATAAAAGTATGATTTTATTAATTGGACAGATTGCCGTTATTCTTCATCACCAGATCATGATTATATAATATGACAATAACTGTAAGTGTGTAAGTGTCCCGTGCCAGGAATACCTTTTTCTTCTCGTGTTGCTGTAGATTCAATAGACACCTGGGTGCACCCCCTCACCTGAAATATAACTGAAGGATTTATTAGATATAAGGAAAATGTTACATATACACGTTTTATAATTTAGGTCTCTGCGGATATATCCCTTTTGTGTTTTGAACTGTGCATGCGCCGCTGCCATATCAGTGAAGTCATATTGGAGGCCGTTATAAACTGTGCATGTGCCGCAGCCATATTGGTAGAGTTGAATACAAACTCCACAAATATGACCGCGGTGCATGCGCAGTTTAAAACAATGCGGTTTTAAGAGTGCATAAGTCCCATTGTGTGTATGCACAGAGGAGCAGTAGCGATTGGGGTGCCTGGTCTCAGAAATGTATTGGATGTACCGGATAGGTGGCAATTAATTCGCACAAAAATGGGTGTGTTATAGGTGTGCTGCGGGTGTGTTGCAGAAGTGGTTGCGAACTCCCGCGCTTCATCGCTTACACTAGAGGCCAAACTATGTTGGAGAATCTGAACCTAGCATGGGGCAGATGCAAGTGTCGATGGTGCGACTGATGGCACTAAGCAGGATTGTTGTGTCTAAAAATGCAAAAAGTGGGCGTCTCAGGCCTTGCACAGTCAGGCGCACACTTGTACACCAGGGGAAGGGCTGATACTAACATTAGCGCAAAGTCATAGACACAGGTACGGCATAGAACGCTAAAGCAGCAGCAGAAGCTGCGTGCCACTCAGGATAAGCTCCTATGTATTTGTAGCTTCCTGGTGTGGGTAACATAGGGTCACACACGTCACTGTACCTGAGATCAGGTGGCCTTGAGGTTCTGTTCATGCTTACTTTGGGAATTGTTAATTTTGTGGCTTTTACTTCTAACTGCTGAGCAAGATAATAGCATGAGATCCTTTACCAGATCCCACCACTGCAGGTGATGTTTGCTATCCAGATCTGTGTGCTCCAGCCTCCTGCACCGCATACGAAGGTGCCTTTGGACACAGGTGTTCATCTGCTGTGGCTATCACCTTTTCCTTCATTCAGGATCTGTCTTGGAGTTTGATGCTGAGTCCTTTAGCCACCATAGGGGAGATGTAGGAAACCTTCTAAAGAGGACAGGTGTAGATGTTGGTCACATCAACCAATCAGGTTCAAGCAATCATTTTATAGAATGCACTAGATAAATGATAGCTAAAAGCTGATTGGTTGCTATACGCAATTCTCCACTTTCTTTAGGTTTCAGACATCTTCTAGTATGTGTCTTACAGACAAGAGTCTGCCTCCCAAGCTAGGAACTACAGGACATGGTTTACTGGTAGCGCCAGATTGTTCCCATTTGTATCGGAGCACATGAGTAGACTGGGCCAGATTGCTTTAGTGGTGACACTACATCTGCTAGATAGGTTATCTCTCTGTGATGCAGCTCAGCTTCTGTGGAAATGTTTCTACCACTCCACATGTGACGTTTTGTTCCCGAATCTATGGCTAGCAATTGGATATCACCATTGAAGTTTGCACCAGCCCCTGATCTGGGTAGTAACACAAATAGATCATTATACTCCTGGCTAAATAAGAACCCAAAGTATATTTTCCATATACTACCATGATGTCTCTTTAATTCTGCTACTCAGAGAGGAAGGTGAGACCAAAGGGGTCCAGTTGAGAAAAACCTTTATTGCAAACATTTTTATATTTCATGAACTTTGTCTTTAAACGTACCCTCTGGTTCCTTAGCTGGGGCTATAATTTGAAGAGCTGAGTTTCATTATCAACCCCAACTTTTTTTTTTTATGTTTCAATAAATTAGTTGTAATCTTTAAAAATAGGCTGACCCCGTTTCTCTGCAGGTCAGACACACTGCTAAACGACCTCCACTCTACCAACCCTGGGCATATTGGCTGATAGATCTGACGATATGCCCGATTCCAACCGATCGGAACGACATATCGGCAAAATCGTCTAGTGTGTACCCACTATATTGGCTATTGCACACTCCCATTTGGTCATCAGCCGCATAGTGTGCAGCCAGAAAGCAGCTGGATTGAAAATCATGATGCAACAAAAATAACTGTGCTTGATGATGTTACAAGCATGTCACAGTCTTTTTATCATCAAGCACAGTTATTTTTGTTGCACCATGATTTTGAAGTAGTCGCACTGTCACGCCCCAAGCTTCGCCCCCAAAATTGTGTCATTTGCCGGCCACGCCCCCTTTTTACCATGACCCGCCCCCCCGCCGAGAGTGCCCGACAGCTCCACCTCGGAAGGAGGGAGCGAGAAGTCGGCAAGTATGCAGTAGGCATGTAAGCTTTTATTACTTTATTATTACTAATCATTACAGGAATAATAATAACAATAATATAATGCAGCTGTATCCTTGCCAGAAAGCATAGCAGAACTCTATTTTAGAAATAGGCAATAGTAAGAATAATAACAATTGATGATATCATGCATAGCTGAAAAGCACAGGAAGAGTTATGCTAGAGCAGGGGCGTCCACATTATTTTCTTGGAGTGCCGTATTAAAGAAGTGACTTTGAACAGAGGGTCACAATTTTTTTTGTCACAATTAGCCTTCCAGCAATTAGGAAAGGGTTCCTTACTGAGTAAATCTTATTCTTAGAAACACTAAAACTAATAAAAATGATCTTGAAATAAACATTATTAATGATTTAAGATTGCAATTTTACACAGTGTGATGAGATGCTGTATTAATGCAAACAGTGGAGTTATGCTTTCTCCCCACACTATGGGCCTGATTCAGAGATTTAGGCTAATGCAATCGCCAGGGCCGTAGCTAGGGTAGTGCGGCCGGTGCCATCACACAGGGCACCACAGGTCAGGGGGCGCTATTTGGGCCTGTCAAATTTTTTGTTTATTATCAATCTCACTTGTAGCTTCCTCTTATTTCATCCCCAGCATCTCCTGGCCTCCCCTATCTCTTACCTGGCCCTTTCCCATGAGGCCATGGCCCTTTTTTGGGTGCATTATGTCCCTTTGAAAAATGAGGGGGCGCCAATGCTCTTTCTGGCACAGGGCACCAAAATGTCTAGTTACGGCTCTGGCAATCGCATCTGCAATCTCTTGCGGACCTAGCATAGGGACGCCCACTGCGCCTTCTGATATATGTCCGACAATGTACAACAGCGTAAACATCAGTAACATCGACGCAGCTGGTAAGTCAAGTCTGACTGCGGTTCTCCTGACACGCATAGTGCTCTCCGTAATTAAAATTAAGTATCTAACTCATTGCGAACAGCAGTGGTGGATAGAAGTTCACTGGATAAATTCAATACTGCTCTGGTGTGGAGAGAGCCAATCTAAAAATCAGCTGTCTCCGTGATCCTCTTCACTGTTCCTGTCGGAGCAGTGGAAATGACCACTTCCAAGTCTGACTCGGGAGCTTCACGCAGGCGCACAAAGCCTCGGCATCCGGCGGAAGGAAGCCAGACAGGAGTGGAGGGAACCTAAAGGATCCCTATTTGCAACCCGGGACTCCTTCCCATAGGGAAGGAGTGGAGTGCGGGAGCAAACACCCTCTGAAGATGGCAAATGTTCCCGCGGTCAAGCTCCAAATATATTATATTTTCGCTGCTTGATGAATTTCGGTCCCTATAATAGTGTATGGGAATTGCGGGCAGATTGGAGCTGAAAAGTAAGCAGGAGATATCAGTGATATCTCCTTCATTACCTTTATAATGAATAGCCCTGCCCCTTAATTTCTACAAAAGTAGGTGAAAATATATGAATATTAATTTTCACCTGTTTTTGTAGAAATTAAGTTATGAGGAATGGACTTTAGCAAATCTCAGCTCTAGGCCCTGGATTCTACAGTACTTAGATCAGGGCAATATCTATGTGATGTGTGTATGACCTCCACATATTGACTTTGGTTTCATCTGGGTTTCAACAGTTATACCCCTTTCACATCGGTATACCGGGTCGCACCCAGGATTTTGTTTACACGTCCATACCGGGTGTGACATGGCTGAGACCCCTTTCAGACTGGCGGCCTGCCCCGGTACTAATGTCGGGTCGATGACGTCACTGCCATCACGTGGTGAGCCGACGCTTGGAGATGATCTCATCGCCGGCTCATCCTATGCAGTGAACGGGTTACCCGTTCACACTGCACCGCGAGCCGGGTTGAAATGCCGGATCGCTCGACCCAGCTTATTTCAACTTGGCCCTTTGACACTGCACAGTAACCCAAGTTGCTGCGCATTCACGTGCAAAAACCCGAGTTATTGCTTGTAGTGCGAAAGGGACAGGGCCGCCATCAGTGGGGGACTGCCGGGACTCCAATCACGGGCCCCAGAGAGGGGGCCTGGGTGTCAGCGTCAAGGAATGCATGGGCGGCAGGTGCTGGAAGGGAGAAAGAGCATCAGCACAACGCGGCATTTGAAATATGGAGCCGGCTGCGAGTGATTGGCCGGCTCCATATTTCAAATGCTGCTGCCGCGCTGTGCTGATGCTCTTTTCCCTGCAAGTTGCTGCTGCCCTTGCATTCTGCAACGCTGGCACCTGGGCCCCTTGTCTCTCAGGAAATGCCGCCGGAGCTTGTGTTTGTTTTATAACGAAACTAGGTATGCTGCTCCTGCCCCCCTCTAGTCCAGCCAGCCTTCTCTGCACTGATCCCCCCCCAGTCCAGCCAGCCTTTCCTATAGCCCCCACCCCGTCCAGCCAGCCAGCCAGCCAGCCTGCCTTTCCTTGAACTGCACCCTCCCCAGTCCAACCGGCCTTCTAGTCCAGCCAGCCAGTCTTGTGAACTTTGCACATGTGAACTTTGTGCCTGATTCAGCTTGGATCGCAGTTGCTAATACGCATGCAATCAGCCGATTGTTGCGTATTGTGCATGGATTGCAGTGCACAAACTGGCCACTGTGATCGGGACTGCGATCGAAGCAGCTACGCAGACCCATCGCAGAGTGATTGACAGGAAGTGCCATTTGTAGGTGGTGACGGGGGTGTGGTCGGCCGAATACAGGCGTGCCAGTGCATTTCAACGCTGTTGCATGGGCATGCATAAATTATCCACTGCGATACCATACGCAGCCTAAGGCCTCATAGCATGCGCTGAAGTTAGCAATTCCTGAGTGAAGTCTGACCTGCCTTGACTTTGCGTATGGATCCGATGGTACTCGATTGTACCAATGTTTTTGCAGTCTTGCCAAATATTACGGGTGTGCGTGTAGGTGAATTGAGCGTCCTTATGTAGCGGTGCGGTGACATTGTGATCGCTATGGATTAGGATATATTCGGAGTAAAACTGCGTGCGTACGCTATATTGCGATTCGTAGTGTATGAGGCCCTTTGTTAGTAAATAACTCAGAATTATGTTTTACTCCAGTTGTTCTTGGCTTCTGCATTCCAGAGATACAGATGTATATTTACTAAAGGTCGATTTAATTGATTTCAAATCGATCAACATCAATTTTTGAGTTTCTGGGGTTAAATCACACATTTACTAAGAGTCAATTTTTGATTATAATAAATATACCACTTAATCAGAGGGATCGAATGGAAAATCTGTGATTTCTCAGCTATATAGCTAAATAGGAGGAATTAGTGATAACCTTGTTTCAGTAAAAAATGGGTTAAATATAAATAAACAGATTCAATCTACCTAATGTATAACACAATACAGTTCATGCTACAGTAAGTATAAATCTGATTTAGCATTGTATCAATGGTTGGGGGAGCAGCCGCTCTGGCAGGAAATCAGTTCACTGCTCCTTTCTGCCATGTGCTACAGTACATACTAAAACATGTGAACAGGGAAATTCGATCATTTGGGATATTTTTACCGTAAAAACCAAAGCAAAACACAAAACTTACTGTGAGACTGACAGCACGGCCTCTATTCTACATCAGTTGGCAGCACACTCAGGAGGTCTTTACTCAGCAGATTTCTTTGAGCACTTTTTTCACATTGCTAAACCTGGGTTAGATTAGAAGATCATGTGAGGGTCAGCACAATGCTCAGCCAGTACTCACAGCTGCCTGTACAGATCTCCTGAACACTGTACTATTGTGACATCACAAAATTCTATGTTCCATCCCCACTCATCTTTTATAGGTCTGGCTATATACGAGGGTTGTTCAAAAAGTAATGCCTAAATGCTCATAACTCTGAAATAATATGCAACATTTATTTGAAACTTTGTCAGCTTGTAGTTTAATATGTCTTCTAACTATATATTTAATTTTGTTTAGGTAGTCCACGAAATACCATGGAATCCAAGATGAAACAAAGAGCCGTCATTGAATTTCTGGAAAAAGAAGGCTGCAGTGCTACAGAAATCCACACTGAAAAAGACTGAAAAAAGTGTATGGTGAGTGTACAATTGACTATAGCAATGTCAGAAGGTGGATGAAGTGTTTTCATTCGGGAGAATCGTCCGTGTGCGACAAACCTCGTGGTGGCAGACCATCAACTGCAGTGACAGCAGAGAACCGATGCCATGATTCAGAAAGACCATCAGACCATCAGAGATATCAGTAATGAACTTGAATGTAGCCATGGCACTGTAGAAACACTAATCAAATATTTGGGATATCGTAAAGTGTTTGCTAAATACGTTCAAAAGGAATTAACCAGGGATCATAAGGCCCGGAGGGTGGAAGTGTGCAATGACCTTTTGACCAACTTTGAAGCCAACCCTGAGATGTTTTTGGAAAATGTCATTTCAGGAGATGAGACCTGGGTATTCCTTTATGACCCAGAAACAAAGGCCCATTCTAATCAATGGAAACACCTATGTTCACCTAGGCCAAAAAAGTTTAAATCACAACGATCCATAAACAAAGTCATGGCCACATTCTTCAGGGATTGCCGAGGTGTTATTATCATCGATTACTTGGAACCAAACCAATCAATCAACAGTGATCAATATATTATTACACTTAAGAAGCTGAAAGAAGCCATCCACAAAAAAAGGTCAACAATTTGACTGTCAAATGTCATCTTACACCATGACAATGCCAGACCTCACACTTCGATGGCAACATCTGCCGCTATTACCAAAATGGGGTGGCAATAATGCCACATCCACCATACAGTCCTGATTTGGCCCCTTCTGACTTTCATCTGTTTGGCCTCTCAAAAACTGTTACCGTGGTCAACATTTTGAAGACATAGAGGTTGTTAAAAACGTCATATGTTCCTGGGTCAAACACCAACCACTGGAATTTTTCCAAAGTGGATTCACAGCTTGGGTTGAGAGGTGAAGAAAATGTTTGAGGGCAGATGGTGAATTTTTTGAGTAGAGTCATGCTGTTACTAAGACTTTAAAGTGTTTTACTGCAAATTTTCAAATCTGTATCTATAATAAAATTTGAGTTGTGAGCATTTAGGCATTACTTTTTGAACAACCCTCGCATGTCTGTGGAAAATGCCTACTTTTCAATAAAAAATATATGTTAGGGTGATGAGGCTTCCTACCCCTGGATCACGGTATGCGAAATACTACTCCTGTGCTTTATTCATTTTCCTTCCAGCCTGCTGGGGAGATGAGAAAAACTCAACACACACTGTGATGAATCCACTCAGCTCTCAGAGGTACATCCCCTTTGAGCCGTCTTTTATAAGTTCAGAAAACTGCTGTCACGAACATTTGCCAAAAATGGTTTGACAGAAAAGAATACATATGATTGGTTTAACAAGCACATAGGATATGTCAATACATCTTCAGTTTGTCTTTTTTTCACATTGTCCAGACTTGGTATCCTATTCTGGGATCATTCAGCTGCTGCTGTCTTTTAGCTGCTCGTTCAGTATGATGGTGGTTCAATCTCATGATATTTGTATGAAGGAAAATGGCTTTTTCTGATAAATCATACAGTATGTTTTAAATAAACACTATAAATTATTATAGACTCTGACAATCCAATCTTTTTCTTAAAACATACTATCTTTCCCTTATTGGAGTCATGGCTTTCATAGTAACTATATTACTTCCATAGTCACCCTATGCAAGTAGATGCAAGCATCATTCATCACCTGAATACCAAGAATCCCTGCGCATCTTTCCCTAGAAAAAGTGGTTTCTTCCAACACCAGTACTACAGAAAACACATTTCTTCTCAGGTGTGATCAATGTAATTCTTTCACACGCTGAACACTTTTCCCACTCGGAGGCACTCTTCTTATGTGTGACAAAGAGAGTCCCTACTGGTGCAAAAGCTTTATATATCATTTCACTAAAATTATAAGATAGATAGCAATTCCACAAAATGAGCAAAATTAATACAATGATTATAACGATTACTGGATGAATGAGACCACTAAACTTCCTTTTGACTGAAGGTGAGTTACCTGTGAACACATCCCACCAATGGTGCTGTAAATTATCTTTGAATTGTGTGGCTACTTCCACCAATTTCTCTGCTTCTACAATTGTCTGCATTTGTGCATGATGGGCAGAATAGTTTACTTTCTGTAAGTGGTGAGCAAGTTTTTCTGTATTATTAATGACATTAATGATACTTTGGAGATTAACTGTAAGGTTATGGGGAGGTATCTCAGTCACCTGAAATTCAAACTGTACATCTTCTTGTCTCTTCGCATAGAACTCATAAGTAGTGTTCTTCCACCTGAGGTGTGTAACTTTAAATAAGCATCCGGAAAAAGGATTTGGTAATTATAGAGGGAAGTTGTATTCATATCATATGTGACTAGGCTAACAACCTGAGGCTCTATCTCTATATCCACCTCTTTATCATACAATTCCCAATTGCATACACTGGTTGGGTGTTCTAACTTACAAGGCTCATATAACTGTGTTTGCTGAGGACATACTAATCCATCATCGGTATCAGTACATAGGGATAAGTGATGTGACCTATTACTGGTGTCTATGTGTGTACCTCTCACATGAGGAGTCCACAACTGAGTGTCTCCAGTAGTTGTCCACAAGGGGACCGGTAAGATGAAGTACTTACACATCACCTGTTTTTGTGTGACATTATACACATGAACTTCACCCGTGCAAAAGTTGTCAGTACACAACATCTTCTTTCCCTGAATTTGTATCCATAACAAAGAAGATATATTAAACATCCTTCTGTATACTTGTTCATTACCTGTCATTAACTGTGTTTGTGCTTTACCCTTTTGCATATTTTGATGCATGGTTCTGAGAGAACATTCAGTCCAATTAAACAGTTCAGAAACATTTGTTGACAGGTAAAGTGTGTTAAAGAATGCGCTATTGAACACCTGTAAATATTCATTATCCCAAGATATACTGGCCTGTAATGGAGTAAATACTGTAGGCATTCATGTAGCTTGCATTGTAACTAATCTTCTCATATCTTCTCCTGCATTACTCATTTTGCTGGCTAAAGTTTCTATATCTATACTATTAAGTAACCCTATACATGTACCTGATGCTCCTAGCAATGTATTATACCATTCTCTCTTTTGTCTGCTACAGCATTTTGGATCTGGAGGGAAAGAAATATTAAATCTTAATATAGTGGTTTGTCTTTGGGTACCAACATTTACACAAGTGGAGGGAACTTTAACTAGTGAGTCATTCCTTATAGTGGCCTTGCTATTTAGGACGTACATCCTTAGTCATTATTACTTAATTATTTGGTAATTGCGTGGTATTAGTGCAAACTAGCACTACACCTCTTTCTATAGTTGTTGGGCTTCCTATGGGTATACCAGGGTCCGTACTATTGACACATTGAATACCCTGTGCCCATGTTTTCTTAAATCCTTTATAACCTGTAAACTTATCAGTACAACACTTAATTTTTATTCCACTTATGATAGTAATATTATCATGCTCCCTTGGTGCCCAATAGAGATGCCTCATATTATATTGTCCCAAACTTTTTACATATATCAAACCTCCTGACCAGGTTACATTAAATCTGTGTAACTGGTAAGTCTGGTTACCATAGACTACCCTAGAGTACTCTATTTGTCCTCCTGTTGTCCACTGGTATGTGTGCAATACCCTTAGACTAAGTACAGTCAGGTGCATAAATATTGGGACATTGACAGAATTTTCATATTTTGGCCTCTATTCACCACCACAATGGATTTGAAATGAAACAAACAAGATGTGCTTTAACTGCAGACTTTCAGATTTAATTTGAGGGTATATTAATCCAAATCAGGTGAACGGTGTAGGAATTACAACGGTTTCTATATGTGCCTCCCACTTGTTAAGGGGCCAAAAGTAATGGAACTATCAACTCAAAAGCTATTTCATGGACAGGTGTGGGCTATTCCCTTATTATTTCATTATCAATTAAGCAGGTAAAAGGTCTGGAGTTGATTCTAGGTGTGACATTTGCATTTGGAATCAGTTGATGTCGACTCTCAATATGAGATCCAAAGAGCTGTCACTATCAGTGAAGCAAGCCATCATTAGGCTGAAAAATCAAAACAAACCCATCAGAGAGATAGCAAAAACATTAATTAGGTGTGGCCAAATCAACTGTTTGGAACATTCTTAAAAAGAAAGAATGCACCAGAGAGCTCAGGAACACCAAAAGACTTGGAAGACCAAGGAAAACTACTGTGGTGGACGACAGAAGAATTATTTCCCTGGTGAAGAAAAACCTGTTCACAACAGTTGGCCAAATCAAGAACATTCTCCAGGAGGTAGGTGTATATGTGTCAAAATCAACAATCAAGAGAAGACTTCACAAGAGTGAATATAGAGGGTTCACCACAAGATGTAAACCATTAGTGAGCCACAAAAACAGGAAGACCAGATTAGAGTTTGCCAAACAACATCTAAAAAAGCCACTACAGTTCTGGAACAACATCCTATGGACAGATGAGACAAAGATCAACTTGTACCAGAGTGATGGGAATAGAAGAGTATGGAGAAGGAAAGGAACTGCTCATGATCCAAAACATACCACCTCATCAGTGAAGCATGGTGGTGGTAGTGTCATGGCGTGGGCATGTATGGCTGCCAATGGAATTGGTTCCCTTGTATTTATTGATGATGTGACTGCTGACAAAAGCAGCAGAATGAATTAGGAAGTGTTTCGAGCAATATTATATGCTCATATACAGTCAAATGCTTCAGAACTCATTGGACGGCGCTTCACAGTGCGGATGGACAATGACCCGAAGCATACTGCAAAAGCAACCAAAGAGTTTTTTAAGGCTAAAAAGTGGAATGTTATGCAATGGCCAAGTCAATCCCCTGACCTGAATCCGATTGAGCATGCATTTCACTTGATGAAGACAAAACTGAAGTGAAAATGCCCCAAGAACAAGCAGGAACTGAATACATTTGCAGTAGAGGCCTGGCAGAGCATCACCAGGGATGAAACCTAGCGTCTGGTGATGTCTATGCGTTCCAGACTTCAGGCTGTAATTGCCTGCAAAGGATTTGCAACAATGTATTAAAAAGTGAAAGTTAGATTTAGGATTGTTTAGTTTGTCCCATTACTTTTGGCCCCTTAAAAAGTGGGAGGCACATATAGAAACCGTTGTAATTCCTACACAGTTCACCTGATTTGGATGTAATTACCCTCAAATTAAATCTGAAAGTCTGCAGTTAAAGCACATCTTGTTTGTTTCATTTCAAAGCCATTGTGGTGGTGAATATAGGCCAAAATATGAAAATTCTGTCAATGTCCCAATATTTATGCACCTGACTGTATAGCCAGCATTATCACACAAAAAGGATTTATGATGGTGGTTCAATCTTGACCGTCAACTTCTTGCAATGTGAGGCGTGTATCCACGTGCTCTTTCCTCCAATTTTCACTGAAGTTGGTGTAGTCAACAGAACCTGATATGGACCATCAAATCTTGGCTCCAGAGACTTTCTGACATGTCTCTTAGTGTATACCCAATCGTCCGGTTCCAATGAATGTACACCAGGTACCGCTTCAGGGTCTGGAAGGGAGAAGAAAACTAAAGAATGGATGTTATTCACTTGATTACAAAGAGTAGCTACATAGTCTGTTAAATCTGCATGATTGTGCTGCAACTGTTGGGGGAAATAACATCCTGTTTTAGGAGGTCCTAAGAATAATATCTCATAAGGTAACAACTTATGTTTCTTACTGGGGTGGTTCTTACTGAATATAAAGCTTTGGGTAGACAGTCCACCCATGTCTTGCCTGTCTGTGCCATCATCTTTTGTATCTTTAGTTTGAGGGTACCATTTAGTCTCTCTACATGCCCACTGGCCTGAGGCCTATAAGGGGTGTGAAAGGCATGTTCAATGCCCATATCCTTCATGATATGCTGCATAATTTCTCCTGTAAACTGTGACCCTCTATCAGACTCTATAGTTTCTGATATACCATATCTGCAAATTACTTCACTTATTAATTTCTTAGCTGTTGTTTTTGCAGTGGCTTTAGTAACTGGTCAGGCCTCTGGCCAATTAGAGAAGAGATCTGTACAAACGAGGGCGTTCTCATATGACCCCACCCTAGGCAACTGAATATAGTCTATCTGCAGTCTCTGAAACGGGTATAATGGCTTTGGTGTATGTCTCTTTGGTACTTTTACTGTCTGTTCTGGATTGTGTTTCCCACACACCTGGCATGATGCTACGTACGCTGTAGCTGCTGCATTAAAGCCTGGTGCTATCCATTGCTGGAGCACCATGTTTACCATGGCCTCCTTTGAATTATGCACTGGACCATGGGCCAGCTGTGTCATCAGGGGATATAAGGCCCTGGGGAGGCACCACCTGGTGGCTTTAGCCCAATGCATATTAACACAGGTGGCTCCCTCTTTTTTTCCACCCTCTCTTTTTGCCTTCTGTGGCTTGTTCTTGAAACTGGTGTAAAGCCTGTATGTCCAAGGGGTCTTTCTTTGTGTCTGTTTCTATACCATAGAGGGCTGGGATAGGTAACAGGGCAGCTTGCTTAGCCGCAGCATCTGCTTTGGCATTCCCCTTGGCCTCAGCTGTTTTTTCCTTGGTGTGTGCTTGCACCTTTAAAATGGCTACTCTACTTGGAAGCTGTAAAGCTGCAAACAATGATCTAATGAGCTCAGTGTGCTTAATGGTTTTACCAGCCGAGCCCATAAAATCCCTACTCTTCCAAATAGGCCCAAAATCATGGGCCACACCCCAGGCATACCTGGAGTCAGTGTAAATGTTTGCTGTCTGATTTTCAGCCATTATGCATGCCTCAGTGAGTGCCCACAACTCTGCTTCCTGTGCTGAGCAGGAAGGTGGGAGTGGTTGCTGAATCAATACCTCATCTAAGGTGGTGACTGCATACCCTGTTCTTGGGGACCCTTCATGATAATATCTAGAGCCATCTGCAAACAATTCCCAGTCTGGATTAGATAAGGGAAAAGATGTCACATTTTCTAGTTCCTTCATTTCCATTTTCATAAGTTCAAGACAATCATGGTCAGAAAAATTTTGATTTGTATTTTTATTTGACTGTATTTGCAATACATTATCCCCCACATCATCCTCACTGTTGTGTTCCTTATTGCCATTACCTTGTATGTTGTCAACAGGTGTATGTATGCCTCCCTCACTATTCCCCTCTTTTGAATTCTGCGTTGGAAGCAATGTAGCAGGATTCAACACTGTGCACCTCTTAATGGTCACATTGGTAGGGCTTAGTAGGGCTACCTCATACTTGGTTAACCTGGCTGCAGAAAGATGCTTAGTTCTGGCCTGGTTAAGTATTTCTGTTACTGAGTGTGGAACCTGTATTATTAGTGAGTGGTCCAGCACTAAATCTGCTGCCTTGTCTTTAAGCATAGCTGCAACTGCTACTGCTCTTAAACAAGAGGGTTTTCCTTTGATTATACTTTGAAGCTGCAATGAATAATATGCCAAGGGCCTTTGTTTACCACCATGTTCCTGCACTAATACCCTTTGAGCATGTCCTTGTGTTTCATGACAGAATAACATAAAAGGCCTGTCATATCTGAGTAATCCTAGTGCTGGTGCTTTGGTAACTGCAGTTTTATCTGCATAAAAGCTTTCTTCTGTTCTGATATTAAAGTTACTGTTTTGTATTTTGTATCTGTCAACGCATCATGGAGGGGCTGCATTATGAGGGATGTGTTGGCAGTCCATTCCCTGCAATACCCTGTTAGTTCTAGAAATGCTCTGAGTTGCCTGGTGGTAGTGGGCTCTGGCACTTTCTGTATAGCTGATATCTTATCTTGTGTCAAATGTCTTGTACCTTGAGAAATGCAATATCTTAAAAAGGTAACTTGTGCTTGAGCTGTTTGCAATTTTTCTTTTGACACTCTGCAATTTTGTTCACACAGAAAAATAAGTAATGATTTCATTTCACTTTGACACTGTCCATCTGTATCTGCACACAGGAGCAAATCATCCACGTACTGCAACAACTGGGTGGTCTCAAACTGTGGTCTCCACCCTTGCAGTATGATGGACATAGCCTCTGTAAATGCAGATGGAGAGGTTGCCCCTCCTTGGGGTAATCTAGTCCAGGAATACTGTTTGCCCATACTTGTAAAAGCTAAGTAGAGCTGACACTCTGATGTAAGAGGTACAGAAAAAAATGCATTAGCTAAGTCTATTACTGTGAAATGAGTTGCTGTTGCTTGTATTTGGTTTAATAAGGTGTCTGGATTAGGCACTATAGGTACGTCCACCACCATCCATTTGTTTACCTGTCTTAGATCATGCACCATCCGGTATTCCTGTTTACCATCTGCCCCACCTTTTTTTTCACTGAAAATAAAGGGGTGCTCTTTGGGGACCTGCATTCTCTTATAACCTCTGTTTTCTGATATGCAGCAATCTGCTGCTGTATGACCTTTTCCTGATCTCTGGTCAGTGGGTATTGTTTAATCTTTACTGGCACTACACCTGGTTTTAAGGTGAGTGTAACCGGTTGTATATCCAGTAATCCCAGATCTATTTTACCCTTAGACCATAATTTTTCAGGGACTCCTGAAAGCCAGTCAGGGATCACCACTTCTATCTGTGTCTGGTGTTGCAGCAAATATATTGCTGCTGCTAGCTGACATTGAAGATCCTGCCCTGTACTTCATTTCAGTATTACATTACCATCCCTGTACTCAATGGTAGCTTATAATTCATTAAGGATATCTGCTCCTAACAAATTAACTGGACAGGATGTGGAGGTCAGGAATTCTACAGGCACTTTAATTTCTTCTGACCCCACTGCAACTTTTATGGGCTTACTAACATGTAAGGATACAGTATGTCATGTTAGTCCTGTTCCAGGAATTGTCTGATTTGTTACATATTTCTTGGGAACATCTTCTGCCCTTAAAATGGTACGGCTTGCGCAGTGTCTATTATACAGTCAATTTGTTCCCCCCAGGTAGTGTCAATTGTATTATTCCCTTGGGACCTGAGGTATTAATAATGGATTGTGGGGGACCTGACACTGGACAGCCTATTTCCTATGGGTTGTGTGCTGTTTGAACCCTTACTCCAAATTGCTCCCTTTTCTCTGCCCATTCCTTTTATTTCTGACAATCCCTTTTCATGTGACCTTATTTATGACAGAAGAAACATAGCCCTCTCCTTTTTGCTTCTTCAGGTGATACTTTCCTATTATCTCTGGTCTGTCTAGGCTTTGGTTCATTATAGGGACCATCCTGCATCAAATGAACTGTCACTCTTGGAACCTGACCTCTCTCTCTTACTTTCCTTTTCTTTTCTTCTTCCTGATCTTCTATAGCTCTTAATACATCCAGTGCAGCTGGAAGTGTCATAGTACCTGCTTCTGGTCTCTTTTGATATCGTTCCACCCTCAAATTTTCAAGTAAGCCTCCCAAAAAAGCAGTTCTAAGCAACCACTCATGCGTAGGATTATTATCTTGGAAACCCCTATCTAAGTGTGACTGGTGAGTTTGATCATAATAATTCTTTACTGACTGTCCCATTCTCTGCCTGTCTTCAGGCACAGCAGGCATATGCTGCTGTTGCTGCTCACACCACCTCCTTAACCTAGTAACAAAGAGTGTCCCTGACTCAGGAGTTTTTCTGTTATCTGCACCTGGGACTGCCACTACTCCTGCTTCACCTATTTGCAGAGCTAGTATTTCTGTCAGGCTGCCTGCTCCCACTGTCATCCTACATATTTCCTCCAAATCTGCCCAAGTAGCTCCCCAAATAGCTACTAATCTCTCCACATATCTGTGGAGGGCCATTGGATTCTTTCTGGTGTCTGGGGCTTTATTTACAATATCTTTCATCTCTGCTGCTGTCCAGGGTCTATACTGTTTTTGGATTCTCACTCTTATCATAACTGCTGCATGCTGCATTCTGGGGATTTGGTTCAAACACCTTATTTGTAGTTACACGATAAGCCTCTACAGATGTGTTTTGGTATGGGGGTGGACCTGTCACTTTCTGAAAATACATCTGTTCACCTCCACAGTGTTCACAGCCACAAGGTTCATCATTATTGCCTGTGCCTTGCTTCTTGGACACCCGTGTCCTGTGTCTGTTTTTATTAAACATCCAAGGCATTAAGGTGCCTGACCACCCTTGTATGGGAATGGGGCTGAACTTTCCTCCTGCATAAGGCAGTGGAGGAGCTGGTGGTGTAACTGGTGATAAGTGTGGAGGTGATGGATAATGAGGTGATCTGGTTAAGCCTTGTTGATCACAGGGTTCCCCTGGCCAGGGCACTTGATTCCCACAAAATGGACAATTAGTGTTAGCATTAGGTACACATTTACCACATCCTGGGCATTTTCTGCCATCCCTTATTGGTGTGGTAAATGGAGCCAAACTTGGGTACTTTGGGCTTAAGTCAGGGGCTGTTGGTGATGCCTGTTGATTTACAAAAGGGATCACTGGGACAGGCCTCACAGTATTTGGACCACAATCTTCCATAAACTCAGTGTCTTGTGTTACCTCCTGTTCTTTATGAATTTCTTTGGCTACCTTTAACCAAGCCTGTTCTTGCTTGCCTACTTTCTTACACTCTATCCAAGCTTTGTTTTCTTTTGCAAAGGTTTCCCATCTTACAGGATCTAGGGAACCCACACTGGGCATCCCTGCTTTCTGTGGTATCTTTTAAATATCTTTAAGTGCACTTTTCCCCTCCCTGGATTCAACTAGATCCACAGGAGCACATGGTAATTCGTTTACCATGCCTGTACTGCCCTGAGCCTCCATTATGGGTTTTTTAAGCTCCTAGTCTTTCCTGAATCCCCTGAGGAATCTTTATTTTATTCAAAACAACAGTCGCCACTTATTCCTTAATTCTGCATTCCTACTGGGTAACCATACAACAATACCTGTCTTATCAGCTTCAAATACCTATCAGCTGGCAACCTCCTAATATCTGGACAGGCTACTACTGAACTATCCCTGCACAAATTACTGGCTAGCTAATTTATTAGTCCTGCACAGTCCTTATCTATCCTGGTAGCCAAATATGTTAACACCCTATGAGACAAATATATACCACAGGGATCCTCTTATTTATTACAGCTATTAGATCAGGACTTATAAATGATGTGGTTTTCTGTAATACACTACACAAGTACACCCCTCAAACTTTAATTATATGTGGTTCATATATCAGACTCTGGAGACCTGTTATCCCTGTCCTTAAAAAGACAATACAGTATTTCCAATGTCACTATTACACTCCCACAGATTACCACTGTTCTAATCCTTCTGGCATGCTACACAAATGAATAACATGTACAACCCTTCAGCCCCAGGCACCCCTAGGGGTACCATCAAGGAAATTTGAAGGACCCTATCCTGAATCAATTGGCACCTTTCTCTGCACTCCTAAACACTTTTGCTGTGTTTAGGCGCTAGGTGTCACTTTTTACAGCTACTATGAGAGCAAGGAGATCAGTGAATGTTTCAACCCAGGGGTCACAGTTCTCAAAAGACAGGACAAGCCTTTAGTGAGAAGTGCAGTCTTTGGTTGATTATTTAAAGATCTGGTTCCTTCATATACATCTCACAGTTAGCACACATACAATCTCACTCCTTTCACTCACTTCAAGACAAGACAACTTATACTTTAAAAGAGCAGGTTTGGCATACAATAAATTCATAGATACCCAATTAGCCCAACCATACTGAACCCCACAATACTAATTAGGAAGCGCAGAAGAGGGCACTGAAAAGCACAAATGCGCATTTGTTTTTCAATACTCACCCGGGATTTGCTTCTGCAGTTCCAAATTTTCAAGTGGACATTCATCAGTACAAGACAGGCAGTTGGGGATCCGGGATGAGCCTCCACAAAATGTTAGGGTGATGAGGTTTCCTACCCCTGGATCATGGTATGCGAAACACTACTCCTGTGCTTTATTATTTTCCTTCCAGCCGGCTGGGGAGATGAGAAAAACTCAACACACACTGATGAATCCACTCAGCTCTCAGAGGTACATCCCCTTTGAGCCGTCTTTTATAAGTTCAGAAAACTGCTGTCACAAACATTTGCCAGAAATGGTTTGACAGAAAAGAATACATATGATTGGTTTAACAAGCACATAGGATGTGTCAATGCATCTTCAGTTTGTCTTTTTTTCACAGTGTCCAGACTTGGTATCCTATTCTAGGATCATTCAGCTGCTGCTGTCTTTTAGCTGCTTGTTCAGTATGATGGTGGTTCAATCTCATGATATTTGTATGAAGGAAAATGGCTTTTTCTGATAAATCATACAGTATGTTTTAAATAAACACTGTAAATTATTATAGACTCTCACAATTATCAGGGTGATTGCGATAACAACAATTAACTTAGGTCCAACTGCAATTGAGCTCCAAAACTGAGAACAGTTCAATATATAGCACACACATATATATATGCAGGTTGAGTCTCCCATATCCACACACAGCAGAAGAATAGACAACAGAAGGATAGTTCAATTCTTAAGCTGCTCACACACATAATATTTTACCCGATTTGGCCGATTTCAACGAATCATGACGACAAATCGTGAAAAATATGCCCAAATCGTGAATTTCCACTCACAACACCGATGTGCATCCCTGCTCATCATACGTTGCATCTTCAGATCTGCCGTGCTGTAGGGCAGATTTACCAATCGGGGACACGATGTGATGCAGATCGTGAGTATTTTTTACTCATGATGTATCCCATGATTCATCGTATATTGGGGAATTTGACTGACAGGACCATCTACATGCCCAATCGCCATCTTGTGCAGCATCGTGGATAGAAGAAGGAAGCATGTTGGAGCCTGCATACTGAAGTCTGGATTGCAGCACTTTGGTGAGTATTGGTACTGTATTTAATGCAACCCCACTGCCCACCAATGTGTGCCACTCACCTATCCACCACTGTGTGCCACCCACTTATAAATGCATGACCCAACCGCCAGAATGAGGCGGGCAGTGGTTGGGTCATGCATTAACCTCCCACTGCCCACCAATGTGTGCCACCCACCTACCCACTCACTGGCCACCAATGTCACCTAATAAATAACTGTAAAATCATAAAACTCTAAATAAAATAAAATGGCAAAAACAAATTTAGTTCAACAACAAAAAATAAAACATTACAACATCAATACATATATAAAATTTGTATTTGTTCTTGTGATACATTTGTTTATGATGTTTGAATATAGCACCATAAACAAATGTATGTCAACAACATAAACAAATACATTGCCACAACAAAAATAAAACATGTTACAATACTTATAAAAAACACATTACATTCCTGTAAAAAAATAAAAAAAAATAAAAACATATTGCAAAAATACAAATAAAAATATTAAAAACCTGGAGAAAAAAAAAAAATCTTGAAAACTGTAGAACTAAACATTAAAAATGTACAAAACAATGTACAATTGTAGCTTAATAAAATGTCCTTATTATTTTTTCTTCCTAGCAATGTCTATGGATAGTGAATGTGAGTTTGTGACGGGATTCCTCCAGATGATACATTCAAAGGAGTGTCTATGGCGGATATCCTGTCAACAATACCACAACAAGTCGCAGAAATTGGCAGCTTTGGGGGTGTTGTTGGACTACACCAAAAAGTTAATTGCGGATGCTAATGAAGCAGTCTATTTGAAGGACCCACCATCTGAAGCACGGCCATTCTTGCCGACATCCAGAAACAAAAATTTGTAGTTGGCATTCACCACTGCCATGAGAACGATGCTGAAGAAGGCTTTGTAGTTGTAGTAATATGATCCGGTGTTGGCAGGTGGGTTGATGCGGATGAGTTTTCCATCGATAGCTCCTCCGCAGTTAGGGAAATTCCAATGTTGTTCAAATTTTTCAGCAATGCTCTTCCACTCATCCACGGTGTTAGGAAACTGGAAAAATATTAAAAAATGTGTTAAAACATGAATATAATATTGTTTTTCTTTTTTTTTTCCATATAGACTCCCACCCAAGAGCCTGGTATGTCTTCTACGCCGGGCCTAAGTTTGCTCAGGGACAGCGAGGTGGAAAATTTTACCCCAATACCAACACCCATTCTACCAGGACCATCATCTTCTTCGGTACTGCCCCCCCCCCCAAAAAAAAAAAAACAGGGAAGAAAGCAGCGGCACACAGAACACGAGGACTTGTTTCTCCAACAAGCTGTTTTTCTGCACATATTAATAGCCGCATGAGAAAAATGGATGGGCTCACTAAGAAAAATTCCATAGGCTCGTCTATGAGCTTTTAATTAGCTCACTCAACAGAAATTTACATGACTCCGCCTACATTGCAGACCTACTACTTTATTCGCCTGCCCCAACTACCTATGTCAGCCCCCCCCCAGACAAGTTGGAGATTGCTCCCCCACCCAGCACCCCAACCACAAGGCAGACCATTTATAATGCTCTGCTGGAGTCAGAGGAAGATTTGCTGCGTTACTCTTAATTTTTCTGTTTCTTTCTTCTTCTTGCATGTACTATCACCAAATTGTATCACTCCCTATAGGTGCTGGCTGTATGCTATACGGTGGTGATGACACTAATTGGATAAGGTCACTACACACATGGCGCAAGTACAGATTGCTGGAAGCCAGGGCCACAATCTGTACTTCTCACAGTGTGCCGGACTCCGGGGTGTGCTTACTGGGTCCGGCAACACTGGTCTGTCAGGCAGTGGGCGAGAACTTCAGGGCGCCCGCTGCCGATGCTTCTGGCTCCCTCCAGCAGCTGTGACAGGCGGCCATGGCATTCCTAGGAGTGCGCATGCCGTCCTGTTCTAGATTTAAAGGGGCAGGCGTGCCAAGCGCTAATCGCGTTTGGGACGGGATTTCAAGTCCTCTCTATAAGAGGGAATCTCTGGCAGCACACAGTTGCCAGAGTATAGGCTCACTTACCATACTCCAGCATTCCTGTGTTACTCCATTACCTGTTTCTGACCTTGGCATCTGTTATCTGGTTTTGACTTCGGCTATTCCCTGACCTGTTTACGCCTGCTCCCTGGTACCATGTAGTCCGTTTGGTTCTGAACCGGCCTGTCGACTAAGCTATATGTCTCCTCCACTGCATCAAGAGTTTACCAGCACCTGTATAAGGGAACCTATCCTTAGGGCCGCGACCTGTGTGTCAGATGCAGCCAAGTTCATACCTTCTTGTGAGGGTCCCTGGTGAATACCGCCGGCACATGAGACTCCGCGCCTCAGGCATAGGTCTAGCCAACTCCCTAAATACAGGCCGCATCTATAATCCATCCGAGAGTTGTGACAGAATACTCTGGCCCCAAAAACATGGATGCTAATGGTAATCCATCAACACAAGACCTGCTCGAGAAGTTACTTGCTAGAGTTGAGAAGCAAGAACAAGACCAGGCTCAGATTATGCAATGATTGCAGACACTGATACAGCAAGTTGGTGTCGCTCAAGAACCTCTGGTACAACCAGGTCCATCTACTACGGCACCAGCCGCAGGGGCTTTCACACCAATATGGATTCCGAAACCAACAAACTATGATAGGGCTCTGACAGGCAGTTGTGGATTCCTGAACCATTGCTCGATCCAGTTTGAAGTCCAGACAGCAAGTTTCCTTTCAGACAGGACAAAAGTGGCTTATATAATCTCGCTATTGTCAGGTCAAGCATTGGCTTGGGCTTCTCCATTGTGGGAAAGGAGTGATCCACTAACAACAGTGCCGAGTTTCTGAGGGCATGTCAGAAGGTCTTTCATGGGCCTGGGCGAATATCCTCTGCAGGGTCGGCTATTTTGTAGCTGAAACAGGGAAACCAATCTGTAGGACAGTATGCCGTGCAGTTCCGAACCCTTGCTTCTGAGTTGGGGTGGAATAATGAAGCCCTGGTTGCCCCATTTATGCAGGTGGCTGTCGGATCAAATTACAGATGTCCTTGCATCAAGGGAATTGCCGACTTCCTTGGACGACTTAGGCCCTCATTCAGAGCCGCTCGTTAGCGGCAGTACGCTCGTTCCGAGCGATGTTTGCACATCTGCGCATGCGTACGCTTTTTAGTACGCATGCGCGAACCAGTCAGTGCGGCCGAAAATCCTTTGTACGCTATATAGCGAGTGCCTGCTATTTTGAGTGACAGAATGAGGCGTATGTGGGTGGTAACAGGGGAAGGTGCTTGAAAATGGGGAGTGGAGATCCGAACGCAGGCGTGCTTAAAGGTCAAAACGGGCGTTTTATGGGTGTGTATATTTAAAACAGCAGCGTCATTGACCACGTCACTGGGTTATTTTATAGCCAGAACTGCTCGCAAATTTGTGGTAGCAAACACCAACCACAAGAATAGCGAGCAGTTCATACGCTGGTCGATGTACTCGATTAATCTAATAAATAGCGGACATGACGTAGGATGCGTGCGGCCAGGGGGCGTTTTTAACAAATAAACGAGCGTATGTTTTGCTCGTTCGTTCAGACTTAGAGGTGTGAACAGACTGCAATGTGCGTACGGATCATTTGAATAGCCACCCCTTGTTTTTAAACGAATGACCGCAAATAGCGAACGGCTCTGAATGAGGGCCTTAATCTCCTTGTGTATCTGAGTAGATCTGCGCAACAGAGAGAGAGCACGTGAAAAGAAACAGTCTAGCTGCTTTACCTTTAAGCTTGCTCCACGTTTCACGGCACCTACTGAGCTCCCAGAGGAACCCATGCAGATTGGAAAGTCTCGCCTTCCTGCCGCAGAAAGGGATAGGAGGTTTAAAAATAAACTTTGTTTGTACTGTGGTGAACCAGGTCATCTTCTCTCTGGCTGTCCAAATCATCCATGAAATGAGAAGGCCTAACTGATCAAGTGGGTGGTCAGGTTAAGTGTGTTTCAATACACCCTGAATACACCCCGAAAAACAGTGCCACTTTACAGTTTTCCATCGATGAAGCTCTGGTCATGGGAAATTCTTCCGAAGTCATCAAGGCCTTCTTAGATTCAGGTGCCGATGGCAATTTCATTACAGCTAAGAAGGTCCAAGAGTTAAAGATTGCGAATATGCCGCTGCAAAACCCCCTTGCATCATTGGAGTGGATGGGAATAAACTTCCTACGGCTACCATTCACTCGCGGGCAACCAAAGTCACCATGCAAGTAGGGGCTCTTCATGGAGAATTGATAACATTCTATATTCTTCCATCAGCTGAGAGTCCGATCATTCTAGGTCTTCCCTGGCTCCACAAGCATGCTCCTGTTCTAGATTGGAAGAAACCTCAAATCCTCTTGTGGGGTTCTCCATGCCATGGGTCCTGTTTATCAGCTGTTAAACCTCAACACCGTGTCATTCTAAGCTCAGTCATCTCTCCGAAAGACCAACTTCCAGTTTCATATCAATCCTTTAGAGATGTGTTCAGTAAAAAGGCAGCAGAGACGCTTCCTGCTCACTGGGAGTGGGATTGCGCTACAGACCTACTACCTGGGAAGGTGCCACCCCGTGGAAGAATTATTCCCCTTTTGCTTCCAGAATCCCAGGCTGTAACCGAATACGTTAAGGAAAATCTAGAGCGAGGTTTTATCAGGGAGTCTAAATCACCTGCTGGAGCTGGCCTGTTCTTTGTTAAGAAGAAAGATGAAGGTTTGAGACCATGTATCGATTACCGGGGCTTGAATGCACTTACCATTAAGGACCAGTATCCTCTACCACTGAGTTCTGAACTTTTTGACCGAATAAAAGGGGCAAAGATTTTCCCTAAACTGGATCTGTGTGGCGCTTACAACCTAATCAGAATCTGGTCAGGAGACGAGTGGAAAACGGTCTTTAACACTCATGACGACCACTACAAGTACTTAGTCATGCCCTTTGGATTAAGTAATGCCCCAGCTGTTTTCCAAAAATACATGAACCATATCTTTCGGGACCTATTATACAAGTACGTGGTGGTATATCTGGATGATATCCTGATATTTTCAGAGGATATGGCAAGTCATCGCCAACATGTGTGTGAGGTACTGTCATGACTCCGGGCTAACCAGCTCTTTTGCAAGCTTGAGAAATGCTCCTTCGAGCAAAAAGAACTACATTTTTGGGGTACATCATTTTGGGTTCCTGTCTTAGAATGTATCCAGAGAAGCTTGCCGCTATTGTAAACTGGCCCCGTCCAGTCAGGTTGAAAGCTATTCAATGTTTCCTGGGGTTTTGCAATTTCTACCGCCAGTTTATCAGGAATTATTTGTCCATCGCAGCCCCCATCACTGCTCTTACCAAAAAGGGTCAAGACACTAGTGTATGGCTACCTGAGGTAGAGGAAGCATTCTGCCAATTGAAGCAATGCTTCCTTTCAGCACCTATTCTGAGGCAACCAAATTGTGATTTACCTTTTTTTTTGGAGGTGGACCCTTCCACGGTTGGAGAGGGGGCAGTGCTGTCGCAGAAGGATAGGGAAAACAAATGGTACTCCTGTGGGTTCTTCTCATGAAAGTTCCTTGTGCCAGAAAGGAACTACGTGGTCGGAGATAAGGAACTACTGGCCATCAAGTTGGCTCTTCAGGAATGGCGATACTTGTTGGTGGGTGCTAAATTTCCGGTGACAGTATATACCAATCATAAAATCTTGACGTATCTCAAGACAGCCCATTGTTTAAAGTATATCCAGTCTAGGTGGTCGTTATTTCTTGATCGGTTTAATCTTGTGATTACCTATCGGCCGGGTAATAAGAATGTGAAGGCCGATGCACTATCTCGAGCATTCAGTTCTGATGAGATGGAGGAATTAAAGGAGGACAAGGCCATTCTAAATCCTGCTTGCTTCATGGCTATTACCAACAAGGTCAAGATTCCATCTGAAAACCGATCCAAGTTGTTGCAATGGGCACATTCTTCACGTTTTAGTGGACATGCAGGAGTCAATAGAACTCTGGAATTAATTCTCAAAGGGTATTGGTGGCCAACAGTTCATCAAGATGTTAAGGATTTTGTGGCAGCCTGTCAAATATGTGCTCAGCACAAGATTCCTCTGCATTCTCCATCTGGTCCTCTGTTGCCACTAACAGTGCCTGATTGTCCTTGGACTCACATTTCCACGGATCTACCTTCATGCCAAGGGTTCAATACTATCCTGGTGGTGGTGGACAGATTCTCCAAGGCTGCTCACTTTGTGCCATTAAAAGGGCTACCCTCAGCACCTAAGTTAGTGGAAGTATTTATTGGGGAAATCTTTAGATTGCATGGGTTTCTCAAAGATATTGTTTCTGACCGAGAGGGTACAATTTACCTCTAGATTCTGGAGAACTCTATACAGGTGCTTTATTCAAATGTATGTTTCTGCCAATCAAGATGACTGGGTTTCTCTGCTGCCTTGGGCTGAGTTTGCCCACAACAATTTGTCTCATGAAGTGTCAGGATATTCCCCATTTTTTACTCAGTATGGTCTGCATCTACTATATCCCTGAGTTACCAGGCCTGCAGTCACTACCACTTCCAGCTGTGCATGGTACAGTGAATCAGTTTTGTAATATCTGAAAGGAGGTAAAAAAGAATTTGTGCAACGCCTCTTCAAGGTATAAACTTTTTGCAGACTGGAAAAGGAGGCGGGGTCCGTTGTTAAATCCTGGTGATAAAGTCTGGCTATCAACCAAGCATCTGAGATTAAAAGTTCCCTCTATGAAGTTTGCTCCCAGGTACATCAGTCCTTTCCAGACTCTTCAAGTGATTAATCCAGTGGCATTTCATTTAAAATGACCTGCTACACTTAGGATACCTAACGTATTTCATGTATCCCTTCTAAAACCCCTGGTGCTTAATTGTTTCTCAGTACCTCGCAGTTCCCCTTCAGCATTTTCAGTGGACCATCAGGAGGAGTATGATGTAAAAACAAGAGATATGGTAAGAACTTACCTTTGTTATCTCTGTTTCTACGAAGTCCATAGGGTCCACAGGGTGGACCTTGGGGATATAGCTGGATCAGGATCCATGGGCACCACACAGTTAAGCTTTTAGCTCCCAGGCTGCACTTGGGTCCTCCTCTATACCCCGCCCCCGAGCCACAGGTACCTCAGTTGGTAAGCAGCCTAGGCCGGAGGAGAATATGGAACAGAGAGAAGGAAGACTGGAAAACACAAGAAACCATACTCACAGAAATGGGAGATGGAAAACCGGTGACCAGCCACACAGCCCATTTGAAGCCAGGTGCGTCAGGGCGGGTGCCCTGTGGACCCTATGGACTTCGTAGAAACAGAGATAACAAAGGTAAGTTCTTACCATATCTCTTGTTTTCTACTTCAGGGTCCATAGGGGGTCCACAGGGTTGACCTTGGGGATGTCCCAAAGCAGTTCAACTAAGGGCGGGGACGCTCCTGTGCTGAAAGGAGCACCCGGCGCCCGAAGGATGCATCCTGAGAGGCAAAGGTGTCAAACGCATAGAACCTCAAAAACGTTTGAATTGAAGACCAAGTGGCCGCCTTACACAGCTGAACAGCAGAAGCGCCACGTCTAGCAGCCCAAGAAGGACCCACAGAACGAGTGGAATGAGCCTTAACAGAGGCTGGCGCAGGTAAACCCTCCTGTGCATAAGCCTCACAAATAACGGAACGAAGCCAACGGGCTAACGTTTGTTTGTTGGCAGGCCAACCCCTCTTGTGAAAACCAAAGAGAATAAACAAGGAATCAGACTTCCTAACCGAAGCTGTCCGGTCCACATAGATTCTAAGCGCCTGGACCACATCTAAGGAAGTCTCACTAGCTGAAAGATCAGGGGACTGAAAAGCTGATTAATGTGGAACTTCGAGACCACTTTCGGCAAAAACTCAGGACGAGTGCAGAGCACCGCTCTGTCCTGGTGAAAAATCAGGAAAGGAGGGCGACAGGAAAGTGCCCCCAATTCAGACACCCTCCTGGCAGAAGCAATTGCCAGGAGAAAAACATGTCAGACACTTGAGCTCCACCGACTCAAGAGGTCAAACGGAGGACCCTGCAGGACCCGTAGCACCACCGCCAAGTCCCAAGGAGCCACAGAAGGCACAAAGGGTGGCTGGATCCTGAGAACACCTTGGAAAAAGGTGTGAACATCCGGCAGTATTGCAATCCGCCGTTGAAACCACACGGACAAGGCGGACACATGAACCTTCAGAGATGCAAGGCGTAAGCCGAGGTCCAATCCTGATTGAAGAAATTCCAAGATCCTAGAAACTCGGAACACCTGAGGATCATAATGTCTGGACTCACACCACTGAAAGTAAGTGTGCCACACCCTGTGATAAATCCGTGCCGAAGCAGGCTTGCGTGCCCTGAGCATGGTACCAATAACCAAACTGGAGAAGCCCCGAGACCTCAAGACGGCTGTCTCAAGAGCCATGCCGTCAAAGACAGCCGACCCAGATCCGGGTAAAGGCAGGGCCCTTGAGACAACAGGTCCCGATGCTGAGGAAGAAGGTATGGCGCGTCGATGGAGAGGCTCCTGAGATCGGAGTACCAAGGCCGTCTGGGTCATGCCGGAGCCACCAGCACGAGCGTGCCGCCGTCCTGCTTGAATTTCCGCAGAACCCGAGGAAGTAGGGATATCGGAGGAAACAGATACGCCAGGTGAAACGTCCATTTCACCGACAGCGCGTCCACCAGACTTGCGCCTGCGTCTCTTGTCCTTGACCCATAAACGGGCAACTTGTGATTGTGACGGGAGGCCATCAAGTCCAGCTCCGGCAGTCTCCACCTGTCCATGAGTAGCTGAAACACCTCTGGGTGAAGCGACCATTCCCCAGGATGCACATCATGACGGCTGAGGAAGTCCGCTTCCCAATTGAGGACTCCGGGGATGAAGACCGCCAAGATCGCTGGAATGTGACGCTCCACCCAAGTCAGGATGCGAGACACCTCCGACATCGCTGCCCGACTGTGAGTTCCTCCTTGGTGGTTGATATACGCCACCGTGGTGGAGTTGTCGGACTGCACCCGTACCGCCCTTCCGTGAAGAGCGGGACCGGACGACTGCAGGGCCCTGTATACTGCCCATAGTTCCAGGATGTTGATGGGGAGAAGTGCTTCTTCCGCAGACCAACGACCCTGGAGAGACAATGAGCCAGTCACTGCCCCCCAACCCCGGAGACTGGCATCCGTCGTGAGCAGGACCCAGACCGGGATCCAAAAGGGGCGCCCCTCGACCAGATGAGCTGTCTGAAGCCACCAAGCCAAAGTGTGCCGAACCTCCGGAGACAACACCAGCACCTGAGAGCGGATCCGGTGAGGTAACCCGTTCCATTCCGATAGAATCAGCCCCTGCAGGGGCCGGGAATGGAACTGGGCAAATTCCACCATGTCGAATGTCGACACCATGGACCCCAGGACTCTCATAGCCGAATGGACTGACAGGCGGCGACTGCTCAGGCAACTGCGTATCCGCAGCTGTAGGGAGGCGACCTTCTCCGGAGTCAGGAAAATCCTTTGCTGACGCGAATCCAGCAGGGCTCCCAAATGAACCATCCGCTGTGATGGACTCAGGGAGGACTTTTTCCAATTTATCAACCACCCGTGTGCTTGCAGGCAAGCGATCGTCAGGTGGAGATGTTGAAGCAGTACCTCCGGGGAGCTCACCAGCAACAGGAGGTCGTCCAGATACGGCAGCAGCCGTACATTCTGGTCCCGAAGATGTGCGGCCATGACCGCCAATAATCCTCGTGAACACCCTCGGTGCAGTGGAGAGACCAAAGGGTAGTGCTCGGAACTGATAGTGGTGTTGAAGGATAGCGAACCTCAGATACCGCTGGTGCGAAGGTGCTATTGGAACATGGAGGTAGGCGTCCTGGATATCCAGGGACACCATGTAATCCCCCGGTTCCATCGCCAGAATGATGGAACGTAACATTTCCATCCTGAACTTGGGAACTCTGAGGAATTTGTTCAGAGACTTCAAGTTGAGGATAGGGCGATGAGAACCATTGGGTTTCTGCACCAGAAACAGCGATGAATAATACCCCGTCCCTCGTTGTGATTGAGGAACGGGAACAATGACCCCTGCTTTCAGCAAGGACTCTATAGCCTCCTGAATCTGTAACGCCTTGGTCTTGTCCTGAGAAGGACTGGTGCAGAAAAACTGGTGGGGTGGTGTGAGCCGAAAAGACAGGGCGTACCCCTGGGAGACCACTTCTCAAACCCAGGCATCCGTGGTGGTATTGTGCCAGCACTCGGCAAATAGAAGAAGTCGGCCTCCCACTCTGAGGTCTTCCCATCAGGCCTCAGGTTTATCTTTCTGCTTGGAAGAAGGGCGCCGAGCACTCCAGGCTTGCTTCTTGGGTTTAGAGGCAGTCTTACTCACAGACTGTCTCGGGAAGGACTGACCTTTTGCCTTACCCTGAACCCGAAAGGAACGAAAAGCCGAACTCCCAACCTTAGCAGGCAGTGCCGCCGAAGGGAGGAAAGCCGACTTGGATTTAGCCAGGGTATCCACTATTTTGTCCAAGTCCGGACCGCAACCATAAGGATTGGCGGGCAGACACCGCTGCAGCTGATACTCGCGAAGTCAGCAGACTAGCATCTAAAGAAGCTTCCCCAATGTAAGAAGCAGCGTCCCTCATCTGTCCCAACAATGCCCTCTGGACATCCGGAGTGTCGTCCGGGAAGGTATCTTCCAATGCATTGGCCCACCCCTCAATGGCCTTGGCCACCCAGGAGATGGCCATGGACGGTCAGGCCACCGCCCCGGAGAGGGAGTAAATAGACTTTAAGCAAGTCTCAACTTTCCTGTCCATGGGATCCTTCAGCGAGGATATCGAAGGTAATGGTAAGGTAGCGCCCCAAGTTAAACGGGTGACATGGGAATCCACCGCCGGTGGAATTTCCCATTTTTTACAATGTGCCTCAGGGAAGGGATAATTAGAAGCCAACCACTTCTGAGGAAGGAATCTCTTACTGGGCGCCTGCCAAGCTACCGCCATATGATCCGTCAACTGATCCGACAGGGCAAACACCGCAGAAGCCACCTTAGGGCCTGATTCAGACCCACTCGCGAGCGGCTGTCCGCTCGCAAGTGGGTCGATGTTATGCACTGAGCATGCGCACGACGGAGGGAGCTCCGTCGTGCGCATGCGCCAGACGCGACGAGCGAAGGAAAGTCCTTCGCTCGTTGTGTCCGATCAAAGGGGGCGTGCTGTCAATGTTGATTGACAGCACGCCCCCTTTGGTGGGCGTACCGGGGGCGTGCCTCCCTGACGGGGGCGTTCCCACGGGAACGCCTCCCGTCAGAAGCCGGCCCACTGACATCACTAGTGATGTCAGTGGGAGTGATTTTGGCTCTGATAGAGCCAAAATCACTCCGGAGCTTGCGGTTGAAAACCTCAACCGCAGGCTCCGGCTCGCAATTTCGATGGTCGCGATGGTCTCGACCATCGCGGCCATCACAAAGCACGCTCGTATAGCCTGTGGGTGGTGACCCACAGCTATACGAGCGTCCAGGAGGACGCTCCATGAAAATGGAGCCCGGCCCTCATTCAGAGCGTGCGCTCTGCTCAGAGCGTACGGCTCTGAATGAGGGCCTTAGTTTTTCTGAAACTAGGAAACTTCGACTTAGGAACCGGTGCCTCATCCTCTATAAGAAGAATGGCTCGCACCGCCCTAACCAGTGCTCGCACATTAATGGATGACTTGGTATCCATTTCCTGGACTGAGGCGTCCGAGTCAGTGTCATCAGGGACCTCCCCATCATCTGAGGAACCCTCTGAGTCCGATACCAGAGCCGCCCGCGCCATGAGTGGGTGTTTTGAAACCCTAGAAGGCATGTCAGTCTGCAACATTGACTGAAAGGCCGAGGATGCGGCTGCCAAATTTTGGACGGAGTTGGAGAGCACATCCACCCAGGGTGGAGGAGTCGCCATAGGGACCTGAAAAGGTACCACAGGCTGCTGCGGCACAGGGGAAGCCTGTATATACATAGGCAACCCCGCATATGGACCCACAGACTGAGACCCAGGAGGACTCTGCAATAACTGCGTGACACCCGGGGAATGGGGGATGGTCGGCTGGGGTAACGCCCTAGTAGGGAGAGCAGTCGGGACCGACAGACGGTCCGCAATAGACACCAGCACTTGAGAAAACATCGCCCACGGTGGTTCCTGCGTCAGAGAAGGTCTGGATGGGCCAGGAGCCACCTGGCACCGACTACACAGGCCATCCTGTGACAAATCCTCCCTATCCACTCCTGCAGAACAGCGTCCGCAGGAGGCCAACACCGGAGCCACTGAGCGCTCAACCTCCTCGTCTGATATGACAGAATATATTATATATCTGGCAACAGGGCAGAAGTAAACGCACTCACCGGTGTGTTGAACAACAGCCCACAGTATGGCACTGTGTCGCACACAACTGTATGTGACGAACCTCACAAATACGTGATTTATATAGGTGAGGTCTGTAGAAACGCCCCTCCCCCACACACCTGTAGGGCTTGTAGGAGAAGTAAAGGGACAGGTATAAGCTGACAGTAAGCGGAATATAAGCACGGACAGGCAGCACTAGCAAAAGTCACATACCATGCAGAGAAGTTATACTCACTGCACCTTTCCACCACAATCAACCTGCCCAGATTCAGTGTCTGGGAGGGCTATAGTGCTGTGTACACTGTCCTTAAATCGGGGGAGAGGTACACAGGGGGACCGGTCCTCGTGCTCCCTGAGATCTGCGTTGCCACAAAGAAAATGGCCCCCAGAGACCTCAGAGGAGGAGTGGCCGAAGAGACTGCAGCTCAGCGACGCCAGATTGCGTGCTGAAAGGCGCGCTGAGCTGAGGGGAGGAGCCGCTGAACAGGGAAAGCTTCCTATCCTGGCTGGATATAACCCCAGGGATGCTGGCTTCCCACTTGCCAGTTATCCCTGGTGGTCTAGTGGTCCCACGGGTTATGGGGGGCCCGCCGCCACTGCCAGCAGCCTCCGGTTTGTCCCCAGGACCGGAGGCTAAAGGACTGCATCTTAAGGCATTCCGCGCGCCGCCACTAGCCAGCGACGCGCGGCTTACCTGAATCCCCGGCAACTCCGGCAGCAGTCCTGGGAGGTAGACAGAGTCCAGCTAGTACGGACTCTGTCCTTCCGCCGCGATCCCCAGATCAGTAATGGCATCGCGGCGCCAGTCGGGGATCAGAGCGGCAGCGTGGGCGTCTGTATAGACAGCCCTTCACTGCCATCTGTAGTAAAAAGAGAGATAAAAAAAATAACATCTATCCTAAAATAAAAAGCTTCTAGGGGCTGCTCCTGCAGCCCCCCTGAGCGGTGACCGACTTCGGCCGGGCACCAACTTACACTGAGGTGCCTGTGGCTCGGGGGCGGGGTATAGAGGAGGACCCAAGTGCATCCTGGGAGCTAAAAGCTTAACTGTGTGGTGCCCATGGATCCTGATCCAGCTATATCCCCAAGGTCAACCCTGTGGACCCCCTATGGACCCTGAAGTAGAAAGATCTTAGACTCCAGACTGTCGAGGGGATCTGTTCAGTTCTTGGTTGATTGGAAGGGGTATGGGCCTGAGGAACGTTGTTGGGTCAAGGCTTCAGACATTCATGCACCTCAATCACTTCAGAAAATCAATCAGAAGTTTCCTGATAAACCATTTGTGGGGTGTTCGGTGCCCACCCCTAGAGGAGGGGGTAATGTCAGTGCGCCGGAATCCGGGGTGCGCTTACCGGGTCCGGCGACACTGGTCTGTCAGGCAGCGGGTGAGG
Organism: Taudactylus pleione; assembly: GCA_031769625.1. Taxonomy (NCBI): domain Eukaryota; kingdom Metazoa; phylum Chordata; class Amphibia; order Anura; family Myobatrachidae; genus Taudactylus; species Taudactylus pleione. The sequence goes on along the minus strand of JAUIMM010000088.1, from coordinate 42,133 downwards.
AGTTCAGGGCGCCCGCTGCTGATGCTTCCGGCTCCATCCAGCAGCTGTGACAGGTGGCCACGGCTCTCCTAGGAGCGTGTGCGCCATCCTGTTCTAGATTTAAAAGGGCAGGGGATTTCAAGTCCTCTCTATAAGAGGGAGTCTCTGGCAGCACATAGGTGCCAGAGTATAGGCTCATTTCCCATACTCCAGCATTTCTGTGTTATTCCATTACCTGTTTGTGACCTTGGCTTCATTTGTGACCCTGATTTCGCCTGGTACTGCATCTGATATCTGGTTTTGACTTCGGCTATTCCCTGTGACCTGTTTATGTCTGCTCCCTGGTACGGTCTAGTCCGTTTGATTCTGACCCGGCCTGTCAACTAAGCTATATGCCTGCTCCACTGCATCCAGAGTTTACCAGCACCTCTATAAGGAAACCTATCCTGAGGGCCGCGACCTGTGTGTTGGACGCAGCCAAGTCCATACCTTCTTGCGAGGGTCCCTGGTGAATACCGCCGGCACGCGCCTCAGGCATAGGTCTAGCCAACTCCCTAAATACGGGCCACATCCATCCAAGAGTTGTGACAGTACATGTGCCATGTGTGTATTGGCCTGTTCAATCTGGTGTCTGACTCACCGTACAACATACAGCAGCCTACCTATTGTGATTGATAAACATGTATATAAATTGTACAAAAGAGCATTGTCACCAAATTTTATTTTATATATTAAAAATAACTAAAAAATATGTTAATGCCTACAGTTCAGTGCACAGTCTGGTTTATCCAGCCTTATTGGCTGTCTTATAATAAAGAGTTTAAATAAAAACCACAGAAAAAATATCTGAAGATTCCGACAGGGTTGGTATGCTATCCCTACCCCTCTCCCCCCCCCCTAACCTCCCCCCTATTGCCTAACCCTAACCTCCCCCCGTTGGTTCCTAACCCCCCCTTCCCGCATCCCATCTCTCCCGGGGAGGTGCCTAACTCTAACCCCCCTGGTGGTGCCTAACCCTAACCACCCCTCCCCATAGCCTAACTCTAACCCTCCCCAAGGAGTGCCTAACCCTAAGTCCCCGGGGGTGCCTAAACCTAACCCCTACCCCCGCTGCTAAGACCTAAGAAGCCCAGCTTACCTTCGTTCGGGATGCCGGCTGTCAGGATTTCGGCTTGGGGCTAAAGATAGGCGTCGGGATTTCAACACCTATCTTTAGTCCCGGGTCGGGCTTCACATCCTATCTGCCTGTAATCTAACTACATCCCTATAGTTTCAGTCTTAGTCCACCTTTATCAAGGGTCAGCCACAAGATGTGAGCAAATATGCAGGCTATATATAGTGGATGCACATACATATAATTAAAATCACATGTGCAAAATAACCCACCTGTGTCCAATGCTGATAGCCCACGAGCAGCAACCGCCACATGGAACCTGGGTGCTCATCCATACGCTGCGCGGGCCTTACCTTTGTGATGGCTTGGTGGATGGCTTTTTTTCTTGATGTTGAAATAAACCTGCTTTTAATATTTTCACATTATTGGTGGTGCGCCAGTATCCTGCTGCTGGCCTGTATTGGCTACTTCAAGGTGGATACTATGCTAATATTTTTTGACCTGGAACGCTCTCTGGCTTGTGGGTGTGTGCGATTCTTTACCTTTTGAGAGAGATATATATATATATATATATATATATACACACACACACACACAATATCACATGCCCTTATCCTACGCTAATAGATTCAACTAAATTAGCGATTATAGAGCCTGATTCAGAACTGGTTACAAGGCTGCGTTCGCACGCAGCTGTCCACTTCCAAAATATGCAAATCCCGCGATCACTAGCAAGACATTATTTATTTTATTATTAACAGTTTCGTATATAGCACAGCATATTCCATTGCACTTTACAATTGGAAACATAAATAGAACAAAACTGGGTAATAACAGACAGATATATAGGTAGGAAGGCCCTGCTCATAAGCTTACAATCTATAGGGAAATAGGCATTGATACACAAGGATAGGTGCTATATATTGCAATTTTGGTCCAGCCAGAATGGAGAGTTTCTTGGTGGGCTGCATGATCCAGTCACACAGGAATGTTGGCCAAATATCAGGAGGATGTGAAAGAAAGTCAATGTGTGAGGTTATGTGTGGACTGTGAAAGGGGATGTAATTAGATATGGAAGCTATGAAGGTTATGTGGGCGGTTCTGGAATCTGATAAGCTTGCCTCAAGAGGTGAGTTTTCAGGGAATGCTTTAAGCATTGGAGACTAGAGGAAAGTCTTATTGTGCCTAGTAAGGCATTCTATAGAGTGGGTGCAGCCCAAAGAAAGTCCTGTAACCGTGAGTGGGAGCAAGTAATGTGTGGGGAAGAGAGACGCAGATCTTGTGCTAAGCGGAGAGGTCGGGTTGGGAGATATTGTGAAATGAGTGAAGAGATGTATGTTGGTGTGGTTTGGTTAATAGACTTATGTGTAAGTAAAAGTATTTTATATTGAATACGGTAGAAAACGGGCAGCCAGTGGAGGGACTGACAGAGTGGTGCAGCAGACGATGAACGTTTGGCAAGGAAGATAAGCCTCGCAGCTGCATTCATAATGGATTGTAATGGCGATAGCCTATTTTTGGGAAGGCCAGTAAGGAGACTATTGCAATAGTCAATGCGGGAAATAATGGGTGCATGGAGTTTTAGCAGTGTCTTGTGTGAGATATGGTCGAATTTTGGATATGTTTTTTAGCTGTATGTAACATGATTTTGAGAAAGATTGAATGTGGGAAACAAAGGACAGTTCAGAGTCAAGTATGACACCTAGGCAGCGAGCTTGTGGGGCAGGGTGGATTGTCGAGTTATCAACAGAGATTGACAGATCAGGTTGTTAACTTATTGGCTGGTGGAAATATAATTAATTCTGTTTTAGAAATATTAAGTTTCAGTTGGTGAGATGACATCCAAGATGAAATGGCAGAAAGACATTCAGTGACACGGACCAATACAGATGATGATAAATCTGGGGAGGATAGGTAAATTTGAGTATCAGCTGCATACAGATGGTACTGAAATCCAAAAGAGTGGATTAGTTTGCCAAGAGAGGTGGTATAGATTGAGAATAGCAGAGGACCTAAGACAGAGCCTTGCGGTACTCCAACTGATAGAGGTAGCGAAGAGGAGGCAGAATCAGAAAAATGAACAGTAAAAGAGCGATCAGATAGGTAGGAAGAGAACCAAGAAAGAGTTTTGTCCTTAAGACCTAGGGATTGTAGTGTTTGTTTGAGAAGAGAGTGGTCAGCAGTGTCAAAAGCAGCAGAGAGATCTAGAAGAATTAGGAGTAATGACCTTTAGCCTTGGCAGTGACCAGATCATATACTACCTTAGTCAGTGCTGTCTCTGTGGAGTGTTGGGAACGAAAGCCAGACTGAAGTGTGTCCAAAAAGTTGTGTGAGTTAAGAAAGTGTGTGAGGTGGGTGTAGACAAGTCTCTCAAGTAGCTTGGAGAGGCATGGGAGCTGGGAGATAGAACGGTAATTTGAGAGAGTGTTAGGGTCAGAATTTTGTTTTTTCAGAATGGGAGTAATCATTGCATGTTTGAACAGTGATGGAAAGATGCCAGTAGAGAGAGAGAGAGATTACAGATTTTAGTTAGGGTTGGGATGAGCACTGGAGACAGAGCTTTACTGATTTGTGAGGGTATAGGATCTAGAGGAGAAGTAATAGAGTAGGAGGATGAGAAGAGTGTAGGTACTTCATCTTCATTTGTGGGGTCAAACGAAGATAATGTGCCGGAGGGTTCAGTTAGGGAATGGAGCAGGTCATTAGCTGAGGAAGAGCATACCATTTCATTTCGGATCTTATCAATCTTGTCCTTGAAATAGGAAGCAAAATCTTGTGCACAGATAGTAGCAGGTGGCTTGGGTGAGGGAGGGGAAGAAGCAGTTTAAATGTATTAAAAAGTTGCTTGGGGTTTGAGGCTTGAGCAGAGATTAGAAATTGGAAATACAGTATGTTTGTTTGGCAGTGTCCAGAGCAGTATGATAAGAGTTGTAGATAGTCTTATATGTGAGGAAGTCACTTGGAGTATGAGACTTTCGCCACTGACATTCTACTTTACGTGAGAGTTTTTGTAGATGCCTTGTTAAGTTAGAATGCCACGGTTGACATCTAAGTCTATGTGGTGTGTGATGGGTAGCTGGAGCAACTTCATCAAGGGCTTTTTCTAGAATCTGGTTTAGGTGTGATGCAGCAGTCTCAGGAGAAGTGAATGTAGAAATTGGTTAGAGTCGTTGTTGTAGAGAGGTAGCTAGTTGCTGAAAGTTAATAGCCTTAATATTTCTGCGGGTTTTAGGAGGTTTGGTTGATTTCAATGACACTGAGGTTGATGTAATGGAGGAGAGCGTGCAGGTGATAAGGTTGTGATCTGAGAGAGGGAAAGGAGCATTAGTGAAATCAGAAACTGAGCATAGTCTTGTGAATATAAGATCAAAGCAATGGCCCTCCTGATGAGTGGAGGAGTCAGTCCATTGGGAGAGGCCAAGAGAGGAGGTTAAAGAGAGTAGTTTGGAGGCATGAGGAGATTGCGGACTGTCAATGGGGATATTGAAATCACCCATAATGATGGTGGAGATGTCAGGATAGGAAGTGAGGGAGCCAGGCAGAAAAATGTTCCAGAAATTGTTGAGGTGGCCCAGGTGGGCAATAGATAGCAGCAACTCACAGAGAGGAAGGGGTGAAAGTCCTAATAGAATGTACTTCAAATTATGTAACTATGAGTGAAGGTACCTGTGGGAGAACTGTGTATGTGAAAGAATTGGGAGAGTAATATTCCTACTCCACCTCCTTTACAATTACTAGGCCTGGAGGTGTGTGAGAAGTGTAGGTCACCATGTGAAAGTGCAGCAGGGGAGACAGTGTCTGATTGTGTGAGCCATTTTTCTGTTATTGCCAGAAGGTTGAGGTTAGTTGAAATAAAAAGGTTATGGATGGATGTTAGCTTATTGCAGACAGAGCGTGCTTTCCATAAGGCACAGTTTAGTGACTTGGAGGGTGAAGGGAGGCACACAATGTTTATGAGGTTAGCTGGATTTATATTTTGTTGTGAGTGTGGCATGTGGATAGGGCCTGGATTAGGTGATATGTTACCAGCTAATAGAAGCAGCAGGAGAGAGATATAAGTATAATTGTGGGATTTGTATGACAGATTTTTATGATGACAGGTTGTGGATGTTAAAGTCAGTGTGTATAGATAAGTTAAAAGCTCATGTGTGTTTGTAAGAGGAGAGTAGATTAATGAGGCAGCAATATGTATTGAAGGATGAGATGCATGGAGAGTAAAGGATGAAGTAGCCTTAGAGATGAATCCACGGAGTGAGATAATAAAAATAAGTTTTTGATACATTGTGTATTAAATATTTTTAATCTTTTTAAACAAAATAAAACTACTATAAAGAAATTAAGCTGTAATTACCTGGTTTTAGATGTTGTTCGATGTGTGTTCAACTGTTTTTTAACTGTTCAGTAATCACATTTAGTTATATCTACACTTTGTTAATAACTACATCAAGCTGCAACCCTCGGCAAGCTGCCCTTAAGACTGACTGTTAAGAAATAATATGGTTGATAAAGACACTGGCCTTATCTGAGCCAATTGGTCAGCTGATTGACATGCATATAGATCAATGGACATACATTGCACTGTGGGTTTAAGTAAACAGGCAGTATGACACTATAAACTATGCTTCAGTGATCCCCATCAAAACACAAGCAATGACTATTGCTAGCAAGTCTGTTTTACCGTGCAATCGCGGTATGAAATTAGACACCCACCAGCCTGACATAAGACGCCCACTTTCCCTTAGTAACATACGTCATCTCCAGGAAGTATATTAAACAATCGGTAACATCGGCTGACATCGGACCCATACGCACCACTTGTGGTTGACAATACCCTATCGCAAGCACTGCGAGTGCTGCTATGTTTAATTCAGCCATGTGACGTGTATGCTGATGATTCGTCTTAATTATGCATGCCGCTGAAATGGCATTTAGATGCACAGACACGCCTGCGTTCGCACCCCCACACACCCGTTACCATCGACCACCCCGTCACCACCCACAAACGGCACATCCTGTTACTCATGCTTGCGGAGCATCTGTGTAGCGTTCCTGCTAGGCTGTTTTAGCGGGGCGCGGCGCCCTGCCCTCCTTCTGGAGGGCAAAAAGCACCCTGCCCTCCAGGAGGAGGGCAAAAAGCGCCCTGCCCTAACAGCCTGCGGGAGCCGTTCTCACCCGCAGGATGCAGTGTCCCGCGGGTGGACAAACATGCAGTGACCCAGTCACCGCCGGAGAATAGACGCCTGGCGCATGCGGCCTGCATCTATTCTCTCTTTCTGCAGCGCTTGGGGGCTGCCCGGCATGTCCGTAAGCGCCGGGCACGCCCCCAAGTATGACGAAAAGAGGACGCGTCTTATAGACACGCCCCCTTTTCATAACCACGCCCCCTTTTCGGACGCGCGTGCGCCTTCGGCGTGCGCACAAGATTGCCCTCTCTAGCTCCGACGCCCTGCCTGCCGCCGGAGCTAGAGGGAACACTATCTGTGTACTGGGTGCGAACGCTTCCTGATCGCATGGACTGGTTCGCGCACGCGCACTGCGTCTTGTAGGCATGCGCAGATTGCAAACATCAGCAGGCTGTGTGCGAACACAGCCTTTCAGCCGGGTCTGAATCAGGCCCATAGTTCGAATATTAGTAAATTAATAAATTAGCAGCTCCTCCTAGTAGAACTCCTGTTAGTAAGATCTAAACAAAAATGGGGGGCTCTGTCTTTCTCTCTTAGATCTACAACTGCAATGTTCAGTCCAACCGCTAAATCCCTTTGAATATCTCCAAATACGGCACTTTTAGTCTCTCTACCACAGGCCCTGCTTCTCTGCGAAATCACTCTGAACAAATCTGTAAACATTACCTCATGTCTAAAGGAATGATCTCTGAAATCTACAATACTCTCATCGATGCTGCTCTCCTTACTAATAATCCCCATGAATCCTCCTGAGAGATAGACCTCGGCCCTCCAACTGATGAGGAGGCTTGGGACGACATGAGACTGGCATTTGCTGAAACCTCTATCTCTACTTGCCTTAAAGAAAATGATACTATACCCCTGTACGGCTCTCCCATATGTACCCCTCTGCTTCACACCTCTGTTGGAGAAACTGTGGCCTGCTCTGAACTCTCCATGGCAAACCCCTCTAACTATATACTTTTCTTTGCTGTTCTCCAAGTGGCACTTCTTTCCTCTTTTTAATGCCTCCTGCTGAGTATCTGGTATACTTTATGTTACCTTGCTTCCCTAGGTAGTCCTGTTCCCCCCCTACACCTCCCTCTCTACCAACCCCTTTACATGCCATTTTTTTCAACTTTCCTGTTTTGGTTTATTGCCAATTATTTGATTTATAAAACAGCTCATTTGTAAGGCTCATTCTCATTGTGTCTTTTCATGTTTGTTTCTGTGAGCTTCTGTGAGAATTATAAAAATTGATTTTGGTTCCATTTAAAATCAACCAAAATAGAAACAACATCCCCACAAAAAATCAACCACTGTGTTTGTATTCAAAATAGATAATTTACTAACAGTCGATTTTGAGTTCCATTCTGATGTTGATGGTGCATGGGTTTCTATTTGAAGTTCTAAATGTGTTCTATTCACCAAAATGATAAAAAAGCATGCCTATAAGCCAAAACATGTCACATGCACTGTGTTACCCACAAACACCTTCATTCCAGTGTTAATGTGCATATCCACTATTTTTTTTAATCATTGCTATGTTTATACATGCCAGATTTATACAGCCAGAGTACCCCACATTCTTCTCTCACTTGTTTTTCCATCATATTGAGTTTTTCAGACAATTCTTCATGATTTAAAATCAAATAGATCTGGCTCTGATGGTTCTATTGACAATGTCGATTTTGGGTAAATTTTGGATAGATTTTCAAATCGACTGTTAAGGGTGAATTTACTAAAGTGAGAGTATTTAGAAGTGGAGATGTTGCCCATAGCACCAATCAGATTCTAGCTATTATCTTCTAGAAAGTGCTAGATAAATAAGTAGAATCTGATTGGTTGCTATGGGCAACATCTCCACTTCTAAACTCTCACTTTAGTAAATATACCCCTTAGTACATAAGTTTTTGCTATTGATGGCTATGGGGAAGTACCGATGGTCTATTGGAAGTTTTATCTGTGTGTAAAGTCGAATTTCTGGGGATTTTGAGTCGGTTTTGCCTTTAGTAAATACCTTATTCTCAAAATAGAATGGAACTGAAAATCGACCCTTAGTAAATTTACCTCCATAACTGAGATTACAAATGAGTTGTAGAAATATGCAGAGTTTGAAGCTGGGTACACACTCAGTGATAGATATATCGGATGTTCTTTTGAACCGCCGATATATCTATAGTACATCAGCGGGTGTGTACACTTGATATGTCTGTGAACTACGTCATTTACAGACATATTGGATCGGCCCTGCAGCACAGCAGGTCATCTGCTGGTGTGTAACGGGTGACCTGATGATCGCCCGTACACGTACTGCAGGGACCCGCCGATGAGTGACAGCTCGACTGGTCGGGCAAATTTAAATGCCATCGCAGTTGTGCATGCACTTCCCAATCGTCAGATAGCTTTGTGGTGGTTACACACTAGAGAGATATCAGTACAACATGTCGTTTCCAGGCAGATTGCACAGTGTGTGCATCCAATTGCACGTTCCCGCGGGTTGTATACGATATCGTGTCCAACCCCATGCTTATGGATCACGCGGTTGCGTGCTCTATCATTCAGTGTGTATGGGGGACTGCAATGTTGTACTGTTGGTCGCCGCGTAGGCTGGGAAACACATCGTTCCAATGTGTATCCACCCTTATTGTCCAATTTTATGGTCGTAATGTAAAAGCCAAAGTCTTCTCCAAATGAGGAATCTTCCTTAAGGATCGTCGATAATGTCCTTATGTAATGAATTACTGTTCTTTGTGAATTCTGAAATCAAACCGTAATACTGAAAAAGCACCCCCATATTATTCACAATGATTTGCATAACATAAGTGCTTACATAACACTCTTTTGAGATGCAGTACTTTTGACCTGACTATGGACTGATGTCACCAGTTTCCTGTCTCACCCCAAAGGGGTTTGAACTCACAACAGTAGCACCCAAGGAAGTGGTCAATATGACACCTTCACTCGACATGGTTCTTCTCTTACAAGACTTCATCAGGGGTACATCAGAACAATATATGAAAAAGTTTTTGTTCTCAACACGTCAACACAAATCGTATCACATACTACAGCCATTGTGGTCTGAGCGACTAACCCCCCCCCCCCCCCCTTGTATACCTTTGTTGAAGACTGTAGAATCGCTCACTGTAGTTCCAGGTAAAATATATATTAAGAAACCTTCCCTAAACGTTGACTGTAGCATTTAGGGATACAAAAGTTGTATACTAAGTATCAGTGAAGGATGCACTTGACTTAATGACCACTGCACCTCTATAAGTAGGTGCCAACTTCACTAATGCTGGCTATACATTATACAATTATCTGGGCAATCTAGCTATCAGTGGACCGACCAAATAATTATATTGTGTATTTGCACGACCGATCTCAATTTATCGATTGGTTAGACATGCTGAATTGTCCAGCATGCCCGCCTGATGCAATATTTTTGGAGTTGCAGGTTGGCAGCATCAGACATTGTATGCAATGCCACAGCTGATCAATGGACATTTCCCCTGTTCCTCCACAGGGGAGTAATGGGAAATGTCTCCCCCTCAGGGGAGGAATCCAGATATTTTGTGGCCATACACTGTGATATAGCTCACCGTGTTTGGCCACAACATCTGCAGGTTAGCAGGCTGTCACATAAAATGTCTGTTGGTCTGACAGGCATTTGATCTGGCAGCATATGCCCAGCATTAAGGTGCCCATACACCTGCGACGGATCGTCGCGATGCAGGTATGCGATTGGAAATTTCCGATTGGCCATCGGAAACTTCCGATTGTCCACCATCTATGTTCTGCGATCCATCACCAGATCGCAGACATTTGTCATGTTAAATGTCAGCGATTTGATGATCGCAATGATTTTTTGATCGTGATCATCAAATCGTCAAAATCCAACATGTTGGATTTCTGTGATCCCGCGGTGCCGGGATCGCGGCAATCCATCGCAGATGGATGGGGCCCATTAGTCACTGCTCTATCTATGTTGCATTGGATCTTAAGCTGTCAGGAAGACTCAGCTGCAACAGGTTTTCAATCAGCCATATTAAGATCTGACAAACTCCCAGTGTTAGGTGATTAAAGTGTGGCATCTGAGTAAAATTTGCCCATATTTTCACATGAATTTTGTTGAGATTCTTGCTAAACAAAGTTAGATGACAATAGGAAGGTATTCCTACTAGTCTTGTTAATGCAAGAGCGATATGATTCTTAAGTCCAGAAAAATAAACATTTAAGGGCCTAATCAACCCTATTTTTCCAGAAAATAATACGGAAACTCTGTTTATCGCATGATTATCCCAATTATTAGAAACTGAGGCATTTATTAAAGGTTTGCCAAGTAACCACCGAACACCTCCGTCCCATAGCCCACAATGGGGACAGAGAGCTTGTCAGTTTTATCAAACCCTGAAAAGCTTAACTTTTTTAAGCTTGTCCTCCTTTCCTAAATCATCTTAAGTGGCAATCTGCTATAAGATTCACCGCTGGAGAGGAGAGAGCATGCATATAAGGATCCACTGAGATCCTTCCCTGTCATCCTGTGTGCTCCTCCTTTCCAACCAGGTCTGCGCATTCACTCATCAGTCAGTGCTTTCGCCACGGAATGGGTATGAAATACCGCCGGTTCGATTCCCGTCAGTGGCAGGCCGACATCAGCAGAGTTCCGAGCAGCGGAAGCCCGACAGCGCTGGAAATCCTGATCGTGGATAGCTGAGTATCTACTAACCTAACCCGCCTTAGGGGTGCCTAACCCTAACTTCCCCCCAAGTGCCTAACCCTAATCCCCCCTCTAAGTGCCTAACCTTAAACACCCCCTTCCCCGCTGCCTAAACCTAAGTCCCCCGGGGGGATGCCTAACCCTAAGTCCCCCCCGGGGGTGCCTAACCCTAACCCTCCCCCTAGCCTAACCCTCCCGAGGGGGTGCCTAACCCTAAGTCCCCCCCGAGAGCCCTAAACCTAACCCTCCCCCCCGCGGCTGTCCGCTCGCGGTGCCCGGCATCTCTATGATCGGGATGCCGGGCGCCGGTCTCCCGGCGTCGGGGAAATGCGGGCGTCTACATCTAGACGCCCGGCATTTCACCCTTGCCGGGATATGACAGTCGGGAAGCCGGCTGCCGGTATTTAGGCAGTCGGCTTCCCGATTGCTTCCCTTCGCTGCTGCATATAGCAAGTGTCAAAAGCAAACACTAGAGTATAAGTCATCGCTGGGACAGCCTCTTATTGGAGGTGCTCTCCTGTCATGTCTGTATTGAGGAATGTGTCAGAAAAGGCATCTCTAATCCCTGCGAATTGTGTCAATAAGAGATGTCACTATTCAGACGAACACTATGGTCCTTGAAAATGATGCTTCATAAACTTAAGTCTCGTAGCAAGAAACAAACTGCCTTGGCACTATTAGTACATTGCAACCTGCCTAGAGTGAGTGAGAATATTAGTGGGCAATCTTGGGGCAGCTTAGGTAGTGTTATGTAGAAATAGCCAAGTGCAATTGGTCACATTCAAACTTTACAGCATGAAGCTCACCCTGGAAATAATGATTGTCATGGTAAATTGTGGACCACTGTCAAAGTCTCTGGATGTTTAAGTAACAATGACCCGTGGAATATTTCTACAACTGGTAGGGTTGTTACCTGGCTGGCACTTTACTAGTCTGACTGTGATTTGCAGCCAATTTTATGAATAGGCCACCATTATAACAGAGATAGAGACTGAAAATGGCAGTAGGTGAGATGTCCATGTCTAGAGTGACTCCATCCATGAGCATATCAGTTTGGAGCAAGATATATGTACTTAGTGGTATAGCAATACAGGTAGCAGCGGTAGACTGCACACTGGGGCCTAGAGGGGCTAGGATTCCAGCTGGGACCATCAATGTGCTATGTGAGCTCAAGGATGCTTTGGTCTATCTCTCTCTTTGCAACAGACTGTTTAGCAAGTATGACTTTCTTTATAGTAATGAACAAACACATCACTCCCACAAGTATATAGAACTACAAAGTCACAAATGTATTCAAATCAAAGCCGTTAATCCCATTTGCCTACTTGGCCTAGATTAGACACTGCCCAAGGGTAGGGATGGCCAAAAAATAGTGGCGGCATTGCAGCATTCCATGTGATGAAATGTGGCTGTCGCAGGGTAACCATTTCATGGTCTAATCATCGATGGACCCTGGATACTCACACATGCCAAAGGAGCTCTGCTGCAGACACTTCTTTCTGGTGTTAGCAGCAGACTGGAAATCATAGCCATCGGATAGAAGCATGAGATGGGGAAAACACCACAATCCTGGCATTGAATGGAAAAAGCATTTCAATTGAATCAGGTTCATCGATGGCTATCTATACTCGAAGACCGGTGGATCTTTCACTAAGCCACTGGGTGAGTCTTTGAGACAAATTCAGGCAGCAGATTTTCCGTTTATTAAAATGAATGACAGGTTATATGTTTTTGCATATATTTGTATTTGGTTATAGATACACTGCATGGGTGGTCTTGGCCACAGGCCACGCTCCACCATGTTTTTGGTTTTGCCGTTTTCCTGTCTCCACGGCAAACACTGTGTCTTGGTTTTCCCGCTAATTTTCTTGTTTCATTATGTGTGTTTTTCTTCCTTGTGTCTCCCTTTTTTGAAAATATTATTTTGGGTGCCATTGACCACTCCAGTATTTTTTTGCCTCTTTCCCTGGGTATCCACGCCGAATATGATGTCCCTTTTTATATATTATGGTTCAAATGTCCATGGACTAAACTCTCATAACAAACGCAGGTTGGCTTTGTCCACCTTTCACAGACACAGGGCTAAAGTTGTAGCTTTACAAGAAACCCATTTTTCTTCTTTAGCCCCTCAGATGCTGAGAGATACAAGGTATGACGTTGCATATTATGCTAATGGTCCATTTAAAAGAAATGGTGTGGCGATGTTGTTTCATAATTCAGTGTCCTTTAATCTTACTAATAAGCTGGAAGACAAGAACGGACGCTATTTGGTATTAGTTGGTCAGATGGATGGTAAAGAGGTCACATTAGTCTACCTTTACACTCCCAATACACACCAAATTCAATTTCTTAGACGGGTATTTGAGGCTGTCCAGCAGATTAGACGCATTCATATGATAATGGGTGACTTTAAGTTAGTCCCTGATGTTCGGTAAGATAAGTCATCAACCCCTGCTTCTACAACGAGTAGTGGCAACACGAATACATCAGCTTTATTGCGGAAGCTCATGGTGGAATATGATTTATTTGACGTGTGGCGGGTAAGTTCACCATCTGTGAAGGACTATACATATTCACGTATCGATTTGATTTCGCTGGATAAATATTCGATTCAACACACTTGCCAGTCTAAAATTATTTCTATTGACTGATCTGACCATGCTGCTGTAACGTGGTCCCGGGATGGACACATTATTAAAATTTCACCAAGAGTATGGTGCTTTCCCGAGCACTTACTATCTTCTCCCGAAGTTGCGCAGCCCTTAGTGGATGCCTTGGCATCTTACCAGGCAACTAATGATCCACAAGATACTTCCATTTCAACCCATTGGTGCACTCTCAAAGCCGTTCTTCGTGGAGTGGCCATTCAAACGAGTTCTCAACTTAAGAAGCAATATTTGCTAAGACAATCTGATTTGGAAACGTGCTTAGCACAAGTTGAGTCTTTAAATAGAGCTCGCCCTTCTCGCCTCCTTAAAAGGGAGCTGGTTTCAATTCGAAACCAGCTGCAAAAATAGTTTTTGGCTCATATGAAATCCAATTTAGCTAAACTTTAACAGAAATTCTACAATTCGGGTAATAAGGCAGGCAAGTTTTTAGCACGTAAACTGCGTAAACTTCAGGCCACAAATAACAAGAGATATGGTGAGAACTTACCTTTGCTATCTCTGTTTCTACGAAGTCCATAGGGTCCACAGAGTTGACCTTGGGGTATAGGTTGGGAACCAAATCCGGGCACCACGCAGTTAAAGCTTTTAGCTCCCAGGATGCACTTGGGTCCACTCTCCCTATAACCCCGCCCCCCAGTCACAGGCACCTCAGTTTGTAAGTAGCCAAAGGCCGGAGGAGGAGAGAAAAAGAGAGAGAAAACTGGAACACTCTAGAACCATACTCACAGAAAAGGAGACGGGAAACCGGTGACCAGTAACACAGCCCATATGAAGCCAGGTGCGTCAGGGCGGGTGCCCTGTGGACCCTATGGACTTCGTAGAAACAGAGATAACAAAGGTAAGTTCTTACCATATCTCTTGTTTTCTACTTCAGGGTCCATAGGGGGTCCACAGGGTTGACCTTGGGGATGTCCCAAAGCAGTTCAACCAAGGGTGGGGACGCTCCTGTGCTGAGAGGAGAATCCATCGCCAAAAAGGAAGCATCCTGAGAGGCAAAGGAAACCAATGCCTAGAACCTTAAAAAGATATGGACAGAAGATCACGTGGACACCTAGTAAGGCAAAACAGCCAAGGCGCCACAACGAGCCACCCACGAGGGTTACATGGCCCGAGAAAAAACAAGCCTCAACGACAGAAATGCCCACCCATGGGTAAGCCCCTGAGGAAGACATACGAGGCCATCCAGCCAACATTTCATTATAGGCCGGCCATCGTTTCCTGTGAAATCCAGAAACCGCAGACCACCAATAAGGAGTCCGATTACCATAAGGAACTTGAACGGATCACATAAAGCCAAAGAGGCCGGACCACAGTCAATGAGGCCACACCAGCCGAGAGGACTGGGGACTGAATGGCCGTACCATAAGTTCCAGAATAATATGGAACCTAAAAACCACTCTAAGAAGAAACACAGGGCGAGAGCAACTCACACCCTGACATGATGTCCTCCAGAAGAGGGAGCCACATGAGAACGCTCCCAATTCAGACACTCTCCTGGTTGATATCAACACCCTGAGAGAGAGAGAGAGAGAGAGAGAGAGAGCTTAAACAATAGATCATGTAATGGCTATCACAACCAGCGGTTCCATTGACTGTCCCCGGAGGGAACAAAGAACCACTACTAACTCCCCAGGAGTCCCTAGGGAGGACAAGTGGAGGCATAATCCAGAAAACACTCCACAGGATGAACTGGATACCAGAGTGGAGCAATTCCATATCTTAACCATACCGACAGTGTAGAGATCCGCACTGTCAGGAAGGCCAGGCCAAGGGTGAAACCCAAGCCAGCCGGAAGGAATGCCAGAATATCTGGAAATCCTGGACACCGGAGGATCGTATCGACAGGTACGATATCATAAGAATTATGTATGCCACAGTCCGTGGCAGATCCCAGCAAAGTCCGGCCTATCTGCTCTAAACATCTCAATGAAGACAGAGCCAGGGAAGCCCTAGGACCACAGTAGGGGCGCAGTCAAAGACAAACGATCCAGGTCCAGGGAAAAACAAGGACCATGAGACAACAGGTCCAGATAGTGAAGCAGTAGGAACGGAGCATCGATGAGGAGACTCCGAAAATCTTAGTACCAGTGATGTCTGGGACGAACTGGAGCCCCCAGAAGGAAAGCCCCTCCATCTCGAATTAAACTTCCGAAGACCTCGAGGAAGAAGGGAGACCGGAGGACACAGGTACACAAAGTGGAAGGACCACTTCACTGACAAAGAGTCACTGAAGGTAGCTTCAGTACTCCTAGAGCTGGACTGTAACACCGGTAATGTGTGATAGAGTCAGAAGGCCATGAGGATCAATCCCCTCAGGGAGGCCCCCTCTGCTCACCAGGAGTTGAAACCTCTCTTGGAGAAGAGACTAGTCCCCGGGATGCACGTCGTGACGGCTGACGAAGCCTGCTTCCCAATGGAGAGCTCCGGGAATAAACACTGCAGAGTTGGCCAGGAGAAGACCCTTGGACTATGTCAGAATGTATGACATTCCTGACATTGCCACCCAACTACCAGTGTTGCCTAGATGGAAGCCACTGTTGTGACACTGTCGGACTGAACCTATTCAGGTTTACCGTGACATATGGGTTAGGCCAGAGTGAAGGCCCAAGACAGCCTAAAGTATCAACAAGTTAAGTGGCAGGGCAGAAGCGACAGACGTCCAACTGCCCCGAAACGAATGCGGACCAGACACTGTCTGTAGCAAAGAATACCCTGGACGAGATGGCCATAGCCACCCGGACAGAGACCAACTCGCCTCCGGAGAAAGTAACATCGTTCGAACAGCTATCCGATGGAAATAACTCGATCCATCTGGAGAGGAGTCAATTATGGCAAGGCCTGGAATGGAACTGAGCACATTCCACCCTACCAAAAGGTAGACACTCTGGTAGACCGCGCATTACAAAGAGTAATGACATATGTCGACTGCGTAGATATCCGCACACTCCAAGTTGAAGAGTGGAAATCTTGTCTTACGCCAGAAAAATTCTCAGATTCTGAGAATCCAGCAGTGCTCCCAGATGAAGAAAACCCTGTGAGGGATGCAGGGAGGACTTTTTCTCCGTTGACTAATTATCTGTGCCGAGAAGAAGCCACGGTTATCCTGACCTGGCGGTAAAGTACCTTGGTGATCCTGCTAAAAGCAGGAGACCGTCCAGAGAAAGGAGCATTCGGATACACTGAACAGGTGAACTGTCAGAAAATCCATAAAGCTGGTAAACCCCGGTGGAGTTGAGGACAGTCCCAAAAGGCAGAGCCCGAAACTTACAAGTGTTGCTGTGGCACAGCAAACCTGAACCCATGCTGATGAGAGGGCTCTGTATGTACCCGTAGGTACGTATCCTGAATACTCAGATATACCATAAAATCCCCAGGTTCCAAACGTCGGATGATGGAGCATGGACGATTCCACCTGAGTCCAGGCACCCTTGGAATCTGATTCAGGGATTTGAGACAGAGTATAGGCAAATGAGGACCAGTCGGTCACTGCCCCAGAAAGAAAGTAGAACAACCAGTCCCTCACTGAGATAGTGAGGTTGGCCGAAATAGCTCTGCTTACCGCAAAGACTGTATAGCTTTCTGGGATTGTAAGGCCCTGATCGGGTCTGAAGAAGGGCCCGTGTAACAATGCCTGTGAGGAGGCCGCCTGAGCAACGAGAGGCCGTTGAGAATCAGTACCTCACTCCGGAATTCCCCAGATGTAGACCTGTCCCGTCAGGCTGAAGGTTAATCCTCAGGTGTAGAAACAGGGTCGTCCGGAAGTCCAGGACTGCTCGGTACTGGATATAGTGGCCCCCATGGAGGCCGACAGCCTAGGAAAAAACAGGCCTTTAGGCTGACCCTGAGGACAAAAAGACTTAACAGAGTTAGTCCGAATGTAGTGGGAGTAGCTAAAGACGGTATCTCCCCATTAGTGATACTGCCAATGATGCAACGATCTTGTCAAGGTCAGGACCAAACAAGATCTTCCCCATGGAAGGAGTCTGCACCTCTGCGTTCCCATAACGCAGCCATAGGGTATTGCGGCGGATACAGTCGCAGCCGAAACCCTGAAAGTTAGAAGACCGGCATCCAATGTAGGTAATCCCACATATGACCACTGCATATTTTATGTGAGCGGCAAAAGATATTTGAACCCCAGACGTGTTGGAGGGGAAAAACGTCACAAAAGCATCACCATGCGATGGCCATGGTAGGACGGGCAACAGGCCCTGAAAACGAGTACATTGATTTCAGGCAAAGTTACCACCTACGGATCCGTAAAATCCATCCAGGCCGGGATGGGAGGCGTATTAATGCCTGTAACCCGACGATTAACATACAAATCCATCCCAGAAGGGGATTTCCATTACTTGTGAGGACCCTCAGGGAATGGGAAACAGGAGGCCTTAGTGACTCCTCGTATCTGGCGACAGCCAGACTCCCGCTATGAGATCCACCCGCTGGGCAGAAAACGGGAGATGTATGATACAGGTGCAGGATCGACATTCTCTATATCCAGAATGAACCTGGCTACCAGCCCCAAAGCAGGGATAATAATACTTGAAATCGGCTCCCCCCATGTGAGAGGGAAAGAGCCGAATACACCATCCAGTTCACGGCAGAGCCACTGGGAAGTAACCACAGGGCGTATATCACGCCAATTAGTATTTCGTAGAAAACGACCTTCCACCAGGGTGGCCGTTGTGGTAATCCCTGCAAGGGGAATGACAGACCGATGTGGTATCGGAGATAATTCATGTACTGTGAAAAACCCTGGCGGGGAGTGATAGTCTGTTGCACAGGGGTAAATTGCAAGAAATTGCGAGATACCCCGAGTTCAAAAGGGCAGTATGGTGAAGTAACTCCAAGCGAGTGACGACAATGGGGCCCGCCCGGTGATCCTCAAAGGAGAGGATCCTGAGAAAAAAACCGCCCTTTAAGGGGGTCGTGCAAGGGGCCCGGCACCAGATGGTGCCGCATACATAAACCTTTCTGAGTTAAAATCCTCCGCACTACTACCTGCAGGCTATGACTTGCAGGATAGCAATAATGGGTGCAGTATCGTGTGCAATCTCCTGGTCAGATATATCTGACTATCTTGACGGAAATATTAAGCAGCGCCATACCGGTCCTGACTGACGCTAAGATTAGCTGCAGGGACCCATTATCAGCGTATGCAACTCACAGTTCCATCTAAAATATGGCAACGTGCAGCACGCAACAGTATGTGACAAACCTCACAAATATTAACAAGTATATATATGTGAGGTCTCAGAACCACCCCAGGTACACCTGTATTAGGGCAGATAAAGAAAAGGGATAGATATACACTGACAGGTGAGAGAAAAAGCAGACAGTCAGCACTAGCATAAGTCACATACAATGCAGAAAAATATATATACATACATTTGCATGACATATAATATACTGCACAATGTCGCTACATTCAACTGCCCAGATTCAGTGTCTGGGAAGGCTATAGCGCTGTGTACACTAACCCAAACTGGTCAGGTACGCAGGGAGACTGGGCTCACTGTCATCCTAGGAGTTCTGCAGCACCACAGAGAGAAAATGGCCACTGGAGACCTCAGAAGAAGCGTGGCCCGCGGAGGAAGCAGCTCAGCGACGCCAGACTGTAGTATTGAAAGGCGCGCTGAGCTGAGGGGAGGAGCCGCTAGACAGGGAAGGCTTCCTCCCCTGGCTAGCAATTAACCCCCCGGGATGCCGGCTCCCGCTGCCGCTATAATCCCTGGTGGGCTGTGGACACGCGGGGTATGTCTCCATGGAGGGGGAGCCCGCCGCCACCGCTAGCGCCTCCGGTCTGTCCCCAGAGACCGGAGGCATAAGGCTGCATGTACACGCGGGCCACGGCAAGCGATGACCACGCGACTTACCTGTCCCCGTCGATCCGGCAGCAGCCCAGGGATTCCTCCAGAGCCCGGCTAGTACAGACTCTGGGGTCCCGCTGCGATCCCCAGATCTGTACTGGCGTCGCAGCGCCGGCGGGGTGTAGGAGCAGCAGCTTAGACGTCCATTGGACAGTCTGATGCTGCCGCTCTGAAGAGTAGTAAAAAATAAAAAAATAAAACTCTTTAAAATAAATTTTAAGCTTAGGGGCTGCTAAGCAGCCCCCCTGCAGTAACGGTGACCCGACTCCGGCCGGGCACCAACTTAAACTGAGGTGCCTCTGGCTAGGGGGCGGGGTTATAGGGAGAGTGGACCCAAGTGCATCCTGGGAGCTAAAAGTTTTAACTGCGTGGTGCCCGGATTTGGTTCCCAACCTATACCCCAAGGTCAACCCTGTGGACCCCCTATGGACCCTGAAGTAGAAAGAATTGAATATCTTTTTACACCCCAAAACAAGAAATTACTTAAACCCTGCTGAAATCGCTAATGCCTTTGCTAAATACTATGCTGGACTATATAATTTGCATACTGATAGTACATAGTACTACAGTCTTCTGATGCTTCTATTTCTTCTTTTCTACATGATTTTACTTTTCCCCAATTAGAGGAGGAGTCTTTGGCCGTTTTAAACGCCCCATAGACAGAACAAGAAACTTTGACTGTTATTAAAGCGTTGCCCACGGGGAAGTCCCCTGGGAATCGGTATCGGGTTCAATTCCCGCCAGCGGCAGCCCAACATGAGCAGAGTTCGGAGCAGCGGAAGCCCGACAGCGCTGGAAATCCCGATCGTGGATAGGTATCTACTAACCTAACCCCCCTATCCATCCTTAGGGGTGCCTAACCCTAACTTCCCCCCCAAGTGCCTAACCCTAATCCCCCCTCTAAGTGCCTAACCCTAACCACCCCCTTCCCCGCTGCCTAAACCTAAGTCCCCCTAGCCTAACCCTCCCAGGGGGGTGCCTAACCCTAAGTTCCCCCCGGGAGCCCTAAACCTAACCCTCCCCCCCGTGGCTGTCCGCTCGCTGCACCCGGCATCACTACGATCGGGATGCCGGATGCCGGTCGGGATGCTGGACGCCGGTCTCCCGGCGTCGGGGAAATGCGGGCGTCTATATCTAGACGCCTGGCATTTCACACTTGCCGGGATATGACAGTCGGGAAGCCGGCTGCCGGTATTTAGGCAGTACTCTTCCCAATTGCATACCGTCTCCTGGTCCGGATGGTTTTACTAATTTATTCTATAAATATTTAGCAAAATCTATTTCTCCCATACTCACCTCTTTATTTAATTTTGTTTGAGGTCAGGGCACCTTACCGGCAGAGATGATTAAACCTCAAATTATTACCTTACCTAAACCAGGAAAACCTCCCACTTTCTGCCCGAATTTCCACCCAGTAGCTTTACTCAATTCCGATATTAAAATCTACGCTAGAAGATAGTTACACGTTTATCCCCTTTAATCCCTCAGTTGATCCATCCGGACCAGGTGGGCTTTGTCAGCGGCAGACAAGCATCAGATAACACACGCAGAGTCTTTGACCTGGCAGAACTAATGTTGAGGCAGCGTAAGGAGTTAATTCTTCTATCTCTAGACCCTGAGAAGGCGTTTGATCGCCTTCATTGGTTTCTCTATGAATCATTATTACGCTTTGGGTTTCAGGGTGTAATTTTGCAATCTATTAAGGCTCTATACAGCAATCCTACAGCTAGGGTTCTTAGAAATGTCTTTTTATCCTCCCCGTTTAACACTAGGAATGGTACTAGACAGGGCTGCCCCTTGTCCCCTCTGATGTATATCTTGGCTATTGAACCCCTTGCATCAGCAATTAGAAATTCCTCATCCTTTCCTGGGGTGGATGTTGGTCTGACCCCCACAAATTATGTCTGTTTGCAGACTATATACTTTTGTTTGTTACTAGCCCAGTTTCCTCGTTGAGCACCCTTCATGGACTGCTAGATATAGTGCAGCATCTCTGTATAAGCTCAATACTACTAAGACCGAGGCCATGCCTTTTAACATATCTGGTTCAGTTTTGTCTAGTTTACAATCCCAATATAGCTACAAATGGAAATCGGACTACCTTCTCTATCTTGGTATTAATATACCATATCGTCTTGATGACTTTGCTAAGATAAATTTTGATCCAATCCTTAAACATATAGTGGAATTGTTACACAATTGGTTGGGCTTTGAGGTTTCCCGGCTGGGTCGTCTCGCTGCATTTAAAATGATGATATTGCCAAAATTAATGTACTTATTCCGTACTATTCCTTTTTTCCCCCTAAAACAAAACCTAATCAAGACCCGTAAATTGATAGTGTCTTATATATGGAAGGGTAAAACACCGCGGCTAGCTTACCAGCATTTGACTAGACCTAGGAATAAGGTGGGGTTGCAAGTTCCAGACTTGGATATATATCAGTCAGCATGCTTAGTATTACAAATTAGTGATCAGTCTTTTTCCCCCAATACTAAACCATGGGTTGACTTAGAAAGGGCATTACTAAATGATTACCTTTTGGTAGATTTAATTTGGACTCCCAAACAAATGCGTCCCTCATTAAAACATACTTCTAGGGCAATTCTCGACTCCCTTAAGATGTGGGATGATATTGTGCTTCAGTCCAAATATATTAAATTGCCGGCTAAAACTTTATCTGTGGCTGCACTCTCACGTCTGATCCCTGACTTACCTGTAGCGGTCTGGCAATCCCGAGGGATAGAGACCATCGCAGACATTTCGAGTTCTACCTCACTCATCCCGTTCTCTCAATTACTGCCACCTGGTAAACTATTTACATATCTTCGTATCCAGCATTGGGTGGCTAGTTCCATTAAAGTGAGCGGGCCTTTGGAACTACCCTCAGGAGATATTTTGGCTAAAATGACAAAAGGTAACTCAAAGGGGTTTATTGGTTTTTGGTATGCCCTGTGTCTTGAGGCTAACCCTCCAGTTAAATCCAAGTCCCAAGTTCAATGGGAGTCGGACCTTCAGGAGTCATATAATCTCCAGTATTGGGAATCTATTTAATTGTCCAAATGTTTTAACCATTTAGAGTTCCAATACAAAATACTTCATAGGTTATACTTTACCCCAGCCAAATTGCATGTAATATGGCCTGCTCAGTCAAAGTATTGTTGGAGGTGTAGTGTGGACGTTGGAAACATATTTAGTATTTTCTGGAGTTGTTCTCACCTCCAAGCTTTGTGGCAAGATGTGTTTGATTTAGTTTCCAAGGTTTTGAATGTTAGTATACAGCCATCCCCTTCCTTGGCACTATTCCACATTTACCATTCAAACCTGTCCAACAGCGACTGTTATATATTGGGTTACATCCGAATAGCAGCTAAGACAGCAATAGCACAATTATAGAAACCCCCTACCCTACCTTCTATCTATAAGATTATTCATAAGGTATAATTTGGTATAAGGTATAATTTACATTTTGATGGAAAGAGCAGATGTTACTTATTCCACGTCCGCTTTGTCACCACTGATGCTATGGTTTAAGTGGCATGAATTTGTAACTGATGGTGAGGGTGCGGATCTTTTGCTTAGGGATATGCCTTTATCATAATAAGCTATTTATATAATTAGACTTTATCCTGGTTCTGGTACTCTTCTATATTATGCCATCTGTTAGATATGTTTATTACTGTATTTTCATTCTTATGTTTCGTAATTTTATAGTGTAATATTCACTTACGTGGATTGTGGTACCCTTCCCCTCCTTTCCCCATTTGTTTTTTGTATAATTTCCCCCCCTGTATTTTTATTTTACTTTATTATCACTATTATCAGTATTGAATTATATTTTATTTTGCTATTGCCATTGTATTGTTATGTGTTTTCTTTTTGAAAAATTCAATAAAAATTTATTGGGAAAAAAAATAAAAATGAATGACAGGTTGGTTCTAGACTATAAAGTGATGATATATATCTGTCTGGTGTCAGTTCTCTTTGGGGTGGGGTAGTTACCTGATGTCTGTGCAGCTATTTGTGGGCTACATATCCCTGTTTGTCCCGGAGTGCAGCTGTTTATTGGAAATTAAGGGGAAGGAAAGGAGGATGCCAGTAACCACCCGGATGCCCAATAAGAACTGTTTTGTTATTTTGCCCCAATCTGTTCACTTTTAATCCCTTGTTTTACAGTGGTTGCCCCCCCCCCCCCTTACAGTACGTGATTTACACAAATGCTTGTGAATGAATATATAGATGTGTCCTCCATTCACCTATTTTTTGGGGGCCATATAGTGACATAGATGCCCTGCCATGCGTATCGATTAGTACTATTTCCTAAATTTTGTGTCGTATTCGCATCGTAGCCACATACAAAGTTGCTCAGACACATTAGATAAGTACTTTTGTCACAAAGAAATTGGTAAAAAGTCACAGGTTAAGCAATATGTGGTGTGAGGCATGGCGCAGAACTCTGTCTTTGCCTTGTTTACTCAGATTAGCAAGTCGCACACAGAAGTCCATGAAATGCCAACGCCAGTAGTCATTGTACCATTGCATTGCACTTTTATTGCATAGTGATTTGAATAAGACACATATTTTAACCACTTGCCTGGCCAGACTGGGCTTTCCCTGACATGGTTACATCATGGTCAGAAACGCCCACTAGGCGGCTGCCAGAAGCTAATCTTCCAGCAGCCGCCTATATCAGAGGGACCTGCTGGCCCCCCTACATCCGTAGTTCCCCCTCCAGTGTGTCCCGATCACTGCTGGTCACAGACATTGGGCACCTGGCTGCACATCCCTCCCGGCTCGGCTGCAGGGCAGCCATCACTTCAATAGAAACAGCAGCTGCTGCTGTGTCTCGATCTTTGTGACCAGCAGTGATCAGGCAGCAGGTGTCACCCCCACCCGACGCGTCTGTAAGGCAGCTGTGACTTCAATAAAAACAGCAGCTGCGGCTCCTAGTATCCGTGGCTGTTGCTGTGTCCCGATCTCTGTGACCAGCAGTGATCAGGCGGCAGGCGGCACGCCCTCCTTCTAGCTTCTGTGCAGCTGAGTCTACATTAGAAGCAGCAGCTCCAAATCTACCACCTATGTGTCCCAATCACTGTTGGCCACAGTGATTGGGTCAGTGTGAGCCTGTTTGTGCGTATGTGTATATATATATATATATATATATATATGTATAATATATATTTATATGTGTATTGTTCATTCTAGGTCCGGCGGCAGACAGGGGGAAGGGCTGCTATGCGTTGAGAAGGCGCATAGGTCAGCAGGCGGGTATAAAAACGAGAAGGGGCGCGGCAAAGTGAAGCCGCAATTCTGAAGAGGTGAGATGACAGAGATGGGGGAGACCCTCGCACAACCCTAAAAATATAAAATTCTGCAAAAAACCCCCCAAAAAACACAAATTAAATACCATATAGAAAAATAACACACATGTATCAAAATAGACCAGATAGGATACAGTTCAAAACAATTCGCCAATCACATTATCAAACAATAGAATATTACATAGGAGAATTAAAGTCTCAGCGATGCGACTCCAGACACGCCTCTTCAGGAATGATTACAGGAGGAACTAAGGTGGAGTTGGGCCGGGTTCAGGGGCGCACAGCAAGACAACATTACAGAATCTACATAGGGAGGGGCAAATTGTAGGGCCCCATCATAAAAAAAATAAAAACAGTAAACCTTTAGAGGAGTTCATGTTTCGGAAGCTGGAGTTGATGTCCTGGAAGATCTAGGGACCGTGGACCATTCAGATGGAAGGGGGGGGGGGGGGGGTAGAGACGTCATCTGGCGAGGCCTTTGCGGAAGTGGGACAGAGGGTGTGGCAGAATCTTTGGATATGTCTAACATTGGAAAGAGAGACTGGGCCTCAGATAGAGATCGAGCCACGTGGAGTTGGTTCTGATGCCAGAGCATGAGACGAAAGGGGTAACCCCAACAGTATCTGACGTTGTGGCGGCGTAGTAGAGCAGTGAAGGGTTTAAGGTCTCTACGCCTAGCCAAGGTCATCGGGGAGATGTCTTGATATATCTGGAGGGCAGAGTCTCTAAAGGTTATTTAAGAAAGCTTATGGGCCTCTTTCATAATAGCCTCTTTGGCGGCATAGTAATGTATGCGGTGGGCACGGTCAAGGAGTAGCTGCATGAAGAGGCCTTTTAGATAGAGTTCCAGGTGAGGGAGCTCGATTTCTTCAGGTATGCCCGATACTTATATTACTGCGTCGGGCTCTATTGTCTTGGTCCTTCAAACCTTCCTGGATCTGGGCAACCTCATGGTGAAGTTGAGTGAGATCAGTATCATAGGATTGTTGGGAAGTGACTACATCTTCTACTCTGCGCTCCAGATGGTCTGTTCTGTTCCCAATGGCGGAGATATCTGCTTGCATAGCGTGGAGCGCCTGGACAGATTTTTTGACATCCTTAAATTCCTTAAATAGGATGAGGAAATCTCTGCGAGTGATAGGAGCGAGATCATCTTCTTCCGACTCTCAGTTGGAATGGTCAGGCGCTGGGTCGGGTGGAGCCATCGAGGAGACTGGTGGGGGCTTCTGTTTTGTAAGATAAGGGGTGAGGTTACCGTCAGTGGTTTTCTTCCCTCTCGGCATGGTAGATATTAATATATAAAAAGGAGTGAATCAGGAAGAAAAAAATAAATTAAAAAAATATATATGAAATTAAAAAACAAACAAAACTCCAGTCGTTTATGGGGGGTTGGAGAGAGGTTTGAAAAATCAGTTCCAACATATCGCTATGTCACAGCAATATAATATAGCAGGAGGAGAGAAGTGTGGACCTCAGCAGCCGGGAGTCACAGGGTATGGAGGTAGTGGTAGGCTGAGGAGGTAAGCCACATACAGGGAAAACTGATGTTGTGGCACTACAAGTCCCAGAAGCAGCTGGAAGCAAAGTGCCTAATTGGCCAGGGTTGCCTGGTTATCAGTCACCCAGGGCAGAGGTAGTATTGACTGCAGGTGATCTTGGGAACAATGGGAAGATCACTGAGACTGCAGGGACATCCGAGACTGCAGACAGGCAGGATGCAGGACAGTCACTCTGTATCTGCTCAGGAGCAGAGGGCTGTGCCGTTCTTTACAGCTGCAGCTATCAGGTCTTGGGGAGTGTCGGCGGGCAGTGACTCAGTGGGAGAGGAGAAGCCTGCAAAGGAGGCTTGCAGGGCAAGGAGTCCACCGGCGTCACTTGTGTTTGTTTTTTAAATACGGATGCAGGTGTGCTGCTACCTCCCCCGGGTCCTAATGCCTGCTACACCGCCGCCCGCAGCCGCTAACGCGCGCTACCATCCACCACCGCAGCTAACGCCCGCTAACCCTACCCTTTTTCCCCCCGCATCCCGGCAGCAGCAAACGCCGGCTTCCTTCTCCCAAGTCCCGGCTTCCGCTGCAGAGTTCAGCCATCTTGGTGCACCCAAGTGAATCCACAGTGAGTACACCTGCTAAAGGCTCCTACTGAGGCTGCAAAAGGAATTGAAATGCCCTATCTGTATAATGCGGATTTGTGAGGTAATAGTTTAAAAATTGTAACTTTCTCAATTACCTGAACCCCAAAAGGCCCTATTGTGGAACAATAGCTACCTAATTAAACAAACCCCAAGACTAAATTCGCCCCCTCTATCCTGAGTTATGCCTTCCAAAAATCCCCCATAGAGAACAGCAGAAAAGTGGTCCTAATTGAGAATGTCAGAAAAAAAGCGACAGTTGGAACTTTAGATTACTCCCAAATCCAAATGTTTTATGTTCTTGCCCTGAAATTTTGCAAGCAGCACCGAGCGGCAGCTCTACCCGTATGTGCGAAATTTCAGCCCGGAACCTCCAATAGATTTTGGGGTGTATCCCCTTAAACACCCCCTCTCTCTATGGAGATTTCTGTTTTTTTCTATTCAGCCATAATATAAGGGCATATATATATATATATATACACCAAAAATGTCCTTTCTTGTGCTCAATTAAGTGAAGCTGCTCCTCAAGAAGAGTCTCTGTTAGCAGAACTCAAATAGTCTGAAATGTATAAAAAATACCCCTGGAGCGCTAACTACCATACCAGAATGAATACAAACTGAAATTGCACTTAATTGTACAGTTTTAATTAGCGTATATTTTGACAATATGTCTAATAAATAAATTATATATTCAAAAATCTTTAAAGTTGTGTCTTCTTTTCCTGGCGTCGCTTTAACATGTACTCATTTATCCAACGAATCTGAAAAATACCCACTCACCAGAATCACCCAAAAAAAGGCCAGTGGCAACTCATCAGTTGAAATCAAGTTTCATTTTTATTTAAATGGTAATAAATTTATAAAAATTATCATGAATAAAAAGTGTGGCTTACACTAATAAAATGGTGTCTATGAAATCACCACTAATAGAAGAGATGGAGTTATTTCTGCATACACCCCTCTGGGTATGAGCTCAAAGACAGGATGCCACCAGCACCCTACACGTTTCATCCTACACAGGACTTCTGCAGTGGTTTACATCAATTAAGGCAAAGACATCACCAGGTGTTTTCAGAATTTGGAGCAGAGTTTGAAGTTGAACTGTAGTCTTTCAAATGGGATATCCACAAAATCAGGAAATGGTTTTTCACCACTATGGCCAAATATGGCCCAAACACTGAGTGTATACAGAGTTTGAAGCAGAATTAGAACTGGCGTCCCTCATACAAGGTATCCATATCAGACAGGATATAGTTTTTCACCAAAATAGCAGACACCCTTCTTGGAAAACTGTCTACTAGTTCCTGGATAACAGCAGGTGGTATGTTTTGCCATTCCGCCTTAAGTAGAAGAAGATTGAGTCAGCCTAGAAAGCACCTGTCGCTCCAATTCTCAGTGGGGTTAAGATCTGGACTCTGAGCTGGGCAGTTACCGAAGTTTCTGTAAACCAGTCCAGTGTTGCCCTGGAAACATGACAAGTGGCATTGCCTGCGTGGGGTTTCAAATCACTTTTGTCTACATAGTGTATGTACAAATATATATATATATATATATATCTGTATAGCCTGGCACTCGGGATGTCCTGTAAAACGTTATGGGTGTCTTCCTAAAGAATCATGCAAATGTCCAAAGTCCTGGCAAAGAACAAAGCAGCACTCCAAATTTAAATGTAGAAAAGTGTTGTATTCAAAGCATTACATGATGCATTTATCACTGTAATGTTTTGAATACAACACCTTTCTACATTTAAATTTGGAGTGCAGTCTTGTTCTTTACCAGGACTTTGGACATATAAATATATACAGTCAGGTCCATAAATATTGGGACATTGACAGAATTTTCAGATTTTGGCCTCTATTCACCACCACAATGGTTTTGAAATGAAACAAACACGATGTGATTTAACTGCAGACTTTCAGATTTAATTTGAGGGTAATTACATCGAAATCAGGTGAACGGTGTAGGAATTACAGCGGTTTCTATATGTGCCTCCCACTTTTTAAGGGGCCAAAAGTAATGGGACAAACTAAACAATCCTAAATCAAACTTTCACTTTTTAATACTTTGTTACAAATCCTTTGCAGGCAATTACAGCCTGAAGTCGGGAACGCATAGACATCACCAGACACTAGGTTTCATCCCTGGTGATGCTCTGCCAGGCATCTACTGCAAATGTCTTCAGTTCCTGCTTGTTCTTGGGGCATTTTCCCTTCAGTTTTGTCTTCATCAAGTGAAATGCATGCTCATTCGGATTCAGGTCAGGGGATTGACTTGGCCATTGCATAACATTCCACTTTTTAGCCTTAAAAAACTCTTTGGTTGTTTTGCAGTATGCTTCGGGTCATTGTCCATCTGCACTGTGAAGCGCTGTCCATTGAGTTCTGAAGCATTTGACTGAATATGAGCATATAATATTGCCCAAAACACTTCAGAATTCATTCTGCTGCTATTGTCAGCAGTCAGATCATCAATAAATACAAGGGAATCAGTTCCATTGGCAGCCATACATGCCCACACCATGACACTACCACCACCATGTTTCACTGATGAGGTGGTATGTTTTGAATCATGAGCAGTTCCTTTCCTTCTCTTCTCATCACTCTGGTACAAGTTGATCTTTGTCTCTTCTGTCCATAGAATGCTGTTCCAGAACTGTAATGGCTTTTTTAGATGTTGTTCGGCAAACTCTAATCTGGTCTTCCTGTTTTTGTGGCTCACCAATGGTTTGCATCTTGTGGTGAACCCTCTATATTCACTCTTGTGAAGTCTTCTCTTGATTGTTGACTTTGACACATATACACCTACCTCCTGGAGAGTGTTCTTGACTTGGCCAACTGTTGTGAAGGGGTTTTTCTTCACCAGGGAAATAGTTCTTTTGTCATCCACCACAGTTGTTTTCCATGGTCTTCTGGGTCTTTTGGTGTTGCTGAGCTCTCCAATGCGTTCTTTCTTTTTAAGAATGATCCAAACAGTTGATTTGGCCACACCTAATGTTTTTGCTATCTCTCTGATGGGTTTGTTTTGATTTTTCAGCCTAATGATGGCTTGCTTTACTGATAGTGACAGCTCTTTGGATCTCATATTGAGAGTTGACAGCAACTGATTCCAAATGCAAATGTCACACCTAGAATCAACTCCAGACCTTTTACCTGCTTAATTGATAATGAAATAACGAGGGAATAGCCCACACCTGTCCATGAAATAGCTTTTGAGTTGATAGTCCCATTACTTTTGGCCCCTTAAAAAGTGGGAGGCACATATTGAAACTGTTGTAATTCCTACACCATTCACCCAATTTGGATGTAATTACCCTCAAATTAAATCTGAAAGTCTGCAGTTAAAGCACATCTTGTTTGTTTCATTTCAAAACCATTGTGGTGGTGAATAGAGGTCAAAATCTGAAAATTCTGTCAGTGTCCCAATATTTATGGACCTGACTGTATATATACATATACACTGACACACACACCTGCCCATCACCCCTTCCTGCTCGACTCCGCAGTTACGTTTTTCAAACAAATTTTCTCCAAAAGTCTCCAAAATTGTTATTTGTTTTTTTATTATCACATTATGTAATTAATATTTAAACATCATTTTATATTTTTGTTAAAAAAAAATTATATTGAATCAGGTTTAAATGGCTCTTATTTACATAATTTGCTGATAAAAAACAAAAAAGACAGATTTGGGGATATATTTAGAAAAAAAAAAGAATAAATACTAGCCAGTTCAGTGGTTAAGGAAAAACTTGCATGGTGCAGCTAAGTCGCAAAGTCCATGGTGTGCGCAACAAAGCTATGTGTACGCAGACCCTCCAACAGGGATCGGTATGATGCGGCCGGCGGTTCAAATCCCGACAGCCGAATCCCAGCAGAGGTGAAGATCCCGACTGCGCTACAGGTAAGTATAAACCAACCTCCCCCCCAAGTGCCTAAACCTAACCCCCCCTTCCCTGCTGCCTAAACCTAACCCTCCCGGGGGGGTGCCTACGCCTAAGTCCCCCCCGGGAGCACCTAACCTAACCCTCCCCCCCTGCGACTGTCCGCGCGCGGCTTACCTTCGATCGGGAAGCCGGGTGTCAGTCTCCCGGTGTAGGTAAAATGACAGGCACCGGAACCCTTGCCGGGATCAGACAGTCGGGAAGCCGGCGGTTGGGATTCCGTCCGTCGGCTTCCCCTCCAACATGACCCGTTACATTTAGGTACAAAATACTTTCTTCCTGGACTTCCCTCTTAATTTATGATTGCAGACACCTGTGGTGAAACTCCTGTCTCATCAATTACCTAGTGCAACACAGGTGACTGCAATCATATAATATAGGAGGGAAGTCCCGGAGCAGAGCATTATGTACCTGGTGGAAGGGCTCATGTTGGAGGGTAGGGTGTACGTGGACACATCGGTACTCCCATTTTAGTGAGTTATGCTCAAAGAGTACAGTAGGGACATCAATCATCAAGGGGGGATTCCAACTTTGTTTCATAAAAAACGTCATATTTTGTGTTTACTCATACAAACATATATATACATCTCATACATACACAGGGGCGTATCTACCCTTTGGCCAGGATGGCACTCGCCAGGGGCGCCGGCCGTCCGCCAGCAGCCAATGGGTGGACTACCCCGCTAGTCGCCCGGGCCCCACGTGTAGGGCAGAGTGCAGTGAGTAGCGGTCTACCCCACATAGTTTACAAACACACGTTTGTTATAGCAGCCAGTCAATGAGAGACAGACTCTCACTGGCTGCTGCGTCCATGGAGGGAGTCGGCTGGAGCTCACTCATGAGCTCCGTATTCCGGCTCTCCCCACAGCGAGTGATGGGAGAGATTTCATGACATCTCTCCCATCCCATAGAGCAGAGCGAGAGTGGGACCGGAGGAGAGGACAGCGGCGGTCATTGGCAGGAGCGGGGATCAGGAAAGTTGCTTCTTTTTTTTTCCTGGCACAGCACAGTGGTGAGTGTGGCTACTAGGGGGTACTATATAGGGGGTGGCCGCTACTGGGGGCATGTTATGGGGGGATGGGCGCTACTGGGGGCACTGTATTCTGGGGGCCGCTACTGGGGGAACTGTATAGGGGGAACTACTACTCAGGGCAATGCATAAGGGGGACTACTACTGGGGGCACAGTATAGGGGGACTACTACTGGGGCACTGTATATGGGGGACTACTACTGGGGGCACTGTATAGGGGGACCACTACTGGGGGCACTGTATAGGGGGAGTACTACTAGGGGCACTGCATAGAGGGGACTACTACTGGGGGCACTACTACTGGGGGGCACTTCCTGACATTATGGGTGTGCCAGTCCATTACCTTGCCAGGGGCGCTCGGATCCCTAGATACACCTCTGTACATACATACTACATACAGGACATGTATGACGCAGCCTGCTAATGACACTGCAGCCAGAAGCTATGTGCTAGACATTGCAGTGTGACATAGGGATGGGAATCATCTGATGTTTCATCGAAAACATCGGTTAAATGGTTTCGATGTTCAACCCTGCAATGTTTTTGATTCAATGTTTCATTACCATCGCAAGATTTCTCCCCCGATGGTTTTCCCTGCTTTTCCAATGTTTTTTTTTTTTTTTTGTAACACTGTGATGCTGTCACTGCTTTGGGCTGCCAGCTGGCTCTCTCCTTGTTTTTTAGTCAGTTACAACTAAAACTACAACTATTAAGAATAGAGTACAAACACTATGGCTGCTGTGGGCATGCTGCTGCTGGGGGAGGTGGCTGACAGAGTGACAGACACTCTGGTCAGCCAATTAGTAGCAGCACATAGGACAGTCCCACCCCTGGCTCACTGTCACTGGTGCTGCTCTCAGTGAATACTGGTTGGCTGCCGGGGTGTCTGGCTGCTGCAGCTATTGGTAACTGAGCTGTCAGTCTCACAGTGTCACTGTCAGGCACTCACTGCATGTGCAATCTGCATGTGACAGACCCAGCGGTGCCTAAGTGTCTGGAGTGACAACATTGGTGAGGAGCTGAGAGGGTAACAGCTAGATCCCCTTCCGTAGATTGACCATGACATCATCAGCCAGTGTCCAACGTCATTCCCTACCATCCACGTGGGCATAGAGGGGGAATAAAACCATGTGGCTAGTGTAGCGAGCCACCGTGCCCGAAGCGTGGCGAGCAAAGCCAGCAGTAACACACAACACTTCTGCAATACTGTCTGTCACTAGCAGTGAGTACTGACAATACAAATAAAATGGCACCACCCAAAAGTCATTTGTGGAAACACTTTGATAGTAAAGATAATGAGCCCAAAACAGCTATTTACAGTCACTGCAGCAAGAAAATAAAAACATGTGCAAACACATCTAATTTAAAATGCCACCTTGAAATCAAATACCCTCTTGTGCTGCTTTCTGTGTGTGTGTGTGTGTATATATATATATATATATATATATACACTGTTTGCCTCCATGAAGATAGCCATAGTATAAGTTTATTCTATTATATTTAAATAGTTTGCTTAAAAAAAAAAAAAAATCGGTAAACATCGGTTTCAGAGAACCAATGTTTATATCTAAATAATGTTTTGCATTCAATGTTAAAAACATCGGTACTTCCAATGTTTTCTTTCGATGTCCCATCCCACTGTGACAGCTGCCTCTATAGTACAATCAGTGACTTGAGTCTCTCCCCGTTCCTGCTGCGCTGCCTATGGGCGTCGTTACCTCTTTTCCGCAGCGACATTTGTAGTATAGGAACCTTTTTCCGGGACCTAGTTTCCGGCCGGAAACCTCATACTGCAGCACGCTGTGTCCTTGCTGTTCCTTCCCCCGTGTCAGGGTCACGCTGGCTGCAAAGATGTACCGGAGAACCCTGCTGTCCCTGTGCGGAGGAGGCCGTTCCCTGCCCGGTAGCAGGTACGCCGTTTTGTTATGTTCTCACTAGTTCGTATCCCATTGAAGGGAGGCGATGGTGACACTGGTGTGACTGTGTATCCCACTGATGGGCTCAGTGATGGTGTGTGTGATGGAAGCAGTGATGGTGTCACTGGTGTATGTACTGCTGAAGGGGTTCGGTTATGGTGTCGCTGGTGTTTGTCCAACTGATGGTGTCACTGGTGTGTGTGTCCCACTGATGGGGACAGTGATGGTGTCACTGGTGTGTGTGTCCCACTGATGGGGGCAGTGATGGTGTCACTGGTGTGTGTGTCCCACTGATGGGGCCAGTGATGGTGTCACTGGTGTGTGTGTCCCACTGATGGGGGCAGTGATGGTGTCACTGGTGTGTGTGTCCCACTGATGGGGGCAGTGATGGTGTCACTGGTGTGTGTGTCCCACTGATGGGGGCAGTGATGGTGTCACTGGTGTGTGTGTCCCACTGATGGGGGCAGTGATGGTGTCACTGGTGTGTGTGTGTCCCACTGATGGGGACAGTGATGGTGTCACAAGTGTGTGTGTGTCCCACTGATGGGGACAGTGATGGTGTCACAAGTGTGTGTGTGTCCCACTGATGGGGACAGTGATGGTGTCACAAGTGTGTGTGTGTCCCACTGATGGGGACAGTGATGGTGTCACAAGTGTGTGTGTGTCCCACTGATGGGGACAGTGATGGTGTCACAAGTGTGTGTGTGTCCCACTGATGGGGACAGTGATGGTGTCACAAGTGTGTGTGTGTCCCACTGATGGGGACAGTGATGGTGTCACAAGTGTGTGTGTGTCCCACTGATGGGGACAGTGATGGTGTCACAAGTGTGTGTGTGTCCCACTGATGGGGACAGTGATGGTGTCACAAGTGTGTGTGTGTCCCACTGATGGGGGCAGTGATGGTGTCACTGGTGTGTGTGTCCCACTGATGGGGACAGTGATGGTGTCACTGGTGTGTGTGTCCCACTGATGGGGACAGTGATGGTGTCACAAGTGTGTGTGTGTCCCACTGATGGGGACAGTGATGGTGTCACTGGTGTGTGTGTCCCACTGATGGGGACAGTGATGGTGTCACTGGTGTGTGTCCCACTGATGGGGACAGTGATGGTGTCACTGGTGTGTGTCCCACTGATGGGGACAGTGATGGTGTCACTGGTGTGTGTCCCACTGATGGGGACAGTGATGGTGTCACTGGTGTGTGTCCCACTGATGGGGACAGTGATGGTGTCACTGGTGTGTGTCCCACTGATGGGGACAGCGATGGTGTCCCTAGTGTGTTTGTCCCACTGATGGGGGCAGCAATGGTGTCACTGGTGTTTGTCCCACTGATGGGGACAGCGATGGTGTCACTAGTGTGTGTGTCCCACTGATGGGGGCAGTGATGGTGTCACTAGTGTGTGTGATAGGGGCAGTGGTGGTGTCACTAGTGTGTGTGATAGGGGCAGTGGTGGTGTCACTAGTGTGTGTGATAGGGGCAGTGGTGGTGTCACTAGTGTGTGTGATAGGGGCAGTGGTGGTGTCACTGGTGTGTGTGATGGGGCAGTGGTGGTGTCACTGGTGTGTGTGATGGGGCAGTGATGGTGTGTCTGGTGTGTGTGATGGGGCAGTGATGGTGTCACTGGTGTGTGTGTCATGGGGGCAGTGATGGTGTCACTGGTGTGTGTCCCACTGATGGGGGCAGTGATGGTGACACTGGTGTGTGTGATGGGGGCAGTGATGGTGTCACTGGTGTGTGTGATGGGGCAGTGATGGTGTTACTGGTGGGGGCAGTGATGGAGAATATTTGAGGAAGTACTGTGATTGTGTGACACAATGTTGTATCAGGTTGGGTATGGGATCCCGGCCGTCATAATACCGACAGCAGCAACCCGACAGAATCCCAACACCATTTTGTAAGTATCCTACCACTAACCCTTACCCACACCCCTAATAATCCCTCCCTGGTGTCTGAACCTAACCCTCCCCCCTTAGTCCCTAACACTCTCCTTAGTGCCTAACCCTAAACCTAACCCCTGATACTTCGGGATGCCGGCGGTCGGGATTCTGGAGCCGGCATCCCAATCAAAGATTCAGGTTGAAATCTATAATAAATATATGAAGGAAGTTGTGAATTCACTAATTCTCTTAAGTACTTTGCAAACCCTGAATTACAGTTACACATATTATTTAGCTGCTGCTTAATTGCTTTATTTTTTCACAAAAATATCTACCAGGCTAATCCTAAAATAAGTACTTTCATTCAGTCTTGGTAAGGCCACTTTCTACAGTTCAAATAAAAAAAGCAAGCTGCTGTTTCAATTGCGCTTAACAGTGATGGAATTCATGACATTAGTGGAAAACCTGACCCAAGGGTACAGCACAGTTGCTGCCCCGACAGCACCTGTATACAGCTTGCAGGGTGCCTGGAGAGTGACTCTTCAGCATGGGCAGGTGTCCTTAAGACACACCAGGTGCTATGTTCCGGGTATAGGCGATTTGTTCTGCTACATCATGATATCACATATGACAGGGGCTGGCACAGGGCGCAATGCTATAGCACTGGTGAAAAATATCTTTTTAATCAATTTTTATTCTTTTGTTATATTGGTGGCCTATGTCCGTTGACTGTTTCAATGTTGAGTATCGTGTACAATGAGCAAATCAATTTTTTTAATTTTTTTTTTACATTTACTCTGTATCCAAAAATAAGAAAAACAAATCTATGTATTCAGTATAATTAGGATAATATACACACAATAATTTGGCATTTGTGTGCTGCACTAGATTTCAATTTATTAAAAAAATCTATTTACAAATAAACAACCATTTAATTAATAAATACGCCTTTAGAGTGCACAGTCATATGGCTCAAGCATATCAAATAACTTGACTTAAAACAAAGAAATTGTTAAACCATTCCACCTACTGTATTGGTTGACAATATCCCAAAGTGCAGGTGATAATTGCATAAATATACACAATTGTTTAGGGTGTGAAGCTGGGCACATAGCTTATACCAGGTGCTGCACAAACGTAGAAGAGCAAGAAAATGGGCCAGCTTAGGACCACCTTACCGCCAAGCAAGTCACCTACAAGAAGCTGGACACAAATGTGGTTTTCCCACTGCTCCCAGAAATAGTAGCAGCTCCCTGACTCCATGAAGAGTCTTGCAATCTCCTGATTGCACCTTACCCCCTTTATGAAGCTATTATATATATTAAAAAACAGAGATGCATACATTTAAATGGGATCATCATTTCCCTGCATTGGTTATAAGGCACAATGATCCCTATGGCTACTTGAATTTTCTGAAAAGTATCAGTGCGTTTTCATCACCAAATAGATCTTACGAACTGCTTTGCGGATTGTTTACATTTGATGTAAGTAAATTTTATAACACGCCTCTCAGATGTTGCAGTACACGCCCACTTTACTGCCACTCTCATAGGTGTTGCTTTCACACTCTCCCTGAAAAGCTTTTTCAAAAGTAGGCAAGTATGGAGTGAGTAGGTCTGTTAATCTGGCCAGTCTTCATTCTAATGTCTGTCAGGTTGTTGTTTACCATTATTTAGTCTAAAAATGTAGAAGATATTTAAGCGATAGTAAGACAAGTTGAAGAGTCCTTTTATGTGTACTGCTTTGTAACCTCTTCATATATTATTCCTGTAGGTATGCAGATCAGGTCCTTAGAAGGTTCACTCTGGGTAGTGTTCTGCGCTGTGAAAAATCCACTCCTGATGATGGTGCCGCAAAACCACCTGGTGAAACCGAGGATAAGATCTCTGAGCCAGTCAAGGAGGAGGCCTCTGTGTCATCAAAGAAAGACAGCTTGTTGGACTTGATTAGTGGCATGAAGGTTGAAGTAAGCTCAAAGCGGAAGTTCCAGGCAATCAAGGAAAAGAGGATGAAACAGCAAAATTTAGCAGAACGTCAGCCCATAGAAAGCGCCAGTAAAATGTTCCAGATGGTGGCAGAAGAAGTTCAACCAGAGGAGTAAGATATAGATAACATATATAATGTATCATAGTGAAATTGGGCAAGGGATTCCAATGTGTCCTTAAATAGCCCTATAATCTGCAGTAGGCAGCATGGTTTCCTTTTCCGATACACATGGGAGTACCTAATAATTACGGAAATCTAGTCATCATGAGGCTCATTGAGAGCTGTACACATTTTGCCAACTGCACAGCGTACTGTTTAAAGATATCAAGTTGTAGTGGCATAATTATGATCAACATTCATTATAAACAAGCTGATGCATGGTTTTTTAGTGTAACACCCCCTACCCCCCACAGAAAATGTTGTCGTCTTCTTCATCATCATAATGATAGTTACTACTTCTACAGCTAAGCCACTCGGGTCATGTGACCTTTCCATGTGATGCTATAACACTATATTCGTGTTGGATAACCAATGCAAGTACGGGGATGTAAGCGGTCAATGCTAAACTGGCAGATTGAAGCATGGAGTGCCACCTATTTAGCAGTAAATAATAACACTGCCACAGCCATCAGCGAGCGCCCGCAACACTATCTATTTCTGGAAGATCTGTAACTTGGAGATTGACATATTGGTAGCTTTTAGGTCACATTTGGCAAAATTAGTCTCTGAAATACCCTTACTAGAGCCTAAGATTAAGTTGACCGATCATTCATCCTGGTTATAGACTTGTGGATTTTTTCAAGGAAGCATTTGCATTGTACATAATTAAGTAGAAATTTTTTAAAAATTCAATGATTTCCGTGGAAACAATATTTGTGGGGACCTAAAAGCTATCAGTATGCAAAACTATGAGTTCTGAGTCTTCATCATCCCTTGTGCCGTTCATTGACTATGCCTACTCTTCTCTGGGTACGTTAGCAGACCATTCATTGTCCATTGATTGCCTTTGCAGTGTTATTCATGCTTTGGTGTTAAAACAGCTTGTTTGGGTCTCCTGGTCCAACTTGGATTACATATAATCATGAGCTTGTGTTAGTGTGGAATAATGAATGTAGTTTTGCTAAATAAGGTCTCGGGCTGATGACACTCACTAATATGGCAACATTGTTTTCAGACCATTATATAAATGTGTTTTATATTTTTATGTCCGGACCATATTCTACTATTGCAAGTTTTTGAACAAGACCAAGGTCAAATTGAGATTGTCTAGATACTTGTCCTGTTGCGCTTGTTAAATTCCAGCGCTAATTACTTTATATCCCTCTCGTAGAGAGACGGCGGTAAGCTCGGAATTGGAGGCCGCAGCATCCGCTGTTGCTTCAGCTTTTCCAAAGCAAAAAAATCAAGTGGAATCTGAACTCCTTCGCCAGCTGCGCATACACAAAGAAATGGCTGAAGCACAGAGGAAGGTGGAGCATAACATCAGGTTGGCCATGAATGTCATTGGTATATTGTGAGCCGTGGTTTCTATTGTTACAGGATATAGGCTTACGTGATATTACAGATGCAGCAGGCTTTCTTACTGCTGTTCAAATAAACACATTTTAGTGGAGTTAACCCAATATTTGTGAGAATACAGCACATCGATTTACTGTCCCAGTTTGCCTTCTCTCTCAGTGAATCACTCATTTTGAACATGTCTTGGACTAATGTCACCAGAAGTGTTTGCTCAGCATAGAAAACAGCCCGAGTAAAGAGCTCTTTGATGTTTCGGAGCATGTTTTTGAGGAGCACTTGCTTTTTGTTGGTCTTTTTTTA
Source organism: Taudactylus pleione (assembly GCA_031769625.1). Classification (NCBI taxonomy): domain Eukaryota; kingdom Metazoa; phylum Chordata; class Amphibia; order Anura; family Myobatrachidae; genus Taudactylus; species Taudactylus pleione. Next base: position 2,604 of record JAUIMM010000088.1, on the reverse strand, counting down.
TTGTCAGACCTATTGTAGTGTCACTTACCTATAAGAAATAGTCATGTTATTTTAACAATCCTTTGTTTATACAATCAGAAAAGTTTAGCAGTGACTTTTATATTAGCCTTGATTATAATTTATACAACACTTGCAATTATTTGCTCTCTAACTGGTAGAAACAGAGGGCCTGATTCAGAGCCGGACGCTATCCGCGCTCGTTCAGAAAAAGAGGCCGGCTATTTAAATTGAGCGCTCGCTCTTTGCGATTTGTTGACGCCTCTATGTCTGAGCGAACAAAACATGCGCTCGCTATTTTGTAAAGACGCCCCCCTGCCGCTCGCATCCTACGTCATCTCCGCTATTTATTTGATTAATCGAGTACATCGAAAGGCGTCTGAACTGCTCGCAGTGCTTGTGGTAGGATTTTCCTACCGCAATCATGCGAACAGTTCAGGCTAAGAAACAACCAAGTGACGTGGCCGATGACGCTGCTTTGTTAATTATGCACACCCTTAAAACGCCCGTTTTGACCGTTTGGCACGCCTGCGTTCTAACTCCACTCCCCGTTTTCAAGCACCTTCCCCTGTTACCACCCACAAACGCCTCATCCTGTCACTCAAATTAGCAGGCACTTGCTATTTTGCGAGCGCTCGATTTCCGACCGCAATGACTGGTTGGCGCATGCGCATTATGACCCATACGCATGCGCAGATGTGCGAACATCGCTCGGAGCGAATGAACGGCCGCTTACGAGCGGCTCTGAATCAGGCCCAGAATTTACTCTGCACACATCTAGTAGCTAACACTTAAGAATTAACACAAGGACAAGGCTGATTGGCTGTGTGTTAGAATTCGCTTTATCAGGTTCATAGTGACACACCCCTCCTCTATAACTCACTACCTAGTCAGAGTCTCTACCAGTCTCCCCTGATATATTGCTACTTACCAGCCCTCTTTATAACTTGCCACTCATCTCCTCTATCTCTTCTCCATGTTCCCTTCCCACTTCACACACTAACTTTTTATATTTTCCTCTTGTTCTTCCCCTAACATAATATGTCACCAATGCTCCACTCCCTCGTCTCCTACTCCCCTTTAATGACTCTGACACTATGCTCGCACATATATTGGGTACGGTATCCTAGCATAATGAATTGACTAAAATCCCCCCTTTCCCTCGCGACTCATCACTGCAAGCTCTTTCATATACCAGAGTTGCCTTCCACTTGCCCCTGTTGTTTGTCCTTCCCAGTGTGTGGTGCTTCAGTAGTGTATGCACTTAAGCTATTGTTAACGGTGGTGTATTGTGCTTATTCTCTATTACTTTATTTAGAAATGTAGGTATATATCTATACCGTGTATGGCACTGCTCACACTGGGTTGGGTATGAGTTTTCCACATTCCTGATGTTTGCATTCATCACAAGAGAATGTCGACATGGTAATAATGTCGACATTCACCATGTAGACATACATAATGTAGACAGTAATGACATAACGATATATCGTCCATGATGGACCAGCAGTGATTACCTTGCTGCCGATGGCTCCAGCGAGCCCACTGCGGTTTCTGGGTCCCAACGGTCATGTGACTGTGACTTCCGGGTCAGACCTCTGACAGACCGTTTGGGGTGAGTATTTCTCCCTTAATCCTCCCTCTAGTGCCTAATCCTACACCCCCCAAAAGTCGCAGCCAAGCCTAACTCTCCCACCTGTAGTCTAAACCTAATGTAGATGTGGACATTTTGACACTGTTGACATTTCACCTGTCAACATTCTGAGAATGTCATCACACCAATATAACTGTCGACATTCTCATTGTCGACCTTTTTGACTACATCCTGCTCACACTTTGACACCTTTATAAATAAAAGATAATAGTTATTAATAATAATACAAAGATCATGCCCAACTGACTACTGAGAATCATGGTCTCCTATTTACAGTGAGTAAATAGTTACCTCAAATTTTCTATTCCAAGGGAGGAAGAGTCATGTGCTTGTGCCGCCAAACATCACCAGGCTGTCTGGCTGCCCACATTATCTTCTATTACAGTTGGCAATCTTTGCTAATTGTCCCCAGCGAACATACTGGTCGCAGTGTTTCTTGCGCCGGTCCTTTGTGGAGGGAATTTTACGGCCATTGAGTTGAATTTAATTCCCCCCCCTAAATATTTTACCAAGGAAGTTCTGAATGGGGTTTAGTGTGTGACTGCCACAAATAGGGTGATGTTTTACTCACCATTGTCACACAGTGAGTACTAGCAACTTACATAGGTCCTACTGATGGAAGAGAGCTCAGGGGCAACATTTACTAAGCATCAGCTGTTGCAATTGGCCGATTGTTTGTGATTTTGACCCCGAAATTTTAAACCGCAATAATAATAGATGTAAAATACGGCTGGTTTTGCATTTAATTAATTGTCGCTTTAAATTTCTGGGTCAAAAACGCCTTCCAAAAGCATCCGCTTAGTGAATCTAGCCCCAACTCTCTAATATGTCATTTTGGAACCATATCCTGTGAGTTTGCTATTGGCCACCTTGAGATGTCTGATTTACTTTTACTGTACGGGATGTAGTTAGGTGACCAGCGCACGGGATGCCGGAGGTCGAAATCCCGACGC